>OU744320.1:49440496-50640496 GCA_916610145.1 Eristalis arbustorum | reverse complement strand
CGAGAGAGGGCTTTGTTCACCAATTGCTTTCTTAGGCCAAAGAAGCACCGAATGGCAAGAGTTATTCTTCGTTTGATTTCAGCGATGGTCTCATTGTCTGAGTTGATAGCGGTCCCTGGGTAGACAAAGTTTTTGACTGCTGTGACGTTCGAGACGTCGGTGTTTGGTGTCCTTTCTCTTTCTCTCTCTCTTCGCGGCCTCCGTAGCAATACCCACAAAAGCGCCATTGACATCACACTGCGTTCTTCCGATAATGCCAATATCGTCTGCATATGCGAGTAGTTGGACGGACTTCTGAAAAACTGTTCCTCTGGTGTTGGCGTTCGAGTTTTGAACAATTCTTTCAAGAACGATGTTGAAAAAGTCGCGTGAGCAGCGTGCATTCTCTGTCGTCACCCCACACAAACGGACGAGTTTGGCAGGAATGCCAAAACTAAACATTGCTCTGTATGGCTCGTCTCTGTAGATGCTATCATACGCGTTCTTGAAATTGATGAAAATGCGGTCGGTATCGATTCGTTGCTCCTGGGGTTTCTTCAAAATCTGCCGTAGTTGGTAGGTCGATGGTGGATTTTCCTGGTCTAAAGCCACACTGGTATGGACCGACCAGGTTGTTGACGAATGGCATTAGGCATTCAGACAGTCCGGCAGATGCCTCTATAGTTGGCGCAGTTCAAAGGGTCTCCTTTTTTTTGTTCCAATTTTTTTTGAATTTTGAATTCCAAGTAACTCCTACGGGCGCAAAAATGCGCAGGCGTCATTTTTAATAATTTAGCTCCGGGATTTGCCCGAAACATGGACAAATCGTCCATTTTAAACTGATGCACATCTACTGGAGAGGTGTTATACACTTGTTACTCAAAAAACATTGTACCGTATTGTAGTATATAGCTTTGTGGTTAGATACATCTCTGAACGGTGCCGGAGGTGTTACAGAATGTGCCAGATTCTATAAAAATATAATGCATTTTAAACGGAATTAAGCTAATAATAATAAAATGGGTGGCGTTACAGCCCAGAGGGGCCAGGACCTAGCTTCTCAGCAACCACTCGTGTTGTGCGTGCTATTGTTCTCTCACGAGGGGAAGGGACCTACAGTTTAATGCCGAATCCGAACGGCTCTGTTTGAGTAGCTTTCCCTTGACAGGAAATGCTCTTTGAGAATTGGCAGTCACTCGAAAGAGGTGGGGCCGTAACAATTGTTTTTTGTAGCACAGAGCAGGAATCGAACCAACGACTTCGAGGTAAGGGTCGACGCACATACCCACCACGCCACGGGGCACATTAAGCTAAACGAAGGAAAGTAAGTTGCTACGAAGCAAATGCATGACATTTCATTATAGAAGTAGATCTACTACATATGAAGTAAATTCTCATCTTTGCTTCAGTCCACATCACATTACGGAGTTTGAGTTCAAAACACTTCTGACTGATTCTGGAGCGAAACCTTAAAAGGAATACATTGAAGGACAAAAGCAATTTATTCCAAGCAACTTTAAATCGCTCCTTTTCTCTTTGACGAAGTGACAAATTGTCGCGTGACTTATTTTGTCAATTGAAATGCTTGATTTCTCACTCCAGGAAAATTCAATCAAGCGGCAGCACTTAGGTTAGGTAGGGGGTAGGGGTTCTAGGGTAGGTTTTTTCTAATTCATTTGTATCAATATTTATAGTGCAGACCTTGTATATTGAATCTCGTCTTGAATGTAACTTGCATTCTGGTTTTGTTGGACGAAATTATGAAGTCCGACTGCAATCCGACTATCATCTTACATTTAACTGATCATAGATTCAGCAGCTGTTTTAGTCGCAGAGTGTGGTATATAATTCCGGAAACAGGCCGAACAAAGAAAACTATGCTAACTTTCCTTTTTTTTCTTGCAAAATGGTTTTCAGTTTTTTTGAATGTGTCGATGAATTGGCTTCATTATCCTCTGTTAAAGAGACTAGACACTGAAGATGTCGTTTCCTTTTATTTCTACTGCCCACAAAAATGCAAGCGACAAAATTGCTCACACTTTTGCTTACTGACACATAAAGTCATAAAGAGAATACAAATTTGTCACAGTGACGTATACTTTTGGGTGACACGATTAGGAGAATAGGGGTGAATCTCGTAATCGATTCATTTGAATGACTACTCAAACATTTCTGTCTGGCATAAGTTTGAACACCAAACAATACCAAAGGATTCGAAAAGTTGTGAAGAATATTCACAAGAGACAGCCACCGATCATCGGAGCAATTCTGATAAGAATACCCTAACAATAGGGAAGTGGAATGGAAATCAATAAATATTTATCGCAATCACATACATATTTGGTAGAATCTAAAACCGAACGAGAATACAATCCATTTAAGTGTTCAAATAATGAGAAGATTGCTCGATTTCTCATGCAGACCCTTTGCGGATGGTTATCGGATGGAAACCGATGTTATCTGCTTTGAAAGCAGGGTGAAAATCACCGGATATCTTTAAACTTTGAATTCCCATCATTTCGGATTACCCTATTCAGTGGTATTTTTACCGAATTTCAATTTCAATCAGCCAATACGATTCCCATTTCAGCACGGGAAGCACTTGAAAACATCTGCATCCTCGAAGGAGGATTTTAGCAACTAATACGCATCACCAATATAATCAGTTAGTTTTTATTCAGTTAATGTGATCAGAGTACAGAGCCTGCAGTCACACAACGCTAGATTCAAGGCAATTATTTATTATTTCCAGCTCATTTGATTGAAAACAAGGCCCGATGAGCACACGTAACAGCAGTGGATACAAAACATTCATACACTAATTGACCAAATTGCCTTTCGACATCATCCTAAGTCAACCGCGCCACCATCGTCATCCCTTGGTAAAGCGTCAAAACGATTAAGATGTTTCGCCTGATTGAACAGAATTGATTTCTCAAGCAGAAAATTCATTTTCGCCTCGGTTAAATAGGATCGAATATCCGAACACTAGCTCAGTACCCACAGTACCCAATGTCATTTGGTGTACAAAATTTATATGTACCGTCGGCTCGTGTACCTAAATGTCTTTTTTGTTTTTCATCATCATCAGCCAGGGTGGTTTGGCTTGTTTGAATAATCAGCATATTACAATAATCTCGTTTGCACAATTTTGTTTCGAAAGTTTAATTGAAAATTTTATAGCTGAACGATTTGACACTTTCGGAACCACCCAGAGAAAGACACTTGGCCAGAGCCCGTAAGGGATACGGATAGGGGAAGGAATAAGAGAAACTAATTAAAATCGGAATAGCAAGTCCCGAACCATTGGGTTCACTGCACAGATCGATACCTAATAAGGACTTTCACAGTCACTCTTCTAGAAGTTATGCATCAACCAGATATGCTGGATACACATACATTCTTGTGAGTAGATTGGTGGTGAAGTCGTGTGTTGTCGGTTTTACGAGAGTAATTCCGCATCATTTCGCATAACGTTTCGTCACTGCTAAATGTTATTACTGAGCTATGCGAGCACAGCGACAAAAGGGCATTCAAGCACACACTTACCACCCTTGCGCACATACCGCAGAAACACGGGCTACGACGTTCGAAAACACTTTTGAATCAACTCAGTAGAGACGTAAAACGTATATATCTTCACGGCTTTTTTATTTCAGACCGAGAGATGCAATAAAAATTTCGAATGAAGTAGAGCCACAAAAGGCGATGAAGCCGAGACTGAAATATCCTAAGACGAAGGATGAACGCGGGTATCTAACGCGTCGTTCCTATCATTTGTTGCTGGGACAAATTAATGGAACATTTTAGTGGATAGCGGTGTTAACCAAAGCATATTCATTTCAAAAATTTGTGGACTTAACAAATCGTGTTTCACCCCCTGCAGATGTGATGCACACAAACACCCCAGAATTACGACTTTCTTTCGATTTACTTTCTTTTTTATCTTGATCCCTCTTACATCCTTTGTGCATTATGGGTTTTTATGCCGAGCGAGAGGGAATTTATGGACCCAGTGAAGAAAAAGTCGTTGAATGTCTACATTTCTCTCGGTTTTTTTTTTTTTTTTGTGTGAACGTGGTCGTTGTCTCCGCTTGTGTCCCGTTCCTTGTGGAAAGCATATTTTTACGGTCTCTCCTCTCATCCATTCATTG
Source organism: Eristalis arbustorum (assembly GCA_916610145.1). NCBI lineage: Eukaryota > Metazoa > Arthropoda > Insecta > Diptera > Syrphidae > Eristalis > Eristalis arbustorum. The sequence goes on along the minus strand of OU744320.1, from coordinate 50,636,363 downwards.
ATAAGGTTATGATCGTTTACCTCAGCCCAAAGTTACACACAGAAAAAAAATCGTATTTTTTCCTGTCCGATTGAGGGAATCATGTTTTTATGACTAAATCTTCCAATTGCACGGCACACAGCGGGGTGCTGACTTTTGAAAGGTGGGTCGCATTTATGTGTGTGCGTCCCTGTGCATAGTTCAGTTCGATCGATTTCATGGTAAATCAACAAATTTGGTGAAAATTAGAATGACCATTTTTCAGGACTCACAAGGACACGTATTTGGGTTTGTTAGTGAGTGTCGATGTTAGCCGTATGTAGTCGTAAAGTTTGCTGTTTATAGAAGGTTCAAAGAAAATTTCTCGGTGATGGCTTTGAAACATAAAGATTCTGGTCTGAAAGTTGAGGGACATGTCTGTTTTACTCACTTTTATGTTTTGTGGTCATCCTTTCCAATTCTCAGCTCAAACTGTTGTACTTTGTAGTGTGTACGGCAAAATTGTATAGTCTTGCCAAGATTAGTGGCGGTATAATGTAGGTTCAAGCTCGTCTTAATCAAATTCCCTCAAAACGAATTGTCGTTCTATTTAGCTTATGGATTGTTCACAGTTCATGGTATGGATCGCTTTGGAATTGCTGAACGTCTTAGGCTCCTTAGAACTTACGTTTAAATATTAAATTCAATTTAAGAAACGCTACGGTCAAGTTCAGAAGGTCGGCATAATCGTCCATCTGCAGTATCACATTATTATTTAAATCTCTCAAACATTGCAAGGTACATAGTTAGATGTCATGCTCAGTTCCAAACTCTTGTGCAAGGCAAACGTGCCTTTGGACAAACTTGGGTGCTATACTGGCTACATATCATGGTTGTAAGACCTATTCGTACATACGGCTCTCTGATATGGTGGCAAGTTCTGGAGAAGAAATATCTCTTAAAGCAGATCACAAAAATACAAAGATCACCCTATTTGTCTCTGAAGTACACCGACGATTGCACTCGCAGCCAACCTATTCCTTCCTTCCATCGACTTATTCTGCAGCAACAGCGCAGCCTCATCGAGAGGAGCTCAAAGAAGAGAGAAAAACCATACTCAAGTGCTGGTTTTCCAGACCGGAAACAATGGGAAAAGCCTGGTAGCAGCGAATGGGGAACTCTCAATGTGTACCGGTGGCCCACATACGAGTGCGGGTACAGGTGCAGGGATCTTCTGTGACCAATTCGAAAAATCACTGGCACTAAGAGGCGACTGCAGCGTTTCCCAAGCTGAAGTGGCTGCAGTGCACGAAGCAGCACTCGCGTTAGGAGAGAGCAATATAACCAATAAATAGATCTCGATCTTCTCCGACAGTCAATCGGCAATAAGAGCATCAGACATCTCGACTTCGAAGCTTGTCAGGCTATGCAGAGAGAACATCAGTGAGATATGCCTGGCCATCATTAAAGGCAACGAAAAAGCAGACTATATCGTGGAGAAGGGACCAAAGCTTGAAGTATCCCTGGCAATCCCTTACTTGCTTACGCCGCTTAGCTCTATAAGACGATAACTGGAAGACGAAGCCCAGGATAGAGTAAAAGCTCGATGGCTCAGTCTGGAAACTGGAGCAGTAGCGAGGGCCTGTGGCCGACGGTGAATAAGAAAGATCAGCTTTATTCGTAATGAGGGGCGAACACTTATTGGAGTCCCAACCGGACCCTGTGCAATAGGCACGCATACATAAGGAAGCACATAACACACAACGACATTTGCAGGAGCAGCCGCAAAGGCACCCAATTACGTACCTACTTACCTATGCACACAACCCATAAGCTCTTGACGCTTTTACCACAATTACTGTCCGACGGTTCACCATGACAAAATCGAATTTTCCAAGAACTCTCATTTTCTATTCAAATCTTGATCGAACTCGAATTTATTTGTACTTAAATTGACGCAAGTTAAGGCGCACATTAAGCTGTATCCAGTTAAATCAACACCAGTACAGACACAATTGATAACTCAATCTCATGTCACACATGGAATCGTTGAAGTGGTTCAAACCGCCTGTGGTTGCCTAATTGCGAAGAGACCACAGCCAAATCAAAGGGATTATGCTCTATTTTTCTTCCATATCTAATTGCCTTATTAACATTGAGATGGTTTGCTACGCATTAGAACCACATTAAGATATACAACACATCAGGAAGATTAAAGGGATATTCGTCGTAAGTAGTGATTAATTCCTTTGATATGCCGGCCCAGTTGTTTTGAAGAAACCAGATTAGCTTGTAACGAAATGATGATGTATAGTCTCAGGTCCGGAACAGTGTTGTAGAATGAGAAAATGGAAAAGTAAATGCTTAAGGAACCAATGTTAATAGAAAACTGAGATCTAATTAGTAATTTGACCACCTTATTGGATTAAGACACAAATGAACATATGCACAGTCGTTGCGTTCAACTTCAATAAAGACGTGTGTTGGCCATGACATTGTTGTTCAACAGTGGATGTCCCGACTGCTTCACATTAATAATGCGAGAATATGTAAGTTGATAGGCTCTGCTGCACAACCACCGGATTTAGGCTTGACTCGCAAATCGAACTGTTGTCTCGTTATCCAGGCTACACCACTGGTAAGCTACTTCAGGTAATATTCCCTTGTGGGCCTATGCACTTATGTACTTAACTACAACTATTCAGTGACGAGCAAAATTCTGGCACACCGCCTTTGGTTATGTCCGTGCAGCAATCGTGAGACCGCCAAATCGCTTTGTGTAACTACCCTTAACCTAACAAATCGTTTCGGTTTGGAAATCCAAATGAATAGTGTACCATTCCAAGAATCTGTCATGTCACTCCATGTACAGTAGAGTGAAAAACCTACATTATCAAGCTTAGGTTTACAATTACTTACCTATCAGGCAGACGACCCATGATGTGTCCTGGGCACGCTGCTTGCAGTCATCAAGGCCAAGCTGTCTTACATCCGCGATGACTTGGTCTCTGTACCAGGAGTTTTGTCTTCCTCTCCTTCTCGAACCAGGGAACCAGAGAACCGGAGTATTATTGTCCATTCGCACGATGTGGCTGAACCAGTGTAGTCGACGGATTTTTGCCTTCCGGACTACATTCACATCCTTGTACAGCTTGCAGAGTTTGCGGATTTGTCTTCTCCTGCATTCGCCTTCCTCGCAGACGAGACCATATGTCGGATGTAGAATTTTTCTGTCGAAGGCACCAAGAATCAGCTCTTCAGTCTTGCTTTGTGTCCAGCTTTCGGCTCCATAAGTTTAGCAATTAACCGTCTTATATATGTACACCGTGTTCGTGGCACTCATTTTGACATAATAGAATATGCCTTACTCACCTGTGCTGACTACGGTGCCAAGATCTACAAGAACATGTCATACACATGCATATTCACACATATCAAGGAACAGCAAAGAAGTCGTTGCACATAACTCTTATTTGACCCTGACTCACCGGTCTATTAAGAAATAACAACCGTCTAACGATGTGTTCTGATATAGTGCACCTATCTGTCGTGTCGTTCCGCTCCCGCATGTGTGCATTGCAATCAAGGCAATAACTCTGCTGCACAGCTGAGTAAGAACGCATGTGAAGTGATGACATTTCATGGTTGCACTGAAAATGGGAAAGTAATCATTTCAAACTTAATGCATGCAATAAAACATTTATCGTGGCATACCCCTCATTTGGTTTTACCGCCTTCCCCCTGGTTGTGGAGCGGGAGTTAGCTGTTTCACAGAATTTATGCGACACGAATTTATCTAATCTTGGACAATGATCCACTCGCAGACTGTAGACAAATTAAGTGCTATGGGATTTTGGTATTATTCGCTGTTTAATTTCTGTTTATCGATCTCAGTTAAAGTTTAGTGAACTATAGTGTATAAGAAGAAAAATAGATACTTATGAACATTGGATGGAAACAAGTGCACTTCTTATATGAGAATGCTTGTTGTTCTGTCTGCGAAAGCATTTTGCTTATTTCTGGAAGAGCAAATGCAGTTCTAAATTGTATAAATCAGGGTCATTTAGAACCATTGAATACCCATTCTAATCGCAGTAGTCTTAACATTTTCATCGGCATCTAAGTAAACTACGCTTTTGCGCTTTTACATGTTAAGGAGGTACTATTGGAAAACAAATTTTCGTAACGATTTTCTTAAAACTTAATGTCTCCGGCAAATCAAGGTGGTCATCATACCCATAGTGAAAAAAAGCTCACATGTATACCCTAGGCACCTTAGAGCAGCTTATCATCCTTGCTTCCAAAAAACACTATCATCAACAATTGATCCAATTAAACTTTCACTATCTCAACCTGCGTACAAAATAAGGAAAATCCATGGAAACGGCTCTGCGCGCTTTAGTACAAAACATTTAGAAATCACTTCACTACAAAGAATACACCATGGCTGCTTTTCTGGACATTGAAGGTATGTGCAATAATATTTACACGCATGCAAGCACACAGGCACTGGCGGAGCTAAACTTAGAACCGGGATTGGTGGCACTAATTACCCAACTACTAACAAGTTTTCAACTTGAGAGACGCTTTCGCAAAGACCTGGACCAGAAGGGGTACCCCGCAAGGGACTACTATCACTCCTTCTTTGGAACTTACCAGTGAATGAACTACTAGCTATACTAGAAGAGAGACCCGTGGCATTGTTTACGCATCGACCCCAACCTCGACGTTGTAGGTTCGATTCCTGCTCTGTGCGACAAAAAACAATTGTTACGGCCCCGCCTCTTTCGAGGGACTGACAGTGCTCAAAGAGTATTTCCTGTTTAGAAAAAGCTTCTCAAACTTAGAAGTTCGGAGTCGGTATAAAACTGTAGGTCCCTTCCACTCGTGAGCATGCCAACACAAGCTAGGCCCTGGCCCCCTAAGGCCTATAGCGCCACCCATATTATTATTACATTATACTAGAGCAGTTTTGCTGAAAAACGATTGCCTAAACGGATGATATTTTCATAACCTTCTCGGGAAAATATCTCAAAGTACCGAAAGACTTAATACTCTACCCAACAACTGGGCAATTGAAAATGGTCTAAGCATTAATCCACAGAAAACTGAAATCGTCGTCCTTACGAGGAAACATTGAATTCCTCACATTGACCAGCCCTCCCTAAATGGCAACAGGCCATAGTTCTCAAATAAGGCGAAATACCTTGGCCTCATCGTGGATAGTTACGGTGACCATTTTTGCATAAAAGAGGACTATCTTTAATTACATTAAACAAGTTTAAAAATGTATTGTTCAATCCACTGAAGTCCACAGCAAATTGTGTGCAGAGGTTTGTACAACGGATGTGCAAGTGGACAACAGTGATGATCTTCAACGTCGCCTGGTGCGCACAAGAATGAGGCTGCTGTGGTCTGGACCATTTTTCTTCGAAAATGAAGCGGGGAACAACGTTTCGGTCAGCGGTGGGCGTTACAGAGCCATGTTAAAATTAGTTAAAATTCTGAATCGTGCTAACAACCGTCCCTACGATGTCAATTGGCCGCAATTTAATTTTTTTTGATTTTTTTGTGGAAAATTGTGAATGATCAGTGCCATGCCAACAAACTGGGAACGATTGAATCACTTAAGTTCATTATCATCCAGACAATCCAAGAGCTACAGTTCGAAACCATCACCAGGGTAACATTCTTCGCGTCATTACGAAGCCAGTCGAGGCACCCACTTGAACGACGCTGCTTTTCATAATTAATGGGATCGCAAAATGGATAAACAATGTGTACAAAGCCATAATGATTGACCATTTTTATTTTTATGCATTTAAGTAAATTTTGAAAAATAATCTTGTAGTTGGGCCACCCTGTACTTTACTGCGTCGATCATAGACAAAAAGTTGATAAAAACGGTTAATACAGCAGAAAGAGCAAATAAAGTCATCACGACTATGGTATATATGTGCAAACAAAATATCTTCAAGCACTCATGGCACACTGGCTCTTCACAGCAACGATTAAACCAATTCTCCTCTACAGCTTAGCGGTATGGTGGGACATACCAACGTCGGCTCACATCTAAACGTCTAAGGGAATGTACAAAGGCAAGCCTGCATCTTTATTAGTGGAGCAATGAGAGCTACTCCCACTGATACATTTGAAACCCCACTAAACCTTACGCTTATAAACATATTTGGTAAGCAACTAGCAACTGAGTGTACAGTATGACTAAAGGCATGCTCCAAATGGCATGACTGCATTTTTGATCATGCTAAAATTCTAAAAGAACAAAATCTTACCAACACTCGTCTTGACTGAACCTTACCCAGATACTTCCCAGAGAGAAACGTCGAAACCCTGATTCAGGAACGAGGTCTGTGGTATGGCGAAAACATGCCCTTAAGCAAAGCCATACACCTCTACACAGACTGACTTGCCTTGATCAGGAAAGACACTCAAGACTCCTACTTTTTCGATTATATAAGTGACCTCAGTAAGACAACAGTAAAACTAATGCTAGAGTGTATTGACGTGGCTGGTTGACAGAGAAAAGACGCCATTCCTCACTCCTCGTCATTGACCCACGCGACTTTGTACTGTCTTGTTCTTTAACCAAATGCTTCTCTATTGAACTTTGAAGTACGCTTCATAAAAATCGAGGATTTTTTGATTCTCGACAACCTAATGGGCTGTTCGGATTCGATTATGCAACACATTGTGACCACGCTCACTACTGAAAGGTACATACCATGGTAATCAAATAAAATCGACCTGCAACATAGAAAGCATCCAACATGACTATTTTTTATGATTTTTCATGTAAATGGAATAAACATCCTTGTTTTAACTTTTCAGTTCGCCCAGAAATTACCTTCCTCCACCAGTTTATAAAACATAGCAGCAGCATACTCATGTCTGTAATATGTGCGTGATGTCTATGTGCAATGACCTACATACGTGTGCTTATACGACATCATTTTAAAACAGTTTCTCTTTGTGCCGACCATATCATCGCCTGATGCACATATTTTTCAAAATTCGATTTAAACTCAGAATAACTCAATATAATTTTCACTGCATAAGCATCCAGCCAATTATTCATGTATCTAGATGCAATTTAATAATACTTAATTGACACAAATTTTCCACTTCAATTTCTAAATAGTTTCCATTTAATGAATTTTGCAATTTTCCATGCGAATTTTATTGGAAATGTGTCGCCCGCCGCATTGAATCCAATTCAATTTGGGACAATTGGATTTATTGCCGTTTTTTCGGCTTTGTTTTCGTGTCTGTCATATTTAGAAGGACAGAATCATCAAACGAAAAAGCAACACTGATGTTCTAGAATGTCTGTTGTTGTTGTTGTTCGAAATTCATACATTGTATGCATTCTCATAACATTAGGTTTACGCGATGGAGTTTGGGAGAGTTCTAATTTCCTATGAAATTGAATTCATTCAATATGCAAGGAAAATGTGTGTTTTTTCAAAAGTTTCGATGGATTTTAATTTCAGCTGTGATTCCAGGGAATCTGACAGGAACTGAGTTCAAAAATGTAAATACCGTCAGTAGCTACATATTACTAAAAGTTTATTATTTGCACATGAAATTCATTTAGACTCGAAAAAAGTTTTCTACTGAATGCAACGGTGTAGAAAATATTGGGTAACGATAAAGGCAAACATAATATCACTATTTTCTCTCCTAATTATATTTATTGATTACGAGTAATAGTGGATAGTGTTGTTTACAGTAGTCGTTATATTTGCTGGATATTTAGGCAGGTGGTGTGAGGGCTTGTGGTACGAGCAAGCGCCTTTCATTGCATTGACAACAAAGAGTAATACTGTCTAGGAAAATCTTCTCAGAATTTGCCGTTCAGAGCCGGCATAAACCCTTCCCCCATGAGAAAACAATAGCACTCACAAAACGCCAGTTTATTGTAGAACCTGTACCCGGCAGCACCACCCAGGCGTAAACGTAGATGAAGCATAAAATAAATGGTGTAAGTTAAACAATGCTCTCTGCTCCACCTCTGTCGTATATCAAATAATGCATCTACACCTAATTCTGTTTTTACGCGGTAGTTTTTTACACGGTTTTGATATAACACCGTTTGATTTTATTCTTGCTTACATTTTTTTGTCAAATTTAATTCTTGCCAAGTATGTTCATATCACAAATTTAAGGGAATTCCCTTTTTCCGCGTACAAGTAATTTTACAGGTCAAAGCAAATGTAAATAGCAAACATTTTGGGAAATTCTCAATGTCTTTTTTACATGGTTTTTTCTGGAACGAATCCGCCGTGTAGAAACAGAATTAGGTGTATCTGGGCTTAGAATAGTTTAGGGCAGGTTCAGTAATTTAAGTACATATTGCCTTTGAAAAACTAAGTTTTCTTGGCGAAACGACAGAACCGAAAAATCGATAGTATAGGCCGAAAGGGAATTTGAGCTGTAGCTTAGAGTATCCGCATAGGATCAGTAAGTAAGCTTTAAATTCAAATGAATTGTTAAAGTTAAGCTAGAATTATACATTTTGTCTAGAGTTAAGTTGGAGCAAAAAATGCAACTTTGGAAAAAAAAGGCTGTACATACTTCGCCGGTCGGAGTCACCATAAGAAGGCACTCATTCCCATTCGCCACTTGTCCTTCCTCACGAAACGGATCTCTGACATAAGCAGTTTCCTTCAACTTTCCATCCCAAATTGTTTATCACATGTGAGTGGATGTCTACGCTAAGACACTGGATGGTCATCTGTGACTTGTCCACGAGCGGTATAGTGGGCTTCCATGTCTTTTCAAAGCATGTTTGCCGAAAGTGCATACATTTCTAAAATTTCCGGAAATCGTCAACAATTGACCTTATCCAGAAGAAAGTTTTTCGTGCATGCACTTAGTTCTTTCAAAAGCCCACATTCAACTCATACCACCGCCATTCTTAGGCCAAAAGGCAAAATATTAAGAGCTGAGAAAGAAATCAGAGTAAGAAGAAACTTCAGTGGCTCTGGAGGAACAATTGTAAACTTAGAGCCATTTCGGTTCGAAGGAGTCTCATTGACCAGCTTCGCAAGTGTTAATCTGCGTCTGATATTCGTATTTGTGTTGTTTATGTTGTTTTCTAATGAGCTGAACTGAAATAAATCCCTGATCGTCGAGAAGTGTTTGTTTGTAACACTCAAAGCGTCAATTTTGTGTGTCACTTCTTGATCACGTTTCTGTCCCTTATTTGTCTCTATGATAAAGCGACTGACTCGTGCACTGCCATATCTCTCATCCCTGCAAAGATGTGACCGCCATTCCCTAGAGAAACTCTAAAAGGAAGTTGTACAAGGGAGCTCCTAGTTACTACAGCTCTCCGCTTTTGACTGGGTGTGTATACCTCTTTTTTTTAAGGCCCTTGCCGCAATGTCAACGCGTTGAAATTCCAATCTTTGTGCAGTGGAATCAGTGCAGCAAGAACCCAACAACAAAAATGCCTAAACGGAAATCTGTACCCAAGAAACCATTCAAACCAGCAAACCAGAGATCAGGCATCCGCATGTCTACTCAGCCTTAGACTCAGTTAATTCATGGTCATTTCGCGGTCGAAAATACACAATGTAGTGCCTGCCAGCCATGCATTAACGTCCCAATTACGCTTACGAAAATCACACCCAACACCATCCCATCCCGCAGCGCCGGAATAGTGAAGGCTCCCATCAGTTATTCCGATCCGTTTAAATATGAACACAGGATTTAATCTTTAAGCGATATGCACGCAGAATCTGAGGCCATCTCCCGGTTCTCGCTCGGATTGCTCACCCTCCCATAATAGCCCCTTAGCTGAGGAGGACTCGTCAAATCTTCGCTCCTGCTGAATTGATCTGACCATATGCTAATTCACCGCTTAAGGAGTGAAACGAGCTGGTGATGCTGCTTAGGCATGGTCGGTCGGTCCTATTCGGTAGCTTCATTGTCATCAACATCATCGCTGTGTTCGAACTCAAATATTTGTCCCGAATTATGCACTTAGACGTGCACATACCCAAACATTCTTATAAATATGTATGTATGTATGGATTTGGTTATCTACACACTTCCGCTCAGCCCTCCGGGTCCACGGTACATGAGTAGCGAATAGATTCATTATGAAATTGCCCGTTACGTCTATTAAGTTAGAGAGCCTTTAATCTGTGTTTCAACTGCCTGCACGTATGCAAAATCCAAATTCGAATTCCAAGCATGAAATTCCATCGGTTCCTACGGCGGATCAGTAGACACTCCTCCAGCACACAGGGTTCGTACGGCAGTGTGTGCATGTGTGTTCGGCGTTCGGTTGCGGGTGGGCGGAATATATAAATGTTCACCCTTTATTACAAATTCTCCACTTATTTAACCCACAAGTGAGATAAATTATAAATGTCAACAAACATGTGTACAAGTGTCATAATGCACGCGTTCGGTGCGATGTGTCGGTCATTGAGGGAGTGAGGAAATTAGTGCCGGCAGTCAAACCCACTGTGAAATCAATTTTTGTCGAGGGCGGAAGCTTATGAGCCATGTCTCTGTAATATTCTAATTACGGGGGCGAACGAGACTGCAACCCCCCTCGATGTTTCCATAAGCATAATAAACCGCAATCCACTTAGGATTGCAGAGAAAACTAATGAACGGCTTTGGCCAGCAACGCCCGCTGCCCGATGTGTGGAGAAAGATAACACTGAGCTGCAGCTAGAATAACACAAGGAACAGATAGGAATACAGCCCAATGTAGCGTGACGCTCTCTGTTTACGGGACCATTCGCATTTCACCTATGTTTCATTAATCCAACAATCCGTTTTCATCCCCTGTACGTGTGTATGCTCACGATAATAAGCTTCGGAAGGATAGAGACGAACTGGGCGGAACCCGCTCGCTGTGTCCTGTGTGGATGCTGTTTGAACTGCTTAGCTATGTGCGGATTGTTTGCTAGTGGGAATCAGGCCGACATGGTTGTGGATGTGCTGCAAAAAAAAAAAGAAGAGAAAACATCAAGGAAAAGGATTTCCCATGTCCGGGTGGTGTTGGGATGATTATTATTGTTATCATCATGATAATAACGTTGGTCCTCGTTGCCTGTTATCTTCGTGTGGACTGGGGGAATTGAAGGCCTGTTGTTCCTTCGGCCGCCCGCGCTTGTCGAAGTAAACGCGACGCCGCCACCGGTAGTGATGATGTGTTTATCCTGTGAATTCTTTCACTCCTGGGTTTATTTCATTTACATAATTCCTTTATTGATTTTTTTTTCTGCTGGGAAAGGTATTTTTGTATATCTCATCCAGACGATGGAATTTTTTTTTATTTTTTTGTACCATTATGTTGCTTAATGTTTTGTTACTTATCGAGGTCGAGGTCGGATGTGCATGGGTTGTGATATCGGCGAGCTTTTAACTTGGCAAGGCAACAACGTTGCCTGTTTTGATTTTAACGTGTATCATCTTACGAGACTTTTAAATTAAATGAAAAAGTTTGTGCTTTAAAGAAACGATAGGGTTTTCAGTGGGAATATTTGAAAATGTTCGCAAATCGATACGTGACTACAGCGTGTACTCCCCGGAGTCATTTGATGTCTTTACGGTGGATGTCTGGCGATGTCCCAATTTCGCAAGCTGATCTGTGTGTCGAATCAGCGTTACTCGTGCAGGCATAACGAGAAATCTCTGTTCAGGATACACGCGTGTACCTAGTTTATTCTGGTTTTGAGAGAACTTCAAAGTTTGGCAAGCAGTTTAAAGCTGAATTATATATGCAAAGAAACATGTCTAGAAACACTGTTTGGATCTGCGTGAACAAGGGTGAGCACGGTACAGTCATCTGGTTGACTCCCTTAATTTATATTCATAGAGACAGGTCCAATCTAAGCCAAATCTTAGATCATGTACTGTAATTATTAAACAATTTATTTACTTTACAAGAAAAAAACAATTTGTAAATGCTTGACTTCTTCCTCCTCGCTGATTGGGGTGTATACGCGAGATAATCAGATCCATTCAATAACTGACCTGAATCGTCATCTACTAGAAACCTGTTTAGGATCATTTGCTTTTCAAGATAGAGGAATATTTTAACTTTTTGTAAGCAATGACTGCCGAGAAGGTGGAATCAATAACCCAGGAATGTAAATGTTTACATAACTCAGTCGCATATGACAACATTCATCGCAATTAGAATTTGCCTGATTTGTCTTGAATCTCTTAATCGTATCTAGTGCCATGCGCTTCAGTGACTTCGAAGCCCACTGTCTTCGGATTTGCTTGAGTCCTTGTATATTGTACAATCGCCGTTGGCAACCGTTGCCAATTCGATTGGTTTAAACCACTTGGGTCAAAACTCCTGTCTCGATGGACCAATGACAAAATGTCATCCGGCAACAAACTCTTTCGAAACCAACACAGCACCAAAAACCATGTCTGATGTTTTGCTCATCCTCCTCCAGACTTCGACTGCCTTTTGCAAAATAAACGTTTTGTAGAGCTTTGTTTTTTTGTCTTGTATACAAGAAGGGTGAATTGACGAGAAGACAGACATAGCTTTCTCGATGCCAAAAATCCGTTGGTGGGTCACTTTGATTTAATTTGCATTCAGATGTCCTAGTTGGAGAGAAGAAACCTCTGTTTGTAAAGATCAAGTAGCCGCAGGCAGGCGATGTAAGTTAGTGATCACACATGGGCACATCAGGATGGTATAGTTCATTAGTGCACATTGAGCGAAATACTCTATGTGTACCTAAATTTATGAATAACATGTAAACGCCGGAACATAAGAGTTGTCAAGTCTAATTTTGTGTTGGTTGTGTTGATCCGTCGGCACTTGGACAATAATTGCAGTGATGACCCCACAACCAAATTCATGAGAACAATAAACAAAAACAAAATTTGTATACCTTTTTTTAAGAAAATACAATTTGTTTATGTCCGCAGCTTTATGGCGCAGTTTGTTGAATGCCTGCCATTGGTTAGATGGGCTTTCAGTTCGAATACCAATGAAAGCAAAGTTAATACGCTTTATCGGATTATAATCAATTATCATTTACCGTTGGGATCAGGCGCTACAACTGGTATTCCCAATTGTGGGTGGTAGTCTGACAATGAGTATCACAATGACCCAGCAATAGTTCAAATATGCTAGCGATCACTGGCAGCTAAAGTACATCATCCTACATAATTTTATCTTTGTCACTGACTCCGGGCCAAGGGTTAAAAAGTCTAAAATGGTTACCATAGGAATAGGATCTTCCAGTAAGGACTTGGCAACTTTTTTAAATGAAGCGCAAACCATTTGAGATACCATAAATGACCGCGGGCACGCTTGCAGCAGTCGATACGATGGACCTAATTTTCAACGAATCGCCCACACATTTCGGCCAATTTTTCGCGTTCAATGTTGCGCCTGAGCTCTTCCAACTTGTTGGCAAATCCAATGCCCCAGAAAAAATAGTCAAGCGGCCTTAAGTCGCACGAACGAGTCAGCCAATCGCCTGGTCCATGTCCTGAGATAACACGATCACCATACTTACGCTTCAGTTAATCGATTGTAATGTGTGATGTGTGGCTTGTGGCAACATCGCGTGGCACCACACCTCGTCCAAGTCAATATCTTCCAATTCGGGCCACAAATAATCTGTGATCAAGGCGCTTCAATGCTGACCATACACACTAACGTCACGAACGTTACCCTCGGCGAAAAAATATGGCGCACCAAAAAGCTATTTCTTGTGGATGAAGTGGTGATTCACGAAGCATATGTGAATTTTTTGTCCCGACTTATGAAGCATATTTTGCTTATTGAGTACCCATTGAGCTAAAAGTGAGCTTGATCACTAAGGACGATTTTGCCATAAGATCCATCATCTTGGTACATCTTGTCCAGAAACCAGTCGGAGATCGTACCTCCTTCTCCGTCGATACGTCGATACTCATATACGCCATAATGAGGTCTGAGTGATGCCCAATTGTTGCGAACAACGCGGAGTTTACTGATTTTCACCATTTGCTACAGACGTCTGAGTGGCAGTGATATTCTCGAACTTTTGAAAAAGCCGTTTTCTCACTGACACCGCAACATCACACAACGAATATGTAGGCTCAAATGTTTGCACCGAAATCGTTATTGCGTGCCTACTAGAGCAAGAACTACGTTGTGATAACCGACTTTTGAATTTCGGTAAACATTTTTTATAATTTTTTCATTTTAATTTGCTCGATTGTGTACTGACTGTATCATGATGAGAATGTTGATTTTACTGAGTAAACTGGCATTGACAGTTTGATGAAAGAGTGCGTTCAGAAATTAAATTCAAAGTGCTGGAGTGTTGAAAAGCCCTATGCATATTCTCATGATCCACACTGACCTCTCATCCAATACACACACAGTCCTTGGTTACTGTACCAGTTTTTTACCTGTTATCGACAGTCCGCCTCGTAGTTTCCATTTTCTGTCAATTGCCATCACATTTCAATCAAACTGCATGCAACGACCAGTATGTTCAACCGGTGATTTTCAAAGGGATGTAGTCGTCAGTCTGACAAGCTCATAGGATTTTCAATTATAACTACTAAAGCAGCATAATTTTGGGCTTTCTACTAAGATGACCAGTTCACTGGTACAGACCAGTTTTGTGTGTATGCTACTGCTCGTACCTATGCAGTGGATTAAGGGCAGCACAGGGTTGATGTACACATGTCGGTGCTGCAGGCGAAGCTGTATCAAAATTGAAATTAGTAACGAGTAGAGGAGCAGCGTTTATGGAAATGCTGCCACAGTTGTAGTGCTTATTTTCTGGAAATTATTAACTGTGATTTTATTTTGATATGCGGTTTTGAAAAGAAAATGTAGTAAGCATCGTCATGCTTTGACATCAAATCTGTAGGTTCCAGATATTGGAACCCCGTATTGCCCTGTGGGTGGGTGGTTTATGTGGCAGTCGGGACAGTGACGGTTCTGGGCAGCATTTGTGTCAGTTGAACGAATATGGCTGCTTGATTAAATCGAAGACTGCTTAGTGCTTCAACGATGGAAATCCCCAATGCTGGGGTAAATACTAGAAGTAAAAAAGAAACTTCTCCTCTTAACACTTTTCTCGTATACATCATGAGCATTCCCACCCTTGTTTCCTAAAAATAGACTTTAGAGGGATTTGAAAGATTTGAAGGAAGTGTTCTCTCAGAGTCGTGTCTCTCAATTGGAAGAAAAGTTGATAATGACAGCGGTAGTGAGGAGTATCTCCCTTTTCTTCCTTGTCACCACAACCTCTGCATATTCATGATATTTCAGATCATTTTGGCGAGGTTGCGGTCCAATTGCGCAACTAGTCGCATCGAAGCAGTTTCGCACCTTTGGCTTGGGCCACAACATTTGAGCGGTCTCACAGGTGGTTAGAGAGTTCCATCTTTTATTTCCTTCCTCAACGACCATTTTTATGTTGGTACCCGCAATAGATGATGTGTATCATAGAATTTCTTGGGGAAGGGTCAGATTTGACAAGTTCATCCATTATACGGGAGTAATAGAGTGCTGCTCCGCATGCGACTACCGTGGATTTGATCTCTCTAACTGAAATTGTTTAAATAGCCGCTGGTTCTTCGAAGATGTTGGCTGCTTCTTCAACTGTAATCGCTGTATGTTAGTCGTTGTTTGGGTGCCACTCGTGCCATTCTCATCCCTTCAATGTGTATATTGAAAGCATAAAATCATCTTTGTAGGCATCAGTTGCTAAGACCCAAACTTTCGGATATTCAGCGAAAGAAGACTATGTCAATCCTCGTAGGCCATGCAATGAATAAATTATTATGTGTGGAAGAGTTGAACTATTTGAGCGATTCATTCCCACAAGGGTTCAGTGAGTAGCTGGGAGTTCAGTAAAATCACGACCGCTGATGTCAGTGGCACCCACCATCTGTCCGTTGAATTCAAGGCCGCCAAACTGCGCTATGTCTAGTTATGACATTCCTGCCAAACTCGTCAGGCTGTGCTGGATGACGATGGAGAACTCTCGCTGCTCCATCAAGGTCGGTAACGAGCTAACCGAGACCTTCAATGTCAAAAAAAGTTTTAGACAAGGCGACGCGCTGTCATGTAACTTTTTCAACATTATACTTGAGAAGGTCGTGCAAAACTAACAAGCCAATATTAGAGGCACGATCTTTCAAAAGTCCGTTCAACTGCTAGCATACGCAGGCGGCATTGACGTGATTGGTCGAAATCAGCCAGCTGTCAGTGAAGCGTTTGCTTGTATTGAAACGGAAGCGGCAAAAGTGGGCTTAGCGGTGAATGAGGGTATAACAAAGTGTATGCTGTCATCAAGAAAGGACACACAACATCGACGCTTCGGTCAGAACGTCACCATAGGCACTACAACCTTGGCTCCCAAGTTAATAGTGCTAACAACATCACTACCGCTGTTTCTTTTTTTTCTCAAGATTTGAGCCTATTAAACTAGAATTAAGTATTAGAGCCCTCTCTCGAAAGACCAAGCTCACATTATATAAGACCTTGATCATCCATGTCCTGTTGTATGACGCGGAAGCTTGGACTATATCAAGAGCGGATGAAGACACACTTGGTCTCTTCGAGAGAAAAATTCTGCGTTCAATCTTTGGTCCTGTCTGCATTGAAGGTTTCTGGAGAAAAAGATTCAGCCACGAATTGTACTGTCGACATGAGTCAAGTCAGGCGTCTACGGATTCATCGCCTACAATGGCTAGGCCATTTAGAGCGTATGGGCAACACTGCTCCAACCCGATAGTCTTCGACTCCGAAACAGTGGTACAACGCACTAGAGGACGACCACGAAGCCGATGGCGCACCCATGTGGAGAATTACCTCAACCAACTTGGTGTTCGAAATGAGAGACAGTTGGCTAAGGATCGTGCCAGTTGGAGAGGATTGTTGACCGAGGCCCAGGTTCACCCCGGACTGTAACGTCACAAGAAGAAGAACAAGAAGATACCTTCTCTTGACACACATATTTGGTGTACAATTCCGATAACGCTGTAAATCATCTTAATTAGCGCCCTTAATTACAACAATTATATGCGGATAAGATGTGTATGAGCTATGATCGTGTTAGTAAAATAAAAGGCCAGGATTCACAAATGCCACTCCTAATATAAACCGGATTAAAAGCCGTCCGAAAAAATGTGCTGCATAAAACAAGCATGATTTCAAAACGTGATCCTTGTATAGCTCGTAATGGGTTTATGTCGAATATCCAAAATGAACATTTTGATTTGGTTTATCGACTAATCCGGCTACGGTCAGTGCATGCAGGACTGATCTGAATTCAAATAATGTACAACAACAAAAAACCCAAAACTTATCAAAAAATGTATTAACCTTTTAATTAATGCTTGTCACATGGGTCGTTAGTAGTCAGTATGCATTTGAATTCACATATTAGAAACGGATACTACAAAGGACCAATTAATTTTGTTTTTAATTATCCTGGCACGAGCTGTGTAAATGTGTCCACGAGATTTACTTTTGCCTCATAATTCAGATGAAAATTGAATAAAACAATAAATTATGTGAACAAATATTCGCGGAATATTATTTACATGCTCCCCGTGGCGCTGTCTGATTAAAGAAAAAAAAAGTACAACGGTGTCTGTGTATTGCATTTGCTTTAAGCTCGAAGAGAGTGTAAAATGTGGAATTTAATTTATTCGCATGTACGGTTTTTTTTGAGGCCTGTGTACAGTGCAGCTATCGTTGATTGGCCAATAGAGGGAATTAATGAATTTATGAATCATAGTTTTAAGGCTAAATATAGCGATAGGCATATGCACGCACGTTATGTTGAGCGAAAATAATGTTATTTGCATATGCTACGGCCTTCAATTATTTACAAGTTGGGGCTTTATGGCTTATAAGTAGTTAGCTGGACACATTTGGTGAGATATTACCTAGGTATGAACCAATTAATTGGTAATTTGATTTGCATTTGTTTTTGCATTGGCGTGCATACATTAATGTGAATTAATACTCGCCTCGCTGACTAAATAATGACAAATAATTTATGTCGCATAAATGAAGCAGTGAGGGCGGTTGTAAACAAAAGACTGCTCGGGAATCGTCATGGGTTCTGTCTGAAAGTCAGGACAAAGTTAAGACTTCATTAAGCAGGACTTCTTTGATCTCATGGGAGGTTCCTAAGCAACTTGTTCGGTGTACGATAAGGATTCGGTGTCGATGTCAAAATCAGCTATCCGAAGTAATCGACAACAGACTGTGGCGTCAGGCTCACGGATCTTATGAAATTTCCTATCAAAAGAATCAACGGAGTGTCTAACTTGGTCGGTTAGGTGCTGCCAGTGGAAGACCATTGTTGGTCCAATGTGATACCAAGTGCTGTTAATTTGATCCCAACGGCAAATGATGACTAAACCAGATAAAAACATATTAACTATTGATTTCACTGGGATTTGCAACTGGGACCCCTATAACCAAGTGTAGGCACTCAACCAACTGCGCCATCCAGCCATTTTCTTGGCCATTTTCAAATGTTGACATTGACGTACGGCTTTATCAAGTATTTATTGGTGAGTATTTCTCCATACTATCAACATTCAGAGCCTAATCACCCAGAGACAGAAAGTTGTTCCAGTGAACAAAGATCGACGCTTTTTTGTTCATTAAGAGGCTTTTTATTGATACAATAGTAGTTTACAACAGTTACCTGCAAAGTCAAAAGCTAATCTGCAGATGGTTGTAAATTGATCGTTACAAATTTTTAATTGACTTTGAATTACAATTTTTGTAAGTTTACATTACTCCAGTTGCCCTTTTAAATGTGATGACTATTTCATTTCGATTAATATTTATGAACCAAAAATGTATGACACGGAATGAATTTGCATTAAAAATCGTTTTAGCTCTTTTTTTTATTTTTTAAATTTAGACTTCCTTTAAGACACTCTAACAGCGAATTCGTAAATTTGGGGTCGATGCAATGTAATGTAGGTCTCGGTCTCCATGTAAGTTGTATGCTCTCGGACCATCAAGCATGTGTTACTTACGCTGGTTGCTGAAACCGTGGGCCTCTTATGAACTGCAGCACTCTAAAACATTTGACAGCGTTTGGCATCAAGTTCTTATGTCGAAAATGCTGTTGATGAGTCTCTGCTTCTATGGACTAGAAACTACCTCTCGAACCTTTCAATCCATCCATTCTTTTGGATCTGTACAAGTCTGATATCCACACAATAAATGATGGTGTCCACCAAGGCTCTGTTCTGTCTCCGACACTCTTTCTCATTTTTAAAAATAATCTTTTGACTGCCACTTCTGATCCAACCCACTCCTTCGCTGATGACAGCACCGTCAGCTTTTCCTATTTGTTCAAAAATTCACAACCCTGCCATTCGGACGTATTATTGTAACAGCAGCGTTTGTCAAGCACATTGAATTCCGATCTGGACAGCATAATTAAATGGGGTAAGAACAACAGAGTGGAATTCAATGCTTCCAAAACTCAGTGCTGTCTGCTGTCTCTGAAGCGATCCCCTGATTATCAGCCATGAATGGCGCTGGTATCGACGAAACCGGAAAAGTTCCCATCCTTGGTATGCGCATCAAAATGCTGCGAAATGTTTGGGTTTCCTTAATCGTGGCAAGAAATATTTCATCTCTGATTTGGGTAAAGTATTCGCCCTAAGCTTGAGCTCATATCTGGTCTGGTGACCACCTTAACTTATAGGAGACAACAATATCGCGGGTTCATTAGACTCGCTCGAACATCGAAGTACCGTGTCTTTTTTGTCAGCGTTTCATCGCTATTTTAACAAACGATGCTCAAGTGAGCTAGCCAACTCTCCTTGGCAATACACGTCTCGCCAGGAATGCACATCAGTTTACCCTTAAGCCTGCTTTCGGACACACAGTGAAATTTAGCGAATTGTTTTTTAGCCACACCACACGAATATGGAATGCTCTTCCCAGCTCAATATTTCTTATAGATCGCATATATTTTAGACCAATGTGCACAGGTACCTCCTTTCCCTACCTATTACCAGAACGAGATATGATGGTGTAACCTGATAAAAAATGCAAGCAACGAGTTTCTGTTGAGGTAGAAGACGTGTTGTAAAGTAGCGTTGTTCTACAGACCCACCAAAGACCAAGGCTGGCAAGTGGTCATTACATAGAGACTGAGTGCGTCCACGCTCACGCCCGAGGTGCTATATTCAATCTCCGAACGAAGGAACTCTTATAATCCGCGGCTCCATCAAAGTTGTACTGTGCGAATTTCTGAATCCCATTACGTCATGCCACACACCAAAGCCACTATTGACCAAATATTAGCAATCGTTTCAGTGATGAAAAGACTCAGAGTGTTGTGTTGATAGCTTAGATGAACTGTCGAAGAGCTGACTTCTCATGGTCTATAATGGCTACACGCGCATTTTGTATTCAATTTGTTCCTCTAGCCAATGATGCTTCAATCATGCGGCACGACACAGCACGACATTTCCAAATTGTTTGTTGAGCACGTTACTGCAGAAGGCTCCAATATGTGGCCAGGAGTGACAATAAGGTACGATAATCTAAATGCAAAACTTAATAGGAGTATGCAAATTATTAGTTCGAACATATTGTTGAGAAAATGCGCCTGAACTTGTGTTTGAACGTGTGCAGCACCAAAATTCACCTCCAAACTAACTTACATCATGTGCTTATGTCGCATCTACGATGACTACATTGTGCACTTTGTTGCTGCACCTACAAGTTTAAGCCTCCACCTTCGCAACTAGAAAGGTACGATGCTGTGGATTCGCTTGAAGTTCAAAGTTCAATTCAAGTCCCAACCATAGATGCGAACTAATCCGCTCCCTATTGTGGCAAAGCCATACACCCGTCCTCTCCACACACCACCTAACCAGGAAGACAAAGTTTATATGACATAATGTGACAGTTGTGGTGAACAGAGCCCATTTGGGGTAAACAATTCCTCGTCCCCAGAGACTAACCCTTTGTCAATAGTAAATTTTTACGAACTACCCGTTTGCGGGTAATGCGATACTCATGGGAACTTTCGAAAAAGCGAATAAAAACGAAAAAAGAAAACAATATTTTTTTTCTACAGGTAAATCACTTGACGCAATCTGTTTATCAATGCTTTTGTCAACTCACCTTCAATGAGCCGGGTGGCAGTGTCGGTTGTGATTCCCCCTGGGATCTCGGATTACCTTGCCTAATGTGTAGAATGATAATATTTATCCCATCCCACCGCACACCCGCAGAGGATGAATGTAAGTGTCAGCTGGGACTTGGCAAAACAATAAAAGATAACAAAAACTGAAAGTTTATGAGGTTCGTGACGAACCTAAGAAGTAGCAGTAAATAATTTACATTGCGTGTTTATTTATTAAATTTTCGCTTTATTTTGTCTCCTATTCCCGCTAAAGGTGGCCACCGATGTGGGTGCGCCCGATGGTGGGAAAGGATAATAAAACCACTGGGTATGTGTTGAATTCAGCCGAATTTAATTTCATTTAATAGTGCTATAAATGCGGGCAATTTGATAATGTCAAGTAGAGTTACGAGATTGGGTGTTGGTTATAGGAATATGAGTACCTACCTACACCTGGGCAGATGAAAGGAAACTCGCAATAAATTGGGGGAGACTTTATTTGAAATATTTTGACAAGTTGTTTGGGTTTAGTGTGCCATTAAGTTAAATGCTTTTTTTTGCTATGTTTTGTTTGAGTTTTCAATGATAAGAGACATTTCGGGACGAAACTGATGTGTGGTATTTTATGAACGGTTGGAGTAATTGCTCTATCCTTCTGGAATTATGAACGGATGGTGCGTTTGCCTGGAATAAGTTTATAACGAGAAAAGTTGATAACAGTCTGCGCTGTTTGCGTTTTAATTGACTGAAGTAGCAGGGAAAATAATTTCTCCTCAGCCTTGAGCCCTCTTCTGTAGAGCGTTAACTTGCAGCGAGATGTCTTGTGAGAAATTGAGCGACTTGATTACACGGTGTGTACAACCAAATTCAAATGGTGAATGCACGCAGGGAACGATCGCTTAGAGAAATTAATCAATGGTTTCTGGCTTCAATTATTGTTCTTTGAACAAAATGAGGTCTTAGAAAGGAGATGAAAGAGTACGTACAAGTATGGATTTATGAAAAATCTTGGGATCGCATCGAAGCGATTGGCTAGTTAGGATTCATGCTGTGTAATGCTAACCGGCTCAACAGTTTTCGCTTCCTGTTGTCTATCAGAGTACTCTATTTATTCTTCCTGATACTTAATGACTCTATTTTGCCGTCAAAGAACAGCCGTATTTAGTCCGGTAAGCAACATCAGGAATGCCCGGGCAAATGCACTGTTGGTACTGATGGCCACGAGACTAGATTACAAGTTTTAAAATGTTTTCTTGCCCAAACCTCGCAAGATGAACACTCTCGACCTGTTGTCCAGAAAGCGAATCAGTCCCTTGTCCAATTGTCAAGTTCTGTCAGCAGGAAATCTGTATCCACGTTACCGGTCGTGGAGGAAAAAAGATTTATCAGCTGAAACATTAACCACAGCTACTATAGAGGCATCAGAACATTCTCATGGTTGCTCATGCTTTCTCAACCTAGAGGGTCTTATGTACCTGAATGAGGAAGCTCGTGAAGGTGGTGGAGCCAGTTCTTATGGTCGTGTGAAATGCGACAGGATTTTCACGTAACCTTTCCAACATTCAAAAAATATCACTTTCTTAAATAGAGCCACACAGTCAACTGTCAGTATGGTAAGTGCCTTCTTAAGAAACAAGCAAAATGTTGTAAAACGGGAGACATAAAATGTTTCTGATAATCTACATCTCTGAGTTTCTGATTTGTTACATTACCTTATCATTCGCATCTTTAGCACACCACTTTAAAGGTTATTTTCTGAATACATGTTCCCATCCACAGAAGTGCTGGAGAGCATGTCTGAGGGTGACACTTTTATTGTAATTTCCGTCAATACGCTATTGTTCCACTCTTTTTTTTCTCCCCCTCCCACCTCCTCCATAAGCCGGTTATTTTCCTCATTCGTGTGTAAATTATTCTCACATCCCTACACGTTTAACCGTCCTTCTCGTCATTCTCAGTTGCACAATCACAAAAGAAGTCGAATCCACACCCTTGACGGATAAATATTCACAGTTCATTGAACTGTTCCCTTATAAATTCCTTTTCTCTCTTTTAAATTGTGCCCTAAGGTAAATAACAGGTATTTTTAGCGTGTAGACACACATCCGTACAGCCTCGACACTTACCCGCGAATGGGGGGCAATTGCTTCAAATGATTACTTCCACGATGGCGGTGGGTCTGTCGAAGGTGCTTACGTTTTATAGCTCCATTACATTCAAATCACAGAGCACTGAGGAAAATCGTCGTTAAAAAAGGAGAAATGCGTTCAACTAAAATTCAAAGCAAAACCGAAATTCAAAGGCGCGTGGAAAAAAAAATAAAGTAAAATATATTTATAACCCACAAATTTTTGTGTGTTTCTCAGGAGAAACCATCACCTTCGACCCTCGGAAGCTTTGTTCCAACGCGCAGTTCTCGGAACCAGAGTCATCTTGAAAATCAATTACGCGATTGGGCGCAGCTCAGTGAACAAATGAATTTGATGTTAAATTCCGTCCAAATAGAAATTAATGGATAAATGTTTGAAAAGAAAAATCCTCTTTGTAGCTGAGGCTAACAGCAAATACCACACCGAGATGTAATTTTTGACGAACGGCTGTTATTTCGCGCACAAGAAGTATTCGGACTGCTGGAAGTACTTGCAACGCCTCTGGTGGTGGAAATAATTCTTCAGGCGAATCGGACTCAGAATTCGACGTCAATAAAATCCAGAAAAGGTCACCGTTTTTTTTTCTTCTTTTAATCTCGGTCTGTGAATGCGAATTGTTTCAACAGCGAGAGCGAAGGCGTCTCGTAGGCGGTAGGTCAAAGCTTTACGCGTCTATTGACACATACTTGCGTCGGTGCACAGGCGAGCAATGAGCGTGCACACTTACATCGTTGTCCACTTGTTTACTGGACACTGAGACTCGTCCAAATAAAATATGCTAATTGATTTCGAGGGCGGATCAAAGTTTACTTTCCAGACATACTTTTGTCCTTGTTCCAGGAATGTTCTGCGTAATTAGTTAGCAGTTTTGATGAATAAATTTCAAATTACCTCAGCACTTGAAGTCGGGTATTTGTTGGTCGCTTTGTTCGATGGATGTTCCACCGACAACAAGTATACGCGGTAAAGGGCCCGCAGAATAGGACAACAATTTCAGTCTTGCTGTGCCTGACTTTGTGATGTTTACAGTTTTATGTCAGTCCAGTGGGAATTTCGCTTTCTGAGAACTTTGGAGCAAGTTTTCGTCTCCTTTGTCGTCGTTTGCGTCAACAATTGAAATACCATTTTGCCATAAAGCTACTCATGGCCGAACGAGCTGGTAACGTTGTAATGGTAGTGGCCGTTCTGGCGGTAACTTACTTTTTGTTCTTGGCTCTGGCTGTATGTTCATACATACAACCTATGTGCATACATCATATCCGAATGTCGTTCTTCAAGAGATCCGCAAGAAAGGGGATGTTTCTAGGCCACTCGTTTCTATGGGGACGATTGTATTTAGTTTTTAACTTTCACTATGTGTGCACATCCCCACGTGCTTGTGTGTGCGGGAGAGGGTGTCTTCAGCTGTAGTTAGGGTTGAAGCTGTAAGTAATGTTCGCAGCACTGGGTCATGTCTGGTATGCCAGAGCAAAGCCAATTTTTCAGGAGTGTGTTACGAAAGGACAAAATTGATGTAGACTCGAAGTGGAAAGGATGAAAGAAAAAGTTTTTTCCTCAAGTATGTATGTTTTGGTTTTGAGCGTTTATAAATGGTGAAATGTTTTACAAAACAATACGTTCGATAAAACAAAAAAATAGTTTTACTAGTAGATATGCTAAAGATTGTAAAGTGTGCCAGGTACATAATATGCAGAAAACCTAATAAGGCAAGTTTTATACATTTAAATTGACGTTAACTTTATTTGGAGAAGCCCTGCAAGGCTAAAGAAATGCACAACAGATCCCAAAATTTGAATGAATTGCTGGGAACATGTGCCTATCGAAACATATTTCAAGAAAGGCATACTTAATAGCATCAGAAGTTGATGCGGTATACCCTCATTCCATGCCGATCGCTACAGCCTGCCATCTCTTGAAGATTCATACAAGGCACCATGTGCCTTAAAACAGAAGAAATCTTGCCATCACTTAACCTAAAACGGTCACTCAGTCTACTAAGACAACACAACACTCATTAAGGACACTCATAGGAGCCATAACCGGGCACTGTGCAATTGGCACTCACGCTCGCAGGATGGGTGTCCCATACAATGGTTTCTGCAGAAGCTGCATGGATGAAGAGGTAGAAAACACTCATCACCTACTCTGCTCCTGTAGAAATCGCTTTACTGCAAGCACCAACTGGTTCCGATGTTAGGAGATATCGACACGCGTGATATCACAATGGGCCTACTCTGGCCTAAGTGTGACCGCCTAGCAGTCAGCCACAACAACCTAATCTAACCTAATGCTATAGCCACTACCCAGATATTTTGACAAGTTGATAAGATATACCCTCAGACCGCTTATCACACGGTTGCTGATTTACGTAAAAGTCAATTAAAAATATTTGTGTACCGTATTTACCGGGCTTATTTGGCATGAACACCTTGAATGTGCACCTACTCCCTGTGTCCACATAATTGAGTCACACCCAACTGAGTGGTTTATACATCGATTGCGTTAACTTCTAGTATGCAAAGGCTCTTTGTGTAAAGTCGATGATTCTACATCCTCTGGTCTGATTTACGGCTGACAACTCAACTTAAATGAAGTGATAGTAAAATAGTTTCCTCCGCTCTTTCAACCATGTGATTTAAAGAACAACCAATATAATAGGTATGACCCGTGAGATGTTTCGAGCTATTTGCCATTGATTTCTCCCGAGTCTTAAGAGTAGACAATATGAACCTCGTCTTGAAGTTTTAGTCATGATATTTTCTACCCAATCGGAGCATTTACACATTTCTGCGGCTGAAATGTTGTTTTTGCGTAGAGGGACATGTTAGGCTAATGTGATGACCACTTTTTTTTAGTACCCTCCAACCTCAAAGCCTGCATTGTCGCCGCTTTGAGCAAGAAATTACCAGAGGACCTGTTTTTTGCGTTTATGAATAAAACATAATTTTTTTAATTAAGTTTAATGCCTAAACCTTGAATTTTTTCTTCGTCGTAATTTCTAATTTAGTAAAAAAAAGTCCGACAGGCTTAAGTTTGACCCTAGACTCGTGTACTGGGCACTGAGTGTTCTGTAGGACTCAGTGCCAAAGACAATCCTTTATGTGGATAATATTTAGTTGTGCTGAATGAACCTCGGTCCAAGTTGTTCCAACATATTTTTGGGAAGAGCTGACGTTTTCAATTCGTTGCTTACTCCAAGTACTCAAATATGGTGATTCAGTCAAATGGGAAAGCTAGACGGATTTATGAAGAAAATCGAATACCCAGCAAACCAAAGCAAATGCGCAGGTGGTACGATACACATGAAGAAGAAGCTTATGCAGATGTTGCTGTATTGTCATATGCTGGTGCTGAAAAGGCTTACGGAGCAAAGGATCCTTATCAATGCAATACGGCATTGCGTCGCGCAGTAATGTCCTTGGAAAGATTTGAGCAGATAAATCGTTCAATGCGTTTTGATGATGGGAGAACTAGAACGTTTCGTCTTCAAGACGATAAATTACCTGCTTTCGGGCATAAAATATAGGTTTTTGAATAAATATTTGGATATTCTTGTTTTTAAACTCATTAGATACATTTGCAATCTCATCGAGTCTTACCAACCCTGGTGTTGGTGGGTGAAGGGAGTAGGTGCTCATTCACAATGTGCATGCCAAATATTTTTCTTGATTAATTTTTATGTCGGTCACTGTGTGATAATCAGTCCGATTGTATACCGTCCCACCCTCAACTTTTCCTATTCGTTAAAAAATTCACGACCCAGTCCTTTGGACGTAATATTGGAACGGCAGCGTATGTCAAGAATTCAATTCTTCCAAAACTCAATGCTGCCTGCTGTCTCTAAAGCGAACCCCAGATAATCAGCCATTATCAGTGAATGGCGCTTGTATTGACGAAACCGGAAAACTTTCCATCCTCGGTATGTACATCAACACAACACTTAGTTGGAACGATCACATATTCGAGGTCGTCAAAAATGCCGCGAAATGTTTAGGTTTCCTTAATCGATGCAAGAAATACTTCACCCCCTCTGATTTGGCTTTAATCTATAAGGCGTATATTCGCTCTAAGCTTGAGTATAACGCTCAAATCTGGTCTGGTGCCCCCAAGACCTCCCTGCACCTACTAGATAGAATCCAAAAGCGAGCGAAAGAACAATAGTTCATTAGACTCGCTTGAACATCGACGTACCGTGTCTTCTTTGTCCGCGTTTTATCGTTATTTTAACAAAAGATGCTAAGTGAGCTAGCCAATTGCATTCCTCCTCTCCTTGAATTCACTCGCAATACACGTCTCGCCAAGAATGCACATCAGTTTACCCTTACCACGACATCATCTAACATCGGAACCAGTTGGTGCTTGGAGTGAAGCGATTTTGCTGATGCTGGCCTATGTCGCTAAAGAGCGGCACTTTTACTGGCCGTAGCACAGTTGCACTTTGGGCCAACAGCGCCCAGGGCTAACCGAGACGATGCGATAGTTGTTCGTTTTAAGGTCTATGTTAGTAAAGGTTTATAGTAGATTGTGTTAGTTTTAAGATTCTTAGTTTAGTTAGGTTAAATTAAGTTTGTCATAGTTTTCTTAGTAATGAAAAATTTAATAGTTCACTGTCGTTAAGACTATACAAAAACTTTGCGTAATCCGAAAGACACAAGTATATATACTTAGTACCCAAAGAGAGTCAGTAGGTTAGTGTTAATTTCATTAAATTATTGATAAGTTGATTAATCAGCATCAAAGAGAAGTTGAAACTGAAAATAATGAATGAACAATACTTCTCGAGGATGACGCCGGCCTCTGGCAGAGCGACTATCTGCAGGTCTTACACGGCGGCGGAAAATTCGCCGATGATATCGGGCGGTTCCGAACCCACGAGTTGCCACACGGCATCTCCTCGTCCCGGTCGTCGATGTACGTGAGCTTCGTCCGTGTTATTGTAAGCATATACTACATTTTACATACATTTTACATACATTTTACATACATACATATATAAGAAAATATCTAGGGTTGCAATGCAAAATACACTGCTCTAAGCAGCTACTCTTAGTTTTCAAGAAACTTTCTCACAGGAATTCTGAAAGGAAACGTGTCACGGAAAAATTCAAACTTCACAGAGTTCGAACAAAATAGTCATCCTCAGACCAAATAAAAGAAATACTCCACAACTGCTGATGGTGCTTTTTACATTTAGCTGAGTTTCTGTTCAAAAAATTAGCTGCATTACTTCTGATATATTTAACATTATTTTATTGTGATTTCTTCATTAATAACTTTCTTCAATTTACTTACAGATATATAATTGCTGCTTCTGGTTAAACGGATCCAATCAAAGTAAGTGCATTTTATCTGTAATCAGTATACAACAAGAACAAAAAGCCGGTTCATTTTGAGACGGATACTGAAAGTATGAAATTGTGCATGTGTATGGGAATATATTTACCGAATCATGAACTACCTTTAGGCATTTTGCTGTTACTCCTATTCTGAAACTTCTCCAGTAGCTCTCTCATAGGCGTCGAGAGAAATAATTATAGATTCTACAAGATAGATTTTCAGATGACGGTGACAGATATTTCAATAAGTGACAGCACACTTTCATAACAGTTAAATACGGCACCAATGATTATAGAGTGCTGGGTTAGGTTAGATTGAAGTGGCTGACTACTATACGAGAGGATCTAGACTGCACGCGAATCTGTGCCTATTCCACAAACCAATTTGTGCTCTTGATGAAAATGACCAACTTGTACATTATTTAGTTCGCTTAGATTATTGAAGTAATATGCTTTTAGAAGTCTTTATCTGCGGGATGACAGAGCACTACAATTGAATAGCAGGTGTGCATTGGTTTCTTCCTCATCCTCGTCTCTGCAGCTCACCCATATGTCATTATGGGGGTGGCAATACCCTAGAGGCGTGTGTACCAATGGCCCACCAATTGAAGGTGGTTGAACTCAGACATTTGATTGCTTCCTAGCTGTAGGAACAGAAGACGATTGCTACCACGTTGTTGTTTTTTTTTAGATAGAGTTTCCTTGATCGTGGAAGACACTACAGCCTTTAGATTGTCGCAAAGACAGCTGGATGTTCAGATTGTTGGAATACGTCCCAGAACTGTCTGTCTATGAAAATTCGCAGTGGACGCGTCTCCAGCGTATGATTTTCAGACTCCCAGTAAGAGATTTGGGAAAGAAATTCTTCTCGAAGAGGAATTCAAAGTCCTCGTCTAGGGGTATAGCGTTATATCTTCTTAGGATTGTACAGATCGAAGTTCTTTCTAGTAACACGGCCTGATCGGCGTATTAGCTGCTTATTGTCCGCCGTCTAGGTCTATCAGTGGGTGGTTGAGAAGTATGTTGAAAGCAGCGGAGGGAATGGTCCAGTGCTGCATTATTGCAGATGCAGGCCATCTTCTGCACCATTTCGACTGGAAGGCCTGGACGTGGACATAAACAACGCAATGACATCTCACCACCAAATGAGTGCAGATAATCGTGAGGTGGCCATTGACAATTTTCATCCATTAACTCTGTGTTCCAAATATTGTGGCTAAATGGATTTTTCTGGATACATTGGTAGCTCTTGAAATGCTTCTGGCTGATATTCACTCCAAAATCGACAATTCTGCTTATTTACGTTGCCATTGAACCAAAAAATGAGCTTTGTCTCTGAACTGAATTTTTCGGAAGAAGCGCGCGATGAGCTTTCTTAACAGAGCACGCATTTTGATAATAAACTGAAATAAATAATAAAATTTGTAAGACGATTCGTGGTTAAATTATAGCCCAAACTGAAGATGTTTGACAGTGAAACAAAGCACGAAACGTGAGTCAGCTGCTTAAACCAGTGTTGCCAAAAATATAATAGGTAAAAAATCACCCTTTATAACCTGGATTAGTGCTTTTAATGTTTGTAATACTTTTTGGAGGAAATGTAATTTTACTATTTTTTTTTTAACAAGACAAAATGAGCTGACTATTGAAATTTCGATAGGACTAATAAAGTTAATTTATTACTTAAAAAATATGCCACAGAGGGTTGTTATAAAATTGTATGATAAGGGTTGTCGAAGTTTAAGGAGTAGAAAGGTTTTAAGATGATCTTCATCGATTTGACGAAGCATAGCCTTAATATGCGTAAAATACGGATAACTATCCAGAGGTAAACAAGCTGGAAGATGAAAATAAGATCGAGGTGAGAAGTCTGTAGATTTGATTGGTGACTCAATTCGTCGGTCCAACTCAGCCGCGGTTGTCAAAACATTAAATACAATGATTTGATGTTGATTCCAATATTTCTGTTTTTGAAAACCAATATGGTCTGCTCAGCTGACTTCCGGTGTACCTAAATCCATGTATGTAGTTGTCTTTGTCCCCCGGGCGGCATCCACCTATTTTTACAGCTCGTTGAGTTCCATGTGCTACAGCATAGACATAAAAGAAACTATTGAACTCCTCATCCTCACACTGATCTGAACTCGGTATTCAAGGGACACTGCAATATCCGGCCGGTGTGTGTATCCAGACTACATCCATGGCATCAAACACAAATTTGGTGGTCTAGTGACAAAACCTCTTACATCTCTTACTCTGTTGCCCCTGTCAAAATGTCCTTCATCACACCCTGTAGATGGTTGTAAATAAATACGATTATACAATATTTACGACAGTAGTGATTAAAAGCTTAACTTACTTGTACAACCTCAATTCTTCATGTGGAAGACTGCCTCTCCTCAAGTTCAACAGCCTACAACGCTGTAAATAATGAATGGGGATCCCCTCAATTTATCCATAAACCGTCAGGCTCCCACAACCGACACATTTAAAATTTACATTGTAAACGTCTCCGATAGCCTTATTCTGATAAACCACTTATCCCTTGTCAAGCGGAAATTAAATATTTCTTAAGTCCAAACTGTGTTTGCATGTACATATGTACACATGCACGAGTGCCGACCGGCCGACAGAGCAAACAAAAAAAATACCACCCGTCGTCCAATCCCCATCAGCATGAGATGAAAAGCCCCCCCTCCCCCCTGGAATAATGCGAAGGACTTCAGAAAGACAACAAAAGATTCACATCTTAGTTTGGGTCCGACGCCATCCAACAGGTAACCAAGAGCGTGTCTCAAAATTGTCCTAGAAACTGTGGGCGGGAAGAAGAATGGAAACTTCTTCAAACCAATAATCCGGAAGCCCCATTTTCATCGCTCCGAACTGTCCTAATCTTTACACACACACACCCGAGATATTTTTGGCTGGATGAGATGCTATGTGCATGGGTATGAGCATATGAGCATGAGCGTAGGCGTATTCGGCGTGTGCCGTGTATTACGGCTAAAAAAACACACTAACCTTGTCGCCGTCATGACTGAGTGCGAAGCCAGCCAACCCGGAACACCAACAGTCAGCCCCCACCATCACGCCAAGCAAATTGAAGCGGAAACTTTGCCAATTTTTAGATGAAATTCCTAGCACTCACCGCACAGGTGAAATGGAAACGCGACGACCAGCGTAGGGTGGTTATAATTTGTGTATTGCCAGCCATCGCTGACAGTAATTATTTTTTCAAACTTCTATCCGACACAGAATTTAGCTGTTGTTGACCGCAGTCCTCGCAGCATTGCAGCCAAGCGAACCTTTCTCTGGTCGCCCTACTTATTTGGCCGAAATGGACAGTGGGTGCTCGATTCCCTGTGCCAGCGTGGCTTAGGCCACGAAATGAATTACATCAATGAAATAGGAAAGCAGCCTTGAAAAAAAAAAGAAGAAGAAGATGAAACCTAATCCCGAAATAGCTGAAATTAAAATGAACTGCCAGCAGTGGCAACCAGAAATGGAGGAAAAAAAGCAACTGTGGGGTTGTTGTCGTGAGCCCCAGCCATGACAGCGGGCTTGTCGTTTCTAGGATAACGCTTTCCAAAGTCCCGGCCGCGAACTCCGGTCCATTATGTATTCACGAAGGCAACGGCAATCAATTTTAATAAAACAACCGAACGGCAGAGGGCGCCAGTCCTTTTAGTGGGCCCAGAGACCAGAGAATGAAAGAGTACGCGAAAGAGAGGGGAGGGATAAAAAATTACGTGGAAGTGCGAGGATTTGAACCGCTGGGAGCTCGCAAACGTTTACTTGATTGGTTTGGGGAGTAAGTGGCTTATATACGAGTATTTGATCGCAGACGCTGGTCTCTCGGGGAGGCCCACTCACTGACAAGTGGCTTTAGCCACGTCAATAAAGTAATTTACAGTCCGCGACGATTCATGCCATGAATCTTCTGAGTGGAAGCCGCTTTCTTTTTCCACCTCCTCCTTTCGCTATCATCAGAGATATGTATACTCTTTTTTCTCTCTCTTTTTACATCGCACATTCGGAGGCGGTGATAACTTCAGCTAGGACAGGTATCAATTTCAATCTAATTTCTAACGCTCTGAGCTCATATATTTCCAGACTCGTTGACAGACGTGTGGGACTGACAGGACTGTTGGTGGAGCGTGCTTGTGATTTCTCCCATGGCCAACGCAGAGTGACGTTCCGCTTGACGTGATGCTTTCAACAGTGCGCACTATGTGTGTACGCGGTACCGGCTGGCACCGTACATATGTTTGCCTCTGAAAAGAAACAACAACACAAAGCAAAAAAAAATGGAACAGTCCCCGCAAACACAGGGAACACATCCCATGGGCTAAATTACGAGACGCTAGGATAAGACATATTACATTAAAAGATTTGCACCCCCGACCGGGGTAGATTGGTGGGCGATGAGCGATGGTAGGCTACCAACGGAGACGTGCTCGCAATTTCAATTGACATCAAATGTTGTTTGTCATTGTCATTTCGTTTGGCATCCATTCTCCGGCGCTCACATATCCTCTGGCCCACAAGAAGACGAATTGTTTTTGTTTAGTCAGGTACTGCTCTGTTAAGCTTTTTGTTATGCCTTGTTTTCAGAGCACTTTTCAGCCCTGGGCAAGGTTTTTATTTTAATTTCAATTTTCTAAAAAGATACACAGTCACATGAAATTGATTAAATTATACATTTTTTTTTTGTGCTCTCGGCATGTTAGGGTGAATTACGTGTACCGAGCGGTTATTGTGTTGAATGCTGCCTCGTCCCAACTGCACCTCTCGCCCCCTAGTGACGGCGAAAAAAAAGTGTCAATAACACACGGGTCGGTGGATGCCCGTGCGCGACGCCCATTGTTGATTTTATTGCTTCCCGAGAACAATTGACATTCACATGCACATTATGTGGGAAATGTTAGTGGTGTTGATATTGGGAATTGTTTTCGTCCTGTTTTCTTGTTTTTTTGGGCTGGCGTTTTTCTCCTTTCGGAAGCCCTGTGTTCGTGTTCAATTTGATTTGGGTTGTGTTGTGTGCTGATCGAAGGGAGTCAGTCTCTCGTGGAATGGCATGGCAACTGAATGATATATGAAATTGGTTGGAAGCTGTTGCCAGGTTTCGTTATTTTGAAGCAAGACAAAAAGAACGTGCCAGCTTGCTAAGGTCATGGTCAATTGGGTCGTGCTTTGATTTGTGCTTAGAATGCGCAAAGCTACGTGTTAGCATGTCACTGTAATAGCAATCTGGACAGCCGGGGCGGTTTTGTGTGAATAACCAAATTAGAATGAACTGATTGTGACCTTATTGATGCTGCATGGCTGTGTGTATAGGGACACATCATGCATATTTCGTGTTTACTTTTTCGTACAATTTTAGTTGATATTTGCGCAGGGAACATTTGTTTGGATTCATTAATATTTTTATGATAACCAATCGTTGGCTGATGACCGTGCTAATATGACCGTTTGTTATGTACTCTTTGACGAAATGAGTGACGAACGCGTTGCGGCTGTGAAAAAATTAAATATTTTCAAGTCACTGTAGGATACGCGGTTAACAAGTGCCACATACGTACCTCGATACGAAAATGACACTGTTAAACAAAAATTAATTTATAACTAGAGTTTGCTTACATTGCTTCCTGGTCACTTGTATAACGTGCAAATGCTTGTAATTTTAAAATGCTTTCCAAAAAAATCTGAAATAAAAGCACTATTCCGCCTTCGAATGACGTAGGCCTTATTCGGATAATATTCCTCTACTGGTGCTATAGATGGGCCTCAACCAATAAGCCTCTGCAGCATGATCTTTAGGTTAGGTTAGTTTTGTGGGTAGACACGGTTGGGCCACGTCTCAGTTAGGTCCTATTGGACCCATTGTGATGCCCGTGGGGATGTAACCTTCTGTCCTACTCGTTGATTGTGTGGGAGCCTCCTGTGTTGTTCCATCCAGCCATCCGGCGATTGTGACCAGCTGCAAATATAATCTAATGGGATATCTATGTCTTGGAGATTCTAAAGGAAGGAACCGCCCAGTGTCCTTTGTCGAAATATGCAGAGACTGTGAATGTGACTAAGGTCGTGGGAAGTAATCTCAATATCATCTTATTAGTCCCCACACCCTCTGCATATGGTGTCATGAGTTAGTCCCATTTGCTGCTCATGGTATCTTAGAGGCCTACGGCCATCCCTGACTACGCCCCAACTACCATTCATTAAAGAAGTTTGTCTGTTTTGGCAAACTAAGCCGAGTGGCATGATCTCTAGCCCGCAGCCCGTGGCCCATGACTTTGTGGGTTGTGCGTCGCGGTTGTTGGTTCGATCCCTGGCCTGTGCGATAAAAAATAATTTTCACGGTCCCACCTCTTTCGAGTCACTGGCAATGCTCAAACGATATTTCCTGCCTAGAAAAAGCTTCTCAAACTTAGCCCTTCAGAGTCGGCATTAAACTGTAGGTCCCTTCAACTCGTGAGGGAATAAAAGCACGCCCAACACCAAGTTAGGCCCTGGCTCTCTACTCTCTACATTATTATTACATTATGATCTTAAGCTAGTTGACTTCAATTTCGCACGCTAATTTGCTTGAGGTTCTTCTCAAATTGTGTCAGAACTCTATTGTGGAATCAAACAATTTTCGGATTGTAACACTCAATGCGCTATACATGACATAGCCAGCTTTGGTGCGGAATCCGCAGACGTCTGGCTAGAGGCATGACGCCATGCAGTCGGAATAGTTCGTGGTTGAATCTTCTTGTCTATCAACGCAGAAGTAACGACTGAACACTAAATTGTATTTTTGTTTTACTCTCGAAGAGACCAGGGACTTCTTTATTCGCATTCTGCGATTGTCCTTGCTTCGCGTCATAGAGTAGGGCTGGCATCAGTAAAGTGTACATCATCCTAGCTTGGTTTTTTGAGAGAAGGCTTTACAAAAGCATATTGAGCTCACAGAAAAAGTGGCTGCGAAGAGTTATTCTGCATTCGATCTCGCTACTGGTGGCGTTCTTAACTTTATTTGGGAGCCGGGGTAGACGAAGTCCTTTAATATTTCAAGTTCGCCAAGTTTATCCATTTTGATGGATTCCACATAAAGCCCACATTCGTTGTCTGGTTCCCTCTTATTGGGTCTTTGGGTTGTCAATTTTTTGACAAGACGCAATATACGTACCAGATTCTATGGGCTTGGGCATTAAGCGACAAAATATATATAAGGCCAAAGAAGTCCCATGTTCATCAGACCCAGCATCTGTCCACACTACAGGATCAGGTACAGGCCAAAAGAGACGTACTTTTTTTTAAGAAAAAATGAATTGATGATGGGGAGCTGTACAATGCCTTCCTTTTTTAAACAATTAAATTTTCACGTTCTCAGTGTGGTAATGTAGACCGGTAAAGTCCGGTAAATTCAAATTTATAGAAAAACACTTCAAAATAATAATACCGCGAAGTCGATTGACTCGGTTTAACACCGACGTGCCATGTCTCTGACTGATGCTATAGCTCCTCTCTCTGATTCCATTATTCGAAAGAAATGCTCATCATTCAGAAACTCGTTTCTTAACAATACCACATAAAGTCTTGACTTACTTTGTCCCACTCATTATAATGCAGAGATATTTAAGACAGGTATGTACAAATGCCCCCTTCTCACACTGCTCGACTGGTCGCTGGACACTTAAGGGTATTCGTAAACACTTCGCGTGCAAAATGGAAATAAGTATCCATGTTTCGTGTCGCTGTTTGGTGTAGTTAAGCATCGCTTTCAGAGAAATATACCTTTGGGATGTTTTCAGGTTCTGCTGTCAGGCGAGCTCCTAACTGAATAAATGACGACGATCCGACGCCGTAAACCAGTTGGTGCTTGTAACAAAGCGATAAAGTAGGTGATGTGCTTTTTCTTCGGAAGATGGATGACGTTGTTTCCTCTTCCTTCTCGTCCTTGCACGTAGTTATTTGTTACAATTTACGTACTGTAATGTCTCTTTTCAAGCCGATCAACTTATCTCGGTGATGAAATTTTCATCTTACTTAACATGCCTACTTTCATATTCGACCGAAGAATTCCGATAGTTAGAACCAATTTCTGCAAGAACTTAAGTGAGTTGATAGTAAATCGATTTGTTATTCGATTGGATCAACTTTGTATAATTGTACAATCCTAAGTTAATACCTGTCCTTGCTCCATCCGATGTCCTTTGTAAGCGCGATCAGAGTGAATTCTCATTCGACTAGCAGCCAAAACCCATCGTCGCACACAATACACACCTTTATGTGTGCAATCTTCATCTGCGTCAAAACATAACAATTGACAGCTAAAATTTTGGGGTATGGGATGGGTATGGAGTATGTCTAGCTCGGGACATATGTAAACTGCACGAATGACATCACAGTCGAGATCCGACGTAGAATCGCCTTGTAAACCGTTGATACTTCAGTTTGCCAAAACAACTGGGCTCGAAACTCCTGACTCAAAGGACCAAAATCATGCTCTGCAAGATACTCATTTGGCCAGTCCTGCAGTGGAGCTGAAATCTTTGCGATAAGCGTAACTGCCGAGTTGATTCTTGGTGCCTTCGAAAGAAAAAGTTCTGCATCTGGTATACGGTCCCGTCTGCGATCAAAGTGTACGGAGGCGAAGACACAACCTCGAACTCTGTGAACTGTACAAGGATGTGGATGTAGTCCTTAAGGCAAACATCCGTCGACTACACTGGCTCGGCCTCATAGCGCGAATGGGCAGCGCTGCAGAAAGAGGGTCTTTGAATCCGATCCTCCTAGTTCGAGTGGACGAGAAAGACCTACCCTCTGATGTAGAGACCGAGTCATCGCTGATGTATAACAGCTTGGCCTTGATGACTGGAAGTAGCGTCACCAATGGAAGACAGCAATTGCTCTGTCCAGGACCCTTCCTGGGTCGTCGGACTGATAAATAAAATAATAAATCTCCATCTGCGGGTACGTAGACCCTTCGACTGGATGTTCGGCCCACATATGGAATTGAGCCAATAATGGTGCGATAAAGGGCTGCGGCGCATAAGCGGCTTGACACACAGATCAAACAATATTTTGTACAATTTATCAAACAAGAATCAATACATAAAAAAACAAAAAATAAATTAAGTGAACGCATATATTTAGGCAAAAAAATAACGAGGATTTCGATAAACCAGCATTAGTTTGTCACTATATTCGCCGTTCAATTCAACTGCTCTGAATTGTTGATCGTTTTCTAATTTCACACAGCTGCTTAGCACACTTTCTGGCCATAAAACTTCATAATTACACCCGAGATATTTCAGCTCTTTTGCACGAAGACCGTTCCGATAATGAACTAGAAATGTGTACTAACATTTGAATGCATTGATTTTGCAATAAAATTATTTTTGAAGCGCAACTTTTACGAGGTAATTTTCAATTTACGACTTTTAAGCTTCATACCCACAGCTCCCAAACTTGCGCATATTTTTCCTTCATAATAAGCAAAGTTACCTCATTCCACTTTGCCTGATTTGTTATTGTGTGCCTGTCAAACTATTGATAATGGCTTGTAAACGACAACGAAACGTTATATCACCCCCACTTTGAAATGAAAGCATGGGGACATCGCAGGAGACTTTCGATTGACTACTGAACGGCAGTGGTTGCGTGACTTAACGTGTACGATTGCCGCAATTGTTGCAAATTAATTTCCATTCTCGCTTAATCGGATGGGATTATTGGATATGAAGTGTCAATACAATAACAAGGAGTGTCTCTCCTTGGAACGAAAATCGATTGATTGCGTGTCGATGATGAGTGTAGTGAAAAAATGTGTATACCGGGTCCCCACTCGGCGAACGACATCAGTCATGAACATTCAAGTGAATCCTCCAGTCACAGGCGGGCATGTTTTTGCAGCAAAATTCAATTGCTTCTACATTTTTTTTTTTTTCACGTGAACGCGTCGGGGAACAGTCGAACAATGCGAAAGGATTTTCTGTTTCAATTTGTGTTGAATTTCCAACGAAGCACGTCGGTACTGTTTTACTTATATACCATAGATTCAGATACAAGACAGACTAGGTCCCTTCCAAGCTGAAAAGTCGAGGCGGAAATATTTAATACCTTCCCACCCCATCCAGAGATTTATCCTTTTATCCCTTACGGATTTCGTTTTCCTTGCGATGGTAACCTATGTACAGGTTCAGCAATCTTCTGTCTTGTAGGTACGTACACTGAACGAGAAATCAACCCAAATATTAGAGATGCCCGTAACCACCATCACTACGAGGAGTTGGACCTCTACACATCAGATACACACAACGTACATCCCATCCGCACGAGTACGTCTGATGACTCCCACCAACCATGCACAAACCAAAAGCAAATAAAAAAAATCAACGAAAAATAGAGAGAGGGGCAAATGAAAGTAGGACAAGTTTATATCGGAAAAGTTTATAATCCTCAAAGTAAGACGGAGCTTCTTCCGCCCACCTAAGAGGAGAGATATATCCTCTTCCTTGGTAACCAGTTTTTTTCTCTCCCTCTTCACACGAATGCAAGAAAATTGGGAACCACCAGCAGCTAGAAGGTAATAACCCAAGTTGGCTTGCTGAGCAAATTTGTTCGCAAAAAAACAATCAGAGAAAAAAGAAGAAAATTATGATGAGCAGAAGCTGGATTTTACTCGTCTACACTTTACGGCTTAATTGTAAAACTTACTTCGCCTCACGCTTTCCACATTAATCGATGGTTGCACCTCGTCCTTTTTCGACGGGGAAATTAATTAGAAGCGTCGCTCGTGAACCAAAGTGGTGTGCATATATTTTCATGTTCATACGTTTTGAATATCTGTGGTTAGGGCGTCTGCATTGAGTCGCAAGTGTGCCTTGCACTTGACCTATTTATTTACACACTCGAAGAGACTTTAATTCAGTTTTTTTTCGGTTTTAGGTTGTCAAAAACGAATTTACACTCTACATGTGAGTGGCGGTGGAGCAGTTTAAATATCTCCGGGTTTTTTTTTCACGAGTGATGGGTGGAGTAACGCTGAGCTTCCCTGTAGGATTTGCAAAGCTGGACCAATATTGAAACAGCTTGGCAGATCTGTAATCAGAAAGGCCGAGCTGGGTGTTAAAGCCAAATTATCGGTTTTCATGTCAGTACTTATTCAAAATCTCTCCTATCGTCACGAAATTTGGGCAATGACTGAAGGAATAAGATTGTGAGTACAAGCTGCCGAGATGAGATTTTTTCGAGCTTTTGTGGGAGTCACTCGCCGGGAAATTGTGAGAAACACGGCAGTACGCGAGGAACTCAATGTCGAGCAGCTCCTGCTCCGAACGGAAAGAACTATGCTTCGATGGTTTGGACACGTGGCACGAATGTTCCCATCATCACGTATTCCGAGAGGTGCCTTAAATGCGACTCCTTCAGGAAGGCCAGGACGAGGTGGTTGGACCAAGTTCAAAAATTAATTGATTCAACCTGGACATAAATCCTGATGAGTTAGAGACGATGGCGGCATGTCTACTGCGTGCTTTACCAACGCGGCCTTCTTAGTGGATCATGCGGTTCAGAATGATGACGATGATGGTATTGTACTGACGTCGCACATACAATGGTTTGAAATCCTTGACTAATCCGTCGACTCTTAACCAGAATTGGACGGAAAATTGCATAATCTCTGTGATTGTGTGGCCTTTGTACCAAACGTTCAGTCTTGAAGTTCAGATTGGAAGTTATTGGTCTTATCTGGAGCAAGTGATCAATGTAACTAGTACTGTTCACTAATTTGTGTCGTTTAGAGGATATGTTCAACTTTGATCGGGTTTTCTCCCCAACTTCGTAGCGCACATGATACATACTTTACATAAGACGCAGATGTCCTTCAAAGGCGTGAAAATCATTCCGTCTTGCTGTCTACGACTAACCGAGAGGTTCGTCGTAATCCCAATTTTTGGGTTATGTCATCCATGCTACAGCGGAACAATTGGGTTTCTTTTCGTTTCTTGATCTTAAGACATCTGTGTACATTTAGAACTTACAGTTCTTTTAGAGTACAGGACTTAAAAGATATAACATTGTTTGCAGTGTTCTTCTTCTTTGGTTGGCGCTACAGTTCGGGGCGGACCTGAGCTTCAACCAACATGCCTCTCCTTCAAGCTCGGTCCTGTGCTAGTTGGGTCCACCCACGCACGTTTAACTTATTTGGGACCCCTTATAGCTGCGTGCGCCATCATAGGCGTGGTCTTCCTTCACCGCGTTGTCCCTCGGGCTTAGAATCGAAGACTTACCGGGGCGGAGCATTGGTGTCCATTCGCTTGACATCTGAGACGAAAGATTCGAACTCGTTTGACCAAGTCGATGTCGCTGTACACCTCGCCGTTCAGTCTCCTCCTCCAACCAAGAACATAATTCGGAGGACTTTTCTCTCGAAGCGTCCAAGAATATCCTTGTCCGCTTTAGTTAGTGTCCTGCATCTGCGCCATACAGCAGAACTGGTACTATCTGGGCCTTATATAGATATATCTTGGTTCTTCGAGAGATGGCTTTATTCATCAGTGGCTTACCTCAGTGGCCGCT
The DNA here is from genome assembly GCA_916610145.1 of Eristalis arbustorum. Classification (NCBI taxonomy): domain Eukaryota; kingdom Metazoa; phylum Arthropoda; class Insecta; order Diptera; family Syrphidae; genus Eristalis; species Eristalis arbustorum. The sequence goes on along the minus strand of OU744320.1, from coordinate 50,595,200 downwards.
TTCTTCTCGATGCACACAAGCGTCCCACTGACAGCCCGTGATGATGTCAATGTCATCGGCATAAGAAAGCAGTTGCACAGATTTGTGGAAAATCGTGCCTCTGGTGTTGACATTTGAGTTCCACACGATCTTCTCGAGAATAATATTAAAAAAGTCGCATGACAGTGCGTCGCCTTGTCTAAATCCTTTTCTGACATCAAAGGTCTCGGTACAATCATTACCGACCTTGACAGAGCATCGGGCATTCTCGATCGTCATTCTGCAAAGGTGGACGAGTTTTGCAGGGATGCCAAAACTAGACAAGGCGGTCTTTTCCAAGCATGATATTATTAGGGAGTATACATTTTGCCAATTGACTGACTGTAAGGGACGCATAAACCTTCGTCCGTCCACGTTACTTCACTATTACAACACGATATACGAATTTAATTCTATAGCGGGAAGTTTGAAAGAGAGGGATGATGTTTTGAGAACGGTATGACGGGTTGGCCAGGATTGAGCTTGAAAGCATTTTCTTCAGCCCACTTCGTAATCGAGCACATATCCTCGTTTAGTTTAGCAAGTGAATCTTCAACCACACCACGACGAAAACTGGGGTAGATATGAACATAGACAACACCCTAGGAAGATCATTAAGAACATTGAGAATAATAAGGGACCGAGAATAGAACCTTGAGGTTACGGATATCACATAAGGACGCCAGATTTGAGTTATATAAAACAGCTTGAAAGCGGTTAGTAAGCACGAGAAGATTAGTTTATATTTCGTAGAATCATATATGTTGGATTGGGAGGACAGTTTGTGACAGTTGTGCATGCTATATCAGCATAATCAAGCCAAAGCATTAAGGACTTCTGGACAGCAACCGATTATACGATAAATCAGTTCCTTCTCGTATAATCGACTCTGACCGAATAACCAAGTTGAAAGCCTATCAATTTCCCAATCAATAGTGCTTCATTGAAAATATTTGAAATATATATTTTGCACGAACAATATACATATTCTCACTACCGTTCATGTTGCAGGCGCAAATATGCAGGGGATGGTAGTCATCCACGCACCATTTTGGCTCAACGTAACAAATTGAAATCTGTAAGTTCATTGTGATAAATTTTCGCAAAAAGTACACCAGGCAGAGAGAGAATTTCATTAAGTGAATTTTATGACGCACACAGAATTCACCAAGCGCCTCTACTCGTAAGAAGGCTCTCACAAACATGGGGGAAAGGACGAGCGAACGAACGAAACGTGTAACAGCACAGCATTCATCCAGAATACAGCATCGAACTACCTTGCGGTTATTAAACGATAGAATTTATGGCGTTTTGAATAAAATTAAAGCTTATGATCTGTGGCAACCTATTCGCAGTGCATTTACTCGAGAGAGAGAGAGAGGAAGAGACTTCTCATCTTGCTGGCAAGAGCGGTCTGTGTTAATTAAGCAATATACCGCGGGCGACGCACCGCCGCACTTAATATTAAGAGGGGGCTGGCTGTATACAGCCGGGGTATCGCTGGAATGAAAGCGAATGAAGTTGTTAATTCATGCGGATATCCGTTCACAACCGCATGCAACATTAATGTAAACGATTAAAGCACTCTGGGGGCTGAGGTATTACACAATGAGGTGGCGATGTGAGTGGGATAAGGTTACTGCAGCCCAGAATGAGGTCCACCTTAAGTTTACGACGCTCACCGAGGAGATGAATAAAAGTTTTTTTTTTCTTTCTTTCTTGAAAGAGTGTAAATCTCCATACTCTTGCATTAACTTGTATACGAAGAGCATGTTTACGACTAATAACTGAGACTCATTTTGTCCAGAGAAGAGAAAAAAGTCAGTTTATATGTGGAATTTGTTTGGCTTAAAATTCGTTCCGAAATATAAAGTTCCATGGGAGATATACTTTACGAATCTCGACAGAGACTTGGGTACGAAAATAAAAGAACATTTCCTGTTTGTTCTTGTGGCTGGGTGTTTACCTTATTAATTCCAGTTTTATGAATCTGTGAACTTAAACGATTGTGAGGTGCTTCCGTGTGTTTTGGGTATGCCGTTTCGTCTGGGGAGTTCATGACTTCGGGGCTTTGGTCAAGCATTTTATGACTGCGTGGGAGATCGGCAGTAAAAGGTGATGAAACCAAAAACAAAACCGGATCAACTATAAAATCATTTCCTTGCGGTAGTTTGAACAGGAAGACGTTGAGATAAGACAACGAAAGCAGTTTTATGAGGTTCGACGGACAATATATAGGGTTATCCTTATTGTGGTGTCGAATGGAAATTCAAATAAAATGCAAATGCTATGCTTAAAGTTGCTATCAAATTTGTATTTCACCTGGATCGTGCAGTTTGAAATGAAATATCGTCAGAGTTTCGTGCAGGATTCGACGTTCGTTTACCAAATCTAACCCACGAATTAGATGACCTTACATAGAAGTGGTGGCTCGTGGCTTTGTGGGTATGTGCGTCGACCCCAACCTCGATGTCGTAGGTTCGAATCCAGCTCTGAGCGACAAAAATAATTTTCACGGCCCCACCTCTTTCGAGTTACTGACAATGCTCAAAGAGTATTTCCTGTCTTGAAAAAGCTTCTCAAATAGCCGTTCGGATTCGGCATTAAACTGTAGGTCCCTTCCACTCGTGAGAGAACAATAGGACGCACATCACGAGGTTGCTGAGAAGCTAGGCCCTGGCCTTCTACGGGCTGTAGCGCCACCCATATTATATTATAATACATAGAAGCCAATCATTACTTTGAGACTAACTCAGGTTCAGAAAATCTGAGTGTGTTCGACTGCTGCAAGATATTCGGTGGGTGAATGGGTTTCTGAATTAGGCAAATCAACATCTTTTTTTTTCAATAATTTTGGAATCATTTCACAACCCATTTCCAATCTACAATCTTTTCTCTTATTTCGAAACAGACCAACCGAACTTTAATAGATCCGGAAATGCATCATACGTGCATCAAAAACACGTACACAAACAAAAAAAAAAAAAAACACCCACCCACTCATCGTACCAAAATTCATGTAGACTCGTATTTTGTGCAGGCTTGTGATAGATGCGAATGCTGTGTGACCAATTCGTCGACGATTTCCTTTGGAATTGTCACACTGTTCTACCACAAACCAATGGCGATATTCATACGTCGTCGCATGTGGAATTGGAGGACCAACACCAATGCCAGACAATGATATTATTTCCACCGGTCGTGGAATAAATTTCCGAGCTCGCGCGTTCAAAACTTACGTTTTGACCATTAGTTCTTGAGCTCGTGTCCTACATGCACAATATACATACGGACACGTCGTCTCCTCTGGTAGAGTCACAAATCAAGGCGTGTGTATACGGTAAGCTCGCTTGCACGCGGCTGAAGGCAATTTCGGCACCGGATCAGGAATGCTTGCCGCGCTCTGTTGGCGGAGACGATACGACAGAATTGCAAAAGGCAACCGTTCGTTGGAAGCACCATCTATCTATCTATCCGCCCTCGAAATCCGCCAATTGTTATGATTTACAAATAAACTATGTATGTATGTTCTGTGCGAGCCAGCAAGAGGGTGGGCGGAGTTGAAATAATGATAGCATCCACGGAATTCGATGTTGGGATCCCTTTTGGGACTCGTGCTTGTCCTAATCCATGAAGAGGGATACAAGGAAGCAAATACACGAATTCCCGCATTCCAGAGTCTTGGGAGAGGGTTGTGTGAATCCTAGGGAATCTATTCAAATGTAGCATCACGCATCTCCTCTGAATTATTCATAACTTCTTATTGAAGGCATATACTGACAGCCGTACGTATGTGCATGGATGATGTTCATAAGTATGCGAGTGCGTGCGGATGTATATCGTTTCGGTAGGCTTGGTCGTTGTGAAAATATCTAGATGGATCTGTTTTAGCCGTGCTATCGATTTAGAGTGAAAATGTAAATCGTAGTAAAGGGGATGATGCCGAAAAAACGGCGATAATGATATGCTGTTAAGTTTGTTTTTTCACCTTGCCATGAACGGCAAGAACTGTGGGGGAAGATAAATAAGGCAATATTTTATGCAATTAGGTTTAATTTTGTTCATTTGCTCCCTGCCTCTGTCTATTTGCGGTATAAGTGGGTTTAGTTAGGAAGGGGTTGCCAAATTGGAGAGGATAGATGTAAAAGTTGAGTGAAACAAGAAGGAACAAGCTGTGTGAGCTTTACCTTAGAGGTCCATCGATGGCATAATGTTTTGAATACAAATTGTTGTATATCGAACTCTGGGGGTTGCGTGGTCTGGCGGATAGATGAAGACTATTATATAGATAGACGACACACTAACATACGCTAAATCAATGTAACCACGAATCGCAGCACGGAGAGTCGAAAACTAAGAAATGAAGGAGTACAACTACTGCACCAAATGGGATGTAGACTAAATGCGGAGAAATCGATACTCATGTGCTCCAGATGGCCATCTGGCGTTAGATCCAGATCACTAACAGAATGCCGGAGCTTCAGGGTTATCCTTCCCAATGGCGCGAAAAAACATCAACTGATCTCGGTATTAACTTCACCGAGAAACTAAAATTTAACAACCACTCGAAGCTGACTCTCAAAGTGTCAGTTTTGGATTTCATCGCATCTATCCGCACACGCGGAACAAAATGGACTAAGCCCGAAGACAAAGTTGCTACTCTATAAGCAACTCATTTGGCCAACAATAGCGTGTGGGTTCCCTGTATGGTATACCATTCCCAAGACCAGCTTGGCAAAGCTTTCGATATTTAGAGGAAGATACTCGGAATATGCACCGATCTCACCTATGACAGGGGCCGGCAGACTTTACGAAGAGACCCGCATCGTCCCCATACAAGGGAGCTTAGCTACACTGTTCCAGAGACAGTTGTGATTTATTTTTTTGTTTGTTTGCTATGACATCTGTGAAAAATATTTAGTATACATCAAGTCATTGAACAGACAAAATCATATTTTTTCATCGTGTTAAAAATGTCGAATTTTGTACCACAAAGTGATGATTTGCGGAAAGCATTAATTTTTTGTTTTCATTTGAAGAAAAGTGCTGCAGAGTCGCATCGAGTGCTTGTCGAGCTGCTGCATATGGTGATCAAGCTCTATCAGAAGCAACATGCAAAAGATGGTTTCAACGGTTCAGAAATAATGATAGTGATGTGAGAAATGAAGAACGTGGAAGACCACCAACAAAATTTGAAGACGGCGAATTGCAAACGATATTGGATGGAGATGACACTTTGAGTCAAAATCAAATGGCAGCAATGTTAAATGTCGCACAACAAACAATTTCTGACCGTTTAAAAGCTATGGGAAAGATCATAAAGTGTGGAAAATGGGTGCCACATGAATTGAATGAAAGACAGATGGAAAACCGAAAAAACGCTTGTGAAATTTTCTTCAAAGACAACCATCAAACATCCACTGCAAAACCAGATCGATTCGGCAAGAAGACAATGCTGTGTGTTTGGTGGGACCAGAAAGGTGTGGTGTACCACGAGCTCCTAAAACCTGGTGAAACCGTTAATGCTGATCGCTACCGACAACAAATGATCAATTTGAACCATGCATTGATCGAGAAACGACCAGAATTGGCCAGAGGACACGGCAAGGTAATTTTGCTACATGACAATGTACCTGCACACAAATCAATACCAGTTCAGGATACAATCAAAACACTTGGCTGGGAGCAGCTACCCCACCCGTGGTATGCATCAGACTTGGCTCCTTCCGACTACCATTTGTTTTTATCGATGGGACACGCATTGGCTGAGCAGCACTTCGATTCCTACGAAGAAGTTGAAAACAGGGTCTCTGATTTTTTGCTTTAAAAGACGAACAAATTTTATTGGAAGACCCCGATACCAAGTCGCAGTGCATCCACAGAGTTTACATTGTCCGTTAATTTGGCTTCGAACCTACTTTCCAACAAAAACCACGTTGCTCAAGACCTTTTATGCGCTTCAAACTTCTCAGTACATACCGAAATTTGACTTCAACCCACTTGGTGTGTGCTCACAAGGGTAGCTCGGGTTAAATATCACGATACGATTGTTAATTGAGCTCGAAGTTCATTCCAAATCGTAGCGTTTCACAAAGACATTGCTTGTCAAGACAGACATTGCTGAAACTTTCGCACTGGAGTCTAGCATTGAAGACTCTGTCGATTAGGCTTATCCGATGTTGATCTGCATCTAGACAGGGTCTGCAGTCAATTGAGTCACGCATGAACTTGCCCACCGTCATGGCTTATCACATCCTGGACAAAATTTCGATTGCTTGCGCTTCAGTATGACTCTTGTTGGGTTAGAAACGGATGATCGAGTGGCCTGGAGACGTGCGTGCTTTGCAACCGCGACCATTTTAGTAGATCATACGGCCAATGAGGATCAAGATAAGTTTATTCCTTATTCACAAAGCATACCGTTCAATCAACATTACTTTTGTTTCAATGCAGGCATTCAACCAATTTGTGCACATCTACTGGAGCTGCGATGCATTTTCTCAAACAGCGTGTACCCTGCCGCAGATGGCCAGTAATTAGGTCAATAAATGGCTAGAATTCTGTTCACCAATCCACCAACTGAGATAAGAAGACTGACTGTCCGTGGAGCTTGGCGCATGAAGAAACGATGTGTCCTTTCTCTGTTGAACAATGGCCTGATGCATGCATTGTCACCATGAAGTAAATTTCGCTAGGTTCCACTGGTCATGACAAGACTATCTACAACGAGCTCAATCCGAGTCAATCCGCCTTAACCATTGTTGTTTCGTTGGCGTATCATCCACTGTGTGTGCTTTGAAACTCTTATTCTCTCTCTACAGCAAAATGCGGGTAGAATCCACAAGTTTATCTGGACTACCGGTCCAACCGCCATCAGTTTTAATCATTGTCACAAACTGGGTTTTTCACTGGGCTGACATTTCCGGTCTCTAAACCGATTTATTGCACCTGTGACGCCCACCACCACTCGATAATCCCTCCCATTGCCACAGCTAGTGCCCATCAGAATTATCTCATACAAAGGGCAGATTGCCGATGGAACCCCTTCTCTGCAATTCTCTTTTCGTTAATGGTGGGCCATAGGATATCAGTTGGCAAACAAATTTATTCTGTTTAACATAACACCATAGAAATTGATCCCGACAGATGTGAGAGGATAAAAAAAACCTGTTGTCCACCAAGAAATATGCCAAGAACCAAGCAAAATCATGCCCACGCTTAAATTGCATTTTTCAAGTTCCAACTGTTTCATTGTAATTTGAATGGGGTGTGTAAGCATCCATTGCGGTCTGTCGACACAAATTTGTTCTGAACTTCATTCCATATCCGGCTGAACATCTGTAATCCTAACCATTCTGCAGTGTTGCCTTTTAAAGGATAAATGTTCAACCAGAATTTAATTGCAATCTCTGCACACTCTACACACCATTATATCTTGTTGCAGCGTATAATAATGAACAAACTGCTTGCCTTCTCACCGCACACATTCTCACACTACTGCCGCCAGCGTCAAGAGTAAATGCGGTGCCAACGGACCATTCCCTAAAGTCGTAAAAATACTTCCCAACGGATATCAAACAACGTTTTTCCATTTCAGCTCTCCAGTCCTTTTGTTTCATTTTTTCTTCTTCTTTTTTGCGTATTTTCTCGGATTTTCATTTAAATTTAAAACTTTCCAGCTTTTCCACCAAAGCCATGCTGGATGGTGATTTGGCTCGCATAGGGCTTGTGGATGTTCGTATCTATACGTCTAAACATACATAGAGTGAGAAATTAAAAACAAAAAAAAAAAAAGATGGGTGAAGAGATTTGCAGGATCAAGCGTTAAAAGCTAACTCCCTCCGAACGAGCGAACGAAGTTACTAGCCACTCAACCTCTACGCATTCCCCTATATTTTCATTCATTTTTTTTTCTAACGGGAAAACCACAATGAATTCTCGACCAATGTGTGCACATACAATGTAATTGCACTAGCAATGCCCATTCCCATAGCGCCCACAAATGGTATTTTGATATTTGCACCCCGGTCGCGGGTATTGCTTTGCCGAAGAAAAACAAGGATTTTATCACGTGTTCACACGCTGGGATTCGACTAACGTCGGAGCTAACACAGCACACAAACCGCAACATCGGAACGAACAATAAAATGAAATAAATTTGTAAACAGTTACCAGTTATCCTTGGCGCAATGGTGTGAACTATTATCGAACAATAAAAACAGCATCCCAACCGATTTGGCAAATACATTCACACTGACTGGTGTGGTAACAGAGGGAACGATTGCGGCCGACTAAGCATTCGCACTACAGTTCTGCACAGAAGAATAACGTGCAATAACGTTGCCAGCAACGTAATCCGTTTAATTTTCGCTTTCCATTTGACAGGTATTGTTTGAGGATTTCCTGATAATGCAAGGAAACTACTGCTCTGGTGGCACTCTGGTGCAAAACTGCTGGATTCGAAGGGATTTCTTTGAAAGATTTGCGAAGTACTCGTAGTTCTAGCGCGAAGTGAACACTTGTTTCAACCAAAATGGCTAAGCTGCGGTTATCTGCGAATTTGGAAAGCCGCAAAGAAGCTTGACGTTGAACTGCAAGAACACCGAAGACGGTGTTTTCCCAAAGCGGAGCTGAACAATAAGGGTTTCAGGGGATTAATGTTACTCCATGCGGAGAATTGATGGTTGGTTAAACTTGGAGGGGTGTAAGAGTAAGCATCTGAGGGTATTCTTTATAAATAAGCCGCTTGTTTCCAAGTACAAATTACAAACAAACAGTGCTAGGGATGTACTCATGTACAATATGGATATGTACGTATGATTGCACTTATAATTTCATATGGAAATGGGTACTTAGTCGACAGCAGAGGAATTTCGTGAGCTGCTTATTGGCGCTATTCGGATTCGAAGGGAAACGTAACTTATATCTGCTGAAGCGGGATGCTTTTGGTATCAACTGCCCGAAGTACGTCATCTAAAATTCGGCAGATCGGGTCAAGTACACAGGAGGCACGGCTTCTTCCGTGTCTTCACGAGCCATGGCAACTGGTCATTTGGGAGCTCCAAGCTTGCTTGCATACTCTTCTACTGAGGCAGTGCTTAGTGATGACATCCACTATAGCGTCGATTTTTAGGAAATCTATATATTTTATGCTCAAGCCGGACAAGCTCGTCTGTTTCACAGATACCTTGAATGTCTATACGGTCCAGCACTTATTTAATTTTTCAACAAGCCGGCGACTAATGGAGGGTTCGAGCTGCTGCCCTCCATCGATGACGGTCCTGAGCATGCTGCAACCAGTCATCAAGACCAAGCTGTCTTACATTCGCAATGACTTGATGTCTATGTGTGAGACGGAAGGTTCCTTGTTCGACAGCATATATTTTGTTTTGTCCTTAAGACCACCTCCTTTCGCATGTTCTTCAACTGGCGTAAAAGATTCCACTACTGTGAGTTAGGACTGCTCGACGATGTCGATGCCATCTCCGTATCCCAACAGCTGAACTGACTTGTAGTAGATAGTGCCTTCCGTGCTTACAGCAGCCCACCGTACTTTCTTCTCCAGTGCCAGATTGTAGAAGTAACACGATATCGTATCTCCTTGCAGAAATCCGGTCCAATACAGTGGATCAATATGTATTTCTCTAGATTTAAGCAACAGCTCATAGAGGTTAGCGGTCTTGATTGTCCGTCAAATGTTTAGTATCTCGTGCCTCACTAATTTAATGCTTGAACCGCACTGCACTCTGTTTTGTGGCAGTTTATGTAATTTTATCGAATTTGTTGGAAATCCATTGAGATCGGCTGGAAAACGTGGATGGGCAAGTGCTGTCAACCGTCATTGAACTATTGTTCAGGCGTTTTCTGCTTTGGATGAAATAGTCGAAGGACGAAAGCAGAAACGGTTAGGGTGAAAAGTGTTGATATTTGAGAGCGCGAGAATTTCAACCGCGCGAGTAACATCAGCACTTTCACAATTCTAAATGTAATAGGGCACTCACTACTCGTTCTTAGAATGTGCATCGCAGAGTCGTCATGCCATCTGATCCCGTCTGGACAGATGTGCAATTCTGCTGATGCATGATTTTATGTATTGCCCACACTCTATGTTGATCATTCGTAAGAAATAAAGTTCATTTTGAAAACTCATCTCGTCGTGTTATCATCTCTTCGTATTGTCTGGGCATGTAATTCGCACACCGTCAGTAGAATTTCATTGGCTTCAGGTGACCCTGCTTTGGGCTTTTGTTCTTAACTATCTTCTTCAAAATTCACTCGGATCTTGGTTTTGGGAAGCAGGCATCATGAGTATGGTTAGATAAACCATCGTGAGTTTAACTCATCCTTGATCCCGTCCCAATCTGGGGTGCATTTTAAAGGCTCCCGTTCAGATGCTTGTTTCTAAACCATATTCCGCTTTGAATAATCCTCTGTCTCTATTTGATTGTACAATTACATTTAAAATTATGTAGTTGTACACTTATTTAATAGCGCACTCAAGTTATCTATTGTCCCCACGAAGTGGTCGTCTGTAAACAGTTTATACATGACTTGCTTACAGCCTCAATCATAGCTTTTCAATTCTTGGTTGACGACACTCTGCCTGGAATCGCTGACGGCGACAATTCATTCTCTTTTCAATTCGTCATTCACTCAAAGAAAAAAAAGGAAAACTGGGAAGATTATTTGAAGAGACCCCAGTGGGGACCCGTGGAGAGGCCCCAATAGACAGAGACGAAAAATTAATTTCCAGAAAATACTGCAAATGACATTTGGAATACTTCAAGGACTCGATGATTACACACCCGCCAATGATAAACACAGAGACAAGGCATCCTCGTCTGCTCGCCCTTATCCTCTCGATGAATCAAGAACAAATATTGATTTAAAAATAATCGAAACAAATGGCCAAATCGGAAATTCCTCTAATCTTGATTAAGTATTGTTAAATCCGTGCACACAGATACAACGCGCATAGGCTGAGGAATACGAGTGCTCCGCTCTGCTCTGCCCAAGAAAAGTCGCTCCCTTATTATGGCATCTTAATATGTTTACGCTTCTGACAAAATCATAAACTTTTCAGATTCTCTTCAGTCCTGCTCTGTCAATAGCTATACTTATGTGCCGAGTTGTGATCTCTATTTCGCCGTTGTGAATGTGATAAGAAGATTTTCAATGGGATTAAAATAAGTCCTTGCAGTGTACGTATTGGAGTCGGTTTTGTGTGTGTTTTGGCTGTGTCCACGTATGTGGAAAGCCGAAAAGGTTTTATTTTGCGTCATCTATTCGATTTCGTTTCGGCATTTTCTCCTGCTCTCTGATAGGGGGAAAGGAAATAAAAATGAAATTACCAGAGAACTATCGTTAGGCCAGTGTTGTCATCAGCAAGTCGTTTGCCATGATATTTGATTTGAAAATTGGTCAGACGCTGACAATAGTTCTGTGCGGTGGTGGGGGTGGTGACTGTGTGGCGAATGTGGGCGCAAAGCGAACAATCCAAATCCTATCAGCGTGCAGAAGCTTATTGTTGGATCCTGCCCTTGTATCCTTGTACCTTGTATTTTCTTGTTATATTTCTTTTTAGTAATCTTCCCTTAAAAAGACATAAAATATTTTTATTTTTATCGTTCTCAATTTTTTCGTTTTCGTTTTCTTCGGTTGCTATTTGAGGGGGGAACGACTTCTGACTTCTACTGTGGTTCCGGTTCTAATGCTCCTGTCTTTGTGAGGATGTGCTCTGTTTTCTGATCTATAATTGGATCTGCGATTTTAAATTTGATTTCATATTTTGTGGGTTGTAAACAGCATTTCATTTAGCTTGCCTATTCTGAGTGTGATTTAATTTATGACCAAGATTTTCCGCCCGTCCTTTGTGTGTATAGAACGAAAGGAATAAGATTAAGTGGTCATCTTTTTGTGTGCGTTTTTTTTATCGCAAAAGACAACCGATAATCCGGGAAGGATTATTTTTTTCCGTTCAAATTGCCGAGACATTAATGACGTTCTGGAGAAAAATTGAACCGGATGTGAATGGGATTGTGTTTAAGGTCGTTGAAAATTAAGTGATGGGTTTTAATGAGGGGTCTCATCAAATGTCTCATAATGTTGAAAATAAACTTTGTAATTCAGGCGATTTTAATGAGCCTAAAATAATACACCCTGGAGTAATGGTTCGCATCACGTTAGGCGGTGCTTTGGATTTCTTTCTGTTTTTGGATTTATTTTAAATTTGTGTCAGCATTTTAATTTTCAAACTTTATGACATTTTTAAGATTCTATTTTATATTTTGTAGACGTGCCACAAGGACGGTTCAGCTGTCCTTCACGTCATTAAGGAAATAAGGCATGTGTATGAGATTTGTCTGGCTGTGGTAGCTTTCTTAAAATCAGTAAATAAATGTAGTAAATCATTAATTAGTGCTCATGTAAATTGGTGGACGGTGTTTCTGTTCACCATTTAGTTTGTTGATTCACCTGTTGTTGTATCCGGATAGGATAAACCTGTAGGTTAACTTGCTTCCTAGCTTTGACTCAATTGTTAAATGGAATCGAATATGCGCAGCTGTTAAATGGGAATGCTTTGATTCAAACGTCTTAAAGGAAAGACAATGAAACGTCGTTAAGCATTTTACGAAATTAAAAACCAATCGATTTATTATATACCAATGGTTTAAATGCCATTTAGGAATACAGAATATAAAGAAATCTTTGCAGTCGTCTAAAACAGACTATTTTACATAATAATTGGGTAAATATACTTTTTTCGCAAACAAATGCATTTTCATATCAAATTATACTCAATAACCCAATTTTTTTCGTGACAAGTGATGGTTCGAGTTATCGAAGTTTGACTTTTTTTTCGATAGTCATTCTTCAACATCGTTAACATATAAAAACGAACAAAGTTCAGCTTGCATTAATATCCGAATAGCAGAATTTATCATTCTTAGACTAATTCGTAGTATTCGTTTTGGCATTTTAGTTCTGCGTTTGTTTTTTCAAAATGTTGTGTAGTTGAGTATAATCAAGGGCTTCCATAGTGTCATTATTATTCGTAATAGTGGATGTTCACATTTATTTCTGCTTGAACATTTTCAAATGTTCTCCATTTCTTGGATTATTTTTGTAACGTCAGAATGGTAGAACAGCATCAAGTAACGTCTAAGGATGGATTCGATTTCACATTGCCACTACTCACTGTTGGTTAGTCAGATTGAATTTTTTTCGGCATCTATCGTACATTTCTTACATATTTTTGGGGATTCAGTGGAGAGTTTGAGCAATTACAAGCATATTAACAATATTCTTAACACATGAGACAGCTGTAGGCGATTTTATTAACATAATATAATAATAATAATATAATTTGGGCGGTGCTACAGCCCGTAGAGGGCCAAGGCTTAGCTACTCAGCAACCACTCGTGTTGTACGTGCTATTGTTCTCTCACGAGTGAAATGGACCAACAGTTTTATGCCGACTCCGAAAGACCAAGTTTGAGAAGGTTTTTCTAGACAGAATTACTCCTTGCGCATTGTGTGAATCGAAAGAGGTGGGACTGTGAAAATGATTTTTGTCGCACAGAGCAGGAATCGAACCTACGACGTTTAGGTTGGGTCGACGCACATACACAACGCCACGGGCTACCTCTCGATATAAAAATAGACAATCTCTTAAGATTGAAAAGCTTATTAACCTCATTCATACTCCATTTCATAAAGGCGACATAGTATCCGGGCACTGCAACTATCCGGTTTTTACTAAATACAAGAAGCGTATTTGCACACTGAATAATATGCATTTTCAATCAACTAAGTCAATCGTAACGTGCAAACCAGCGGTCACTTCTACGACAGCTTCAAAGCTACTATACGCTTAGTTGGCATGGATTGAAATCCATGTTTTTATTCAACATCTTTCGAACATCACTCCAAGCTTTGAGTTGTCAAGAATCGATCTAAGCAAAAAAATAAAGCAATTTCAAAGTCAAAGCTTGGTGTAAATTAAGTAGAAAAATTGTTATAAAGGGTAACACAGTAGGAAGCTGACATCTTTAAATAGAATTTCAGTAAACTTCACATTAAAGAGAGCACGAACGAGCAAAGTTCGAAAATTTTAAAAAATTCGACCGATATTCGGTGGCCATATTATTTCGTCGACGATAGCGAACGTCACGTTATTGTGAATGGTCAACGCGCCATGATTACCAATTATCCGAATTGGAAGATATGGACTTGGACAACATGTGGTTTCAAAATGGTAGTGCCTCAAGCCACAAAGCACATGTTGCAATCTTTTTATCGAAGAGCAAGTATGGAGATCGTATTATCTCAAAAAATATGCCAGTCGCGATTTAACGTCGCTCGACTATGTGGGACTACTTTGAGTCATGCCACCATGCCAACAAGCCGACATCGTTGGAAAAGCTTCGAGCCAACATTGAACGCCAAATGGCAATCATGTTGACCGAGTCGTTGAAAATTGAGTCCAACGAATCATTCGTTGAAAACTTTCGCACGGTGGCCATACGACGAAGTACAGTTCGAATGTTAGTTTGTACTTCAAGCCAGTAATAAAGATTTTGAATTACCTCAAAAGGTTTGCGCTTCATTTAAAAAAAAAGTTGTCAAACCCTTCATTACCTTAGTCAGACAGGAGCTCCAGCTCCTTACAAAATCCTTTTAAATTGGTTACGGAATCATTGCCTGTGTACTACTCGAAATACTTATCCTGCAAAGTCAAACTGTACTGCCATTGTTCTATTTCAAAAGTTCATCTCTTGTTCATTTGAGTAAAGGCTTCCCGTATTCAGTCATTCTACAGTTCCAACTGTTCAGAGCCTAGCAGCATTGTACCTTAAAATTTGGAAATTCCTTTTAAACTGAGGTATGCGAATATGCCTAAAAGGGACATACAAATTCTGCGAAGACCGTAAACTTGTGCCACTTAGTGTACGTTCATAAAATTCCTTGTATGGCTTTGTAAACAAGCCCTCTGTTTGGCCCATTAATCTAGTACCACTTTTATCTTCAATTCATCACAAAGCAGAGAAACGTGTGAACTTTTCGTCAAAACATTTGAAAACCCTTGAGCAGGATATTCTACAGCTTTCAATTAAGTTACTGGGTTTGACAAACGTATCTACGTCTTCCTCATATCGATGGAGACCCAATCCCAAATCATCAATCTTAATGTTTAACTGTACGCAGAAAGCGAATCCTCCCCGCCTGCCAAGGCTCCCAATGTCAAACATAGCCGACTTTTCTTTGAAGTCTATTGAAGTCAACTCTCTGCACGAATAAGCCACAGAACTTGAATGCCCTAAAGGACTGAGAAACAAGCAGTGGAAAATGTATTACCAGAAGTTTGGCGAAATATAATTGAAAATTCTGCGAAGGAACATTCACAAATGTGGCTCAACACCTGCGGCGGTCACTTGACCTACAGCCTTATTGTATACAACAAAAAGTAAAAACAAACAATCTGATGAGAGTGGTCACCTCTGTGTAAATAAGAATGCTGGTAAATAGAAAACTGAGGATACTAAAAACCATCCTATGTACAACCGCTGCTCACTACAAATCGATTGATTTGCTTATAAATTGTTGAGATACCCTTCATAGGAGACCGCAGAAGGAGGGGGTTCCCTTTCCTTTGCCTCGAGGCATACCTACGTATTGTTATCAAATCCCGTATAAAATAATGCTTACGTATTTTATTTTATTGCTTAGATGTGATCACACATACGCCATGGATTTCTATAAACCGGTCGACTATCTCATTGTAAAATTGATGTTGTTATTTAATGAGGTTTCTGTGCATATACATCTTGCATAAAGCATCAAGTCTCGTGCCAGTAATCGTTGATAGAAGACACGTTTTTAACTTCCGCAAAGTGCTGAACGCTCGCTCTGCATTGCATTTGACTGATATATAAACCGATTCTACTTTTCCTAACATCGCAGATATTTGTGGAACCATTACAATGCATTTTATTATGTTTGCACCACATTGTCGACTGCATGAGAAAATTGTTAAGAAAGCATCCGTATTTTTTATTAATTTTTTCTGCAACCTGCTTGAACATCGGCACACTCCATATATCTTGTAGTTATTGGTTTTGCTCTGCAAACCGCTCTTCAAGAGAAGTGATTTGTTGATAGATTTGTTTTATTTTTTTTTTTCAAGGGTAGCTTCATTCACTTCCTGATCTTCATAAGCACTTCTCTTTTGTCCGACATTGTTCTACATTCTAAAGCGATTCAAGCAAGTACTTAAACCGTCGGGGTTTAATTGCAGAAAGATGTTCGTCAGCTCCCTCAGAAATATTAGCAACTACTTCAAGTATCGATGAATACTTAGTCAATATGAGAACAAGAATAAAATACCATAGTTGAAAGGCACTCTGTTTCGTTTTATTAGTTTCTATCTCCATTCGCTTATTAGCACCACCGCCCACATATATTTGCTCCTAACGTGTAATATTTCAATGAGTTGCACAGAGTACAGAGTTCATACATTATACAGTACATATCATTGAAGTAACCCAATCCTGACACAGTGTGATTGATATAGGGAGTGATATTAATTTTCCTGTGTTACCCCATAATCGACTTGATTAATTGGGGACTCCGAAAAATGAGATGTCAAATAAAATGTAATTGGATCAACCGAAACCCTAATTCTGTCTGCGTGTGCAGAGACAATCACCTGTACCCCTTTCAGCTGACGGATATAATTGGAATTCACGCAACCACAACACGTGAAATGCCAACTTTGCATAATCCCTTACCTTAAGCTTACCACTGATGCTTCCTTTAGAAACACCTTATTCAAACTACTGCCGGTGAGGATTCATCAATTTCTATACACAGACCAATTATTATTTAAAGTTATCGTTCCAAAAATAAATCGTAAAAGGGTATTATAGTATTTTCGGGGTATTTTGTGTGTAGGAGGAGGCTTATCTTAGCCGCACTGCGCGTCCAATTAATCAGCATCGTCCACAATTGCTTACTCATTTATGTATGTCCTCGGGAAACGTTTATCTTACATCACCAATTAACAGCAAAATTCCGATATTTTCCACATAGCAAACATTCAATCTTCCTCAAGAGCGGATTCGTCTGCGAGCTTGTGTCCCTGTTCCCGGTTTGGTGGGAGAGGGAAAGGAATATCCTCCTCTGCAGAGCGAACAAATAATGAAAAAGAAGAATGAGAACTAAGGCAACAGCAATGTGTACACTTGGTATTGCGCTGCAGCCAAAGGAAGTGTCGCCAGGACGACATCGTCTTAGCGCGGAAGTGGTAGAAGTTTTATGCTTAGCAATGGTCATCATCATAAATCATTTTCATCTGCAGCAGCAGCAGCAGCCGCCAAGAGACTTTTATCGCCAAACTCCTCCAGCTCACCAACACTGGGGTGTGTTTATTCTACTCTGACTCCGGCGGTGGGTGGCGCAGGGTGGTGTGTACTGGAGGACAGAAATGATTTTCCCCGGCGTGAAAATAAAGAAATATTAAAGAAGTCCGAGACCACTGGCGATGATGGTGGCGTTTGCCATGCTAAGTCCTGGATAAGAAAGACGGCAACGAAAACAACGCCGGCTAATTAATTGACTTACAAGTAAATACAAGTTTCATACTGCATACTGCACTGTCATTGGATTTTGCTACTAATTAATTAATTTGTTCAAACGTCCGTTCCATATTTTCTGATTTGCCGTGCCATGAAAGCGTACCAGCGTCCCAATTGAATGACGATCGCTTCTTTGATGTTCTAAATTTTAATTTCTTACCCTACACATGTACATCACACTCGTGTAATGAGTTTCCTCTCGAATACAGTATTTTTTTTTTTGTGTATTTTCCAGATCGACGAATGATTTCGCATTGAGATACGGCGTGTTAATTAAATAGAGCTCCACCCTATGTTCTGTGAGTATTCAACAAATTTTCTTCTTTGAATTGCTTCAATATTCCATTGTATTGAAATTGAATATTTTGAGCGCTCTAATGAGTCAACGAGGCTGGAGTGAAGAGCGTGCAGAGCTGCAGAGAATTGAATAGAATAACGCGCACAGGATGCTGCGAGTTTACTTTAAGGATAACTTTGAAGAGACGTTTTAATGTTGCCACGGAAACGAGTTCTTGTATTTTACAGTCTTGCGGGCATTTCACAGATTTTCAAAGGGAGTCAAAAGTTTTGATATTGATTTGATATTGAAACAATTTCGCCGGAATGTTTGCGGCTGTAATCAATTAGTGCTTGGTTGATTGAGCGCAGGATATTAGATTTTAGAGCCTTTATGCTAAACTTGTGTTTGCTTTGTAACTAAACTGAATAATTCTTGAATTCTACCACGTCGTTAGCCTTTGTTTGCTTTTGTATGTGTATATGTATAGATAAAGCCAAAGTACTGATGCTGATGTTTTAAGTGGAGCAACGTGGTCAACGGGGATGGAAGGGTCTGAAATAATGTTTGACACATTCAAGTGATTCACTGGTAAAGAGGTTAAGTTTCGCACATCCTGCGAGGCAAGAATGGCCTCGTGATCCTTAAAATGAAGTGAGGGATGTTTATCCCAGAGATGAGTATAGGTTATAAATTTGCCCAGGTTCTGAGAAACTAAGCGTACATTTTAAGTCAGGTATCGGCCAAATTTGTTTTGTCATGCGGCACGTGGTACCCTCTAACCAAGCATGATTCATTAGCCCCAGTGAGTTTCCTTTGAGGGGTTTTGCGAGAGGATGTGTTGCGACTCCTTCCATCTGACCGTCATCCCTCTACCAGCACACACCTTGTCAGTTTCATATTTTTCTGCGTTTTGTTACATCATCAAATACATCAGTCCATTTACAGACGTACCGAAAGATAATACACACCCCTGAGCTCCTGATCAATTTTTCAGCGGATTATAATCGAAGCAAAATCCTTTCCCCATAGTATACCCTCACAAGACACCACCCAGCTGCCAGAAGCCGGCACCTTTCACACCATACCCTCATCAAATCAAAAATAGTGTCTGATTGGTTGAAACACCTTGACTGTTTGATTTCACTTAAACCAGTTACTTCGTCATGTGTGCGAGAAATAAGCCACAGAGATTCATTTTCAGTAACAAAGAACGACAAAACACATTTTCCACCTGTTCCATGGTGGTTGGCTTAAAGCAATTAATTTTCTTTTATACACTTTTTGGCTGGTTGTACACGTGGAAGTGGGTATAAATTTATCTCTCAAACAACCTTTTACTTCGCCAACTTACGGAACAGAAGAAGCCGATGAAAAACTAAAAAGGGGGTAAAGAACAAAGGGCCCACCATAGTCGTTATTTTATGCATTTGCTATAATACAGTAACTTACATTTCAGCATCCCTCTGAGGAGATTGCTGCACTAAGACTTTCAACGACTAACAACCTGTGCACTGGCTCTGTTGATAGTCTCAGCGGCACCTACATGCATCTATACAAAAGATGACCTTACTTCAAACACGAATGTGTGGAAGAACATTTTTTTTCACACATTCACTCCTCACAATTCTTCCAACGCTGACTTTGTATCAGATTTAGGGGCTGCAAATGCAACATTCATCCCTGTGCTACTATGCACCTTACCTCATACGATACGGTTTCATTCTAATAAAAGTGCTAAGAACAGGAGCTAGAGCTAGTGGGAGCGAAGCAGCGAGTGAATGACGCAAGGACACGGGGTGAAAAGAGCAAATTTAAATTTTTCATCTACTCAGTGTAAGAAGTGAAATAATAATTTTTCCATTACAAGCTTGGCAGGGAGAGAGAAATCCTTTTACGCTACTCTTCTCGGTGGGTGCCGGTGGTGGTGACGTTGGTTGCTGTTGCCGCAAACGAAGACATCGCGACTTCCTTTTTCCTTACAAACACCGGCACCCTGACGTCATAAAATGTAAGCGTACACCGTCTGCAAGACTCGCCCACTGTTTGTCGTAGGGATGATAATAATATATCATCCACAAAACACCAACCGCGACGTTGGGCGGTGCGGTGCGGTGCAAAGTATGTAGTTTTCATTTTCCGCTTTTTCTTCTCTCCCATAGTTGCGTGTTGGGCGGAAGGGTGCAATGAAGAAGAGAATATGAGCGTGCGATTTTGGCACTGTATTTTCGGATGGCTCCACACAGTGTTGGGGGGGCGACGTATAAAAAAGTCATATTAAAGTACAACAAAGTCAGAATTCACGGGGGAAGCGGTCGGTATTTCCGGAAAAAAAATCCACGGAATGCGAGAAGAAAGAAACTTTACAAATTCAAGCAATAAACATTTCTTTTCCTCAACCATGTGTGCAGTGAAACTCTGTGGCATAGTGGGCTTAATAATGTCTGTGTGGCTCATAATGGGGGCTTAGGAAGCAAATCTGCACTCACGCGTCGGCTTTCATGCATGCTGGCAAAAGGAAGTCAATTTCACCCGACGTCATTCGTCCGTCACTGGCGCCTTGCTTGATGTTTTTTAAAGGAATCTACACAAATTCTTTCACTAACTAAAATTAATTAAAATTATTCATCAAGTCTATGCATACGGTAGAAATGTATCCATGTACGTTGTATGTTTTGGCGCGTTTTTCTCCCTTCCCGCCAGCCTATCATAGACTGGTGAAGCACTTTAAAAGTATTTTCCCTGCGCCAGCACCGCCTGTAGTTTCACCAGTTCCTTCGCATTACACACAGTGTAGTTCTTTTTTTTTATTAAATTTGTTCAACATACGAGGACACAAGGATTCTCTTCTTTTGCCCTGAAGGTGCATTTTTGCTTTGCATCCCTTCCGTGCAATCTTTACGGTGGCCCACTGGCTTTTCCAGGGGAGAAAGAATGCTGGCAGCGATCGTAAATTTTCAAAAACTGGATTATGAGGTATTTGGTAATTTCTTGGCAATTTTCTTCTTACAAGACTAGCACCCTTTGGTGGCTCAGGCCGGTAACAAAAGAGTTTTCACACACAGCACCCCGTGTAGGTGGTAACTCACGGCGCTCGCCAGTGAAACTAATATTTATGACACGAACGATAACACGCGATGGTGGGCTCCATGTGGCTGCTCCGCATATGCTTGTGTGCGAAGAAGAGACGTGAACCAATTGAATATAATTTGAATAAGTTATGCGAAATTATGGCGGCACTGCGATGACGCCAGTGCCGACAGTGTTTCCAGCCGTCTAGGGGCTGCGGAATAGCGTTTAGCTCGAAATTGGCATGATGTGGGTGGCTGAATCTTTTGCTGTAATCAATGAAAACATGTAATTTGCCTTTCCCAATGAGTACCGT
Source organism: Eristalis arbustorum (assembly GCA_916610145.1). Classification (NCBI taxonomy): domain Eukaryota; kingdom Metazoa; phylum Arthropoda; class Insecta; order Diptera; family Syrphidae; genus Eristalis; species Eristalis arbustorum. The sequence goes on along the minus strand of OU744320.1, from coordinate 50,573,884 downwards.
AATTATCTGCCGATGTAATGAACTTCAAAGGAGGGTCATTAGTCTCAGATTCAGTGTATGCAAACTTATTTGCTACAAGTTGAGTGTGTAAAAGAGTGTTTTAAGCCAGGGGTTGTGTAATAAATCATGTTATTATGTATAAAATGGCGGATATGAGGGAGCATTGCCTTCGACGGTGACAAAAGTTAACGGGTGATATTTTGAACTGCTCCCTGGGAAATCTATAACCACTAGACCGATAGACGTTCAAAATTAAAATAAAATAATATGGGTAGCTCTACGGCCTCTAGAGGACCAATGTCTTGCTTTTTCAGCAACCACCCGTGCTGGGCGTGCTATTGTTTTCTCACTACTGGAAGGGACTTGAAGTTCTCTGAATGTTCAAGTTTGAAAAGCTTTTCTTCGAAATTAAATACTTTTCGAGCATTTTCAGTGACCCGAAAGAGATGGTGTCGTAAAAATTATTTTTGTCGCTCAGACCAGGGATCGAACCTACGATGTCGAGATTAAAGTGCGTTGGGGTCGCGGCACATACTCACAACGCCACGGGCCACCGATAGACGTTCGCGAAATGAATATTCGCTTAATATAAGCGCACAGAAAACCTAAATAGACATCTTCACCAGCACTAACAAAGTGTCTTGTACAGCAATCCCTTCTGACCGGGGTCTCACCTTCCACAACCTGTGCATGTGCGCACGTCAAATAGAAATAATACTCTCTTTTATCTCTGACGGAACCCGTATGACATCTTTTCATCACTAAAACCTTGCAGTAGTGGTTTTTTCTACATTGAGCCGCCCATTCTCTCTTATGTCAAAAGCCATGAGTCCTTTTCTGCCGCTGAATATTTTTAGAAATTATTAATTTTCAGCCAATTTGGAGACAAATGTATGCGTTTTTTGTGCCACAAGCTTGATGGTGCAGTTAAATGGGTCCACGTTGCGAATGCGGGTGAAAGCAAAGTTAATACGCTTTTATTCGATTTTAAAATATGGTCCAGTCACTATTTGCCGTTGGGATCACTAGAACTGTATCATATAGTCTGACTAGTGCACAGTGCTGGATGGTATGTGTGCTGGCGATTTCGCCGGTAGCCCATTTACCTAAGCTAACCTCCGTATTAAATTTTTGAAAAAAGAGTTGTAGGTCTATAGAACCCTGATCATCCCTGTTCTGCTCTATGAGAGAAGAGTGTTGTGTGCGATCTTTTGTCCTGCTTGCGTTGATGGCATCTGGAGAATCAATCTCGAACGGTGGGGGCTATACAGCGGCATACACCTCGTTAAGCGTATACGGATTCAACGCTTAAGATGGCTAGGTCATGTAAAGCGGATGGAAACCACAGCTCCGTTCCGAAAAGTCTTCGATACCGAGCCATTAGGACAGCGCAACAGAAAACGTCCTCGCACGAGATGCCGCACACAAGTTTAAAAGCACCTCAACCAACTTGGTGTGCAGCTGGAGCAGCTGGCGAAAGATCGTGCTGGCTGGAGAGGAATGCAGGTCCACCCCGGACTGTAGCGCCAATCAAAGACAAAGTCTGGCGACATCCATGGTGTTTACAGTTTTACAACCTATGATGTGGGTACTTTGTTGAGAGATCTGACGACAGGGGATCTCATTTGCCTGTTGAAGCTGTTATTTGTTGCGTGTGTGTCTCTGTAACTCGTTAGCAATATCCAACTGAAAATTTAGTAGCGACATGTACTTACTGTCTCCGCTTGAGGTTCACAGGTGTCTGTGGTGGAATACAGACGGCTGATGATTATATGCGTTCTGCAGGTGCATTTAATGATTAGAGCACCTCGATAGTTGATTTTGTATAATTTCAACAGCATGATGCCAGCATCAACCACTCCCATGTAGAGATGGGCGATTGCGAATGAAATTCACAATCGAATAAATTGTCAATTGTTAAAATTTGAATTCAATTGTCGATTTTTTCGGTCTCATCAGAAAACAATCGAATAATAATCGAATCGAATCGATTATTCTCAGTACCTACTACAACCAACAGAATGCCGGGTACTAATTCCTCAATTTATTCATATGTTGGTTTCAGTGTAAAAAATCAGCGTAAGGCTGTTTCTCCAATAAGAAACAATACGTACCAAAATAGGAACATTGGGAATGGAAATTCAGCTAAACCTCTGCAATTGGAACATCCTTAAATCCAATTGGAACATCCTTCCCGTGGCTATTTGAATTTTGGAGGTTTGACTGTATTCTTCGTCTTTCTCACCCAATGAGTGAGAGGATTGTATTCTCACTCTCATAAATGTACGGTTTAAATTTTAGTAGTGAAACGAAATGAATAAGAGATGGGCAATTGCGAGAATCAGCGGATACACACAATTTAGCAATCGCTCTCTGACTTGAAGAATCGACGAATACACACATGAATCGAAATTCAACAGAAACACAAGAATCGAAATTCAACAATCGACTCCGCTCAATTCGAATTCGATTAATAGCGATTGCTAGAACAATCGAATTATTCGATTGTTTTTATTCGCAATTGCCCATCGCTACTCCCATGTGTATATTTGTTATGTGTAGCATTCAACCACACCATACATCATTAATTTCACGTGCGGGCAGTGGATCATTGGCCGAAATTATACTCCCTGGAGACGTGTTAAGCAATCCCTTTAAGACGATCGTACCGCGGTTGACGGCGCTGCTCATCGATCATGTCAGTTTGCTTGGAACCTTTTTATTAAAACTTGTTAGTTCTGGACACAAAGATCTCGTTAATGCGTTGTGACGTTTTCTTGCTAGCATTACTTGCTGTGCCGACAATTTGGGCACACGTATTGCTCCACTCCACGTAAGACTGTGAGGTGTGTCGTGTAACGACCTTTTAAACCTTTTTACCATTATTTCCACTGCATGTAATAAAGTCACTTAAGTTAGCTGATCCGATCGAGCGTATTCATTAGCAGAGCACTTGTCCACTAGATATGTAAGGGAGGTGGCTAGTAGCTCACGAGGCATGTGGCGAGGGAGCGAATTGCACTAAACCTGCGCGCACACCGAAATATGTGCAGAGCGGTGAGCTGGTAACTAACAAAAAACCGAAATGAGTCCCAACTGCACAACGATGGAACCTAGACTGACTACTCCGAGGTTGCTAATTTTCTTGAAAACCGCACAATTGTACCTGGTAGCGCTTGTAGCTGTATTCCAAGTGGTGAGCGACTAATCTTCTTTTGGTCGGTACATAGTTTGAGCTGATCTCATTTAAGATTTTAAGACCGTGATGCTCTCCACCTTAATTTCTTGAAAGGCGTAACGATGTCAATGTCATTTGTGGTAGTTGCACTGTTATGTAAAATATTGGCCGTGACCTATCTAAACGTTAAACAATCAAACAGCATACGTAGTTAGTTCCCAGTTGTTAGTTGAGAATTTAATTAAAACAATGACATGGGACATGGGACATAATAGTGAATTTTGTGTACCCAACAGGTGTTGATTTTAGAACACAATGCATCAAAAGGAAGCAAAAAAAAAAAATTACAAGCAATCCACCCGTTGCGCCAATGCACGTACATTGAACACTTAAAATGGCAAACACCAGTCAAGTGATGCACTTGAAAAGCTAACAAAATGTCGCCCAGTTCTGTTCAAATGCAATTGGAATTCCATCGATGCATTCTTAACGACGACTAGAACCGAATGTACATCCTTCCGGCCAAATTTCCCTTAACACGATTCCATCTCGCCTCCTATCCATCCATCCATCATCGCATTCGCAGTCGTTCAGCCGTGTTCAATGCGATTTTGTCCCAGTCGTCGTTGTCGTTATCCACCGTCACCGTCAACGCCACCACCACCTCCGACAGTGTGTATTGTTCTGATTGCTGCTTCACATAAATGAGTCTTTGCCTGGTTGCCTCTAGATAGTCTGTGTTCAGCTATTTAAGGGACTATCGCAAAAGCTTGTTTAAAATAACAGGAGACAATTATTTATATTCAAGGGTTATGTTTTATGTGCTGACAAAAGCGCTTTATAGCAAGCTCCCATCAGCTGGGATTGCAAATTTGAAACTCCGCAGGACTCACAAGCAAAAACAAGAGGAAAAAAAACGAAGAGCGGAATTCATGAATGTAAATCATGACCGTTAAGTCATAACACAGCCATAAAAATATATTGGTTAATGTCGCTATTACACTCTCCACAGGCTATAATGTTTGGTCGAGGCTGTCGTAAAAACCAAGGGCATGTTGTAAATGAAACGTCACAATGTTGCGTTGGTTATGCTTGCGTGTGTAGAACTCCCGTCTATTCCCGAGAGTTTTTTTCTTCTTGCTCGCGTTCTAAACTTTACGTCGTTCGGTCCATTTTTGTGACACTAAAATCGTCTCATGTTACTGCTCAAAGGAGTGCTATACCTACATGAAGACGGTGTGTATTGTATGTGCGTTGCCATGGAATACAGGGTGAATCCAAGATCGCAATCACATTTCCAATGCGTGACTTCCCATCGTCCAGTAACTAATAATCTTGGTGTTATAAGTTCCAGTTTGGAGAGCATTTATTTGTTTTAAATTGCTTTTTTCGATTATTGCATAAAAATCAGAGTTTCACATCCAAACGCTCAAATGTTACTCGTAGCACATTGTATTTGTCCTCGTCCTGTTGAAACCGCAAAGTCTGTGGGCCATATTGATATAATTTGGTTTTAAGAAAGCTTACCAACAACGAGTTCCACAGTTGCCATCACTCAGACAATGGATATGCTCAGATGCAACACACAACACTCGAGATGGAATGAGACTCGCAGTGCATTTTGTCAGCTTAAATCGTTTACGGCATTAAGAGGGTCCATTGTAAAGGAGCTTAATTTTTTGGAATAGGACTATCTTCATACCGTGCATTAAGAGTTGTTTCAGTTAAGATAGCTTTCACTGTAAAGGGTGGTTACATTTTTATGGCCGATGTTGATTTTGAATAAAACACAATTAATTTAGGAAATTACTGTCATTTCTTTTTATTATGATAACATTGGTATGGTTCAATTATGTATGGAGCAAAATACCTCGGCGACACATCTCCATCTTATGGTCGATGACGCTGAAGCATGATTGAGGTTCTATGCCGTTAATATGCCAAAATATCTCATCCTTCAGCTCTTGAATTGTTGCTCGCTTGTCGACGTACACCTTTTCTTCCAAATAACCCTAAAGAACAGTGTCGAATCACATGATTCAATTGTGTGGTGCGGCTAAAAAACGAGTCTCTAAATTTCACTGTGCGTCCGAAAGCAGGCTTAAGGGTGAACTGATGTGCATTCCTGGCGTGTATTGTGGGTGAACTCAAGGAGAGGAGGAATGCAGTTGGCCAGCTCACTTGAGCATCGTTTGTTAAAATAACGATAAAACGCGGACAAAGAAGACACGGTACGTCGATGTTCAAGCGAGTCAAATAAACCCGCGATATTGTTGTCTCCTATAAGTTGTATCGCTCGCTTTTGGATTCTATCTAGTAGGTGCAGGGTGATCTTGGGGGCCCCAAATCAGATATGAGCGTTATACTCAAGCTTAGGGCGAATATACGCCGTATAGATTAAAGCCAAATCGGACAAGAAGTGATGTATTTCTTGCATCGATTAAATAAGCCTAAACATTTCGCAGAATTTTTGGCGACCTCGAATATGTGATCGTTCCAACTTAGTGTTGTGTTGATGTTCATACCGAGGATGGAAAGTTTTTCATTTTCGGCGTAACAAGCGCCAAACATGGACAATGGCTGATTATCATGGGTTCGCTTTAGAGACAGCAGACAGCATTGAGTTTTGGAAGCATTGAATTCCACTCTGTTGTTCTTACCCCAGTTAATTATGCTGTCCAGATCGGAATTCAATGAGCTTGACATACGCTGCCGTTGCAATACTACGTCCGAAGGGCAGGGTCGTGAATTTTGGAACGAATATGAAAAGCTGAGGGTGCTGTCATCAGCGAAGGAGTGGATTGGATCAGAAGTGGCAGACAAAAGATCATTTATAAAAATGAGAAAGAGTGTCGGAGACAGAACAGAGCCTTTGGGGACACCAGCATTTATTTTGTGAAATGCAGACTTGAACCCATCCCAAATAACTTGGATTGAACGGTTCGAAAGGTAGTTTCTTATTCATAGAAGCAGAGATTCATCAGCTCATTCAAATGCATTAGAAATAACAAGCGCAACTATCTTGCTTTCGCCTGCATTGTGCAAAGATTGGTTCCACTTTTCGGTGAGATAAGCTTTCAAATCACCAGTGGACCTGTTGCTGCGGAAGCCATACTGTCGGTCATTAAGAAGCTTCCGCGATTCAAGATATTTCATAAGCTGACGATTTATCAGCGTTTCCATGACCTTAGAAAGAAGGGACGTAAGTGCTATGGGGTGACGAATATTCGCCCTTTTTAGGGACGGGCTGGGCAAATGCTGTTGTCCATCTACTCGGAAAGAGACCCGAAGAGTAGGATAGATGAAAAAGCTTACTCAGTGGTTTTGCCAGTGAAGAAGAACACCTCTTCAGAAGTATTGGGGGAATACCATCCGGGGGGCAGCGGATTTGTGCACGTCGCGGCTGCCATGTGATGGATGTACTTGTGTTCGGTAGGAAATTAAAGGCTAATTGCGGCCAACAGATATAACACTTTTAAAATGTCGTTATTACAGACCTCAGTACAGCAGTGAAATGGATTGCCCCCACTCATCATACGATCAAATCGTGTCGCAGTCCAAATGGGAATGAATGGTACACTTCCAGTAGCGTTAACTGTGCTCACTGTAGTTCTCAGTGTACACGAATGTTCACAATTATTGATGACATGCTGAACAGTTCATTTATTCGGCACATGATGTTTTTCACATTCATCGATTGTCAAAAGGCAGATGACAAACGAACGAATAAAACCGACTTGCAACCCTAAAAAGCAAGCAGGCATGCATGCACCGTGGCCTTATTTATATTTAAGTGAATTTAAGAAAGCACTTTTGCAGAGAGACCTTTTACGGGCAATCCCTAGGATGACCTACACCATCGACTACATGATGGACGCCGAAGTTACTCTAGTTAATATTCTCGCATGCATATGCACAAATTACTGCTGATGGTGATGTTGCTGGAGCACAAACAGAATTCTCGATGACGTATAAAGCAATTTACATGCAATTCCTGCCAGCAGCGCCCCGTACGAATCGTGAAAGAACAGAGAGAATGTCTGAATGTATTTCAGTACCGCTGTCTGTTACTCCCAGTGCATATCAATCTGAATTCTCAAACAGAAGATATCTGCCGTTGCTTCTGGTAACTAAATTAAATTTTGTATTCATCAATATAACTGTAAGGTGTCAGTGTATTGCGGCGCTACGGCGAATTTGTCAAGAAGTTTCGCAGCGCTGAAAAGGAAACCAGGAAAAGGGGAAAAGGAAAGTTTCCGTGAAACTTTTCACATTTCAAAGATGAAAAGTTACGGTGTTATATTCAGATCGCCAAGATAGGTGTATGTATGTATGCACTGTACCTAGATCCAGCTGCTATTTGTCCGCTGACAGGTCTAGCGAGCCTGTGCTTCCGCGTTTCCTCGAATATTAAGGTGTTGCAGAATGTCTTTTTATCGGTTGGGCGAGTATAGTGAAATTTATTGTGTTGGCACAGTACAATTGTACATTGGTAATGGCGACGTGACTCAATGAAAATGCCCACACACACGTTTTATTTTTTTTTCTCCACGGTTTTGTGTACAACGACGCAAAACTTTTCGTTAGAGGGACGAAGTTTTTTGCACCAAGAATGATAACTCGGCTGATACAATGTACCGTCTCTTTAAATCGTCGCGTCGGTAGTGAAAAACGCGGTTGGAAATGCTGCCAGTACGTTATGGCCACCGGAACGAATGTCATGACGGGCAATGGTTTTTATATGTTTTCGTTTTTCATTGGTGCCCGTAGTCTCTGCTGTCGGGAACGGTAAGGCCATCGAATAGATGGTCGCTGGTGTGTCGGCTGCTTCAGCTGCATTGGAAAGAAGACAGACAGATGGATGGTCGGATGGATGAATGCAATATCATTGTGGTCGGACATGACATTCGATGCGGCTTGTTGCTTCCTTTTATTGCAGCGAAAGTTTATCCATATCATCTGCATACTGTGCAGAGGAAACCTCCATTCTTTATCCTTTTTTGTTTCTGTTTAGTTACTGAATTCTAGATAATTTTTTTTATTTCTTTGAAAGAAAAATGATTCTGTGGAATGAACCACGTACATAGAGTGTGCTCGTGTGTGCGTGTATGTGGGAGGAAATGTGGATGACATGAGAAAAGTTTGAAAATAAATCTTCGTAAGGAATTCGTGTGTACAATATGTGATGGCGGCGTATAGGAAAAGGATGTGCCTCAGTTAATGTTTGAATTTTTTTCGGAGGTTCTTTGCAAAAGTTGTCGGAATGATTTAGGCTAGGCCATTCCATGGTTATGTCAAACAGAATTAGGTCATGGAAAATAGATTTGATGAGTTGGAAAGCGGTCGTGTTTATCTGCTTAGGGAATAAATTTATTTGTTTCTTGCGGTCGCGACATGGGAATGTTTTGCGTACGTAATATTTAAAGTGTAGTGTGTGTCATATCTTCCTGTTTGCAGCTTTTGAACACATTTTCCCTGTAGTGACGGGTAGAAGCAAAAATTAACTAAATAATGTTGGACACAAGGCTTTTATTTTGTATGGAAGAAGAGAATAAAGAAATACGCAAAGAACCGATTTAAAATGCCTCATATTTCTGTCAGCATGAGGCCAACATTTTTGATCTGGGGATCTTTTCGGCATTGCATGCGTTTCATTGTCGTGCGGATATTTGCGGGAATTTGCGCGCAAAATGTTGAACTGTCGACTGTTCGTTGCAACAAAAAGATGAGGTCCTCCAGTAGTTCGTATGGCTCAATGCTGTAACTTCATCTTCGAAAACCCATAATTACATTTACACTAAACGTAGAGCAACCACGTCCAACCATGTGTGATTAGTTACTGCGTTTGCAATCTACTTAAAAAAGCGAAGCACCACATCTTCACTGGTCTATTTTTTAATTAATTAGCTTCAAATCGGTGCCTCAAATTGCCCAAAAAATATGCTAATTAATTAGAATCACAAGTAAACAGAATCCATACCAAAATAATTCCTGAAAGGGAAATTCTGCAAATTATAAATACGTTTGCGTCCTCAGCAGCACAAAGTATTCCCGTTTTGAATAGAATTATTCATTTGTTCAGCTCATGACTTTCATTGAATAATTTGAATAATAATCATATTCCCATGAATTGTGATGTACCCCTCAAACATCATTTCATCTTTACACTCGTTTAGTCAACAGCACAAAAAACAAATGAAATACTGTAGTGGCACACATCCGTTTGATTTGGTAATAATTTAAATGAAAAGGCTTTGCTTCTGCTGATTGCAGATCGCCACAATGAATGGCGCAAACGTCCAAAACTGAATCGAACAGAATTTGAATTCCTGTAGAAGTGACGTGAAAAACAATGTACAATCGTGTCTGTTGTTTGTGTGTCTCAAAGTCAAACGATTCAGATATGATTTCTCTGGGATCTTTCAAAGTGTCTATCCTCCGGACATTTCATTGAAATCTCTTAACACAGTGATACTTGAGAAAATCATAATTTTCCACCCACACACCAACCCATACGCGAGTCAATGAAGAATGGAGTTGAATAAATAAACGACTGTGCCCCACTTGCCTCCCCTAAAGGCAACACAACGTTGTCTGCTTGATGAAGGATAATACAACCGAATGGCAGATTTATCCGATGGAAGACGATGGAGAATAGGATGCGGGATTATTATGTCACGACTGTCAAGTATGTTTATGGCAATTTGAAATTCCTTTTAATGATAATCCAAAAAGGCAAATCTATAGGATTGTGATGATATTCTTCACTCAGTGCTATGCTTATGCAAATGATGTGTATTCACTCAGGCATTGAACACGATACCACTTTGAGCTAACAGCTGCAATGACATGTTCTTATTGGGAGCTTACTGCAGTTGGGTACCTATGCAGACCTTTTTTTTTGCCTTGACTTATAGGAATTTGACAGGATTTGAATTCAGGATTTGTCAGTGATTTCTGTCAGCACAAATTGTCCCCGTTTGCACTTAAGTGTCGGTTGGAACGTCGATTGAGGTAGTGTCGAGGACAAATGTGTTCTTCTGCTGAAGAAGTTTATTACTTGGATACACTGTCGCGTGGGATTGGTATTCTTTCCTAGAGACGCGGCGAGCACAATTAGCTTTGCATCATAAATCATTAGCTCGAAAGCGTTCTTGTGGTTTATTATCATTGTATTGCTTACAAACTCTAAGGCCAATCCAAATTTTACTGCTGTAACAAATTTCGTGCATAGACCTCATCCATTGAAGTCAAGTAAAGGAAACACGCCTTCGTTCCGCAGACGCAAGAAAGGGCATTTTGTATGGGCAAAATGACTTTCCATACACTTTCATTAAGTTAATGTCTTCATTCTGCAAGGAGAGCACATATACTCTTCCAACGTTGTGAGGCACTCAAACGCACGAATGGATATGTATTTAACCAGGTATGTATGTATATGTACGTCCATTTCTCTCGGACAAGCAAACACCACAATGGTTTTGTCTGAGATTCGACTAATGGAAGTTAGTTTGGCATTGACCATAATAAAGAAGAAGTCAACACAAGTATTTCTTTGTGTTCATGCTTGCTTCTTGATGCATAAAGCGTTACACAGTTCATATAGGGCGTAAGCACATCTGTGTTTTTTGCCATATTTGATGTCTGGGATTAGAGTAGAAGGTATGCATTTTGGAATTCAATTTATGGTCCTAATATAAACATATGGCCATCTCAAGCAGTGATCAGATTATTATGAGACGTTTTCTTGCACGAAGCCTATAACATCGAGATAGATAGTGCTGGTAGACTTATTCAGTCAAAATTTAAGACTGGTTATGGGAAAAAAGTATGATCTTGTTAAAATATGCTTATTTATGTGCTTATGTTCGTATAAATATACACCAAACTCCATGTCACAATAGAGCTCTCGCTAAAAATGGCTTTAAGCCCGGACGTCGTAGTAAGGTTAGTGAGTCATCGTCAATGAAAGGCTGAATTAGCTCAGACTGAAATTCTCAATCGGTCAGTGGGTTGCTAAACAAAGACCGTTTGAACTGTGCATAAAAACATCGAGCGAAGTTTTTGAATAGTTTTAAGTTAACGGATAAGTTTGCCAATAGGCCATGTCCTATGTAATCAATAATACGTTATTTAAGTTTCACTTCACTCACTCGATTCACGTTCAATTGTCATATGGATCGCGAAAACGGCAAACAGACTACCTTACCGATGACTATTTCGAATTTGCAAGGCAGATGTGTTGTGATGAGCGACAGCAATTAATGCTTCAAAAATCCCCAAATGCATAAGTGAAATAAGAAAAATGTATAGTATAGCCTTCTATAAGAAAAAGGCGAACAACAAAATTTGGTGTAGTTCTTAAAACTCAAAATTTTATTCAAAAAATTATTATATTTCATATCGTGTGGATGTCTTCAAAACGAAGATAATCCGCGCTCGAAGTCATTTTGACTGTCTTCTTTACAACAAACACCCAGATACACAATGAATTTGCTGCGTTTGAGAAATGTCAACGTTTGTATTGGGTGGTTTAATTCGAACGTTTTCTACGATGGCCTCAAAACGCATTCTTACCGACAAATGAGCAATTGACTTCGAATCTATTCAACGATACAAAGCTGTGCATTTTAGTGAAACGTTCTCCCCGGCGTTTCCCACAATAGGGGTGAACGTGAACATTCGACAAATAGTAATTTATTTTATAAAAGTAAAGTTAGTTCAGAATGTTTGTCAATCTGCATTGTTTTTTAAACCAGATTAGCCAATGTCAAAAATCTCTCCACGCAAAAAATAATTGCCACATGGTTAACAGGCAGCACGTTTAAAGTAACGAAACACATCTGGCCCCATCTTGATCCAAAAAGATGAAGAAATTTGATCTCAACAACCGCGACCAAAAATGAACACCGAACACTGCCTTTTAGGTCTTTAACTAAAAAGGTGAGTCCAATGTGTTCTTGGCAACTCTTCTTTGACTAAAGAGCAAACCATTTGAGAGATTTCGAGAAGTGATTAGTTTCAAGTATAATTAAGACTTATGCGCATGAAATTCCAAGTCACGACGGAGGCAGAGGTCGCTTCATTTAATCCAATTTTCGATGACTCGACTACACCTTTCTTTCCGTTCGATATTGTCTAAGATCCCACAGCATCACCGGCTTATTACTTGTAGATACGTACAGATACAGTACTTTATACAGTCCAAAAATGTTTCCGAAATTTTTTGGGAGATCCGACCCTTAGCTGCTGGTGCCTTCAATCAATAGCAAACGGTCTTGTAACGTCATAACTAGATCTTTACACCGAATATTCAGTCCTTACTTTTTTTTCGTATCCATGCGCCTGGTGTCGCGGAGCCAGTGAAGTCGACGGATATTTGTCTTCCGGACTACATCCAAATCTTCCGCCTTTCAGCTCTATATAGCAGAACTAGCAAAATGAAAAAAGAAAGAAACAGTCTTGCAGGTTTGGTCTTTCAGGTCAGGAGTTTTGATGCGGGTTCGATTGACAAGGGCCGTTCTGTGTCCGCTCACTGTGATGCCATTTGTGGAGTTTACGTTTGCCCCGAGGTAGACAAACTCCTTTTCTACCTCGAAATTGTAGCTGTCGATTGTAACGTTTTGGCCTAGGTGGTGTGCGGCCGATTGTTTCGACCAGTTCGTTTCGCCTGTTCTTCAAATTGACGTCAAAGCTTCCACAACGGCGCGTTGGGACCGAGCGATAATGTCGATGTCATCAGCATATCCCAACAGCTGGACTGACTTGTAGAAGATGGTGACTTCCGTGTTGACTTTTGCCCGCCGCACTATCTATCATGGTAGCTTTCTATCGTAGTAGTTTGAAAAGCCTTTACATAGTTTAATTAGAATAGCCTAGGCGTGTTAATACGATATGGAATCATACAAAAATCACATATTACGTATTGAGTCTTAACAAATCGATTGTTCCACCCGCTATTCGACTAGTGGCGCCTCCTTCTTTATACCACACTTCAATAGCACTAACAGACCGACTACGTAAAAGTGTGCGTAAAAATTTCAGCAGAAGGGGCACACCTCAAGGAATGGTCTTATCCCCTCTCCTCCGGAACACAGTAGTAAATGAACTGCTACTACTGCTGGAGGAGACTTTCAACCTGTGCCTGTCATTGCCTGTGTTCTCAGGAAAATACCATCAAGTTTTAAGAGATCTAATGCAACATTGCCTCAGTCTAAAAAATATGTAGGCAATCGAAAATGCTCTGAGCATCAACTTCAATGCCCACCCAATCTAAATGGCACCAGTATTCCGTTCTCTAATAAGGCTAAACGTCTATAACAAGACAGCAGACTAAACTGGAAGCTCAAAACAGAAGGAAGAGCCAGAAACGCCTCTTCGGCCTTATAATTGAGCCAGAGAAGCGTTAGATATACGACACACTAGTCCTTTAAAGCTGCTTAAAAGAGCCATCCTAAACTAAACGCCAACAATCTAAGGTGGATACTGAGAAAAGCTTGCATCTCCATTAGTGAAGCCCTCGAAACCACTCCTACCGATGCACCTGAAGTTCTCCTAAACCTCACCCCGTAGGGTATCTTTGTTGAACAAATACCAACTAACAGTGCTAATCGCTTGAGGGCTTGTTCGGAATTGTGCGATTACACCTACGGGCACGAACAAAGCCTTACCGAAACCCAACTTGACTACAGTTAATTTCAACACTTCCCAGAAAGCAGCAACAAAACAATAATTCTAGGAAGAGGTCTGTGGTATGGCGGCACCATATTCTTTGGTAAAGTCATACTCTTCTGCATTCGTGGCTTCAAGACGAATGGTGGCATAGGAAGTGGAGTTTTCGAGTGCTTGAACCTGATCAAATCTGTTTGTCTCCCAGGTGACGCACGCCGTATTCCAAACGGAAGTAATGGCGGTTAACGATGCCGTGGCCTAGCTAAGGTGGAACGTAATATATTTGTGTCTCTACGGATAGCAAAGCATCGTTCTGTTTGAACTCGAAAGCAGAACTCGAAAAAGCAGCATCTCTTAGCCAGATATCCGAGCAGTTCTAAATTCTGAAACTGTAGAGCTGACGAACTTGCTAAGACTCCCCACCAGACTGCCGATTGATGAAATCTCTTGTAACATAGGCACTTCTTCAACTACCTCTAAGTTGCAACTGAATAATCATCCCACATAGAAAATGAATACCACATGGTTGACAGGCAACACCTGTAAAGTAACGTAACAAATCTGGCCTCATCTCGATCCAACAAGATCAAGAAGCTTGATCTCAATAAGGCGACCAACAATGAACCTCGGACACTGCCTTACAGGTCTTCAACCAAAAAGGTGAGACCAATGACTTCTGCAGAAGCTGGAGAGATGAATGATGATGGGGAAAGTATCCAGCACCTCCTCTATGACTGTCCTGTTCTCGCCTCGAAAGGCTTATATTTTTAAGACAGCCTAAGTGACCTCAGCAAGACAACAGTCTAAATACAATCGTAAAATTTGTCGCCAGGACTGGCTGGCTGTTATAATCACCCCTCCAATTTTTGAATTACCCACGGGCAGTGCAATGGAACTACTTTCGTCTAAGTGCAAGAATAACACCACATACCTACCTACCTAGTTCCTGCCAATTGATCAACAAGATATTGTTATGATATCCATTGCATTCATCAACGAATAATGACAGCTCCTCTGGAAAATCACATCATACAGCTTCTTTTTTGGGGATGAAGTGATGTTTTTTTAGATTTACTGTAGCGCCAATCAAATAAGAAGAAGAAGTGATGTTTATGGCAGTACATGAGCAGAATTTCTGGGCATCGACTTCTACGGACTCTTAACTTACGCTATCTAGGTTCGATTCCTGGTACGAAAAAAATATTTGCACGGTTCTCGGAAAGAGTACAATTGTCAAGCAAATGCTCTCTTTCCAAACTTGACTATTCGACGACGTCATTAAACTGTAGCTTCCTTCGTCTTTCGTTTGTTAACTACAACGTGAAAATGTTGATTTGTACTCACTGTCTTCATATTGAAAGTTTGCACATTAGTTTAAGAGAGTATTAGCAAAAGTTTAAATTTGTTATGCCTTTTATGATAAGTGATGGCACCAAACTATGCATAGCACTGTAATTGATAAATGTGGTGTCCTGTGGCGTTGTGCGTACGACCACGACATCGAAGATTCAATTCCTGCTCTGTACGACAAAAATAATGTTCACGGCCCCACCTCTTTCGAGTCACTGACAATGTTCAAAGAATATTTCCTGTCTAGAAAAAGCTCCTCAAACTTGACCGTTCGAAATCGGCGTAAAACAGTAGGTCCCTTCCACTCATAAGCAAAAAATTGCACGCACAACACGAATGGTTGCTGGGAATCTAGGCCCTGGCCCTCTACGGGCTGTAGCGCCACCACAAACGCATGTGATTTGTGTGCACTTTCTTCTCACCTCAGAGTTCAAAATGAACGCTGCAAGGCAGAAGGGGTGTTCTACGACGGGACTCCTTGTCAAGTATCAATCGATAAACTAGCTAACCGTAGCACACTTTTAAGGTCTGTTCCCCCTTTGCGTAAGTCGATTATACATATTTTGAACGAGATGGCAACCAGCACCTGTCAAGGCTAGAAAGGAATCCACATCAAAGGCAGAGGGTGAAATTAATTTCGAAGTCCCATTTAGCCCTACCGCCCGAATATTGAAAGCCGTTCGAAACTCATACGTGGAGTCATTGCACAACTTAATGTTCAACCAAGGAATAGTGCTCGCCGTTACAGAAAAAGCGCCTGTTTTTCAACTAATTTCACAATCCTCTTAAACGCATCAGCATTCATTTTCAAAACACTTACACAATCCACACGAGCACGAGCACGAGCACGAGTACTAGCATGTTCATATCTTGCACGATGGTTTCGGTAAATTTCCTAAAACTCTTTTCGTGTACTGGCGTGGAATCTCAAAATAAAATGCTCGACGAGAACTGAAACTGAAACGAGAGGGAAAATAAAATAATGTCCTTCCCACCCACATTTGACGCACTTTCAATGCTCTTGCATCTTATATGAGTCTTAACTTCCTCTCCAGCGGAAGAACAAGACATTTCATGCAAAAAAAATATAAAAACAACTTACAACTCGCCAAAATGTACCGCCCGCGACAGTGCACGACAATGTGTCCTAGAGTGATGGCATCAGGTTGAAACCGCCTCGCCAACATATCTCCTGCCATAACACTGTAAAGCACTATCATCCCCGAACAATAGAGCTCCGGCAGCGGCACTCAGGCGAAATAATCGACTTTGGAACTCCGTTTCGTTATTTCATGTTATTATATCAATGCAAACGAAACAAAAAAAAAATAGAAAATAAGGCGAAATGAAACACTTATAAACCAAACAAAAAGCGGGACTCTACGAAGAAAAGTTTACCCTCTCCCACAAGACTCGTCAGCTGTATGTATCTCTTTCTCTCCCTCTTCCAGAATATACATAAATAAAAGTTGTTTTTAGAGTTGACGACGAACGGTTTTTATTGTGACGGAATTTGTGAGCTCGGCGTCCTTTTCGTGCTCACAATGCGTCGTAAGCTTACCGCACTCAAAGGACTGCAACAATGTGAGATAAAAAGAAATTTTATTAAAGAGTTTCACCTAAAAATACAAGTTTCTCCTTGCTTGCACAGGGAACCCGCTTATGTGCATGGATCTATTGTTGTATGTGCGGGCTGCGATGTTTGATTGTTTGGTTGGGGCGAACGGCTAGGCGCGGGCGATGGAATGCGCCTTGTTCAGCAGCACTTTCATTACTTGACTTGCATCCTTTTGTGTAAACTTTGCATGTGCAAGGGCGAGGATGTGTTGCCATACATTCGCGTTCTTGCAGACCGTGTATGCGATTAAAGTAAGTTATTATGCTCGGAAATTTTCGCTGCAAGCTACACGCTTGACAATTGTTCTAGATTGCGTTCAGTGAGTGATGAGGAGATTGTGTGTCAATGTTAATCAATAACAAAAGACAGGTTGGCCTTTGTGTCGGGCGAGTGCTAAATAATGAGACACTGGTGTTATTCATTCTGATGCTTTCGCCTTATCGAGGGCAGAAGAATGTCTGCTCATTCATCAACGAATTAGCTTCTTGGGGGGGATATTATTTGCCTAATGAAGCAAGGAGCACGTAGAAGCGATTTCATTGTTATTTCGAGGGTGGCTGCAGTATCGATGTCAGCACCATTGACACGTCTTCCAGAATGGCGCTTGGTATAGAGGTAATGAATATTTAAATGGAGGCTATCATGGCCACTCCATTATAAAAGTATATTTATCTTGCTCACGACTCTATGGGATGTGTATGGATTGTGTCTCCCATACACTAGTGGTGCACATACAAGTGTACCTAATTTAATAATTGACAAAGTGTGACTAGTATTACTACCACCAGATTAAGGGAACCAAACTTTAATTGCAGTGGAGACAACCAGACAGCCCCAGGACTCCGTATCGTTACGCATTTTAGGTGTCTCGATCGATCAATTGGTTCTTCATTCAATTTAGAAAATATCCAGACACCTGTGTAATGTAGAGCGTCACATAAGGTTAATTTGTTCATCCGAAGGAGGACCTATTGAGCTTGAAGGAATTGTATGTGACAGCACTGATGGAGCATCGCACACATTCACTTGTTGTCTGAGAACGAGACGAGAATACCTTAATTAGATGCTTCTTGAAGTTGACAAAAGTTGACTATTACCTTGTGAATTGAATTTATTAGCTCCTTTCCAAGAGATCCCTGGATAAGGTCTGTAGATTGTGACGGCGGTAAGAAAAGAGAC
Source organism: Eristalis arbustorum (assembly GCA_916610145.1). NCBI lineage: Eukaryota > Metazoa > Arthropoda > Insecta > Diptera > Syrphidae > Eristalis > Eristalis arbustorum. The sequence continues at coordinate 50,555,888 of OU744320.1, read as the reverse complement.
CCCTTTTACTCCTCAACATCGTATACAAGATCCTCTCTGCCAATGACGGCTTCAGGCCTGGGAAGTCCACCCTCCATTAAATCCGACAAATCCAGGAAAACCCTAAAAGACGCAGATCGACAAATACAAACTATTTATCTATTTTAAGACTGCAAATGACAACCTACATAGAGACACAACTCCATGTCTAGTTTTGACATTCCTGTCAAACTCATCAGGTTGTGCAGGATGACGATGGAGAACTCTCACTGCTCCATCAAGGTCGGTAACCAACTCACTGAGACATTCAATGTCAAAAAAGGTTTTGGGCAAAAATGCGTAAAATTGCTGTCATACGCGGTGGACATTGGCGTGGTTGGACTAACACAATGAGCCGTTTGCTGGTACTGAAACTGAGGTGGCAAAAATTGATTTAGCGGTGAATGAGGGAAAAACGAAGTACATGCTGTCATCACGAAAGGACGCACAACATTGACATCGACAGAGCTTCATAATGGGCAGCAGAAACCTTGAGGTTAGGAACTTAGTCTACATCGGCTCTGCAGTGAACAGGGACAATAACACCAGTGCCGAGTTCAAGCGCAGCCAATCGCTGGTTCTTTGGGCTCAAGAGACAATTGAATAACAGAGCCATCTCTCGAAACACCAAGTTGACTTCATATAAAACTCTGATCATCTCTGTCTTGCTTTATGGCGCAGAGACATGGACGCTATTGAAAGCGGATGAAGAAGCTCTTGGCGGTTTTGAGAGAAAAATTCTGCGTGCGGTCTTTGCTCCTGCTTGCGTTGATGGCGTCTGGAGAAGAAAACTCAACCAAGTTATGTACGGGCTGTACAGCGGCATGCACCTAGCTAAGCTTCTCCTGATCCAAAGCTGAAGATGGCTGGCTAATGTAGAGCGAAGAGACTCCACGGCTTCGATAACGATAGCAGATAACAGTGGACGCCGTCGAACGAGCTGGCGCACACAAGTGAAAAACGGCCTCAAACAACATGGTGTGCGCAGCTGGAGGCAACTGGTGAAATATCGTGCCAGCTGGAGAAGCTTGTTGGGTCGAGGCTCAGTTCCACCCCGGACTGTAGAGATAGTCAAGTCTCTCTAAGCCTTGTATGGTGTTACTCAGAGCTTTTTATGCTCATTACGGATCAAAAAGGGAATGAATTTATCGATTATTGCTTTCTTCAGCCGTCATTTTCAACCGACTTAAAAAACTTTATTTGAAATGCTTCAAATGCGCGAAATGCACTATTAGTCGTCTGTGCCGCTTGTCTGTGCTGCTGCTACTGACCGAGGGACGTAACATTTCCAAAGTGTGGTGGATTCCGATGCAATCCTTAAGAGACTAAGCATTTTAAATTTATTATATATTTTCCCTAACGAAGGAAATGCTGCTGACCTTGGGACTTGAAATTAGATATCTCTGTAACACCCATTACGGACGTAGTGTCACCAAGTAACTGAGTTGAGTAACTGAGTAACGACTTGAGTTCGGTTCAGATGAACTTTGAAATACAACATAACAAGCAACACTTGCTTCTTTTCGGATTAGCAAATGTGACACATTAAGTATGGAATCTATTTCAGTTCACTGGACAAAGCCAAGGACATTCTCATTTTTCACTCTACCTGATGGCAAAAAAAAAAAATAATGAATAGCAGTGGTGTACCAATACCGAATCTGAGCAAAGAACCTGCCCCATGCGGCGTGGGTCGGCTGCTTCTAGACCATCTGCCAGGTACTAATGCATTGTGTTAAGCGATGCCTCGTTAGAGAGTGGTTTTCGCACATGAATTTGCACGTGCAAATAGATGACGGACGAGGCCTTCCGATCTTCGCTGGTGATGGAGAGACATCATGGAGAGCGGATCAGTTGAAATCAATAATGAGATGGTAGTTAAACATTACCGATGGGAAAGCTGTTTGAATGTGTTTTCTCTCTCATATAACAAGCGTTCATTGTTATTAATCAGGTATTCGACATTGTGTGTATCCTTATGAAATGAAGTACTCATCACAGAATCCTTACGAATAGAAATTGATGTTAAAGTAACAACCCATAGAGCAAGTCATTATGTTGCGTTAGAATTAGATGTGTGTCCTTGATAACCTCAACAAGAGGTATTTCTATCGAATGCGCAAAGACACAGTCTCTCGCAAGCGACGTCATCCATCGAGCAGAATAAAACTCATTTATCCGTATTGAATAAGAGTTTAGTCCAGTTTTAACGAAACGAAATACCAACACTTGCAATCACAATGGCTTGTCTAGGTCAATTTCGAAAGTTCTTCGAGAACTCCTCGGAACCCCCCGTTCTTTGTCTCCTATCTTTGCACAACAAATTGTATTAATTCTTCACATCTCTAGATCAACCCACGAGATAATGTCTCAGATATTTGACGCAGTAACGCACATAAATTAGCCCAAGATAAATACACGAAAGATTAACCTTATTTGAGCGAACTTTATCTCACAATCAATTTTGACTACGAAGCATAATTCCAAACACGCCGTCTTTGCGGCATCTATTTGCAGAAAGTCTGCAAGAGTGTTATCTGCGACATTAGACAAAGGCATCATTTTTGTGTCTGCCCTACTTACATCATTCACATTTACCTCCAGCGGAAGACAAAGAATACTCCTTGTCTACGCCTCTGACTTATTTCCTTTGCTTGCGCCATTCGAAAGCCATCAGTCAGATGGCAAATGACACCTTCAGCTATTATCTTTTCATTCATTGTGTGTGCCATTCCAGCTCTCATACATCATCTGCTCTTCAGCTGACAGTGTCACGTCATGATGCGTTAGTGTCGGTGTCTGTACGTATGTATACACTTCTGACAATCCAGGTGCAAGGACAGTCACATCCTTTAAATCAATCTGAAGTTTTACTCTCTCTCTTACTCGGCTTGATTCCTTTTCTCCTTCCCGCACAATTCATCTCCGTTATATTTAGCTTTCGTTCATTTCCTCTTCACACGGCACTCCCATTTCACCATTTCACCATTTCAGCATTTCACAATTTCACCTACCAGCAGTGGTTTTTTTGTTTGCGTTTTATTATTGTTTGCCTCTTGGTTTGGGCTTTCAGTTCTTCTGGCACCATCAGGGCTTCGGCTACGCATATCATTCATCCATTGAGGAAATGGCAGGGTGGTATCTGTGGATGGCTGTTGCTGTGCCATTCAACCGCACTTTCTCGAACGGAACACAAAAACATCGAAGTGGAAAATGTCCTCGGTTAGCAGCCAGGTACTCCTCTCGATGGTGGCGAAGAATCTGTAAGTGTGAGACAGTGCCAGTTCTGGCTGTGAACTGGGAAAGAATAGACGAAAACTGAAACGTGCATGCCATTAGCATGTGGTGAAAGGATAATAAAACGAATACGTCGCTCAAGCAGCCTCAGGACCGAATAAAAAACACTCGTAATGCTGGAGAAGGTGGAGAAATAAACTTGTGGCTAATTTCTTGCATCCCCACAATGTCCGGTTTGAGACACTGCCGCCTGATAGTCCTATTATATGCCAACTCCTTGGCACACACTCACACACGTGCCGAAACCCGTGTGGTAATTTCCTTTTATGGTGATTATTTGACGGTGTGGAATCTGCATAATGTAAGGGTCGGCTCCTTGTCTGGCAACGGTTCACCTTACCCGTATTTTCACGTGCTGGGCGTATTTGAATTTCAAATTTCATTACGTTTCCAGAGTGCGACTCCGGTATTTAACTTCTTTTTTTTTCGTCGCTTCTCTTTTGTTCTTCCCCGCTGTCATCCGTTTCACTCAGCCAGTGTTGCACGGCAATCCCTGTGTTGTCTTTGGTAATAAGATTTGTATTATTTTGTCGAAGGCGGATTGGAACATGGTAAACAAATGAACTTATTTCGGTGTGCAGCAGGTATGTGGTTTTGTCTGAAATTCAAGGTATTCGGAAGCATCCTGTTCTGTGGAGCGGAGTGGGTACTCCTACTCGAGTGTATTGAAATGGAATTCATTGGAGTGTGTGGCCTTATTGTGTTAATGGGGTTCAGGTGTTCGTTTTTGAAATGGTTGACAGTAATGTGGCGGGTTAGAAGGGAAAATTATACCGAGGTACGCACATAAGGAAATTAAAATCGGAATTTTTTTGTTCAAAGAGACAAGAGCCGTTTACATGTGGTGTTGTGGCTAATTCGAGTTCGAGCTTATTTCATGGCCTGTCATAGGCCTGATATATATATGGTTCGAGATGCTTGCACGTGAACGTATAAGGGAACAAATCAGACTTGAGACGCCACTTTTACGGGATAATGTACTTCGGGCAGAATGATGATTGATGGCAGAAATTAATCTTATTCTTTTCATGCGCATATGTCTTATTCCTGTGATACTCTTATCATGGAAAACATGTTCGACTAATGCAATCTACCACTACGAGTGAGTAAAAATTATAAGTAGGAAGGGAAATCTCTGCAAAGTCCTATTTTGGCGTTGATTTGGTTTCCACTTGATAAAGTACACCGAATTGTTATTATTGTTGAGAATATATTGCACAACGACCTTAAGGTCTACTGTGCCCCCGTTCATGCCTTTGCTTTCTTAAAAGCTCCGTTCACATACAGTTCTACGCAGAGTTGTGCTGAGGGTTATACGCTCCTGTAGTGCAATGGTGGCAGCTGGCGTCCTACAAAACCTCAGTATGTGTTATGGAATTTCGTTAGATTCTCCATAGAATCTGTAGAGACGTTCTTCAGATGTCCCCTAGATGCACTCTAAGTTAACAGTGACCTGTTATCAGGCGGAGGTTGTTCTTGTTTATTTTGATACATGTCTCAAACCTCTGCCAGCATGATCGTTGTTTTATGATTCTGCTCGGTCGCTTCTTTCTAGTTCTCTGAACTCTTCCCTCAACGCTTGATCTACCACAACGCAGAATGGTTGGTGGCCCTTAAAAGGTTCCGATGCGCATCTGTCTATAGCATAGACTTCTGCATTGTGCATTTGCCCATGGGTTCGTAGTACTTTGTCCGTTGTCCAGATACGCCTGCCCCTGTTCCGTCCTCAGTTCTTACACCATCTGTATACAATCTTACCGTATTTCTACTCAGTTTGTGCACCATGGATTGATTGCTTCAATATTTGTTGGTGCTGTGCTTAATGCTTTACTCCTTTTGGAAATTGAATTTCCTAATCGTGTCATCCTTTGGAAAGGCCAGGAGTTGCGGCTTTTTGACTAATGCATATAATTGTCTCCATGAAATGCATCCCATTCTTATCTTTTATTTTGTCATTTGCATGATAGATTTGTCAGCACATCCTGCAACCGAACAATGCAATGGAGGCAGCTCCAATAGCACCTCCGTGGCGGCAGTCGGGCAAGTTCTCATATCCCCTGTTATGTTATGCTAGACATGCCAACCTTGGAACTTTATTGATCACCTTTCCTGCTCCGATAAGGTTGCTTCTTTGGACCAAGCTTTTGCACCATATGTAATTAGTCTTACAATAGCTATGCACAACAATACTATGAAGCTTGGACTGCGAAGCCAGGACTTGCCTCTACAGATCATTAAAGCATGCGTCGCCTTCCTGGTAATCTCAACTGTGTTCCTTTCCAGATGAGTTTGCTCCTGGGTATTTTTTATTTTATTTTATCACTTACACTGAAGCCATTGTTGCTCTCGACAGACTTATGTGTTCAGTCGTTCCAATTTATGTGTTCTTGCAAAAGCTGCTATGGTGGTTTATGCCGAATTTATATTAAGCCCAGCCGATATTCGCCACTCTTCGGTAATTTTTAAGGAGTCCCCTCCGTCTTGCCTCTGGCTATGATGACTTTATCATCAGCACATCCGTGGTTTGTTAGTATCTCCAGAGGTTCGTCTACAACTAGGTTCCATATTCGAGCAGATAAGACTCCTCCTTGAGGACAACCTATTGTTGTGTTGACTTTTATTATGCCTTCCGAATTATGAGTGTCAGCTGTTCTTGTGCTCAGTAGTTCATCCATTTTGATACTGTGTGCTTAACTAACTATTTGTCGTAATAACTGAATCATGTGATGTGTTGTCGAATGCTCCTTCGAATTAGTTTGGTATGTAATTTAATTGTACTTAAAACTAGCTTAATTAACTTATCGATATGTTATGTTGTAATTATTCCAACCTACTGACCATCTTCTAAAAGTATGTGTTTCTGCCTTTCGGCTTGTTTTTCAGATTACCAAGAAAACTTGCTTTACCTAACTAATGTAAGAGCCTTGAAGCTAACATGAAGTACCTTATGACTTTTAACTAACTTGACCTAAAATAACCCTTAAAACTAACTTAACTATGCCTGTTTAGACAGGCGCGTGCACTAGTGCGTATATGTCATGTATAATTAAAATTAAAAAGATTAAATTTAATTTAAAAAAAAAAAAACTTAAAAAATCTATATAAGTTGGTTACCATGGTCAATTGTAGCATCTCCTCTCTGGAGGTCTTGAGCAGAGATCATTTCAGTAAACCAGAACCTTGTAACTGCGAGCAACATCCCGTCCGTATTGAAGTCGCCACCTTACTGTTCGGCGAACTACATGGTAGACAGGACATCCTTTCTCATCTTTCCTGCATCAGGCAATTATTGTGATGCCTCAATTGTCTCGGCGAACAACGTCGAGTAAATAAGGAACTGCTTTTGAAGCTGAGCGATCTGCCCCTGGATGGAGAGCAGCACCGTTTTCAATTCCAAATCGCCTTCAAGTTGCTTGGCCATTGGGACCGGAGCTATCTTCGGCACTGTTTGTTGTACCAGTCGCCTACCTGATGCCATTTGGGGAAAGGAAACTTCTGGGGTAACGGTGGTAGCTTGAACACGTGGCATTGGACTCCTCTCTACCATTTTTTAATTCAATTCTTCTCCTAATCTCTTGGTTCTTTGCAGAGTGCCCGCTGGTCTTTCGGAGTACGCATGTTAGCTTGCACCTGTCATCAAATGTCTCCGTCCCTAAAGAACATTTCCCTTGTTGGTGGGTTCCTGTGCGTTTGACGCAACGAGACTCCATACTACAGTTCGCCGCAACCGCAGTGCCTTTGGCAACGAGACTCCATACTACAGTTCGCCGCAACAGCAGTACCTTTGGCAACGGGCACATTGGAACATGTGCCTCATCTTCCTTACTGAATCCCACCGTACAGATACGGAGCCTAAATAGAAGGTTTTCTGTAGGCTCTCGATTTTGCTCTCTGGGGTGATCTGAACCAGGAAGTACGGAAGTTTCCTGTCCTCCCTCCTTGCTGAAATGCTTGACGCCAACGAACTGGGCATCATCGCTCTGCGCACAACGCAGCTCTGTGAGGATATCCTCGGGATCAATATCAGAATCCACGCTTTTAAGAATCGTCGATTTGAAAGAGAAGAATTCTGACCTTTTCTTTGCCAGATCCCCCTTTCCAGCATGGCAATCCGCTATTGATGTGCAGTAAACCGAGAACTTTAAGGGAGCTTTATACTCCATATGAAAAGAATTTTTGGTGGCCAACCTACAGAGAATGTCGACATGCTTAGTTTCTAGCCCAAAAACATTGGTCGGTGGACATGTCTTATTTTTTGCTGCTGTTGTCTGTGGTTTTGCTGTTGCTCATTCGATATCCGAGGAAGCGCATGTAACTATTGCTTTCGCTTCAAGGTCGTTTTCTATAGTTTCTGTAACAGTGCACCATAAGAAATTACGAAATACATAAATTGGTCGTGATAAGCAGCGTCACAGTGTCTTCGACTCCGAACCAGTGGGACAACGCAATAGAGGACGACCACGAACCCGATGGCGCACTTAAGTGGAGAAGGGCCTCAACCAACTTGGAGTGCAAAATTGGAGGCAGCTGGCTAAGGATCGCACCAGCTGGAGAGGAATGTTGACCAAGGCCCAGGTTCACCCCGGACTGTAGCGCCACACGAAGAAGAAGAAGAAGCAGTGTCACTCGTCTCATCGGCCTTTTATATGCCTTCATATGTTTTCGCATTGCTATTGATCTTTCCTGCTTTTGAGGGGTTGATCATAATTTAACTGACATTTTGTGTAGTAATGCATAATAAAGCGGGAAGTAGGCAAGGGCTATTGACTCACGATTCAATGATGAAGACACGTTGGTCAGAAGTTCAAATACGGCTTCCACGGACTCTCATAAGTACCGTTTTATATATCCAATCATTTGCCTAACTCGAAATACAGAGCCACAGGAAAAGTATTTTCAAGAAAGGAGTCCCTTCACATTTTGACGAACGATAGCAAATTTCGCAGTAAAATGCACTTACAATTGCAAGGAAGTCAAGTAATAAGGACAGGTGAATGTAGCAGCAGTTGCTATGACACTCTCATTTGCAATTTATCCAATTAGCACACTAATGCAACCGCGTTTGTCCACTTCAAGCTTTCTCCAAGGATAATATACGCATTTACTATGCAGAGATTAGTTGCACATGTTGTCCTAGGTAGTGAGTGTCTACCCGATTGTTTCCCTCTTATTCAGCTCCTTCGGCTTCCTCCTGATGTCTGCGTCTTGCGAACTGCAGTTGCTTTTTCTTGCTAATTCCTGCAAACTTGCAAACAAAATCTCAGCCACAAGAACGTATGTTCAACAACCCTTGCAAGCAGATGTCCAACTAGCCCTCTTCTGCATCCATCGAGAAAAGCGTCCATAACAAAAGAAACGATTCTAAATCACTTTCTGCGTTCCAATTCAGTGACTCCGACTGCCCCATGAATTTCCGAAGACAAACTATTCCAGTAGTCCCTATCGATGAGCGACGAGTAAAAAACTCAATTTGGCAAATGGAATTCAGTCAAGATTGTTCTACGTATACGTATGGTATGTACCCTTTGCATAGCGGTATACAGTACATGGTACAGAAATGTACGTACGTTTCTTCAAAGCCAAAGAAATACGCTTCGAATGCAATATGAAATCCCTGGAACCACTTGAAATTGGATCTTTATTGGCTTAATTGCATTCCACAGGATAACCACACAGGACTACTTCTTTTCTAATGATATCAAGTGGTGAGGGTGGAAAATTATTCGGCTAAGTGCTCTCTGAACTTCACAGAAACGTACACAAGAGAAAAAAAAAAAACACCCACAGCAAAACGAGAATTGAACGATAGGCGAAGAGACTTAGTCTGGGGATGCATGCGTTTTTTTTTTCTTTTTTGTGCTAATTCATTTCCTTCATATCCGAGGTATACGGAATATCCATTGGGACGATTCGCTTCGGAGCCAGCCAACCACTAGAGTAAACTTCATAACGGCAGGATTAATTAGGAAATTCACTTGCATCTCAAACTGAAGAAGATGAAGTGTCTATTCCTTTGACTATTGGCAGAGTTCCAGATCTGCAGTAGTTGCTAGCGTTTGTATTTTCCCGTGGCAGTATTTTGTGAGACTATTTTTTTTCGAAAACTATTATATTCGTATGCTTGACCTGAAGTGGGGACTGCACAGCTGCTCATGTTTTTGCATACAAAGGATTTATTTATAAATTGAATGTGTACTTGTGCTCAGAATTTCGGTCTGGTGCCTTTATCTACAAAAAATAAACCATTGATAACTGCATTTTGTAAATGTTAGTTTTTCATGTGGAGGTGAGCATGTTCTTCCACTAACCACCCATGCCCTGTGTGGTTCCGGAGTCCTGGTCTGGTCCTTTCACTGTTAGAAGAGATTTACCTTATTATGCCACCATTAAGGAAGTAAAAGGACGATACTATATCTTGACAATATAACCCCTGCAGGACCGTCACTGCCTTGAGGATGACAGTATCGTGAACTTGAACATTCTGACAAGAGGGATAAGATATTTAAGTGGTCTCAACTCTATAACGAACCGAAAATTGGTATCTGCATGTCTAGTGATACATCCATCGGTTGTCTAAACAATTTCACAGAAATCATTTTCAATTTGTTGCTTCACGTATTGCAGCAATGAGCCGAGACCTGTCTCCACTTTAACCTACTTGATTCATGTATTTAATGTATGACGTGCTGCTGGTCTAAAAGATTTAGTATATTTGTGGACTCAGTTGAAGCTAGTCTGAAGACATACCTTATCAAATATACATCTCGTTTTGGATAAACAAATCTTCTTCTTGATCTCCTTATGGCGCTACAGTCCGGGGCTCAGCCAACAAGCCTCTCCAACTAGCACGATCCTTAGCCAGCTGCCCCCAATTTCGCACTCCAAGTTGGTTGAGGTGCTTCTTCACTTGAGTGCGCCATCGGCTTCTTGCTCGTCGCGTTGCCCCGGGCTGGAGCAGTGTTGTCCTTGCGTAGCCATAGCCATCTTAAGCGCAGCCCGTACAGTTCGTGGTTGAATCTTCTCCTCCAGAACCCGTCAACACAAACAGGACCAAAGATTGAACGGAGAATTTTCTCTCGAAGAGGCCAAGTGCGTCTTCATCCGCTCTTGAGATAGTCCAGGCTAATGTGAGCTTGGTCTTTCGAGAGAGGGCTTTGCTTATTGAGCCCAAAGAAACAGCGGTTGGCAATAGTTATTCTGCGTTTAATCTCAGTACTGATGGTGTTTGCACGATTTACTTGGGAGCCAAGGTAGATGAAATCCTTTACCTCGAAATTGTAGCTGCCTATGGTGACGTTCTGACCGAGTCGTCGATGTTGTCTGTCCTTTCTTGACGACAGCCTCTAATTTGTTTTGCTCATTCACCTCTAAACCCATTTTTGCCGCCTCCGTTTCAATACAAGCAAACGCTTCACCTCTAGTGTTTGCGTGTGAGTTTTGCACGATCTTCTCCAGAAGCATGTTGAAGAAATCACATGACAGACCGTCGCCTTGTCTAAAACCTTTTTTGACATTGAAGGTCTCGGGGAATTCGTTACCTATGTTGATGGAGAGAGTTCTCCATCGTCATCCTGCACATCTTGGAATGTCAAAAATATACATAGCGTTGTGTAGCTCGTCTCTGTGCAATCTGCAATCTGTCCTTGAAATCGACAAATAGGTGGTGGGTCGAGCTGCACCTCGTAAGTCTTTTTCCGTGATCTGCTGATGTGTTAATATTTGGTCAATGGTAGACAGGCCTGAAACCGCAGGTCAGGTTGTTGAGTGGTTTCAGGCGCTCACACAAAACGGTGGAGAGTATCATGTAGGCGATGTTAAGAAGTTTTATTCTCCGATAGTTGTCGCAGGCAAGGGGGTCTTTCTTGTGGATCGGGCAAACGATACTAAGATTTAGCTGGCCTATGCTGGCCCTGTTTAGCTCGGCCGCTATAGCAGTAAGCCACTAGGTGTAGGCACCTACGACTAGCCAGAGCACTAAAATAGCAGAGTAGGTGATGAGTGTTTTCTTCCTCCTCTTCATCCATACAGCTCTTAGTTTCATTAAGATTTAGTACAGGCCACTTCGTTTTTGATGACCTATAGGTCTCTGCATCCACCCATCCATTTATGGTGCTTTTAATTAACAATTTTTATTGCTTGTGGGAAGTGACACATTCATTCCATTTCTCTTTAAATGGTGATGACTTTTGTGGGGAAACGTCACATCGTTCGTCTATGCGGATAAGCCATTCTCAATTGCAGCCTGGCAAAGCAAGGTTGCAAGCATAGAGGCAATTCAAAATTGAATTTCTTTCTCGACGACGCACTGTATGTGCGGTTGCTAAGAAGCTAAGTCCTGACACCTTAAGAGCTAGCTCGCCTACCATATTATTATATTATTCAATGCGTCTACAAAACAAGATGGACCCTTGGCGATATCTAACGCCCACGATGAAATGTGTTGACTAAGCAACACTAACCCGAACACAGCTGCGACTGTGTACATCGAATGAATGCAATCATTTTAAATTCGTATTGATTTATCAACTAACATACGAATCTTATCCATCTTCTGTTCAAATGTCGTCGTTCCATTCTGTACTTTATCAGCAACGCTGTGAAGTGATGCATTTACAAAACCAAACGAATGACGGTCCTTCGTAAATATTCGCTCGTGTATATACCACCAAACTCACTCTTCTCTTAATAAAGCGCTATAATTGCAGCGTAGCAGCTCAAAGCCATTCCATCATTACTGACTCCTCAACCCCTCTTTATTTCAAGGAACGTATTGTAATTACGTTACCTAGCAATTTACATTCACTCTCATTGACAGCGTCAAAGAAAGCAGAGATGCTAGATTGCCTCGCATGCACATGCATATCGTATCTACGTGCATCCCCCACTTTCTGCTTCATTTGCGATCCATGTATGTAAAGAACATTTGCATGTTTATTTTCATTTCAAATCGTTTTTTTTTTTTTTTCAATTCCATCTTGAGTTTGAGTTCCTCCATCTCGTTTATTTCAAAAGCTGTAAGCCCTACAGGAGTCTCTCAAAAGGTCAGTTTCCATCCGCACTCCGACGGCGACTGCTTTATTTATGATTGCCCTAAGTGGATACAGTAAGAGTCCCTACTAGGTATGTAATTCAAATATAGGCTCGGGTTTACTTTTCCTATTTCTTTTCGCCGTAAGAGATTTTTCCCATTCTCCTTCTACATTAGAAGGTTTTGCATTTTGAAATCAACAAAAAAAAGGAGACGAGGAGGTCTTGAATGGGGAAAAAAGAAAAACGACGGCACCAGAATATTCTTTGCCTATCCACTTGGATGGGCAATTAAAACGATCCCCGGCTTACATCCGCCACTCATCCTGCTCCGCCCCCGACGTTCATATGAAAGACGAGACTCAAATTTTATTCTTCACTTTAATGGACGCGCGGCAATTATATTTAATACCACAATTAGGTATAGTTTTACGTTTTTACCATTCTGAGTATACCATTTCAGTTTGGAGGGATTTTAATGGTCCTTTAAATTATAAATTACAGCCACTTGAAATGACCTGTAATTTGCCTAATGACAAAATTGCTTATGCACATAAATTCCTTCCGAATAAATGTTCTTCGCAACTCCGCAACTCCACAACATCCCTATGCAGCAATTGAGAACGAGAGAAAAAAAAAACACTCAGTCAGTCCTTCTTTCTGTTCTTGTTTCGTACTTGACAACTTCCTCTATTCTGTGAACAGGGAATTCAATGAATAATTTAAACGCAGGAATGATTTCAAAGTCCAGCAATAAGTCGCAACAACAAAGCGGACTTTGAAAGCATTCGAAAAATGAAAAGCGAAATGTAAAATCTTCAAATCGATGTTAAACGGCTTAAAAAAGTTTAATTCTTTAATTGAAAAGATCAAGAGAATATTTAATTTTTGCGGCCGAATTTAAAGTGATTATTGTGCGATCACCATGTCTCGGTGGTTGGGACTGAGACCTATCCCTGAAAGACGGACAAATACCGATGAAATCGTTTTGTTTCTCGGAACATTTGATCACTGTACCCGGTATACGTGAAACTTTCGTACTAGTAAAGATCCGAAAGAGAGGCGTTTTGTGTGATCGCCTGAAATAACCTTAAAGGTCCTTATTAGTGCGATTTCCGGTCGGGAAAGTCAACCATTTTCACAATACGGCAGAAAAACCTAAAAGATGCAGACCGACGCCCATCACCTACTTGTCGACTTAAAGGCATCATATGACAGCGTGCGTAGAGACGAGCTATACAAAGTCATCTCTAGTTTTGACATTCCTGCCAAACTCGTCAGATTGTGCAGGATAACGATGGAGAACTCTCGCTGCTCTATCATAGTCGATAGCTAACTCAACGAGTAAAAAAGACGGTTTAGGCAAGGCGTTGCAAGACTTGAAGTACCATATATATTAAGAGCCTTGGTCGCTTTGCCATCATCTCGTTAAAGTTTTCGCAAACTAGCGGGATCTAGAGAATATTCACTATTCACTGCCGAAGATACATGAGCTCAAATTCTATATCATCTCCTTGGTGACAGTAGGCTGAAAAGTTGTACCCAAAAGTAAAGCTCTACTCTGATACCGCTTGTGGAGTTAATGTTGGCTCTTTTACTATCTCTCAATTTTAGCTGTCGATTGAGATATTTTGTCATTGCGGTGTATGATGGAACGTTTCTTTGTCGACAGCATATTAGAGGCGTGTTAATCGTTCAAATCTACCGAACGAATTCAAGTGTTGGCTCCGAAAAAGATTTGGTCAATTCAGTTAATAGGTCATTTCCTTCACGCAGACAAAAAGGCAGATACAGGCTCATTGTACACGAGCAGCAAACCAAATATTCGGTCACACAAATAATGTTCATTATTAAATTAAATGTAGGTGATGTGTGTTTTCTTCCTCCTCTCCATCCATGTAGGTCCTGCAAAAATCATTATATGGGGTGAGTGCCAATTGCCCATATCCGGTCCTATGAAAATCCTCAATGAGTGCTTGCTGAGTCTAAAAGGACTGAGCGACCGTTTTAGGCCAAGCCATGGCCAGTTTTCTTATGTATTAAGGCAGGTGGTGTTATCTTGCCATTTGTCATTAGAGGTTTTAATTGCGTTAATCTTTTAAAGATTGTAGGCTATAGCGATGGAAGGTGATACCCCTGCTATTGATAGGGATGGGGTTGTACTACACCTGGCGAATCCATCAGCTTTGCAGTTTCCTATGTCAAAGTGTCGCGGCACTCACATGAGGTGAATTTTAAAATGCTCAGCTATCTCGTTAAGAGGCAGCCTGCAATTAAGGTTTTGAGTAAAACATGGCATTGTTTGAATGGGGTTTTATAGCGGCCTGACTATCGGAACAGATGGTGTCCCTTTTTGATAGCCTCTTTAATCGCTATGGCTTCTGCCTGAACAACGCTACAGTGGTCATGGAGCTTTAAGGATAGATCTTAGGAGTAGACAACCGCACCTACCAGGGAGGGGTAGTCTTCGATCTCCGTCTGTGAAAATGCGCAGAGGATCATCCAACGTCTGCCTAGCAGACATCCAGTCCGATTTGGAAGGAATGCTGATCGAAAATTTCTTTTCGAAGATAGCCTGGGTATTAGGCTGTCAGTGTCGGAAGGCAAGAAGTTGAACTGCTTGAGAATGGATGAGTGGGCGATTTTGAGTTCGGACCACAGTCGGAGTGTTTTGAGTCTCAAGGCTGTGCTGGATGCTATTCGTTTTCCGATTCGTTCCAATGGTGGAAGATGGAGGAGAATATTCAGTGCGTGTGGCGGGGTACTTCTCAGTGCTCGCTGATGCCTTGGTAGGCCAGTCTTTGTTCTCCGTTGAGTGCCTTGCAGTCGATAGCCTTGTTTAGTGCTGTCCACCAAAATGCGATTCCATACAGAAGTGTTGGTCTGACTGTCTGAAAATTCAGTGACAGGTGAAAACCCAGCGAGCGATGTGTGGTTGTAAGCCCCAATTGCATCCAATGACTTTTTTGCAGTAAAAAGGACAGAAGAGGCTTGCTTGACCCTTTCCTGGATGTTGAATTTCCAGTTTAGCTTGCTATCAGTCGTAAGACCCAGAAATTCCGCACTGGTAGTTGGCTGTAATATAGGTCCACGCAGTAGTAATGGGTCAATGGGGTGGGGATTTTGTATCTTCTGGTGAAGAGAACAATATCCGTTTTTTGTGGGTTAACAAGGTTAAGATTTTCCGGAACATATTCCATCATAGTCGGTATGTGATTCGTACAAATGTTAATCTGCGATAGACAACTGACGTCACATTAAAAAAAAATAATAATACGCTTGTACCTTGCATTCTGTGTATGGTGGGTTCGAATTTGTAGATGTGTACAAAATCCACCGAACCAATGAAGAGGTGATGAGAGAGCATCATCTCGTTCATTTCGCTCAGAAGGATACATTCATATGAATTACGAAACGTTCTGAACGAACAAAACAAAAGTATTGAACTGTTTCTTTCGATCATATCGCTCCGAACGAAGTGACTATGTGATTGATTGGTTTGTAGTTGTGTGATTGCAATCACCAACACTTTTGAGTGAACGCGTCAAAATGAACGAATCAATCACAATTGACACAGCTCTACAGCATGTATTGTGTTTTTTTCTCATTGACCTTAAGACCAGCATGTTTCGCCTCGCAAATGTTTCCACTACAGCATGATGTCAATGTCATCCGCATATACCAACTGTTGGACCGATTTGTAGAATATATTACCTTCCATGTTAACTTTTGTTCGCCGCACTGTCCTCTCTAGTGCCACATGCATCTCCTTGCCGAAATCCGGTGCAAATTTCAAACGGCTCAGAGGTCCTCGAGTCGAACTGCTATGTGCATCGCGTCTGTGTTAGCGTGGTGCGGCACAACCGGATCAATTTTGCCGGGATCCCAAATTCGACCATCGACTCGAAGAATTCCTTTTCCAGCATTTGCCTCGGTGTGAAGATTTGGTTTATGGTTGATGTGCCGTGCCGGAAGCCACAACTGTGCGTGGCGATTAGATGCTGTATATGGTGGATAGGATTTTGTAGGCAACGTGGAGCAGGAGGTGGAAGCGCCTTTGTTGTGGATGGGGCTAATGGAGCCAATATTCCAGTCGTCTGTGATTCTTAAAATTCAGCAGTTTATGGTGCATGCTCCCTACCCGAACACTGCCATCAGCTTCGAAGAGTTCTAATGGTAATTCATCTAGGTGGAAGAGGTGTGCTTCATCGACTGGAGCTGGGATTTCCTGATTGCCCATCACTCTCTTCTGATCAAGCTGGCTAAGCAGTTGTTGGAAGTGCTGCTTAAACACATCCATCACTCCCTATGGATCCGTAACTAGATTATCCTCACAATTTCGAGGTGCCTGGGCGCCTTTTCTAAAGCCTGAGGCCTGGTTATTGGTTCTTTTTGAACAGGGCCCGTATTTTTGTTTATCCCTGAACTCTTCCCTCTTGACTGCCAGGATCTTTGCCGACCGAGTCACCCAGAAACTCTCTGTAAGTTCGACGCCGCCTGCACAAACCATCGAAGAAGAATGGAGTCGTTGTCAAGAAGCCATCAAAGAAGCTGCCACTGATGTGCTGGGTTTTACGACACCACCTAGAAGGAACCCATGGTTTGACGACGAGTGCATGCAGGCACATGCAGCCAAACAGGAGGCCTACAAGGCAACGCTGCATCGAACAACGAGGGCTGTTCGTGAGCTCTACGAACAGAAGAGAAGGGAAGAGCACCGGCATCTCAGAAGAAAAAAGAAAGAGCATGAGAAGCGCGCGGTCGAGGAGATGGAGAGGTGTTATGGCAGGAATGACGTCCGAAAGTTTTATCAAAGGGTAAAACAATTATCCAATGGATATAAAACTCGGACAGAAGCCTGTCGGGATGGAAATGGACATCTGGTAGTAGAGTCGCAGTCGATACTGACAATCTGGAAAGATCATTTCTGCAGACTGTTAAACGGCGATGAGGACCAAAATACCGCTGTCAGGCAGAATGTTCCACTCAATCTGGACGATGACAGACGCGAATACCGTCCCCCAGACTTAGACGAGGTCAAGGTAGCAATATCAAGACTGAAGTCTAACAAAGCTGCTGGAGCGGACGGTCTGCCCGCTGAAATATTTAAGGCAGCTGGAGATGATCTGGTTGGGCGCATGCACCAGCTCATCTGCAAGATATGGTCTGAGGAAAGCATGCCCGACGAGTGGAATCTCAGTATCGTTTGCCCGATCCACAAGAAAGGAGACCCCTTCAACTGCGCCAACTATCGAGGGATCAGTCTTCTTACCATCGCATATAAGATCTTCTCTGCCGTTTTGTGTACCCGCCTGAAGCCATTCATTAATAATCTGATAGGTCCATATCAGTGTGGCTTCAGGCCAGGAAAGTCCACAACAGACCAAATTTTCACACTACGGCAGATCCTGAAAAAGACCCAAGAAATGCAAATCGACACTCACCATCTGTTCGTCGATTTCAAGGCCGCATATGACAGCGTGCATAGAGACGAGCTATACAACGCCATGTCTAGTTTTGACATTCCTGCCAAACTCGTCAGGCTGTGCAGGATGACGATGGAGAACTCTCGCTGCTCCATCAAGGTCGGTAACGAACTCACCGAGACCTTCAATGTCAAAAAAGGTTTTAGACAAGGCGACGCGCTGTCATGTGATTTCTTTAACATCGTCCTGGAGAAGATCGTGCGAAACTCACACGCCAACACTAGAGGCACGATCTTCCAGAAGTCCGTGCAATTGTTAGCATACGCCGATGACATTGACGTGATTGGCAGAACTCAGCGAGCCGTCAGTGAGGCTTTTGCTAACATTGAGACGGAAGCGGCTAAAATGGGTCTGGCGCTGAATGAGGGCAAAACGAAGTATATGCTGTCATCAAGAAAGGACACACAACATCGACGACTCGGCCAGAACGTCACCATAGGCAGCTCCAACTTCGAGGTAGTAAAGGACTTCGTCTACCTTGGCTTCCAAGTAAATAGTGCGAACAACATCAGTACCGAGATTAAACGCAGAATAACTCTTGCCAACCGCTGTTTCTTCGGGCTCAAGAGGCAATTGAGTATTAGAGCCCTCTCTCGAAGAACCAAGTTGACTCTATATAAGACTCTGATCATCCCAGTCCTGCTATACGGCGCGGAGGCATGGACAATCTCGAAAGCGGATGAAGAAGTCCTTGGTCTCTTTGAGAGAAAAGTTCTACGCACGATCTTTGGTCCTGTTTGTGTTGACGGGTTCTGGAGGAGAAGATTTAATCACGAACTGTACGGGCTGTACAGCGACATGAGCCTAGTTAGGCGTCTACGGATCCAACGCCTACGGTGGCTAGGTCATGTAGAGCGTATGGACACCACAGCTCCGGCCCGAAGAATCTTCGAATCCGAACCTGTCGGGCAACGCAACAGAGGACGCCCGCGTTTAAGGTGGCGCACCCAAGTGGAGAAGGACCTCAACCAACTTGGTGTGCGAAACTGGAGACAGCTAGCCAGGGATCGCGCTAGTTGGAGAGGCATGTTGGTTGAGGCCCAGGTCCACCCCGGACTGTAGCGCCATACAAAGAAGAAGAAGAAGAACTCTTCCCTCCTCTCTTCGCTCTTGAGCTGGGAGGTTGCGAGAAACCTTTCCTTCAGGCCTGGATGCTTTTCTCCTCTCATCTTCTGTTTACCACTGCAGCGCTTTTTGGTATGCCTTGTCTGTGGCACTTTTTTTTCTGCTTACACCCGCCATCGGTTTTGTATCGGTGTACTTTCAGCCAAATAGCCGACAATAATTTTGAATTGTGACCAATACTCTGCGAGCGAACATCTCAGAGTCAGAAATACCATGCGACTTCTTCGTTTTCATTCTCAGCAGCTAAATCATCGCAGTCAATGTAGAGACAAATGTTGTAAATCAACACATTATAGCCAATGGAGATCCAAGATGAATACCATCAATGTGAAAGACGCAACGAACGCAATCCTGCGCAGAAATCATTTGTGGTTGCATTTTATCACCGCATAAATCCATGTAATCGATCGCCGAGTTGACCAAGAAGGCATGTTATTTTCTTAACGGTATGTTGAGGCCCTAATAAAACAGACAGTTGATGAGGGAACTGGCACCTTTTTTTACGAAATCATACCAAAGCAACAATAGATCACAACCATGATCATTTGCATGATTTTTTTTATTTCATTTTGATTTGAATTTCGGCCCTTTTACGTGTTGGGTGTGTTATGGAAGACTAACGAGGTTATCCAAGGAATTGTAATAAGATACAACAGCACACAAGAAATGTCTGAGTTCATATGATTTCGTATAATTGGGCCCTTTAGTCTTTGAGTCTTTAAAGTACTTGCAAACATGCGGTTGCGACGACGATTTTGCGCCATCGCTAAGCTGTCTACATTTAACTATCTCTGCGATGTCTTTTGTAACGCAAACACGGTGTGAGAATTGACTACAAAATTGTTGATCGTGAATGCGCGATGAAATGAGTTGAATTTGGGCATTATGGGATCATCACTAATATGACTGGTCGGCTTTATTAAGGCAATTTAATAATTTGTTGCTATTTTAGTAGTTATACATGATAATGTGACAGAAATATACAACCAACAGAGTTTATCTGGGTTGTCTGAGAAGTGAAGTTTCGGTTAGTATAATTGCTACTATCAAGGGTGATGCCCGCCGCGTTGTGAGTAAGTCCGTCGACATCAACAGAATTGGACATCGACGTTAGAGGTTTGATCCCTGGTCTGTACGACAAACATAATTATAACAATCAAATGAAACCCACCTCTTTCGAGTCACTGACAATGCTCAAAAACAATTCCCTGTCTAGAAAACAGCTTCTCAAACATGGCCGTTCGCTATCGACATAAAACTATAGGTCCCTTCCACTCGTGAAAGAACAACAGCACTCCCAATACGAGTGGTGGCGAAGAAGCTGGGTCCTAGCCTTTTAATGGCTATAGCGCCACTCATATTACTGTAATAATATCAAGGGCCATTGTAGGCCCGATGTGGTACCACCTGGATCAGAAAAGCCGGTGTTACTATCTGGCCAAGTTCAGTAGAGAAGTTGGTTCTTAATAAGCTCTGTCCAAATACTGTACCTTTTTACACGCCAGAGAAATTCGAAACCGAAAGTGGAGTATGGCAAGGTGACATCATATCACCAATATGCGGTTTCTGCCCAATAACTCGATGGAAATGGTAGAAATAAGGTACACTCTGATGATTCATCTAGTTCAACCATACTGCGCTGAAGATATATCATACATACACTTTCACTGCGAATAATGCACCTCAGCGAATCAACAGAGAATGACAAAGCTTAGGTTCGGTTAGATGAGTGGGTCGACGCGGGAATGTCACGTCTTAGTTGACACCCATTAAGGGAATATTTGGTCGTATTTCGTTTGTTTTTTTAGCCTCTATGATTGTATGATCCTTTTGTTTCTAGATTCTAGAGGTGCTTTGCTAAATAGATTTTGCTGGGATATGTCGACTCTTTTCCCATCAACTTCACGGCTATGCACCTTTGATACAGGAGCCAGAAGAGAGTAATCGGTGCTGCGCGGTGGGAACCTGAATTACTAGCGCGGCAACATGCCACCAGCTTGGATTTAATTTCTCTTGCCATTGGTCATGTGGCCCAATATTTTAATTTTCTTTATGCTGCGTGGGTGCTTTATTGAAATTGTTTGTTTGGCTTGTGACAAGATAAACCATCTGCTTGGCTGCAGCTGGCGTTATTTGCCCACTGGCAAGGGCAGGTATCTTGGTTGAAATTTCCTCATGAAATTTGCCGAATTTGCAACCAGTGTGTCCTGTCGGTTGAAGGAGTAGAGGAGTTTCAGATCCTTGGACCTTTCAAATGAGTCTGAAACCCATCTGAACATTGAATAAATTGCTTACAATATTTGGCGTAGTAATCTTCAACACAAATTTGAAAGCCATCAAGGTCGAATCCTGTTCCTAGACTGTGTTATAAATAAGCCATATGTTCCATAAGCGATAACCCATCTAGGTACTGAACGAAAATGTATGGTCACAACTAGTAGCGTGACTAAGTATTGTCGCCTCAGAAGTGAACGATGTTACGTATGTAATTTTGGCACCACTGTCCGTTTGCTTACTTTTTAGCACAGAATGCAATCAGACCTAACCACTTCGATCGGAATTATTCCAAAATCAATTCCAATACAAATGCTGGCACCCAATCGTAAAGATTTTTCCACCTCATTGAAGAGACTAGCCACAGAGAGAAGGAATGTACGCACTTAAGCTCCCCCATAACAGACGCTTCCGACAAATTCCTTGAACCTTTGCTGTGTACTTATTAGTCCGTTAGTTTCCCTTCCATCCAAACCATTTTGTACAAAAGTACTCGTGCCTATGCAAAATTGTTTTCTACCTTCTACCAGAAGAGGAAATATCATTTTGAATAGCACGGATGAAGAAAGCGAAACAAACTGCAATAGTTAGAACTCCTTGCACAGCCATTTTGAATGCATTCACAATAAAAGGAGAAACCGGAAGAGAGCGAACGCTAAGCATAAGGAATCAACTAAACAAAACGGATACTCCCAGGCTCATTTATAAATGCAAAAGCAGTGGTTATGCCCTTGCAGAAAATGCATCCAATAAGTGTGCCCAAGTTTTCATCCGTTTCGCTTTTGTCTCACCCACTGATGAAAACACTACGATTGCACAGTGTACACACTATACAGACACTTTTTTCCTATTTTCGCTCTTTCTCTTTCATTGTAATCAGTATAATTCGTGTAAAATATATTTCAACCAGAATAGAGCAGCTGGGTGCATGAGTGTGGGTATGTACGTTTGCCGGCGGAGCATTTCCTGGTGTTGCACTTATGCAAAATCTGCATCACAATGAGGCGAAGTACATGGTGGCGTTCCTACAGAGCACAGGACACCTCACACATTCTGTATATACCAAACTTTATCGTGTATTATTAACTAATACAAGGAAGCTCTTTAAGCTTGGTGCTGCAGACATTTGGAAAGGGGAAGAAAACTAAAAGTTTTTGCATAGAAGGCTGAGCCCGCTACCCGCGTGGTAATGACAATCACAATTGTATGCACATTTACAAAACGACATTGTTGAGCGCAAACACTCAGAGTAATTATCTCAAAAGCAAAACTCAACATGGGTATTCCATTACAGTTTATTCTCTGTTTTGCTCAAAACAGCCCTGAGAGACATCTTCAAATATTTGAAGGCAGGAGTATGTTTAGTCTGTTTAAATATCTGAATGAATCTAAAATCTAGAAAATTTGGAGGCGTTTGTGTTTGTCTATCTCACAAAGTTCTGTGAATCAGCATCATGATAGGGGCACATAGCACTAACCATAGGTTGAGCAAAGGCATAGCTTTCGAAATGCATACTTTGCAAGAAGTACGAATTTATTCAGGAGAAGCAACTGTCAATCCGGAGTCACGCCAGTTACGCCAGAGTAGCCCCCTTGCTGCTTAACCTTTCTTCCATAGCGGACAACAACAAGTCATATCATCCTCCATCTAAATCCTTAGCTCAGAAGAAATATCAACTTTGGTCGTCACTACATATAGCTCCCTACGCATGTTACAAAGCCTTTGGTAAAAAGTGGGTCCTAAGCCTGACTAAGGACAGTTGTGCTCCATCATACATACATAAGATAAAAACTATACAACGTTCAGCTACACTCGAACAATATAAGTTTACACATTGCCTATGTTCTTCCGACAAGAGAGGACTGGGTTAGGGGGCGGATGTGAGCGTCCACATTGGCGACTCAACAATGAATTGCAGAGTCGTAACATGGGTATTTTTCACAAGATCTGTTGAATGACGCCCGTGCCTTTTATAAATAAATCTTCGCCTTCAATGCAGCGTGTCAATCAATCCAACACACAAACTCGAACTAGCTGTCCTCGTTGTCCTATCCTATCAACAAAAATAATTAAAGATTGAAAAAAGTTTTCTAGTTGCAAGCAGAAAGATTCGAGGTAGCTTTTATTTGGTGCCCGGGCACAGGACATATCCCTGGCAATGAAAGAGCTGACGAACTAGACAAGCATGGGACTTCTCAAAGCTGGAATAAATTCATACATCTGAAGAATTGCTGTTCTACGATTGTCTCAACTGACCACTTACAAAAAAGCCGGGAAAATATGTCCCAAATGAAGGGTGCCTAAATTTTAAGGGCCGATGTTGACTGTGGACCACACCTAAACGTCAAGTTTTTTTCTGCATTACATTTCTCAATTTCAGACTAACTCAATTTGAGCCATAGAAAGATCCACAATCGAGCAACGCGTTTAAGCTATTCAGGCTTGTTATGGAAATGGGCGTTCAAATCAAAATACATATCCTGCACTTTGTGATTTTTTCTATCAATTAAGTCGTCCAAATGTGCGTACAAACAGAGCAAACTGGATCTGTGGGAGATGTGAAAACTCCAGTGCATGCTCGTACAGCTCTTAATGCAGAAAATATTGCTGTTGTTCGCGATAGTGTGGCTGAAGAGCCGTCCATCTCAACTCGTCGTCGTGCCCAACAATTGCACCTTTCACGCTCGTCGTTGATGAACTTAATGCATAAAGACTTACATTTACACGCTTACAATGTGCAATTGACTCAAGAACTAAAGCCTCTTGACCATTTCAATCGTCGTCAATGGTCAGATGGTGGCAAGAAATGGTAAGAGTGTATGATCAAGAAATCATCTTCAGTGATGAGGCACATTTTAATTTCAGTGGATTCGTCCATAAACAGAATTGCCGCATTTGGGTGAGTGACTGTTTCGTGTGGCTTATGGGCTGGCGGCATCATCGGGCCGTATTTTTTCCAAAATGAGGCCGGTCAGGCAGTTACTGTGAATTGGAAGATATGAATGTGGACGATATGTGGTTTCAACAGGACGGTGCCACTTGCCACACAGCTAACGTAACAACGGCTCTTTTGCGCAACAAATTCAATAGCCGTGTTATCTCACGTAGTGGCGATGTCAATTGGCCGCCAAAATCATGTGAATCGACACGTTCTCTATGGTTCTCTATGGTTATTGGAAGAAAATGTGTACGTCGAAAAGCCAGCAACAATTCAAAAGCTGAAGGATGAGATAATTTGGCACATTTAGGGCATAGAACCTCAATTATGCTAAAGGCAGCACCATGACTGTAAGAGAGAACTTATAACTTACGTAATGATGAATAGAACAGAATTGTGGTTTCAAAACCGCACATAGTGCTAATTGGGTTCTTCTACAAACGTCACTACATGCACACGTGCGTCACCGCCCGGGCTCAGTCTCTACTATTCCGCACACCAGTTGCTACTTACTCCGGCCAGGTTGTTAAAGTAGTAGGTTTCTAGGTGACTGCTTCTTCGTGTGGAAAGAGTGATTCAATTCCAATGGAGATGTGCACTATTTTCTTCCTCGTGCATGCGGCTTCTGCTAAAGTCATTGAATAGAGAGCTTATTTTAAAGGCGTGAGTTCCAATGGACAAAGAAAGGCATTCTGTCTACGCAATCAGGTCAGGCTAGGAGTGCGCTTTTGACCGACGACAGACCACAATTGTTTTTTGATGATTCGTTCCATCTACGGGATGATTGGCCTGGTTGGCAGATCTCCACTCGGAAAGCCAACTAAATTAGTGCTGTTCCTAGCAACCGGCTGCACGTATCTCAAAAATGCAGCCATAATGTCATCTGTGTATTCGATACATCGTGAGCAACTAACTCAAGTCCAAGACTTACGAACCATACTCATCGAGGAACTCATAAGTATTTCTGTTGCACCTTCAGCAGTTTGCAAAAGGTTTGCAAAGCCAGTAGGTTTGGAGATTCCCATACATTTTTGACACAACTGATTCTGCTAGTTTGTTCGGGCAAAGAGTAATTTAATTTTCATTCAAATAGCCGTTGAGGGTGCTTTGGGTAAGCACAATAATATCCCCCACTTAAAGGGTGATTTTTTAGCTATTATCTTTTTGGCAACACTGGTTTAAACAGCTGACTCGCGTTTCGTGTTTTGCTTCACTGTCAAACATCTTCAGTTTGGTATATAATTTAACCATGAATCGTCTTACAAACGAACAATGCTTGTAAATTATTGAATTTTATTATCAAAATGCGTGCTCTGTTAAGAAAGTTCATCGCGCGCTTCTTTCATTTTATGGTCAGTTCAGCGACGAAGCTAATTTTTGGATCAATGGGTACGTAAATAAGCAGAATTGTCGGTTTAAGTGCGAATATCAGCCAGAAGCATTGCAAGAGCTACCAATGTATCCTGAAAAAGTCACAGTTTGGTGCGGTTTATGGGCTGATGGCATCATTGGACTCTAATTCTTCAAAGATGATGCAAATCGTAACGTAACTGTGTTAGGTGAGCGCTACCGTGAGATGATATCCAACTTTTGTTTGCCCAAAATGCAAGAACTTGACTTGCATAACATGTGGTTTCAACAAGACGGTGCCACATGCCACACAGCACGCGCAACAATGGACTTATTGAGAGGCGAGTTCGGTGACATTTTATTCCACGTTCGACACCGGTCATTTGGCCGCCTAGATCGTGCGATTAAACGCATTTAGACTATTTTTGTGGGGCTATGTTAAAGCCCCACAACAACATTGAAGCATTTATTCGTGAGATACCGGCCGAAATGTTGCAATGAGTATTCCAAAATTGGACTAAGCGGATGGACCATTAGAGGCGCAGTCAAGGTCAACATTTGCCTGAAATAATCGTCAAACATTAAATTATATGGACCGTACTATCGATTCAAATAAAAATTTCATGCATTTTTCTGAATTTTCGAAAAACTTTCCTATAGCCTTTATAAATAACCCTTTACCCTGACTAATTGTCATATGTTTTCTTTCTTATTTTTTTCCAGGAGACGGACATTTACAATTCTCCAGAACACTATGTGGTTGCACTGATAATCCAACAACATTCCACCATCAGCCCTTTCGAAATTACGCCTTTTGTTTAAATATATTTTTTTTTGTTTTTTTTTGCTTGAGTTTTTTTCCGTTGATAATCAATTTTTTTTTCGCGACATTCCCGGATCGTCCACGCCAAAGGGATAGCATAAAAAAATACCCGCATGTTTGCACAAATTGAGAACGACTCTGTTCATAAATCAAAATTAAAACAAAAGCATCACCATAGCAGTATCAGCAGTAGAAAAATAAATCAAAATTAAATTCAAGAAAATATATAATGTATTTGTTTAAAACTATAAATCAAAAAGATGTCAACAGTTCAACGTTGTTATCGGCACACACCAACCAACCGGTTGCCAGTGGGCGACGGCATCAACCACAAGCCACTGGCGCGAGTCAAAATCAAAATGCGTCAGTATTGCTAATGGATATAGTAAA
This sequence comes from Eristalis arbustorum, assembly GCA_916610145.1. Taxonomy (NCBI): domain Eukaryota; kingdom Metazoa; phylum Arthropoda; class Insecta; order Diptera; family Syrphidae; genus Eristalis; species Eristalis arbustorum. The sequence continues at coordinate 50,529,159 of OU744320.1, read as the reverse complement.
CAGGATTAGTGGTTCTGGGAAGAATTCGCCACCAGCGCAAATGTCAAAATTAAAATCAAAATCGCTTTCAATATCGCTGACGTCCGCGTATTCAAGTAGCAATGTGAAAGCACCGCCCTCGGCCTTGCCGACACAACTGCCATCGCGTCATCGGACAAATTGCAATTACCTAGAGAAACAATTGTGTACATATATTTTCGTTGTAGTAGTGTTTCTATGTGGTTTTCAAATTTCCAATGTAAATTGTCTGGCTAGTGAGGTAACACCAAACGGCTCAAGTGATTCCCCTTATAGTAGTTCTAATAATACGATTAGTGAAAGTGTATATAAAGATAATAGAAAATTGAACGATACGGGAAAGGATACATTTTTATCGCTCGACAACGAATCGATCAGCAGAAGTAACATCAGCGGCAGCAGTAGCACAAACTACACTGAGACTGGGCATCGGTTATCCAGCTTGAATGGAAGTGAAGCCGCCATGAATGCGATCTTCAGTGACTTCAGTAATGCATTTCAGGGCCTTAACCCACACGAAAGTGATGATAGCTATAGTGATTATTATTCCGATATTTTAAGTAAGCATAAAAAACAACAAGCGCCGGTGTATTTAAATGAGTTTGCTGTGCACATACCGGCTGGATGGGGCATGGCTGATGCCATTGCTTCCAAGTATGGATTTACTAACATGGGTCAGGTGAGTTCATCGTTCACTTATTTTATTTTCTCTAGACTCCTTACGTAAGTGAGATTCAAAGACGTGGTCAGAGTTATCATGTGTTCATCAATTTATTCTAGTCTGGCTACTTTCTGGTTTCTTACTACTCAAAGATTCGCTTGGTCCCTGAAGGTCTTAGGCGCTTGAAGCTATCCATATTTTAATCGGTTGTCGTCGAAATGAAATCGGTGTTACGTCGGCAGTTTTGCATAACGACGCCTTTTATGACTTCGTCAAGTGTTTTTCTGACTGATTTGAAGATACGATATATGTCGATAGGCCATCTCAAAACCTCTTGCGCATACGAAACCGACGAACACCTGTACAGGTAGCCGACGTAAGTTCTCAGTTATACTCCTTTCATCGTCGTGTGCAGAGGATGGTTTAGCATAGCAAAACATCAGCTTAACGCCTCATTGGTTTATGTGAAAGTTGGGCAGTGATCAGTCGGGCGGTCCTCTTTCTATTTGTTTTATTCAAATAAGATAAGTCATCATCACTCATTTTTTGGCAAAGTTTCTGGGCTCAAGACGTGACTAAAACCCAACCGGAACTTTTCCTAAGTGGTTTATGAGACATTCACAGTCTGACCTATCCATTTTGTTGAATAATAATCGCTTTCATTTCTTATTTGGATTTTGGTCTGTCTAAGAGGATGCACCAGTGAGTTGATCACCAACCAGAAAGATGTTGTCACTTTTAGTAAATAAGCGTTTTAGTTTCTGTGTGTCTACAATCAGTCGAATAGTGATGAACGACATCACAGTTGTGGTATGTTGCTATGGAGGTTCGTTGTGGAGACTTGATTTCAGAAAACCAGCAATGTGTTCATTTAAGAAAGCATTAGATTCGCCTGCAAACAGATGTTGCCCGCAAATCTTTAGCAGCTGCATAAAAAGTGGTTTCAGGCTTATCTTTTTGTTGCTCTTTTGCTTTTTGCTGGTATTATCCCCCTACCTCCGATTTGTACGAAGAAGGGTTCCAAGCTACAAAAGGTATTTTGCAGCAACCATTGTGTCAATTCACACACGTCCTTGTGTTAAATGTGACTCATTCAAGGACTTATTGCCCCCGGTCTGTCGGAATTAAATTGTGTGTCAGCCAATGCCTCTGTCTGGTTCTTTTATTATTATAATTTCTGCCTGAAATCCAGCACAGTGCTTTATTTGAAAATCGGAATAACAACAATTGAATGTTCAGTTCCCTGAAGTGAAGTCCTTGAAGACATCAGCTCCTTCATCGTCACCCTTCTTCGATCCATCAATAAAGATTCGCAGTGGACCGCCCAATGCATGGTAGTGCAGTGATCTTCTTCTTTGGTTAGTGCTACATTCCGTGGTGGACCTGGACCTCAACCAACACGCCGTTCCAGGCAGCACGATCTTTCGCCAGCTGCCTCCAGCGGCGAACACCAAGTCCTTTTCCACTTGTGTGCGTCATCTCGTGAAAGGACGTTCTCTGTTGCACTGTCCCAATGGCTCGTTATCGAAAACTCTTCGGGCGGGAGCTGTGGTCTCCTTAGGCGTTGAATCCGTAGACGCCTGACTAGACTCATGTCGCTGTACAGCTCGTACAAATCGTGGTTGAATCTTCTCCTCCAGACGCATCAACGCAGACAGGACCAAAGATTGCACGCAGAACTTTTCTCTCAAAACGACCAAGAGATTCTTCATCCACTTTCAAGAGCGAGCTCTGCAGTCTAGAGCAGGACTGGAATGAACCGCGAGATGGCTCTGTTACTCAATTGCCTCTTGAGCACAAAGAAGCAGCGATTGGCAAGAGTAATTCTGCGCTTGATCTCGGTACTGGTGTTATTGTCCCTATTTATTCCAGATCCACGGTAGACGAAGTCCTTGAGTACCTCAAAGTTCGAGGACATGGCGTTGTGTAGCTCGTCTCTGTGCACGCTGTCATATGCGTCCTTAAAATCGACAAATAGGTGGTGGGTGTCGAGCTGCACCTCGTAAGTCTTTTTGCGTGATCTGCCGAAGTGTGAATATTTGGTCGATGGTGGACTTCCAGGCCTGAAACCGCAGGTCAGGTTCTTGACAAATGGTGTCAAGCGTTCACACAAAACGGAGAGAGTATCTTGTAGGTTATGTTAAAAAGACTTATCCCCCGATAGTTAGCGCAGTCAAATGGATCTTTCTGAGATGCTGGTTGCGAAATCCTCTCAGGCGTCATGAGATACGACAGATTTGTTTGTGCCCAGAAGGAATATCCTTCCACACATGCTCTGATTTCAAATGAATCGACGTACTGGCCGCTGCCGGTCGGCGTTTAAGTCGATCGGCGGAAGATTAAGGAGTACGTTAAGAGCGGCCGTGACGGTTGTCCAAAGCGTTTCGCTTATACAAATACATTCCACAAGGAGCACCCTGTTGAGGTTTCTATTCGGGACTCTTTACAGTCTTGAGGATAGTCAACGAACCGCATTTTTCTGTACGGCATTCATCTTTGATGGTACAACAATATCGGTCTGCTTTGAATATACATTCGCCCTGCATCACAGTCAGTCTGTGAGTCATCTGTCGCTTACGTCTTGGAGCTTGTTTTGCCATTTTGAGAAGAGAATGTCTATAAAATATTGTTCAGTGAAATATATCGCGGAATATGATCATTCGGTCTTTCGCTCAGAACAACTTACAATAATATAAAGGACTACTTTCCCATAGTTAGTGAAGGTCGCATGTCCAACGAATATTATGGAGATCCGTACAGTACTTGTATATAATCAAAGAACTGCGACTTACTTCTTTCTCATCCCAGCGACCCGAATGATCTAAGCCTTATAGCAAGTCTCCTTCCAGCTATGAGTCACGATCATGCTTATTTCCATGACATTTTGTCGTTCTTTTTTAGTTTTAGTCATTATACTCGAGATTCGCTCATATTCTTCTTATAAAAATAAAGAGCCTCCTAGGCGGAGCATACATAGATGTCCATTCACTCAATCTTGGCCAAGGCGTATTTGTGGAGTATCTTTGCTTGGAATACATACTTTTTGTAAATTTCATCTCAGATCTTCTGCTTCATTCACCTTCCATTCAAACAGGTATCTTGTTCTGGTTGTGGTCCACCTGTCAGTCCTATACTTTACCGGAATTTTAACTCGACTCAAATGTCAAACCTGGCCATTGCACTGTGGGGAGAATCGCAAAATGACATGCACAAAATTAAACAAAAACCAGTTGCTATCACCACTAAAAATCTCCTTTGTAATTATGCTTCACACCAGTTGTCAAGACAGATTCTGCTTTCGACCTTCACTAGTATATGGTAAATTTGCCGCGAGGCAGACTAGCTGTTGTCGGAAGTTGTCGGTTTCGTGCATTGTGGATGTTTTTGATTTATTTGCCCGAATTTTTTCTCCGATTCTACAGCTCGCTACGACGAATGCTGTCGTAAAAGGCCTTCGATTGGTTTAGCTAGCCTTCGCTTATAGATTTGTGTGTATTCCACGAAGTCTCTGCTTCTGAACTTTGCCTAGTGAGTGTAACATGCTGTCAACACTTGTGCTTGCATGGGCCGCATGACACGCTCTGAAGCCCCATTACCTTTGTAAACACTGAGCAACCATCGAAAGAGGCAATCGCGTCAACGTGCAAACAATAAATTTACGATGATTACATTTTTGCAGCCGTAATTAGCCTCCATGCTGCCTGTTTACTGGACAACTTTTTCTGTTCACTCAGCACAAAACCGCTCTCCGTCCAGATGATTCAGTGCTTCACTTAATTTCATCGACGTCTTAATTGGAATTAAATGGGTTAAGGAGGGCGATTCCAAGATCAATTAACTCGTCGTCTGATACAATGGACACTACATGGACATCCACAATCAATTGGCAATCTCTCGATCTGATTACGGCTTTCTTGCCATTTCCTTCAAATTTTCTCAAATGTTATGAAGGCGAGTGCCTCTTTTGGCACCACAACAAGCGGAAATAAGCAGAAAAGCACGCGAAACAAAGGTCCACCACGATGAGTGGCGGAGTGGAAAGGCAAAATCATTTCATTCGGAATCCGAATGGCAATACGATGGCAAATTGCCATCGGCACTTTAATCGAACTGCGTTAATTGCCCCGACCCGACACAGTGAAAGTTGCTCATCTGGAGCGTTTTGCTGTCTCGATTCTTATCTGTGTATTGGTGGGAGCAATTTATGCACCCCCATGCCCAGATTAATATATGCGTAGTTTGTGCGAAAACGAAAGCGATTACAAGGCGAACTTGATTAGTATGCCGGGCATGGGAAAGCGTTTAGTTCGCTCATTTCGACCGAAAGACTAAAACAAATACACAAGCTGAGCTTTGACATTGAACTCCACTCGCTCACTCGCTCACTCACCCACTCACTATGGGAAATGTCCGACGATTCCGCATTGGCTTTAGGCAAAACGAATTTCACGAAAGAAAAAAGCCATTAAAAGTAAATCGAAAAATTATCTAAAGTAGAATCATGGCAGGCATCGTATGGGAGATGTGACGATGAGGGCGACGGTAGGGGACACACGAATCGGAACTGGGCCTGACATTTCGCTTCACTCGATCGCAAACTTGTTGTTCCCGCTTAAAATTCGATTATAGCCCCATCCGTTGTTGACGTCTCTGGCCCAGTGCGCTTTTGCTCCAAATAATGGTATGTCATCGCGGACACAGGGATAACGAAACGCATAACGAGAAATCTATGTCTTAAGTCTCTTGCTTTCTTCTTGTTTTTTTGTTTAGGAAAACTAAGGAATAAGGAAAAATCAAATTATACAGCGACATCATGAACGGATGCGCACCATTTAGCATTTGGCCAAAGTTGGGGAGCACTTTCCGCCTGCCATAAGGGATTTTGTTGAATTAAACTCGGCCAGCTAAAAAAAAAAAAACACACACACACAAGCACTCCAGGGAGACATTTTCAAGCCTGCCATGAAATGAAAACAAATTATTTTGTTGTTTTTCTTCCCTTTGTTGTATCATTTCTATGACATATCTCGCGCCTTGCTGGTCGTTCTCTTATTATTATTTTGTTTGTTTCTTCTTGTTGGTATTTTGGTGGCGTTGCAGGGAATGATTTAAGCATCAATCATTGCCCCTGAAGCGACACAGGCTGAGTAAAGTACAATCGAATGTGGAGCACGACACCGTGACGTAGGGTAATGGAATGAAGCCTAATGCAAGTGGATAATTGAATTTGGGAACAGATGACACAGCGAACAGCGCACACCTGTAGTCATTCTGCAAAATGACTACGGAATTTCATTTGAAAAATTCTGAAAATTTGTATTTGAACATTTGAGTTACGCGCCTATTCCCCGTTTGACTGAAATTAGATTGGCCTAATTTATTTCTGGAAAATGTACGAATGCCGGTGAAAGCTTTTCTAATCTGCAATAAATGCCAGATGTCTTAATTTGATATTCACGAGAGATTAAGGATGCTTGCCACTGAAATATTTACTCCTCCGCATGCTGAGTTGCGGCACACTTTTTTCTGTTCCGTAACTTTTGGCAATGCATTGGGAATAGTCGTTAGTCGCTTGCAGTCGATGAAGCGGATACATATGCAACATGCTTGGCGAAAACAAACAACCTTTTAAAATAATTAAAAACTATAGTGGAAGGCAAATGCATATTCAAATAAATTCAGTGGTTCGCAGGATGCACATTCGAAAAATACAAACATAATATATTTATAAAGCAAAAAAAAGCAATACCTCAAAAAGCAGCGGTCTATAAATTATAGACTCCCAACAGTCAATATTTCGTGGGATGCGCGTTTGTGTCAATATTGTTTTGTATTTGCAATTTGCACTCTACTCGGAATGGACAGGATTTTGTGGTAATTTTTGTTTGCTTTTTTTATTGGCTTTCGTCGATCGCATTTTTTGGAAGGAGTAATAAAAACTATTGTGTTGATGAAGAGAGATATTTTAATCAATCTGCGGGCAACCTGAACAGAAGCATCCCTAACCCTACTCGTAAATAAGTAATTTTCCAACGCTTGTGCTTTCCATCACACATTGTTTTCTACAGTCCGGTGTTGATGTGGATCTCAACCATCTATTGTCCCTTGCTAGTCGTCTGGCGTTGTAATTTACCTATTTGTTGAGTCGTCAACAAAAACTCCGTTCATTTCCGAGGCATTTAGTTGAATCCGAGCCGACAATCTTAAGTGGTTAAGGATTTGACTTCAAGAACCACACTCAATTATACAATTTTCCTAGACTCTCGAGCAATGGATACAGATGCATCCGGTGACGGTGTGTTCCACGCCGTCGTTAAGCCTAAAAGAGAACGTGTTTTCGTTCGCTGACTCTTATTTTTGAAACAAAATGCTCTCCAAATAGTGACTTTGTAGATAAAAGTCATAACATCGGCTGTTCTGGGTCTTAACCAATCTCTCGTGTTAAGCGTTTTATTGTTTCCTCTCGAGTGAGTGCGGCCTACAGTTGTATGCCGAAACGGCCTTTCGACGTTTTTGTGCTTTTCTTGCATTGCTCTAAACAAGTGTGGCTGCGAGAAAGTACTTTGTCGTTCGGCTAATCGAACGTAGACACCACAGGTTCAAGTTCACCCACAATATCGCAGCGATCACCTTACGTATACTGAGCCTGGTGTGGATTGTTGTCACCCAAATCTTGCAATCTTGTCGGTTGACGACGGCTTAAATGTTGCTTTTCAAATTTTGGGGCAAGACGAAAGCTATCTGCGGTTTCCGACGTGCTAGATTCAGGTCGTGCAAGCCTGCAATGGATCCAGGCGCATATGAATTCAACGCCTAAAATGTCTTCGTTATGTAAAGCGCATGAGCAACACTGCAGCCTGAAGAGACTTAGACTCCGAACCAGTGGGACACACTAAAGTAGCCGCCCACGAAACCAATGACGCACGCAAGTGGAGAAGGACCTCAGTCCACTTGACGTGCGAAACTGGTGCCAGTTGGAGAAGCTTGTTGGCTGAGGCCCAGGGACTTAAGCGCGATCAGAAGGAGAAGGAGAAATAATTTGAAAGAGCTAAATAAAAAAATATGAAAAACAAACTAGCCTAGTTACAGGTGTCAACTCCTGCGCTGAAGGTTCATTATCTATTCCGCACATAACTCTTAGTTTTAAGTCACCAAATCACTGCATTTTTATTGACAGTGCTCATATACGCTGCTTTCACTCGTGACATGGCAATGTACCCTCCATGACTACCCTTGACCACGTACACATGTAAACCGGATGGAAACCCGACTGCGCCTCATAGTCATGAATATGAAACGAAAACTCCAAGGCGTCCATACCATTCAGTTTATCAGAGCTTTCAAACCAGAGGTGGACTGTTGCTTTTTTTCTCTTAGCCGTTGTAACTGCTGTTGCATAACTCACCTCCTGAGATATCGAGCGCAACATCTTATGCAATTGTCTTTGCTCTCATTCATTACGGAAAAAAGAAACAAAAAATCGAACTCACAATCACTTTTTACCCATTGGCGACGTGTCAGCGATTAACCGCCAGAAGGGGACATACTCTGTGAACTTACGAGCACACGTAAGACCCATTTGTTTTGGCACGAGCAATTATAAACAAATATGTGCCACTCATTTCATTAGAAAGAAAACCGCCAATAATCTTGTACCACTCGCTAACAAACGCTAACAAGAAGCCGTCAGCAAAAGCACTGACCTACATTACGCAGTGAATGCAGACCGACGTATTCACATGTTTTCCCTCAAAGGGTCGTACAAACGAGACTCAGCTTGGTCTCTCAATCAATTGAATAATTCCTCACTGCACCGGCTGGTGAATGTTTCTGCGGAGTGAAGTTGCGCAACAAGCCGGCTTGAACTTTGCGTAAGTTCACCTAAGACTGACGGGGATACTCACTCAATAACTTGTTCGCCTTCGATACCTCATTCGCGCAACTGCATTGAGATCAACTTGAGTATGACTTAACGCTTAGAACACGTTTTATGCAATTGGTTGGTATAATTTCTGTCTGTAGGTTAATGCTTCAATTGGAACTGGGCTTTTGAGAAACTAGGACAAGGCCGTTAGTTCTTGTTACGAAGAAGGTGAGTTCTTGTGTGATCAAATTATGAAAAGTGACCGTGCTTCCGAAGAAACATCACAGCGTTTCCGTCAAGGATTTTTTGTTTTTGTTTGTTCAATTGAGCGAGGCAGCTTATCGTGTAGGCAAGAACTTATGTGGGACGGTTGAAATTGATCAAAAAAGTTGCCGGGGAGACTATGACTAATTGATAATGATAAATCAATCCCGCACAGTGTTTCGTTAAATGCTGTGCTTGTTAAATGCTGGTTGAACAAAATTGAATGTCCTGAATCTAGAAATGTATACGAGCTAAATGTTATAGATGTGGTAGCTTTTTAAAAGGTGTTGTTTTCCGGCATAAGTCAACAATATCTTTAACTAAGGTGCGGAAGCCTGGACTATCTCAAGAGCGGATGAAGACGCACTACGTCTCTTTGAGAGAAAAGTTCTGCGTTTAATCGTTGGTCTTGTTTGCGTTGATGCGTTGAAGGTTTCAGGAGATTAAGATTCCACGACCACGAACTGCACGGGCTATACAGCGGCATGAGCCTAGCCTGGCGTCTACGGATTCAACGCCTAAGATGGCTAGGCCATGTTGAGCGCATAGACAACACTGCTCCGGCCCGAAGACTTCGACTGCGAACCAGAGGGACAACGCAATAGACGACGACCACGAAGCCGATGGCGCACTCAAGTTGGAGTGCTAAATGGGAGGCAGATGGCTAAGGATCGTGGCAGCTGGGGTTCAGGTTCATTCCGGGCTGTACCGCCGTAAGAAGAAAACGACCAGATAACAATGTCCGAAAAACAGGAATTTCCATCCAATCTGTGGGCAAAGATTAGCCACACGCTGTTTCGAATGCTTGTTGCATATAAGCTATTGCCCTTGTGGAAAGAAATCGCAGATAAGAGACCCAAAGGAAAATGATGCTTTAAAGCAACGATTTGAGCCTGAAATGGGACTTTTTGTGGATAAACCAAAGCATCGACTTGGATCTCCCTATTAAGGGAAAACTTGGCAAAGATTTCATAAAAACCCTGAACTAAGTGTACAAATTACGAGCCTAGACATAACCCTAAGTAGGAACTTCAGCTTTTTGTTAATCATCAAGTTACGAACTTATTCTGACTGAATATAAATATCCAGCAGATGAAACGAAAAAAGCATTGCTAAAAATTATTTGTGCTACTATACGCCCGTAGTTCCGTAACGTTGTGAGTATGTAGGTCGACCCCAGCGCACTTGTATCTCGGTGGCGAAAATGTTCTCGGCCCCACCTCTTTCGAGGGACTGCAATGCCCAAAAAGTACATCTGCCTAGAAATAGCTTCTCAAAATAGACGGTTCAGAATCGGCAAAAGACTGTCGGTCCTTTCTACTCGTAAGAGAACAATAGCACGCACAACACTAGTGGCTGCGATCGTATAACCGGTACTCTGCACACAATTTTTATTTATAGTAGTTACGTAAATTTCTCTACTACCAATTGGACGGATCTCTAAAGAAGCCCAAGAAGAGCCCTACAATGTCTGTCGTCGGTTTCGTCAGCATCATACTAGAAAGCTGTCACGTTGTGACACGAATCGTAATTTCTTGAATATGCTGCTGATTACATCGGACCGCCTGATCACCATTTCAATAGAAGTAGTTACCCATGAAATAGATTAAGACATTTCTTCAAGAAGTTGGAATTGTCAAGTTACAAATGCCACCAGACAGTTCATCAAATACAAGTAACGTACAAGTAGACGAAGATGATTGTTGCTCATCTGATGATGAATTGAGAACATTGCAATATAATATTGTCCGGCTGGCATGTACTAATCGAAGCACTGTGCGACGGTGTAAAATAAGGCGAATTGATAAATAAATCGACTTACTGTTGAGATGAAACAGCTCAGAAAGTCTTACAACAAAAGTACATCGTAATTTGGTGGATAAAACGCACGAAGTGACAGCAACAAAAAAAAAGAGACAGATATCGATGGGACAAATGCAATTAACAATGGGTGCTTTCAGAGCTCTTTAAAATATCGTGTTCAGCAATGTTGGACATTTATTCATTTCTTCTTTCCTACGTGGCGCTACAGTATTCCCAGATTTTTTCCAGCATTCCTTCCAAGCATTCAAGCAGTGCTCGACGTCCTTTTAAACTTGCGTGAATTATACAAATTTTTCAAAGCGTTGGTGATGACTTACTACTATTTTGGAGAATCTACTTCATTTGTAGTAGTTCTACTACATGATTTAATGTTTATGCGTTTGCTACGTGGCAACTTATTGTTATTACGTTTATCGTGATTCTATTTTGGATGCATCCTCTTTTATAGATACGCCATAGACTATTTGTGCCATAGCCCAAGTGCCTTGAAAATTGACACATTCAGTAGTAGGCGAGGATATTTTTGACTATTTGGCGTTAATGAAAGGACACCTTTGGTAGTTATCAAAGAGTTTTTTAATAAAAGTTTTGTTTTAATATTATTTTATGCCTGCTTCACTTTTAGTAAGTCTACTTAAATTTTGGGGCTTCCTGGAGTCTGTATTCTCGCGCATTCCAGCGTGTTTTTGGGCTTTGTTCAACCATCTCGTCCTAGGTCTGCCAAATGGATGGAGTCGCATTTAAGACACACCTGGGAAGACGTGATAATGAAGAAATTCGTGAGGCGTAGCTCTTTCGGTTAGAAGCAGTACCTGCTCGACATTAAGTTCCCGTCGTATTGCCGTGTTTCTAACCCTATCCTGGCGAGTAACTCCCACAAAGGAACGAAAAAAACAAAAAAATCTTACCTTGGCAGCTTTTATTTACGATCTTATTCTTTCGGTCATTACCGAAATTTCACGATTTCCACATGTGAGAGTTGGGGCAAATTTTGAGTTGAAACCGCTAGCTTACCTTTGATACCCAGCTTGGCCTTTCTGATTACAGATCTTCCGAGCTGTTTCAATATTGACCCAGCTTGACTAGTCCTACAGGAAAGCCCTTCCCATCACTCTTGAAAAAGAGCCCTATATTCTCAAACTCCTTCACCGTCTTCAATCGGACTCCACTCATATGAAGAGTGCATTGCAAAGGCGTTCTGGAAATTACCATAACCTCGAATTTGTCCACTTGCCTTCCAGCCCATATGGGCATAAACCAATCCAGGAGATGGGCAATGTGTACGAAATCAGATTGATTCCTTGAGAGATGCTCACAAGAGGAGAAAAGTGCTTAATTGCTATAGTTGGCAATTGTGATTCTTAATACGAGAGGCCGTATTATGCTCTTTCTTCAAGGGAGTGTTTTCTTCGTTTTGCCCTTGTTTCCCACCAGCCCCTTCTCAGGCACGTTCGCCTCAACGTTCGTAAACACTTCATTGACCACTTACTTCAAGGACATCCGCTTGTGCGAACAGCTGAATAAAGTGATTGGCCACTGAGTTAGCAAATCTAAACATGGCGCTATATACCTTGCCACAAATGGCCTCGAAAAGGGGAAAATTGTTGGTCTGCACTCTTTACATACAGTTCTGACAGTGATCTGGTTTTACGTCTCGATAGTTGTCGCAGTCAAAGAGGTGTAGACGCCTTGTGGATCGAGCAAGCGATAATGAGATTCCACTCCCCGGGTGATGTGTTGGTACGTGCCCGTAGCTGCCCAATATAGTTCAGCCGAACGCCTCCAGATTAAAAGCGTGGTGTTCTCGTCTCTTGTCGCCCAGGCTAGTGGTGTAATGTGCCTGACAGCGGCGTTTGGTTCAACATCGACATGAAGCTATTCCTTATCTGCTACCAATTCAAAACCGAACTGGATGGTTCTTTCAACGTCCTTTCGACGTCATCCCCCCGATTACTTGATTCTCATGTTGTTTTCGGGAGTGAAACAATTCACAATGCTTACAAAATTCAGTTAAAACAAGCTCTCCTTTAAAATTGATCACGTGGCTTTAAAGACGTCTTTAAGGACTTTTCTCAGGAATTTGTGCAACGATGTTGAAAACAATTAGGCAAACAGCATCAACCACAACTTCATCGAAACAACAATGAAACTGTATCCACATTGCTTCGTAAACAGATGCAAGCATACCACGTCCAATTAAACAAATCGGCTGGAAGTTCAATTCAATAGAATTCATGTTGCAATTTCATTTAGCAACGCTCCTTCCGTTACCACATCTTATGCATGACTAATATGTTCGTTATGCAACAAATATTAATCGCAATTAAATTAATTATCCCCTGAATCAATGGAGCATGCGATTTTCCGAAATCCAAGTCCTTCCGCACTAAATACCTCAATCGTGTCGGCTAACAGGAATGATATGGCACACACAGCTCAATCGAAAGGCCTCTCACCATTAATTATATTTTCAAATAGTCCTGGACACCATCGTCGATGGCCTTTCGATTGGTAAATGCCAAAATAAATACGTTCACAGCCCTCAATCTTGAACAAATTAAAGCAATTAACTGGAATTTAGTGCTAGCTTTTGTTTTTGTCTGACAGCCTGAGACCAATGGAATGCAAAAAGGTCAGGCACGTATTGGCTGTCAACTTATTTTTCCGCCCAAGTTCGGCGATGGGTATCTCTTCGACAGCGACCGTGTGTGCCTGTGTATCTGTGTAATGCGTTAGTAATTATCAGAAAATTGTATTTGAGTCAGCGGGGGTGCCACGGGCCGAGACAAGGGGGAAACTGAAGTGGCCGAGAGACTTCGTCGACTGTTGTTTTGCGTTGGAGGGAGGGATGGGAGCATAAATAATTAACAAAGCGTTGCCTATTCTCGTGTATCCTGCGGCCAAAAGCAGAGAGGAAGACAACTAAACAAGTTTAGTAGCTTGTCCGACGACCTCATCATATAATCCACGTTCGTTCTTTTGTTTGATCCTTCAAGCATTAGTAACATCTTGATGTACGATGCCAACACACTACACACATGTTCGTATGGCATTGACTGTGTGTGAATGTGGAGTTTCGACCAGAAAAGGACGAAAGTTAATTACAAAAGAGAGTCAAGAATCCAACAGACTTCTCAGGCGTGACGCACACTCGCAAGGAGGTAGGTGATGTAGAAAACGTATTTCGGGCGCACACTGAAAGGCGACTCGTAATTTGTAACTTGAGCAGTTGAATGTATGCACATCCTTAAGAGCGGTTGTCGGTTACTGGCTTGAGCAAACACCATCACTTTGTGCCTTCGACATTTTTATCTCACTCTGCCTCCTTCTCACACTCCCACGCTCCTGTTGCCGATAGTGTATGCATATATGGTAGATGTGACGGGTGTAAATTTAAATAATTCGCATTATTCTCATTCAATGTCCCTCTGAATATTTGGACATTCTAATTACACTCTGTCCATGAACGTCTGGTGAGGATACATACGTTTGTGAGCCTGTGTGATAGAGAGACGTTTGATAACTCGTCAACTTGTTGTATTTAATGCGAACGTCTGTTCAGGTGTGTGTCCTACAGACAATTCTTCTTTTATTTGCATGATGATGCCTGGTTAAACAGTTTACTCAGCTCCCTTGAAGACCCAATCTAAACACTCGCTTTGACACTGGTGTCACTCTTTATCTACTGATGAATTGCGTGCAGTGGAAGTGTGAGGTCATGAGGTGGGCTAGCAGAAGCTACAGTATTTGTGGGACCTGACAGTGCTTGAGGCGGAAGATATTTGCACTTGACTTAATTGGTACCATTTACACAGAGAAATTGTTTATCCTTGACAGGGCCACGTATACGTGTACCTGAATGTATGTGATTGGCATGTGTGTCAGGATACACTGTAGATTCGTTTGCTACATAAGTGCATGAGCAGATGACTAGAAAGGACAGGGACTGATGAAATTTGAATAACATTCGCTGTGGCGCTTGAATTTAATCAGACCGAGAGTCATGAGTGCTTACTTTGATGAGTTGGGTACGGCGAGCAAAGCTCATTTACTTTGCCCGAAGCTGTATTTGAAAAGTTACAATCATATCTGATGATGGATGACATGTACGTTGTTCGCAACAGGCATCCATGTACTTATCGTGAATCAAAGTTTAAGCCCTACGGCTCTGGCTGGCAACTTCTTGAGTACAATTTCTGCCCGGTGAATGATAACAAGTTCTAACGCATTCTGTGACACTATCTCTCGCACTGAGGCAGTAGAAGTACCATTTCCGGTACACAAATGGGCGGAAATCAAGGGACGACTACGAGACTATGTCTATGTAAAAATCCAAATAAGCTATCGTCGATGTTCAAATGCCTTGGAAAACAAGACAAAAAACCCCCGAATGCGTATAGAATTTGTGAATCGATTTAGCGACCGGCTTTTTGGAAAATGTTATAAAACAGACACAGCCAGTGCTACAATTTCTCAAGATGGACAACAGATTATTCGAGTGCCCGAATAAGGACACTCACGTTACAAATCATCTTGATGGCAAAAATGTCTTTCGAAGTGTCTTAGCACGATTTATTCTTGGAAACAGAAAACATCTAGATCGTAACCAGAACTCATGGAAAATTGCGTGGCTCAACACTTCCTGTTTGGCTGAATCGTAATACAGTGCTTCATTTAATGTCCCAAAAGCGCATAGACTATCATAGGTTGCATTGAAATGGATGTCCTGTCATGACATCTTACTGAACGACTCTTTCGAGGCTACATTCTGAAAATGTTGGTGGTCAAAAGCTCCGTTGCGTCCTGAGCACAGCGGTTGACTTAATTTCTGGAAGCCTCCTCATTGTGGCACAGCACTGCTTGGCGTGACTTTTCTGGACCAATTCGGACGGATGGTCTTTTGGCGTACGACTTAATACCTTTCTGGCTTAAACTTCCGTCAACATCTCCCACTGCTTAGATAAACGGTTATACTTCCAAAAAGGGTCTCATGTGCAACAAGCACTCGACTAAATATTTGGCAAGCACACATTTTTGACAAAACCTCAGCAAAATGCCATACAATCAAATGCCATTCGGTTTTCTATTTATATATTATAACATACGCCTATAGCAAAGCAGCCCACATTTCATCGCCAGAAAGAATAAAATCCGTGCCCCAACTAAATAATAATAAATCAATGTCCTGTGAGCGGAGATTTTTGCCGAATAATGGAAAACTCCAATATCCCATCCCCCGGTGTCCTGCTTTCAATTACAATTTTAGGAGAGACCGACAGCGGGCAGGATTGCAAAAAGGAAAAAAAAAGAAAGTGTGAAATTAAAAGCCATTTCATAAGCGCTTTCTTTTCCAAATGGATTGGAAGCAGAAAGAGCGCTTGCGTTCGCTGCGGACCCACAAAGCGCAGCACGTCTATTATAGGTATCATTAATATCCTTCAGATTATATTTATGAGTCAACCCTTCATCCCACGAGCGAGATGTACGCACACCCACCCATTTTTTGCGAACATTTGCAGTACGACTCAGCCAGAGCGAGGTTGCTCAGAATTTTGAATTTTGAACTTAAAGTTCTTTTGGCAAGTTCGTTGTTCCTCGTGTTGGCAGAAATGAACACTTCGGAAAAGTAGGTCCGCCATTGGGACCAACCCCGACCACCAACAGCCTCCAGACTCCCGAGGATAATAATGATTTCTGGCTTTTGATAAATTAGTGTTCTCCTTTTCAATTAAAACTAAATCGCTGCAAACGCTCCCTCCCCCGTCAAGAGTAGGTAAACAGCAAAATGTGTAAATTTTCCCGTTTTCGCCTTTCGACTTGACGTCCTGTTGCTGTGATGTTCCCTCGAAAGTTCGAATAAATGATAAATGAAAAACGAAAGACTACAATGTCAGTGATGGTGAATTCCTGCTGACGAAAGGACCATTCCAGCATTTCTTGTTGTTTATTCGGTGGTGCTTTTCTTCATAACTCATTCTTTAGCTCTATTCTTTGTGAAAAAAAAAGGATTACAGACAATGGCAAAATAGGAAAAGGCTTCTAACGTCGTTGTCGTCGTCGCTGCTGTCCACGTCTCAAGCCATTCTTTATACACAAAGGACATCACTTTGGCTGCCTGTCTTTACGATGAAAATGGAATATAGTGAAATTTGTTGTTTGTTTGACCGGAGCGTTGTCGTCTTTAAATTTGTTGTTGATAATAGGTGAAGGGCAGTCTTAAATGTGCGACATTTTGCTCCTTTAAAAGTGCGCTGTTTGCCTAAATGAACGATTAAATTGACATCTACAAATCGTTCAGAGACGAGATCCGAGATGCCGCGCTTCGTCGTAGGGATGAAATATTTTTCACAGAAGGCGAAACTGTATTTTATTAATTTAGGCGATGGGTCAAATTAATGGATTTTCGGTTCTTGAAATTATTTTTCGGGTGCCTGGGTACACATAGGGCCGTACATACATATCTGTTTGTGAATTTTTGCGATGAAAGTTTTGAGGAAAATATGAGTTTATTTTTCTGCGCGTCCTCTGCAGAAATTTTGATGAATGATTGATGAGATGACTCACGAAAGGCAAATCCGAACGGGAATATTTTTTGCATTTTCCGAAGGGCGAGGGTTTCCGCCGGCTAGGGAGATTATCTGCGCTATTTGCTTTGTATACTAAAAATTTGTTTAAATTATGTAAAGCAATTTCTGGAAAAATTGACCTGCAAGCAAATTTCAGTACATTATACGCGTATATAATGCCGGAAAAGGATATTTGCACAGGAAGTATCCAAAGGCGTTCTTGCGAAAGGGGTACAATTTTATTACCTATTAGATCTTATTAAAATCTTAATAACAGTGAAACGGACTTAGCAATTTGTAACCAACTGGGATTTGAGTAATTCGTTGTGTGGAGGGGGGCCAAGTCTTTAACGCCTGTTTGCTTTGGGAGTGGCATTTTCTATTAATGTGTCCGCACAAAAATTGGAAATACCTTCTACTACCTTCTACAAAATGACATTCCCTCTACCTTGAATCGTAGACAATTGAATCCGCTGTCAACTTTGCCCAGGCATCGACGGTCTGGATTGACCTATTTTAAACCTACTGCTGATACAGCACATTGTCGTCTCTATTAACCTCTAGCCAAGCGTCAATCCACATAGTCTTTCGGGCCAAGGCCACTTAATTTAGTATTTCTTCTCCCTTTTTATGCCTTGCGGGGCCGATTGACTTAACGATATTCCAGTCAAATTGCTTTCTTATCTTATGGCGACACCAAATCTACTCCTATACCCTATCGCTTGCGCTGTACTGCAGTACACGGTATTAGCGACTCAAAACATTGGTTTCAAGGAGTACGCATGGCTAAAGCTTTTGATGATGGAATGCGCTATTTGGAGCCTGAGCTTATCACATATGTTAGTGGTTGCAAGAGATAATAACACTAATACAACAATAGCGTTTGTGGCCCGTGGCGTTGAAGGTACTTGCGTCGATTCCAATGCTCAGGGCGGATTTTTTGTAATACCATTGGCAACCTTCGGCATGTACCGAGATCGTATAGATGCATGTTAAGGTATCAGGATCCGGAGTATAAATGCACCTGAAACAGAAAATCATAGTCGCCTTAACAATCGCACTTATCAATGCAATATCTTATTGGATTGGATCAGACTGGCATCAATTATTGCATACAGCTGCTTTAAGATAATCACACTTCATCCAACAACATTTTCAAACGGAAGGTTATTTAACAAGCCCACATGTCAAAATGCATGTTTGAATGTAAGAACTTCTGACGACGCAGAAATTGCCTCAAAAATAATAAAATTGACATCGTTGCCAAAAAAGGGTAAAGAGAGGGGGGATCGCAGATTCTATATTGTCCTAATATGTAATGTTAGTTTAAGTGTCTTATATTACCTTGTAGACCAACCGATATCTTGCTTGGACCATCCGCTAAAGCTTCAAGGTTCCGACCAGCATTGACGAGATAACTCCATGGAGACGTTGGAACGCACATAAGATACAAAAAGTAGCTCATAGCCTGGGAGGTCCTCGAATACTAAAATTTAGGAAAAAAACTTCTTTTGCACGCTACGGAAGACGTCGGAATGGGATATTCGTGCGACGTGATCAAAGCCTAGCTCTTTCGGATCGGAGAAGTTGCGTCCCGCCATTGAGTTCCCCGCGTCAGTCCATCCAAATCCCGGCTAGTAATTCCGCACCAGCGCGAAAAAATCACACCTGGGCAACTTTCGTCTTTACCCAAATCTCATGACCATAGGTGAGAGTTGGAACAAATACCGAGTTGATGACTGATAATTCGGTTTTGACACCAATCTCGGCTTTCTGATCACAGATCTGCCAATCAGCATCACTCCTTCCACTCTTAAAAAAGATCCGTAGACTTGAACTTCACCACATTTTTTAATGATACTCCATGTACAAGTGTAGTGCACTCAACAGCCGTTCTGGAAGTGTTCATAACTTCTCATTCGTTCTTACCAGCATCTGCACATACATTCTCAAACCTTTTTCGTCTGGCAGGATGTGAGAATAACCAAATCATCAATAAAGAGCAGATGACTTTTCTTAACTCCAACTTCATAGATTAAAACTACCGTCCTATCATGCAAACCTGATTCGCTCTCAAATTATATCAATCACTTTTTGCGTCTGAATCAGGAAATTATTGTTCAGTTTTTATTTTTGGTCAAATATCACCGACAAATTTTTAATATTATTATCGACTGGATTCTTGGATATTGGATCCCACTTATCCCCAATATTCATAGCTTCCCGTGAAATTTTGTATTTGAGTCACAAATCCAAAAATTAAAACCTAATCCTTTCTATGTCATTCACCGTAGATGCCATTAAACTTCTTGGGACAGTCCAAACATATGAGGAATTGCTGCCATCTAAATTTATTAGCTCCAGCAATCCTCACATGCTGATGGTTAAAAACAATCAGCAGTACTGCTTTTCAAATCCAAGCCATTGTCTCGGGTCTGATGTAGTCAACCTCGGTCTGCAGTGCACTGGAAGATTAATTAAAATAAAATCCGGGAATCCTTCAATTCTCTGCGAGCACGAATTAAATTCTACATAAACTTTTCCCCCTTAAGCTGCTTCAGTCCCACTTTCTTTGGTTGATGAAATTCTTCTCATTACAGCGCGGGGTTCCAAAGAGCATCCTCTAACCCTGTCATATCCCTGCACTGGAAACTTTACCCTGAACTCTGTTGCTTTGAGCACCGCTTCGTCGGATCCCCTGCGATGCACGTACCTACAGACTACACATAGATGTCTGCATCGATATGAAGAATTTGGAAGGAAAAAGACAAAAAAAAACAGAATGTAATTGCTCGAGGACAATCATTTATTTAATTTCGTTTACGCGAACACTCCTCAAAAACTCATTCAACAAATAAACTGAAAAAAAGACAAACACTACTTACCCGTACAGGGCCACCATCACTTTCATGATTTCTCTGATTGAAACGTATCAGATGCCAGCGAAACGTGCAACAACACACTTAGTCCACCCTACCCCCCCTTCGAAGTGGTCTGGTGCTCAGTGAGTCTTACACGAAAGCCATGAACAGCACTCGTCTTGACTCCACATGAATTTCTCCTCCATCTATCGGGCGAGAAGAATTTCCTTGAGCACAGCAAACATCAAATCACAAAACTATAAGAAGACAAACACAGCATTTTTGCCACTTCTCTCCACATCCCTTGGGAGAAAGTGCTCTTCTGAGCGGATTGCAACCCTTTACAACAGGATCCACGCCCCGCAGGAGCAAAAAAAAAAAAACTTTTCCTCTATCTTTAGCTAAAGTTTCTGCGGTCAGATACATAGATAGTCAAACTCTCGTTCATACAGAAGAAAGTCATATAATATCATTTCAAAGGATAAATGATCCCTCGTGTTGGACTACGGTTTTCTTTTATATTCCAATCTTCGACTCCGCAAGCACACTTCGTATTCTGGGCCAGATTTCCCAAAAGTAGATCTCCACAGCCGTTCTTAACGAAATGAATTCAATGCACATCACATATCGTGGCTGGGGCGAAGCAGGAACTGCAGCAGAGAATACGGCAATCATTTCGATTTACCCGGAACGTTACCTATACCTACGTCGCCCAAGAAAGTTGAAGAACGAAAGCATCAAGCAACACACTAACATCACAGTCAAGTAGCCAAACCAACAAAATATATCCCGCAGAGAACTATGTCCTTCTGCTGCCCCATCCATAAAGTCGGAGGCAACGTGCCACTCTGGCACTCGATTTTTATTTATTGTTGACTAAAGAAATCAGAGAATCACATCCCCAAGGATCACGTTGCAATCAGGAATCAGCAATAGTATGATTGTAATGGTTGCCAGAATGGTTAGTTCTTCTGGCCGTATCTCAGCATCTGTTCGCCTCAAAGTTGGTCCTTTAAAACGGACACCGGACGCAAGCAAGGACAGCCGCCGTCCGTTCATTGGCTGAAAGTTGATTATTGCAAATTCCATTGGTATTAGTGTGGGTGGCTGGTGCGGCTCGGCGTTGGTGTGGCGAATTCACTCCATCGTTCAGATTAGATATGATTCAATTGGAACTCACGTACAATTCGGTCTGGTTTCAATGCAACTAAACTGGCTGTTTGAGTAATAAAACAATTCTCATTGTTTGAGATTGCAGCGCCGCGCTGCCGGCACAGCACGGTTCGTGCCTCCGTTGACCAAATGGATGCAAAATTATCCCTGGCGATATGAATGGATATCAACTTTATGTATATTTGCATATGCAAATGATCACGACTGCTACTTTTCTTCTCGTGAAGACCAATTTTTCGGACGAGTGGGTGGAGAATGGCGAACTTACGTTTGCTGCAAACGTTCATAAATAAAGAAGCACGCGTTCTTGGTTCAGAAAGCGGGTGGAATGAATAATGTAAGAGACATATGTGCCCCCCTTTGTTTCAAATGAATGCAGGACGAAGTCATGTAGCCGCACTGAGACAGAAAATTAGCGGACATACTGATGTAATTGCATGCGAACTTTGGTATCTGTTTAGAGGATTGGCCGTTTCTCATATGTGACTGCTTTTTTCTTCCTAATGTTAGTAAATGTCGTCAATTTTGACTGCTGCTAGGTTGGGTAAGGGTGACTGGGTGCTGATAGGAGTCACACTTGGGTGCTTTGTGAACCTGGGCCTCAGCCAGCAAGCGTCTCCAGGTGACACTATCCTTAGCCAGCTGCCTCCAATTTCGCATTCCAAGTTGGTTGAGTTCCTTCTCCACTTGAGTGCGCCATCGACTTCGTGGTCGTCTCCTATTGCGTTGTCCCACTGGTTCGGAGTTGAAGATTCTTCGAGCTGGAGCAGTGTTGTCCGTCCATGTTGTTGAATCTGTAGACGCGTTGAGTCCGTAGACGTTAAATTTCGTTTGGGGACACAAAACTTGTTACATCGCCAAAACCTAAATAAAACGATATTTTTAGCATTTGGCGAGTTTATTTTTATATTTTCCACTTTACTTATTGAATTTGAAGATGGCCCATTTGTTATAATGAGCATCAAATTATGCGTCCATAATATTAAAAACAAATAACAACACAAATTGATTGTAAATGCAAATTGCAAGGCACTTCATAGTCTGCGGATGAAGTTCCCTTTGTTACTGACTAGTAGTAATGCAAAGAAAGAAGGCAGTCAACTCGATGCGAAGATGAAGGTAAGCTGCTATACGGCCCTCATACGGCCAATGCTCATTTATGGCTATCACGTGTAGTTCTTCGTGAGTGCTGTCTTACTGTTTGCCTTCGCGTTTGCAGAACGAGGGGACAATTTTCTAATAAAGTTGATGCGAGACAGCAATGATCTCGACCGATAATTTGATCACTGGGGTTTGCTACTTCAAGCGACATGGGGCAATAATTTAGCTTTTACTTGTAAGACAAAGGCCATTAAGACTAGTAATAGACATTTTTTTTATAAAGTGTTACTTAATTATTATTTTTTGTTGGCATTGACATTTTTTCAATTTGGCGATTATGGCGACGAAAATTTGAAAATTTGGCAATTTTCGTTTTTGATTTGGCAATTTCTCCATTTGAAAGCGGACAACCCAGGTCAGGACCTGGTTAGTCTCTGAGCCATCAAAGTGCTGGCCATACATCCTTTTTTTAATGTAGGCGGTGGCTTCTAGCAACATGTGTATGGTTGTTTGAATTGTCTGTATCTTTCTGAGGGATGTCTTTGAGATGTATTGCCATTGTGCAGGAGTGTACGACTGTTAGATGTCAGTGCCTCTGTTGTCGGCTCCTATTTCCACCCTCTTGTCTGCCTTAACTCCGTCTGTGGGGATACGCAGGTGATCGTCAGGCGTCCTATTGTTAGGAAGGTAAACTTATAGACCCTCAAAGATGTTTTACTGCAGTAGGCGATCGGTGTCGTTGGGAAGGAAGTTGAACTCATTAAGATTTAATATGACTTTTATGGGTCTTACTGATAGCGCTCTCTTTTATGGTCAACTCTCTGCATCTGCTTGAGGTACATATATATAATATAGAGATTTTACCAATATAAAATAAAGTGCATCAGCATTTAATCGGTGCAAAAAAAAAACTCTTTTGTAGCTTGAAAGCCACCAGCCACCAGTTGAAAAGAGGCGAAACCTCTTCATGTCGTTGAAATTGTTGGACTTCTTACATTGGGAGCATGTGAAGAAGAAGAAGATTATGTAGTAGAGTGACGTGAGCCTTGCTGCGGCTTCATTAACACAGATCCTATTGTGGTTAGACTCTATGCTTGGAAAGCTTGTCTGCTGCCCGTAGCTTCACTTCAAACCAGTGGAAAAAGAACAATGGAGGGCATCAGCGTACATAGCAGAGGACCCACGTGTCGGCATTGACCTTGATATGCACAGAATCTACATGCACTTCCATCGGCTGCCTCCTTTTCTTATGAAGTCTAGTTCTTACGTGTCTTTCTGAAAAAAATGGAAGGTTTATAATTTCGGTGTATGAGTCATAGATAATAGTATGGGTCGCGGTACAGCCGGTAGAGGGCCAGGCCGTAGTTTTACAGCAACCACTCGTGTTGTGTGTGCAAGTGTCCTTTCATGGGGAGGAACAAACAATTTCATGCCGACTCCGAACGGCTAAGTTTGAGAAGCTTTTCCAAGACAGGATTTACTCTCTGAGCATTGTCACTTACTCGAAAGAGGTAAAGTGAACCTTAGTTTTTTGTGTCGCACAGACCAGGGATTGAACTTACTACGTCACAGTCCACTACAATAAAGCCAGTATTAAACTAGATCAGACCATAATTACTATTCCTTGGGAACAAGTTTCTCCACATACCCAGGCACAATTTCTCCAATCAAATATGAACTTTTTAAAGTATGTTCCGCTAAAAACAAAAACGTTCAAAAACTGATCCCAGCCTTGGTTTTCAACCAACATTAGGCAACTCGTTAAACAACGTGATCAAGTGTATCATCGGTGGAATTGATTTCGTATGGTAAAGTTACACTCGATATACAAATCCTGTCGTGATTTATTTGTTTGAGAAGTAAGGGCGGCAAGAGCGCACTGTTTTCTCTAGCAGATTAAAGCCAAGCTCACGTGGTCGAAAACTATGGAGTAACCTACGACGTCCTGGTGTACGAAAAGAAAAACTTTGCTGTCCAAGTAACATTGACAGTAATGTGCTAAGCCAAAAGGTGGTATATGGAGGTCCTACCGGGACAGCAAACCGGACAAACACCTTTGATTTTACATGTGTATTATATTATTTGTGTATTATTATTTATAAGGTTCAGTCGCGTAGGTTTCGACGAAATTTTACCTCTGATCCTACTCTTTGTGACTAATGTAATAAATCCTATCCTAAGAGCAGAATTGTTTCAAAACGTCCAAAGTGGTACCATTGCAACAAAAATTAAGGGAGGGAATTTCGACATTTTTCCAATTTGTCATTCCTTTCCAGAATATGCAAGCGAATAATGCACATCCAACTTGATTAGTAGCTTTCACACAATAAAACTATAAGACAACACAGTTGCACAACTAATATGATAAAAGTGGTTGAAGATATTCGATCTAGATGAAGTAATTTTTTGACTAGTTCTAGATTTTTCCAAATCATTTGACACTGTCGATCCCGTTTTGCTTTAAAAAAAATGCAACACTGTTTTGGGCTTTCGCCATCTGCTGTGAAATTAATTGCATCCCATGTAAGCAGCAGTCTTGGTTGATAATAGCTGCCTACTTTAGCTCGAGGAGTACCTCAAGGATCAATTCGGGGTCCTGTCTTTCTCTCGCTATACATAAATGATCTTATCTGATCCTTAGCACACATGTATGCCGATGATGTTCAAATTTATAGAAGCTTCACGTTAGGTCTATCATGAATGAATAAATAATCAAGAATGAATAAATTGTGTCGATGGTCACTCTGCGTGAACGACGGTGCGAATCTTGTTCAACTTCTACAATCCAGAGTGAACCTGGTCCTCAATCAGCAATCCTCTCCACTAGCGCGATATTTGGATAGCTTTTCCTTAACTGGAGTGCGTGCTTTTAGACACTGGAGCTCATGACCAGGGCGCCCTTTGCTGCGTTGTCCCACGGATTTGAAGTCGACGATTTTTTGGTGAGTGAATTGCGTTGTCTATCTACATGGCCTCTTCATCCGCTTGTAAGATTGTCATATGTGTGTCAAATATGAAGTCAGCTTGGGCCTGGAAACGGCTCTCAATTACCTCTTGGGTCCACAAAATCGGCCAGAATTATTCAGAATGTATATAACAACACCATATATTCAATGTTCTTATATACCCAAAACAATCAAAATGGACACTAGTCACCAATTGAGAATAACCAGTTAACAATACCAGATGACTGGAAATGATGATGATGAAATATTCCTAGGGACTACGATGCTGTGACATTTGTGTAGAAACATCTACTCCCGGCATTGCATCCTTTAGACATCGTTTAGATCCCATGAGCGCATTTGCTTGACATTCTTATCGCCGTGAGTGAAATCTCTATCGACAGTCTGCATGGTTTCATCGTGAGCTCTTAGTGATTCCCTTCCAATAATCCGGTCATATGGAGAAAAGATCGCCCTTCTTTAATCAATCATTCTATCCCAGCGTCACGTTTCTTGAATAAATAATTTTAATGTTACCCAAGCATTATATATTGAGTTAGCTGAGTTCGAGGCCAAACTCCCCTGGCGAAAAAAGATATATACGATTTTTTCGAAAAGCTAACTACAGTGGTGTAGGGTTTCTTCTTGCAGGTAGTTTAAACTAATTGGCATCACTCAAAATCGACGTCTCCTGATGGGGAGAATGAGAAAGACTATGTTCTGATCCAACCACCTTGGAGTACCAAGAGTCTAACCCACTGACGCACCGCAGCTGTAAACCAGATAATTGCTAAGTGGTCCATCTCGATATACTGACCGCACGGAGGTCTAGCTCCACCGGAAGCAGTCAAAAATGAAATATCCTGTAGCTGAGTCCGCCAGCGTACTTCTGTTACGTACCTACTAATCCCTGGAGGTTCTAATAAATCAGATCTCCCATATTTTGGGTCTCATATGTAGACACCGACAAATAGGAGCCATCTCACTGTCTCCGTGACTTAGGCAACATATTTGATGATAAAATTGAAAATAAAATCCTTTAGCCGATTCAGTACATTGAACCAAGTATAGTCTCCTATAGAAGCAAAAAAAAACACCAACCTTGCTGCCATAAGCCAGGCACAAACATAAAATATACATAAACACAAAAAGCAGTCAAACTACTTATTCGTACAAAATGCATAAACCCCTCTACACGTTGAGTCTCATCGAGGCTCTCTTCGACTAAGAGTAACACTGTGAAATCCCCCGTACTTAAAAGAAAATTCCTTCTTTCTTCTTTCAGATCGGCAGCTTGAAGGATTACTATCTATTCCATCATCGACACATCTCAAAGCGTTCGCTGAGCACCAGTGATTCACACCACACCGCCTTAAAATCGGAACCCGAGGTAAGTTACATCATCCGTCCTGCGAATGCACTATGCAAGGAGTTGAAAGCATTCAGCCCGCTCGCTACGACTGTCTGGAACAATAAAAATCTTGAGTAGTACATCAACAGAAGACATCACAGACTAAAAGCCGCATTAAAAATGAAATATGTTTATAAATGTATGCATGTTCCTTAGCGTGACTGGATATGAAGGTGCACCGATGCTCGGGCTTGTGTAACAAATATATATCCCACGCCCATCTTAATCTATCGCCCCTTAGACGGATAAAATTCACTCTGGTGTTTCCGTTGCCATAAA
Organism: Eristalis arbustorum; assembly: GCA_916610145.1. Taxonomy (NCBI): domain Eukaryota; kingdom Metazoa; phylum Arthropoda; class Insecta; order Diptera; family Syrphidae; genus Eristalis; species Eristalis arbustorum. The sequence continues at coordinate 50,502,192 of OU744320.1, read as the reverse complement.
GACCTGGCGACGGTCATTGTTGCTGAAGGAATTAAAAATAGCACTTAAGCAGAGAGACAGACACAACGTACGTTATTTATGCACGTAGCTGCAAGTCGGGATTGCACAAATGGTATGCAGTGAAGAAAAATGCTGAACTACGTGACAAGGCAACTTGTTAATCCATTTGGTCATCTATGGATATGAAGTAGTCCTTCGTTTCGTGCTGCTGGCTGGCTTATTATTTCGAAGTTCCTTCATCTGTCTCGTTCTCTATTGCCGCTAGCTTTGTTGTGGAATCTAAGGTTCTCTGGACGTTTTGATATTCAGGACGTGAAAGAAAGAAAAAAAAAAACAACACAAATTAGGCTCTTGCGGCAGTGCTCCGTTCTGCTTAGTTTTTTGCCTTCATGCCTCTGTATTCACAAATAATTAGGCTGGCAGTCTGTGGGAAGGAACTTTTGTCAAAGCGCTTGTAGTTTGCTTTGTTTTACGACCCGTATTTTAGCCCAGATTTTCACAAGCATATCCCGTAAGTGTACATAAATATAGCAACTCACATATTTGCTTTTTCATTTAGGTGCGGTGGATGCAACAGCAGCACGAGAAGCAACGTCCCAAGCGCGACTACAAGCCGGAATATGGTACACCTGTCGATTACAATCCGTACGAGGTGTTAAGGCCCTCCGCAACGGGTTACGACCGAGTGGTGTATCAGCCATCAGCAAGTGGCCCATCGGCGGCACACAGGCCGACATCGTCATTGGTACGTCATCCACGAATCCAGTACAGGGACGCAGGACCACACAATATTTTTCCAGATCCCCTATTCAAGGAGCAGTGGTACTTGGTGAGTAAAGTATGTGAGCATTTGTTGTTTATCCCATCATCCGCCCCGGCCTCCTTCACACGAGCGTTGTAGTGTGGTTGGGTAAAATATGTGTGCACATACATATGTATGTATGGACATGTATACAGTTAAAGGACATGCCCCCTAGCTGAGGACTCGGTTAATATTTGCTGATGTTGGCGGTATTTGTTTATATTTAGTGGTGGTGGTATGGGGTGGTTAGAATGGTACATTAACGCTTCTAACCCTGCGAACTACAGTATGTCTGCCTACGCTTGCTAGTCTCCCAACACTCTTGACACAAAACTGAGATCTTTCAGATAGAGGTATATGCATGCGATGACTTTATACTTGCAGTGTGCCTGTGCAGTGCCCACGAGCAGGTAAGCCAGAGGAGTTTGAAAGACGGAGGAAAAAACAAGGTTAAGTTCAAAACGGCGTAACTTAAGCATTTTCTTTGTGCTAAGTTGGAAAGTGTGAGGTGGAAACTGTGAATATGTGTACGTATGTGAGAAGTCACATCGCATAAAGTAGAAGATAAGCAAGAGAGAGTAAAACTGCTTGCAACGAGCAAGAAACTCACGTTAAGTGCTAAGCAGAGCTCAAAGTTAGATATCTGGTTGGACACAAGTACTGGGATGGTTTCCTTACGCGTTGTTCATGTTGCTTTGTTTTGGAACGGGAAACGAAAGTACTACTAAGCTGCAATTCATTCACCTGGGTTTCATTTTACGCCTGCATTGTTGAGTGACAATTAGCTTTGCACGAAGCCCTAAGGGGCGGTGATTCCCACAAAAGGGTGAATGAATCTGAACAATGTGTTCCAAGTATGACTCAGAGATTTCACGTGTGACTTGCAAAGCAGCAAGAATTTTGCTGAAATTTAATTAAACCAAAACTCGGAGCAGGCAATTCCAAAAATATTCTGTACACCCAATTTTCTTAAGTCTCACTTAATCATTTCGTCATCATTGTCAAATTAATGAAGTACTTCAAACTCCAGGCTATATTATTGAAATTTGTCAGTTGAATTTTTATTCACAAAAAACTCCACTATTTTATTCAGAAATTTAAGCAGAACTTAAAGTCTTATTATCCACTATTTCTTCGGCTTAAGTTCAATTTTACTAAGCTAATGCGATTGTTTAAACTTTAGGCTTTCGTTCTTCTTTAAATTGACCTCCAGTTACAAGCAGGAGCCCGCGATGGGTTAACATTTATAGAGGCTCGGATTCGAAGATACTCTTAGTTGGTTCATGCTCTCGATGCCGCCGAGCCAGAGCCATAATCTCCATACAATTTTTCTTTCAAAGACTCCTATTGTAGAATAAGGCCATCGATTCAGCGGTTTTGATCCCAGTCATATGTACAAGCCGATGTGGCATCGGTTGGCGATTCACTCTCACACTATGATATCATTTTACCTGCATCTGTCTATCGGGTAGTGTGTCGGAACTTTTCTACCTCTTCAGCATTTAAAGAGCTCCTTTGCCTGTTCACTTCCTGTGAAAGCTGCCACTTTGGCACATTCGAAATGCACATGCAAATTTCATCTGCTCTACATAGCTGTAGAACTAACTTTTAAAAGAGTGCATTCTTTGAATACAGCCCCAGAACTTTTTTTTTTTACCACGTCGGCAGGATTAAAAGAAAGGCGAAAGATTGTGATGCATAGAAAAGCTTGAGCTTGCTCATTGGGATCAAAGAATGAAAAATAGGACAGTTTCCCAGCGCAAATGCTTTTTAATAAGCTAAACTAAATATTGTATTCTGAGATAATGGGTGGCTAAAAACAAACAGAGCGAACCCTCATGAGTGAAACCGTAAATTCGGTGCAAAAACATGTTCGAGTCGTAATATTGCTAATACAAAATAAGTAAATCAACGATTAACGACATAAAAAAACGCCGAATCGTGATTTTTTCTAACAATCTTGGGGGTCGACCAAGACTTATTTCCAATCGCGAAGCCCAGTTGATGCAATGTTTGTTTAATAGTCAGGACATTCAAACACCCAAAAATACTGCAAAGGCTATATACAAATATGTTAGTATATGGACAGCAAGCACAGTTCTGCTTTCCACTATATGCACGCCTCTTACCATCACAAGCCGGTGGTAAAGGAAAACTACCAGCAAAAGTCTTCGAATGTGGCACTCCCTCAATGTAAATATAGTCAAGTAACGATGTACGTTGTTTCTTTGAAATAAGACGCTGCGTTTAAAGCACTATAAACCATTTTACATCCATCTTCATTTCATTTTAAATAGACACTCAATTTTGAATATGTTGATGATCATCAAAATTTATATTTTAAGATTTGCATAAGTCGCAGAATTGTAGCATATAACATAAATACAGGACCCACAGTAAGTAAGGACATTTTAAAGAGTTAAGACTATTTATGGATCGAAAATGAAAGCTGATTTTTTGTATGGGATTAAATAATATAATTCCCTTGGCAAATGAAACAATCAGAACATTCTGAGGCATTTTTCAATCGTACCTACCGATTAACTCTTACAAAGTGGCACAAGCACTTGCCAGACATTCAAAACGGCTTTAGTGGATCTGAGAAAGCATAATCTTAGTTGAGTTCATTTTAAAGAGAATTTTGGGATCTTGAATATGTCCATCTTCCGCCTTAGGCAAAGACGTTCGCGTGTGCTCACGACCGCCTCTGGCGGTAGCTCTATTCCTATCGGCATTCCCATTCTTATGCCGCTGCATACATTTCGGAAGTAGACCTGCCATTCCGCGCAGTGCCAATAAATCATCCGTTTCAACACATTTTCGCATACCATGCATGTCTAAACTTCACACTTAAAAGAATCCGAAAATATTATCGTTTTCCCGAACACGAGATCTCGGTCATTTTACGTGAACTTTCCCATTTCAGCACATAACAATCAAATAAGAAGTCATTGCTTGCCGCACTAAGTCTGCATCTGAGACCACGTCTAATCTTCTTGAAATTGTATTCCGCAAAGCAACACCTGAAGTGTAATCGAAAAACTGCTCTCTTGCACGCTATGCCCTCAAAAATAAACTAAAGTTGCGGTAAATAAACCGAAAATAAAATATGCATAAGGGGGCTTCTGAAAATGGATACCGAGCAGCAGAGAACTAAAGCTAACTTTCTCTCTCCCCCGACACAGGCGTCAAGGACCTAATCTCATTTCTACCGTAATGCTGTGAAATAATTGAGAGAATAAGGTAAAAAAAGAACTGAAAGAAAACAAAAAGAAGGATACAAAACGAACGAAAAACCTAAGGGCGAAGAAGATGGAAGCTTAAGTCTAAATCAGTATTCACTAGTGTAGATGTGGATACTAGTATACCCGGCCAGTGACGCACGGGTGGAGTACGAGTTCATTGAGAAACCAAAAACCCTTTGGGTTCTCCTCCTCTCCTGCCCAAGTCAGTCGTGTTAATTCAATACTATCTGCATCTCTGGCATACAGTAGCTCTCCGGTTTCAGCATGACTATAGGTAATCTAATCTATTCGGAGACCTTACTTTGTGCGCAAAAACGAACACTAAATAAACGAGAGGGCTCTCTGCCGTGTTCCCTATCTCCTAGTTTACTCACTTTCGTTGAAGTCTCTGTTAAGTATATTTTTGCTAAATTTGATTCGATTACACTTTGTTTGTGCTCCGCAGTCTTTTCTTTTTCCTTTCTGTTGCAGCACACCAGCTACCCACTACAACCTATTGTGCCTTTGTGAAATGTGTTGCCGGTCACGCGTCTAACTTGCAGGGAAAAAAAACTCTTCTCATTTATTCGGTGTCTGTTGAAATTGGGTATCATGGGGATGAATTTTGTATTCAATTTTTTTTTCTTTCGAATTTTCTCCATCCTATCTTTGAGAATTTTTTTTTCCGTTCGTACAGTTCCAAAAAGAAGGTCCGTTTACATTTGCAGCAGTTCAATATGCGAGACCCAGGCACTATCTGTGAATTTGTAGTTTGCTCAACTTTGTAAAAGGATATGGTTGCCGTCTGGAATGTTGGGGGAAAGAAGTGGCACAGAAAAGTGTACTCCAATGAAGAGGGCGTATTAATTTTAAGACGAAAAACTGCATGCAAAAGGTGGATTACAGAAGGGAGGACTCAAAGGCGTTTATCGAATGCAAATACGGGAGCTAAATGCATTGGATTGAGAGTGAATTTGTAGGTTAGAGAGAAGCACCATCATCACTCTGTTTGATAGAACTTTGATTACCGAGAATTTTCTTGAAAAACTGCTGAAAAAAGGAACGATGAACAAATAGCAATTTCGCAGTAGTATTCTGCGCTGTAGGTGCATGCATTCTGTCATCGTGCTGTTAATTTGGAAACTTGCGGTTGTAGGTGGTGAGTTTAGCACCTCTGACAATCGAAAGAGTTCACATGGATTTACTTGCATTTAAATGGGCATGAAATGAAATGAAATGAGTTGTTACAATATTCGGTTACTTCGTTCAAATTCAAGTGCGGTTTTTATTGCTACCTCATACATACACATGTTCCCCATGTCAGGTATTAGTTCATATTGTACGCAGTAATGCGGTCGGACGTGATGAATGGCGCTAGTAATTATTGGCTTTGGAAATGTCGACCTTCCCGTATGCGGCTTATTCAATTTAGCGAATATGGTATGTTTTTCATAAACTTTTGTCTAAGTAGTAAAATTACATACCCCGCTCCTCTTTGTCTTATCATGCGGGTCAGAAAATGACGATAATTTCATTGTTTTTCCTGATTTAAAATATGGTCCAATTTTATTAGTCTCCGACACTCCTTCTCATTTTTATAACCTCCTGTCTGCTATCCTTCGCTGATGACAGCACCCTCAGCTTTTCATATTAGTTCCAAAATTCACGACCCTGCCCTTCGGACGTAATATTGGAACGGCAGCGTATGTCAAGCACATTGAATTCGGATCTTGACAGCATAATTAAGTTGGATAAGAACAAGAGGGTGGAATTCAATGCTTCGAAAACTTATTGCTGTTTTCTGTCTTTAAAGCGAATCCCTGATAATCAGCCATTGTCCATGAATGACGCTTGTATCGACGAAACCGGAAAACTTTCCATCCTTGGCATGTGCATCAACACAACCCTTAGCTGATTGGAAGAATGCTGCGAAATGTTTAGGTTTCCTTAATCGATGCAAAAACTCTGATTTGGCTTTGATCTATAAGGCATATATCCGCCCTAAGCTTGAGTACAACGCTCATATCTGGTTTGGTGTCTAGGTATCTTTTACAGCAATCCTTGGAGAATAGACCTTATAGACAGTGTCCGGTAATTATTCCCACTGCAGTACTCATTTTAGATCTCTTTAAGATCAGCCTATTTGATTTTCGTGAATGAAGATCAGGCAAGATTTGTATTGAAGTTCGACACGTAATAGCTGTAGCCTGGCTTTGATTATTTGTGGGTAGACGTAGCACCACTTAGCAGTCTGGTGGCGTATTTTGTAAGTTTTGCAGTTCCCTGGAATGTCTCTATAGCCTGTCGTCCAGTAGAGATGTCTGTTAAATTATTCGCAAAACCAACACGGATTTCACTGCTACTTGAATTTCCATAAAAACTCAGGCAATGCGGGCTGTTATCACGTTCCACCTTAGCCAGCACAGGGCTTCGCAAATCGTGTCCAAATTTGAGGAAAATATTAATCACGAAGTTTTCTGTAGCGAATTCAATTTTTGACAGCTTGGTGTTCCTCACTTGATGTCACTCGAGTCATGAACGATGGGGCTGTGTATCGTGTGAGATCGCATTGTCATTTATTTCCTTGATGCTTGCGAGTCAGTATTGGCCAATCGACATATGACTCTGTCGGAGTTTTTTGGTACTAACTTTCTTAGAAAAAATTCTGACAGATCGTTGAGGGTTAGGAATTTACATTGAAATCTCGAAATATGGTGATGATTTGAAAAGGTACAATTAAATAGAAAACGAATACTTTTTAATGCAAATAATGTTGAATTGTAGAGTATAAGTACCCAAGTGTTGTATTAAGCGGTTGTCATGAGTTTAATTGTTATAGTTTTTGCAGAACACTTCTTTAAAAAATTTAAACAAACCACCATTTTACACGCAATTATTGTTGTTCAACAAAAAAGTAAAATTAATGATAAACGATATTATGTGTTAAATTTTGCGTTTTTTTTAAGAAATTGACTTAAACTAGCTCAGTAGAGGGATATGCAGTGGGAAATTTACACATTCATACAAATATGTGTAGATATTCTTCCAATTTAGCAGAACACACACATATTTTTCATTGAGCAATTCCATTTATTACAAAACTGGCATACTTTTTCCGGTTATTTCACTAACAATTATACCCGGAATTGGTAATTCAATGTATAATTTCAGAAATTCAATTTTCTATCAAATTTGAATTTTGCATAAGATTTGCATAAGAACGTAGCTAAGCAAAACTAACACCAGACGGCGCTGACTATCGAGGTCGGTTCGCCAATAGGCGACAGTATATAGGTAAACACATTCCGATCTGTTGGATAGGAAAAAGCAGCTCTCTGGCAGATGTATGTACACGTCAAAAATGAAGCATTAATCTTGCCCACTAGTGCACATGGGTTTGCACAGTGCGCTGTGCTAACTTGGATACGCCTGACCACTAAAGAAGATCTTTCAACTTCAAAAAACGAGCCAAAAGCGAAAATCCAAATATTCGGTGAATGAAGCATAACGTCTGCAAGATATGGCCACCAGATGGCAGCCATTCTACACGTCCATCTCAACGGCTGTTGACTTAAGACAAAAGAATTTCCCGAAATAAGAGTGTATTAGAATTAATCAAAACAAAACCCAGCTTCTGCCGGAACGACGTTTCCAATAATAAGACTCTACATCATTCCCGATTATTTCAGGAAAAAGAAAAATAACGAAATGGAAAAGCAAATGTTTATGAAGGCACAATTTTAATATGACATCGGACACGGATTACGTGCACACTTATTTATTTATCTTCCCACCAGCTAACAATTCACCCCATAGAATTAGCAATTCCCAAATCCAACACGCACCATTTCATTTCCAAATTTAGATACAGAGAGATACGGAGATTCTCGCGCACACACGCACACATGTTATAAGGGATTATTTTGTACATTTCAGCTTTTTGCACTTTTCCTAGAAAAGAAGATTTATCCATTTTAATAGTCATTCATTTGTTGTTGGTTCATTAATTTATTTTCGTTTTTTTTTTCTCTTTCTCTCTCTCCTTTTCTACGCATTCATCTTTTAATGTATTTCCGTTTGTGTGGACTGGAATAACTTGTACACCGACCATTGCTGACAATAACAACAATGCGGCAACAAATGTAGAATGGTGGCGCCAAAGATGGTCTGGACATGAATGTGGGACCAGCCTGGCAAAAGGGATACACAGGAAAGGGCGTCGTTGTATCTATACTTGATGATGGCATCCAAACAAATCATCCCGACCTTGCACAAAACTACGTAAGTATCACATTAGTACATATGCTTAGTTATATATACAACCGTGAGCGAGTATGTAAAGGTACCTACCCGTGTATGAATACACTATTCCAATGGCAATGCATATGTAAGTGGGGTGTGGAATGCTGCTCCCATGATTGTGTGGTAAGCATAGTAATTTACATAAATAGGAGCATACTCCCGGAAGTAATTGGATGTGGGCAGTCTTCGGAGCCGAGGATGTCAGGTTCGCTTTTTCTGCTCGATAAGGATATGCATAAATACGAAACGGAAATGGGCTGGTCGAAGATGACCTTTCTGACGGATGGATAGATACGATGGAGGAACCGATGTGGGTTGCTTTATGGGCAAAAATAGAGGGTGGATCGGCATTATGGTCGTGATGGTGGTGGTCGCCGGTCTTGCAACAGGCAATTAAGGAACAGATTTCATTGGAATGGAATGCCCATTGAAAGTGTTTTCTGGTTGAATTATCATTTCCTTAGATGTGGTTCAGAATATTAACATCTCCCCCTCAAAGTGGGTGGTCTGAATTAAATCCGTACAAAGTGGTCTTTAAATTTTATTGCCAAATGGTTGCATTAACTAAAACAGAAGCACACATTCACAAGCTGCTCCAACTTGAGTCATCGAAACCTTTTCAAATGGTCAAATAAATTCGCTCAAGTACTTTTTCGGGGTATCCTCTGGCCTCCTTTATGCGAAGTGGGCCGTTCACGGATAGTCGACTGCCAATGTGGCTTTGCAAGTCAAGATTGGTAATCGACCCTTGAGCTTGGGGCCATTTATTGACCTAAACTTTTATGTTTATGTAATTTAAATGGAACTAAGAAGAAGCCGGATAATCAAGCTTTCAATCAATGAGTTGCTGGATGTTACGTGCAGACGTGACTTTGAAACACAAACGTGATCAAAAAACATTTCCCAAAGGCTCTGGATATTAGCAGCTAATGATGCAATGAATAAATATTTTTTTCATGTTGAACCGAGAAAGTTGGTGAGCTCAACTTAGTGGGTCTGCCCAATCTGTAAAATTGTTACTTGCTGTCATCACGGAAGGACGCACAATATCACCGTCTCGACGTCATAAAGGGCAGCAGATACTTTGAGGAAGTCAAGGACTTCGTCTACCTCGGTTCTGGAGCAAGCACCAGTACCGAGATCTAGTGCTGAATTGCTTTTACCAATCGCTGCTTCTTTCGGCTCAAAAGGGCCATCTCTGGAAGCACCAAGCTGAGTTTATATTGCACTTTGATCATCTCTGATTTGCGTGCGATCATTGGTTATGTTTTGACCGTCGTGCATCTCAACGACCTGTTCAATTCGTGTGTGCTGGGTGCCAGGACAGAGAGACATCCCAGGCAACTGAAGGGCTGACGAACTCGCTAAACACGCCACCTGACTGCCTGAAAAGATCAAGAAGTTTGATATCGATTAAAAATCAACCCTAAAGTAGGAATAATAATCGAAAACTGTCTAATAAGCCTTCACGCTAAAAGACTAGGCCATTTCCCCAAAGACTTCTAAGGATGCTACCGAGACGAAGATGAGGAGGAAAGTATCCATCACCTCCTCTGTAATTGTCGTCGCCTCAACTAGGAAAGCCACTACAGGCTCATACTTACAATTCACACCAGTCATTACACTGCTAAAATTTGTCGACAAGACTGGCTGGCTATCATATTCACCGCTTCAATTTTTGAATTACCCACGTGTCGGTACAATGAGCTTTCCTTGGTCCTACCTGCTTAGCTACCTATTATCTCCCTAGGAGAGATATGTTCCCATTCGCACAGAACATGCTCGTATGTATAACTCATCCTCGTCGAGGCAAAGTCGAAAAGCATTGTCTTGATACAATTTTAATTTGATAAGGTCATAGTTCGGGCCGCCTTGGCCAGTAAGCCATCTTATATTTTCCTTATTTAGATGGAGAATTTCGTTATATGAATAAGTTCTGATTGAGCGCTTTGATTGCCTCAGACCTTAAGAGTTATTACATTGGTCTAGGCGATGTTTGTCTTCCCGTTCGTTAATCAGTGTACTAGGTGCCAATGGACGTTGCAGAACGCCTGACTTGCTGATACTATTTTATATCTGGCGTTTTTAATACCCTTGAGGAGATCACGTTTGGCGCAGATGCCTTGAATTTCGGGGTGGGACACAGTATATGGTACGGAGATCTTTTGTGTTGTGTCCAAAGACACCTACTCCCACTCCGGCATCTGCGTCCCGTTTTTAGGACAGATCTCTAGGGTATACTGTGTGGAGTACTTGAGTCACATACGACTACAGTCTGGAGTCGACAAAGTCCTTATAACCTACGTCATTTACTCCTAAATTTGCGATTTCCAAGAATGATTATGAGTTAGTCTATACTCTTTCTGACTTAGTCAAAGAAAGTATATCAACAGCAACCTTGCTTTGACGCTCAATTAGGTTTTCATGATTACAACTATCACCACCTGTCCAGTCCTACAGTAGTCCAGAATATACAAAAACCAATAGATTGCTGCAAGAAGTTGAAAAAAGGGACTTCGGTATAACAAATTGGCGTTTAGGGCACTTGAAAAAATTGGCAGCCACTTAATTACCCCCACCACCTGGTAAAGTCGTTGATCACCTTGACGAAGCTGTTACTCACGATGGCAAATAAAATAAAATACAATAATCCTCGTTAGTTGCTAAAATGCACGTTTTTTGACGCATTTAACCAAGGAATGCAATTACAAGAACCCCAATTATTTGCTTTTCAGACGCAATAAGAAAAAAGCCCTCTTTATTACCTTGAAACCGCAAAAAAGCGTTTGTTTTTCAGGCTTTTGTTTGTTGTCCATTCCGTCGGTACTGAAAACGTCGTTCGACGCATAGCTCTTAATTAAAGTCATTGGCACTTTCTACATCGGCGGAGGAAGCTTCTCCATTTTTTTAAACGAAATCCCCTAGCGTTTTTGCCAATGCCACAACCAACCTGCGGTAGGACTGAACTCTTGTTTCATTTTCATCGCACACTGTCTTCCGTGTTTGATGAAACTACAGCTCCAGACACGATAATTTGATTAAAAAACTTTAATAGCTCTGGGACAAGCTCCACTCCGTAATCATTCGCTTGTCATTAACACGTTCTTGACTTTTCAAGAATGGTCACTTGATTTTGAATAATCCGATTCGGCGTTGACCTGCTGCATCCACATTTGGCACACAAGTCTCTTTCGCATATTTTCCCTTTTAGCAATTATTCTCAACCTTTGCTTTAAAGAATGTGAGATTTTTTTCATGGTTGTCTGGAAGGCATTGAAATGGGCATAGTGAAGTGGCTTCAAGCTTAATGAAAACACAACACATTGACAATTTAATTAAAACTCTTCTGGCCGTAACCATAATGTGAACTCGAGAACTGTCTACTCTGCTTTATTTCTTTGTATGTTTTTCGCAAAATGTAACCATTCAATGCAATGAACCGGGTAGGGTACACATTTAAACTACAAACTACACTTCTTGTGGAATTTTTATTTGCTTAGTTTTTTATTAATTAAACAGGCTATGCAATTAAGCGAGCTCCGGTATGTGTAAAAAAAATGTAAATCCTGAACTAAATTCAAAAAATGATACTGATCTTTAAAACAAAATATAAACGCTCTGAACATTAAATGCACATGATTATAAAAAATCTGGATAAAAACGAATCTGGAGCACATACATAATTGAACAGCGACATTTTATACTTATTTCTCATCTTCACATCTAATCAAAAAGCTGCAGATTTTAGATTGCTGCACGAGTTGTATTCAATGGCATTTTCCAAATAAGTCACATCAGCTATATCACATAACACCGTTGTGTTTCAAATCAAACTACAAACAGAATAAAAGAACGTTAAAACAACGTCAGTGAAACACAAGATACCAGTCACAAAATACGTCTGTCTATAGTTAAAATCCAATTTTCATTTTCGGTTTTTTTCATTTAGCTTCGTGAAAATAGACAATCGAAAAACTAAAGCATAAATCGCATCTATCTACTAAATTTGTTCAATATACCGAGAGCGTAACGTATTTGACGCGCACTCCACTCCACATTTTTTGTTTTTCGCTTTTTCAATGCGAAGTGACAGTGTATTCGAATTCAATAAACGAACACAATCGAACTGTCGAATGGCAAACATGAAGTACAAAGCAAACAAAACTAAAAAAACGAAGAAGAAAAAAACAAAGCACGACAAATACACACAGACGTGGGCAATACAAAATTTTGTTGAAAAGTTATTTCTCTGATTTCCCAATTGGAACAAGAATATTTCCAATAAACTTCCTCAACGAACGTTTTGATGAACGTTGGTTTTATTTTCTTATTTTTCATTACCCACCCCCCGCCCACGATGATGGTTTTCAGCATTCCACCCATCCATTTCAGATTGTGGTTCTGTCGATTTGTTGTAATGAACGCGGGGAATGAGGAATGTACCCATGGCTTGTAAATAGACACACATACCCACCTTGAGTGATGGCAATACAAATAAATTGCCTTGAGATTTAATAAAATAGTTCAGAGAGGAAGATAAAAAAGAAGTAAACATTTTGCTTTGTTTATTGATGTTCACTTTTTGTTTCGAACTCCAGGCTCCGGGCTATTTTCAAAATAATTTCGAAAACCAAAATGATCACATAGAGCAAGGAAAATTTGTTTCATCTTGTTTCACTAATTGAAAGGTTGTGGCGGGGCGAGGAAAAGATGGAATGTAATAAATGAATCGCAATCCTGCAGATCAAAGTTTGAAAAAAAAAATGCAAACTTTGTTCACGCATATTCCACGGAGACATCGAATGGAAGTGAAATAACCCAGTTCCCATGGGCTTGCAGAATAATAACAAGAGCAAAAGAAGCCGTGAAAACACCACGTCTTGGTAATGTCGGGTGTTTACAACTAAGTCGAATTCCATCCACCCACCGTTCAACTGTCGCCACCACAGCCATTTCGGTATTGATATGTTTACTGGGACTCCGTTAGACCGTATGGTACATGTGTACACTGTACACCTCTATGGCCACCTCTAGTGGCGAACGGGAGACTGTGATATCCATGAGCACGTTGAAAACTTATCAACAGTTGTATAGACGTATGAGTATACTTTTGTTTGGTTCTTTGCGCACAGGTTCATCCGTTGTTCAATTCTTGAAAGTGATCAATCGCCGCCATCAGATGCGATGACAACAGCGACTGGGAGCGAGGGGAGTGTCAGCGAATGATGATTATGTTGTGGTGACAGATATTCCTGTCACAAAGGAATATAGAGAACGAATCCAGTGGCAACGACTCACTTTGGGGAGTTGCTGATGACGTATATCTTTTATTTTCGCCCGAACGATCGGAAAATGTGGAAAATATATAGTTCAATAAACTTTGTACCCATGGAATGTGTGAAGGCAGCAGCGGGGAGTTGGCGAATGCTTTACTCACTTTAGGTGATGAGTAACCGGAGGTGGCAGATTTCACCTGGGACAGTGGAAAAATCTGTGGAAGGTTCAATCGTTTTGATGAATGGTTCCACTCCGATCGATTAAGGCTATAATATGGGTCGTGTGGCATAGCCAGCCAAATACCAAGGGACCTCAACCACCGTCATCTTGTTATGAATAAAAACAGATGCAAGAGAATAATATTAAGGGTATTGATGACCCAGCAGTCGATCTTTTTACTTTTTTTCACGTTTAATTTTCTTTTAAAAATGAAATGTATTAAATATAAAAAAAAATGTTCGTGTACAATATTAACTACCAAAAGCTAATTATTCACAAAATTTGTTGTGAAAACCTCACTCTTGAATAGTCGGCCTCATTTACCTCAGACGTCGCCCAGTTAAGTAGTCGATCGCTCGATTTTAAATTCTGAATAATTTTCAAAAACATGTCTTCAGAAAACTGCAACTAATAAGAAAGCCATAATAAGAAATTAGAAACTAAACTTAAAAAGGTTTTTCAAGCATTTAGGTGCCAAAGTAGTCACAGATTTCGGTGACATGCTGAACAATGTTTTGTCAACATTGAAAGTCGTAAAGGGGTCTTCTTGAATACCTACAGCATTAATTTTCAGCAGATAACATTTTAGGTCTGAAAACCTCTTCCTGACCGACTCGATGACTATCGCCCGACCTTTGGAGAGTCCGTATTTGGTTCTGATAGCCAGAATGACGCTTTAGAAACCCTTTCCTGGTACACCATCTTTAAATGTTTTTCGATTTTCTTCCAAAATTATTCTTACTAACATGATAAGCGTGTCTGTCGGTTTTTGTGGAAATCCACATTTTGTTCATGTACCAGGATCTGATCTTCTACTGCACTAATTCTCTCATGAAATCGGCCTTCTTTTTTGTTCTAAGGACTCGGAATACTTTGCTTATCTATTGGCCAGTTTTCCTCCCTGATATATTTAAGGCCTAGAGCAAGTTTTGGCAGTCCTTGCATGTGTGTTTTACAAACGGATTAACTATTACGCATTATTTTCCGGCGCGGTGGCCGAGTTCTGCAGAAGGCTGACCTTACATGCCATCATCACCCTATGACTTGTTGAAATGTGTTGAGTATGGACTTGCTGTCAAGTCTCTCTCTTTATTGTTAAGATACTCTTTATCACTTCTTAACAAAGGGGAACATTCGTTGATAACGTTGACATCATCAAATAATCTCCTCAAGACGGTTGGTTAGCTATTTCCAGTTCTAAATTTTTACCTTGCATAAATTCGAACGATTGGCCGTGCCACGATTTTGAGAAATCCAGTGATGTTAAAAATGTGTTCAGGATCTTATCGCCCATTACAGCTTCTTTATTAGGCGAAAGTCACATTGGTTATTCACGCTGTGGCCCAGAGAAGAGATTTCGAACTGTCGCCACAACTCCTGCAAAGATCGCTGGACTCCTCGTTCCATTTCCAAAGCATTATTCCAATCGGTATGTGGTCACCAGTGTTACCACAAGGACTCTGTAGAGTCAAAAGGACTGATTTTGTTTAGCCTGACTCGGGGCTCATAATTTTCAGACTTGACTCATTTTTGCAAGAGCAAAATGAATAAAATGAGTGCTTTAATATTACCTAAAAGATTTCATTTAAAATGCTTGAGAACATACTAGTGCTGCACCCCGAAATGGTTCTGGTTAGACTTCGAGCCATATATCACATAAAAAACTACAAACATCCTCTAAAGTAAACTTTCTATCGATAATTATGATAAAACCCTATTTATAGTACTGATAATTAGACTTATGCTCTATACCCAAGGACGCCTCACAAAAAGCAGCACCTTAAGCTCTGCTTACGTAAGTATTCTCCTTGTAAGTTTACGTGATTGTGTTTCCTGTTCAAATTAAAGCGACTACAATTATGTGTGAATACATATACAGTCTGCAGTATGCATTTGTTACCACGGCTACCTGAGCTGAGCGCACGAATATATTTTATTTTATACGCTGGAAAGTTTTCCTTTTTCTGGATAAATTTCCCCAGCAAGTCATGTTAGTAATCAACCTTCACATGCAGCATACATCAAAGGGTAAACACTCTGCATTGTGATGTGAAATTCTCCTTGAGTGCAATTTCCCCAGAGAGATCACTACGATCAGATTAAATTCACTGCTCATATCCAGATGCAAGTTGACAGGCTATAGACAAAAACTTTCCGACAACTTCATCATATTCGTCGTGTATACCACTACATAAACCTCGAGTGTCATTGAAGGTTTCGCATTGCAAAAAAAAAAAAAGAGAGGTAAAGAAAACAAGAATAAAAAAAAAAGAATAGCGAATGCAAATAGGGGCAACAACAGGCATACCAAACGAAAGGGAGAGAAAGTGTGTTGCAGAATGGATAGACAAAACTTCTGAATGACATCCGATAACAAGTTGAAAAGTCTGCATTCGACGGGGTGCGTTCCGCTAGTGAACGACGAGGATACCACTTTTCCGCTGTCATCTTTCTAATCGAAGTTTGAACCTTCACTCTTTGAGTGAACACTCGTATGTGTGCAGATGTGTATCCATTTTCACACGGTCTATGAACAGATGCATCATGGTTATTCATAAACGTTTATGTGAATGCATGCAGCCTTTAAGTACTCCATAGATGTCTTTTTTTTTTGCTTCATTCAGATTCACATCGCGCATTGTACGAATCTCGGTAGAAATTTATGCAGGTATCATGAAATGGTTGCTGGAATTTTTGGTAAAAATAACGTCTGCTTCTTGTTGTCGAGTTTCTTCTCAATGCTTTTGCATGCTCGCTATTGATTGAATCTGTGAGAAACATTGATTGTAGATTAGAATCGATGTACATTCCAAGTGCTCCTCGTGCTTTTCGTTATGGTTTCGTGCAGTCGCTAAGAGTGTCTCGTAAAAGATCGGTGATTGAACAAGGCACCCCCAGCGTGGCAGTCGACGGACCAACCCACAACTTACCGGCTACCATGGAAGTGATATGTAATCCCCTTAAATAAAGGACATTCACTGAAACTATTACACCGAATAGGTGTAACAAATTCGGCAATAAATATGTTCGCCTTCACCTGTCAAAATACCACAGCATCCTTATCGCAGAGTAATGTCCACCAAACTGGAACAACATGTCATCACCCTTGTCCGAAAGGACATCACAACACAAGTTCAGAATTATGAATTGCAAAATAGAAAATCCCAGCAAGACCCATTAAGTCCCTCACCAAACAAGAACAACTCACACATTACAACACTAAAGTTCGAGTGGAATGGACAATAAAATAAAATTAATTATTCCACAAACTTTTATGGACAAGGATGAATGCACGAATTCACATAAAATGATGATAAAATTGATTCTCTAAGAGAAGGTAACGATCAACTGCCACCACGCCCTATTCGTGTCGTAATTTATTTACAGAAAGTCAATTCAGCCAAATGATGCGTAATTCAAATAATAAGTGCGTAAGTGTTGTTCAAAATGACTTAAACGAAATAGAGTAAGAAAAAACAAACACGAAACCAAACTCAACAACAATAAATGGCAAAAAGACAAACGAACAACAATCATCATAAAGTGGCAACCTGGGTGGTGGCATGAGTTGGACCAAAACAAACCCACAGAACAAAAAAAAATACACAAGACCATGAAAAAGGAAGAAGAAAAAAGTGATAAACACGCCTCTGGATACTCCAATTGTGGCGATAATACCATCATCATCGTCATTGTCATTCCTGCGCGGCATTCCATTCCAGCCTAAACAAAAACCAACAAAAAGGACACATTTTCTAAACAGTAACCTCCCCCATGGATATTGTTTTGGGTCGAGAATACGTCGCCCATTCAATGGTCCATTACGTGGGACTCAGAACTTGGGTTACAATGATATTTTCTTTTCGTCTTTAGACAAATTAAATAAATTTTTTAAAACTCCGTCTTTCCGTCCTTCCGTCCTTGTGTGTCTCGCATAGGAGAGGCTGAACTCCACTCTGTAGAGTGTAAGTGGGTGCCCCAAAAACGAATGTCGGTCGGGTGGAAAAAGGATTTCGAGACCAAATGATGACGCTGGCGGGTTAAAATGTTAATGAGGTAAAGGAATGTGTAAAAGTGATCCAATTTTCGGTTAAGCGAAATGGTGATTTGAATTCGTAATACAAGTTGAATTAGTTTTTCGGACAGAAAAAAAAAAACACGAAGAATTCAATCCATTTTGGGGAAGTTTTACAGAAGCGTTCCCTCTGCGGCTTGGTGAGAGAGTGGTCGTAGGGATGGATTAGTTAAAGTCAATCGATTTGATTTGATCTTTAAGGGAGCTGCACAGTTTTGCATGCTGATAGAGAACACTTTGAAGGTCCAATCTTCAAGTTTTCAGGGAACTACGTGCATAGGTATGTGTTAGTTGGGTAAATAATTTGAATGAAATGAATGAAAGATGTCGCCCGTCTGAGAAAAACGCTAATTTACTCCAAGTTCAAGTGCGTTGGGTGCGAGCCACATTGAGATTGCAAAATGAAAACACTTAATGGCAGACCTTTATTATCAACCGGCTTGTCGGCCACGGCCAGCTAGAAATGCGTGAATTTTTTTAAGCAGTCACTGAAAAACAGAACACTTTATTAGGACAAAGTAATGGGTGAAAGGATTAGTCATGTACTTCCTTGTTGACTTGTCACTTAAGAAAATTCGAGAAATATACATACACATGGTCAAAAAGTCTCCATGCACCACTTATGTCTATTGGGATAAACTCTTTAATTTGGCATAAAAAAATAAACTTCTTCTTCTCTGTGTGGCGCTACAGTCCGGGGTGGACCTGGGCCTCAACTAACAAGCCTCTCCAACTAGCGCGATCTCTAGCTAGCTGTCTCCAGTTTCGCACACCAAGTTGGTTGAGGCCCTTTCCCACTTGGGTGCGCGGGCGTCCTCTGTTGCGTTGAACAATAGGTTCGGATTCCAAGATTCTTCAGGTCGAAGCTAAGGTGTCCATCCGCTCTACATCGCCTAGCTACCGTAGGCGTTGGATCCGTAGACGACTAACTATGCTCATGTCGTTGCGCAGCCCGTACAGTTCGTGGTTGAACCTTCTCCTCCAGAACCCGTCAACAAGGACCAAAGATCGTACGTAGAACTTTTCTCTCAAAGAGACCAAGGACTTCCAAGTTATAGTTGCCCATTGTGACGCTCTGTCCAAGACGTCAATGCTGTGTGTCCTTTCGTGATAATAGCATACACTTCGTTTTGCCCTCATTCACCGCCAAACACATTTTAACCGTTTCCGTCTCAATGTTAGCAAAAGCCTCACTGACAACTCGCTGTGTTCTACCAATCACGTCAATATCATCGGCGTAGGCTAACAATTGCACGGACTTCTGGAAGGTCGTGCCTCTAGTGTTGGCATTTGAGTGTTGCACGTTCTTCTCCATGACGATGTTGAAGAAATTACATGACAGCGCGTCGCCTTGTCAAAAACCTTTTTTGACATTGAAGCTCTCGGTGAGTTCGTTACCGACCTGGAGCAGCGAGAGTTCTCCATCGTCATCCTGGACTTTCCTGGCCTGAAGTCACATTGATACCGATCAGATTGTTAATGAACTGCTTCAGGCGGGTACGCAAAACGGTAGAGAAGATCTTTTACGCGATGTTAAGAAGACTGATCCCTTGATAGTTGGTGCAGTCAAAGGGCTCTTCTTTCTTGTGGATTCATCCACCCGTCTTCCACCTGAACCAAATACTTTAACTCTCATCAATAAATATCAATTGAACCCTCTAAATGTTCACTAGTCTATCTTTTCCCGGCTCACTCGACCATCAATTCTTTTTAAGACATTTCGTATTGCCTAGATCACATCTATTCCATCATTGGTTTTCAATTCACCGGAACTTACAGGGGTACTTTGCCGATGATCTTCTTCCGCGCTTCTGACGCTTCACCTCTTTGTACGACTATCTATTTTTTTTAGACGGCCGGATCTTGATTTGTTGGCAATGGTTTTTGAGCATCAAATCAGCATCAATCAGCAGATCAATTATAATTTTCTTGTGAGCCAAGGGGATTTGCTTATTTGTGCACTCCATTTAAAGACATCTTTACGGAAACACAATACTTCTTCGAATTTGATTAATTTTGGACGCTCTCTGGGTTTTTTAAATGATTCTTATTGATTAAAGACAAAATAACTTAATTTTTTGACCAAAAATATACAATTGGTCCGCTGTACGGAGACCTTTTTGATTATGGTGCTCAAAGAAAAGGCATTCATGAAGAATCCGGTTGGAGTAGATTATAATGCATTTTATTCATAAGCACAGTGTGCGACTGTGTGTTAATGACATACACGAAATAAATATCGAAAAATTAGGTCAAAAATTGAATATCTTAATCGACTGTTAAAATGTTGTCTACCTCGGGGCAAATATTAACGCCACGAACGACATCGCAGAATGGACATCACCTGGAACCGCCCTTGGCTACCGATGTTACTTCGATCTGTGGATACAACTGGGGTCAAAATTCCTGACTCGAGAGACCGACAAGACGCTCTTTTTACAGTCCTACTTAATGGAGCTGAAAGTTGGACGATAAGAAAAACTGCAGAGTTGATTCTTGGTGACATCGAAAGACAAATTCCACGTCCGATATTTGCTTCCGTCTGCGAGGATGGTGCATGGAGGAGAAGACACAAATCCCCAACTCTAAGAGCTGTACAAGGATGTAGATGTAGTAATAATAAGGGCCATAGCCTAGGTTCTCAGCAACCACTCGTGTTGTGTGCACTATTCTACTCTCACGGGTGGAACGAACCTACAGATTTATGACGACTCCGAACGGCCAAGTTTGAAAAGCTTTTTCTGGACAGGAAATGCACTTTGAGCATTGTCAGTGACTCGAAAGAACTGTGGCCGTGGATGAAGTCCTTAAGGCAAAAATCCGTCGACCACACTAGCACTGGCTCTGCTACATCGAGTGCATGGGCACCAATGCTCCAGCAAAGAGGGTCTCCGATTCCGAGGTTTCTAGTTTGAGAAGGAGAGGAAGACCGAACCTCGAGACGAAATCATCGAGGGTGTAAGAGAGTTTGATGTTGATAGCTGCCGGCCATCAACGATGGAGGGCAGCAATTGCTTAATCTCGTACCTTTCATGGGCCGCCGGCCTGACAACACAACACACACCGAGTAAATATGCCAAAAAGAACCATACGTTTTCGTCCGTTTATCAAAAGCACTCTGCAGTACACTTCACTCTCCCACCTACGATTTGAGCTCTAATGCCAGCGAAAAGAGAACAAATTTCCGTGAAAACCCTCGCCATCTTTTACCACCGACACTGGGACGCAACTTTAGCAACAACCCCCTCATTTGTCGGGCGTAAATTATTTCTGAATAAACTCTTACGCATTCTCTTCCGTTAATGTAGTAATTATACCCATCTCTGGTAGATAATACTTACCGCCAACATTTCTATTATCAAGGGATTTGCTAGCCATCCACCACTGACCCCACCCAGAAAATGTTTTACAAAATTAGCACCGACTCGGGGATTTTTCTGTATGCTTGTGTGTGTGTGTGTGTTTCTTGTCCCCCATCATCAGCAGCAACAGCAACAACAACATCGCCAGCAGCGACCAAAATTAGGTCCATTTTAGCCCGATGCGACGTACATATACATGTACTCGTACAACAGAGGATAACTCTATTAAGTGTTTTTGCTTCTTCGTTTGGTCTTTTTAAATAAATGATGGTAAAGCCATTTACACCATTATTCTCCTCCGTGGCCGGCTTACTCGTGGTCCAGTACATCTCATCTCATTTATTCTCATGTTTTATTAAAATACGTAACAAGATATACCTGTAAATAGATGTTGTCTTGTTTTTTTTTTGTTTTACTTTTGGTGGCTCTTACTAATTCGCCGCTCGGGTCTGTCTGTACTTTACAGGATCCGGATGCCTCTTATGACATAAACGGTAACGACTCTGATCCAACACCACAGGATAATGGTGACAACAAACACGGTACCAGGTGCGCGGGCGAAGTTGCCGCAGTCGCATTCAACAATTACTGCGGAGTGGGAGTCGCGTACAATTCCAGCATTGGTGGTGAGTATAAAAACATTGCTTTTCTTAAATGGACGTATGTATGTCTTTGTTTGCTTGTGTGACCCTGGCTCCGGGACCATCCCCTTATTTCAAATATCTTTGGCATTAGCTTTGCTCAGAAGTGGCCGCAATAAATTACGATGTAGGAAGATGAAAAAAATTTAAGCGAAAACAGCCTTCCATATTAAAGTGTGGCGGCTCGGAAACTGTTGGCATGACTTAGATTTATGTTATCTCCGCGCAGGGCTTAGTCATAATTTTATGGCTCCAAAGAGACGCATTAGCCATGTGTGAGGCTGTGTTCACATGTAATACACGAGTCCTTATGCGTCGCGTAACCGTTTGTAGCGAAAGCTGCAAGAAGATAGGGAACCGCAGCGTAATCGCATTCCATGCATGGAACAGGACTGGCTCGATGATAGTGCTGTTAGGGGCGTTGTGCAGGACGTTCTCGGGAATATTGCGTAAATTTATTCACTATTTACTCGTCCATGGTGGCTTAAATGCCACCACGGCATCGCTAGGGTTCAATTTAGAAATACTCATTAGGAGTCGAAGCTCATGGTCCTGGCTGAAGAAGGGGACGTCAAATAGTTAAATGCAGACGACAGGAAACGATGGTACGGCGTACGGCTAAAATAGAACCTATGCTGTGCATTGCCGAATGGCTGAAAGGGTACATCGGTGGAATGGAATAAGCCGTCATAAATTTGAAGAGTGATTGTTTCTAGTTTCTGATGGGCGTTACATCAGCATTTGCGTTAATGGAAACCACTTTGCTTGATTGGAGTGATTTACTTAATTCCACGCAGTTGAGGCACATCTGTTTAAGTGTGTGGAAGAGATTCTGAATGCATTTTCGGCGCACAAATACAAGCACACATCGATTAATTTGATTTCAATCTGTCTGATATTAGTGCATGGCACGTATGGCTTTCTCAACTTGAAACTAAGCAGTTCAACAACAAGGAATTGTCGCGCAATGGCGACCGAGTTGCTACTTTGTTTCTGGACCACGGATTATCATTTCAAATTTCGATTTCGTAAGAATACGTGCAGTTGTATTCCAGGCGGTTCTGTTTTCAATTCAGGAAACGAGTTGTAAAAAATTAAATCAAAATATCTTGCCATGGCAAAAGGTTGCCATAACCGTGGAGTTGTAAGTTCAACCATCAACCACATCAAGAGTAGAGTCGGAATGACGAGCAGAGTTATCGTCGTTAGACGGCGAGCTCAAACTTTCCTTAACTGGTTCCATGTGTGACATTGAAGGTAGTGATGGGAACTATCGAATAAAAACAATCGAATTATTCGATAGTTGCAAACTATTCATTTATTCGATAGTCGAAAATCGTTTATTTATCCAATTGAATGAAAAAAAAAAAACGTGAGATTGTTTTTACTTGTATTGCTGGTTGGAATAAGTCAAATGGTTTTGAAGATGCTCTTAGAGAGAATTTTGTGTATGACAGATTGTGCCCTTACATCGTTTGTTTCGAGTCGATAGTTCGAATCAGTTGGGAAATTCTTCGAATGGTGCTAGTTGAATGAATCATTTTTCCATTCGCTTGGACTTTGTACTACCGACTGCGATGAACTATTGGTTCACTTGTATGATGGAAGAAGGTCTAAGGATTTGTGATTTTTTATTTGAAATATTTCTATATCATGGATGTGACGTCCTAGGAAAACCTAAAATAAATAATGGTCTCCTACCTCAAAAAACAAAAATTAGTAATGTGGAAACGGAGAAGAAGAAAGTGTGACCTCTCTCAACGAACTCGTCATGATGTCGTTAGATTAGTGGGGATCACTACGGACATCGTCCTGGAAAAGATCGTGCGAAACTCAAACGTAAACACCAGAGGCACGACGTTCCAAAAGTCCGTTTAACTGCTTGCTAACGCGGACGACATTGACGTGATTGAACGAACATTGAAGCGGAAGCGGCTACAATAGGTCTAGCGATAAACCAGGGCAAAACAAAGTACATGCTGTCATCACGGAAGAACGCACAACATCCACGTCTCGGACAGAGCGTCATATTGGGCAGCAGAAATTTTGAGGCAGTCAAGGACTTCGTCTCGGCGCCGGAGTAAATAGGGACAACAACACCAGTACCGAGATCAATTGAGTAACAGAGCCATCTCTCGAAACACCAAATTGACCTTGTATAAAACCCTGATCAACCCAGTCTTGCGCTATGGCGCAGAGACATGGACGCTATTGAAAGCGGATGAAGAAGCTCTTGGTTGTTTTGAGAGAAAAGTTCTGCGTACGATCTTTGGTCCTGTTTGCGTTGATGGCGTTTGGAGGAGAAGGTTCAACCACGAACTATACGGGCTGTACAGCGGCATGCACCTAGTTAAGTGTCTTCGGATCCAACGCTGAAGATGGCTAAGTCATGTAGAGCCGATGGACACCACAGCTCCGGCCCGAAGAGTCTTCGACACCGAGCCATTGGGACAGCGCAACACAGGACGTCCTCGCACTACATGGCGCACACAAGTGGAAAAGGACCTCAACCAACTTGGTGTGCGCAACTGGAGGCAGCTGGCGAAAGATCGTGCTGGCTGGAGAGGCATGTTGGTTGAGGCCCAGGTCCACCCGGGACTGTAGCGCCAATCAGAGAAAGAAGAAAAACAACAAATGTTCCCTATAGAGACATTTGTATCTTAACGCTCACTTCATACCGGTATACCTGGTATTACCCGTGTCTTTCAATAAACCGTTTTTCACTTAATCAAGTCTGACTGCGATGAATTGGATGGATGTGATCAATTGTTTCATTAATATATATATTTTCAGTAGATATTTAATATGTACCATGCGTGGTAAATATCCACTAGAAAAGAGCGCACAGTAGGGAGTGCATCAGTACTGAATTTTTCTGGCGTTTGACTTGTAAAAATATTTGCTTATCGCGTCAGAAGTTATTTATGAAATTCTGCTAATTAAATCGTAGTTCAGGGTTAGTACAGCACATTATTCTTTACACCCAGCCATCTGCGCTGGATTTGTGAGCTTGTCGATTTCTGCCTAATGCCACGAACAAAAACAAGATTGGCTGCCGGAAGTTTGTGTCCTTCGTTTATATGTGTTGAGTGTGCATTGCTTAATAGTTTTTGAATAGGCCTTTCAGGGTCAGGTGGTGGCAGAAACAATCGTACAGAGCAAATTTATGAAGAATATATTATGATGCAGTCAATGCTCGCAGCCGACCTCATTTCATTTTTCTTTCTACAGAAGTCCTATACAGCCCTCCTGGTCTCGCGACCAACCAATTAACCCTTGTGTCAACACCCATATTCCCGGGTATGTTTTTAATTTTCAAATTGATATACTTTGAGGTCTACACATGTAGGTGCCGAACCAACTTGGGGTCTTCAAAAGCCTGAAGCTTTTTATTGTATTCCAAAACGAAATTAAAATTTCTTGTTGGGTTTATAGCAGGTTTTGATATGAGGGTTAAGCAATCCCATGTTCCCTTCTAATCAGTCGCCCAAAACCATTAGTTCTGCTTGCCTGCCCGCAAACGTATCGCAGGCAGGGAACAAAGATCGTTGCTCTCACTATGCGACTCTGAATTCTGCACACTCCAACACCGTAATCTTATGGTTTATGATTCCACGACACCTTCCTTGCCACTAATAATACTCAGAGAGTAAGCAAGTAAGTAAGTTTAACAACACCCACATCCCACAGGGATTAAATTGTAGGGCCCTTCAACCATTCAACATTACTTGCATCAGCTGGACCCAAGTTCTCGAAATGTAGCGCTGTGACGCAAGCAAAAGACCAATTTGAGTAATTTAAAATCCAGTGTTTCATCTCTGATTGGCTTTAATGTTACGAGTATTTCCGCATGTAGGTACACGTGTCCGACCCAATTGCTTTCATAAATATTCAAATTAATTGAACGGTTTACAAAATCCACTTCATATCTCCATCCCTAGTTGGCATTTATGGCGCGCCATTTGTGGTAGACTTAGTACGGATTCTAATATCATTGTTCGGTGCAGTGCGACGCACATACACATGCTCTGTGCGCTGTTTAGAATACATGATATTTTATGCAAAAACCGCTATTCACGTTGCTCCTTGAGCTGAGAGCTATAATTTAGTGCGGTGCTAACCCATATTCATCAGGTCGTCAATCTAGCGAGTAATTATGCGTTTAGTTAATCACCATGTTGACGGAAGGAGTCCCTACGCCTCTATGGGTTCACTCTTTGTGTTTGCTTTCGCTTTTCCGCGTCCCCATAAAAAAACATTGTCAACAAATTATTAAATATTATATCAACGCAAATTGTTCCCTCTGTACATTTTTTTATGTAATGAGATTTAAATTTATATTAACCACAACAAGTTCGCATTAATAGCCACTTGTTTTACAGAAAAAAGGAGACAAAATAGCTACCACGTTTGTGGGTGTGACACGCCCCATTGTAAACATTCCTTGTCTCCATATGCTGCCGTGACGGCCGAGATATTAATTAAAATATTGTAATCCCTTCCCCTTGCCTAAAATAATCCCCTTTAACCGAATTGCACTTCTCCCCTTTGCCAGCGATAAAGATTACAGTTTAATATTTATTCTGATTTTAATATGGAAGTGGTGATGTCAGTACGAATATACGCATATATGCGTAGTGCGTCGTGCGTACAGACAGCTGATGGCAAAACGCTTTATGGCTATCGATGCTGTTCCTGAAGCCTGGAAAAAAAGCGGTTATACAATAAAAACGAGGGCGGTAAATAAACAAAAAAAAAACTTTAACAAATTAACCCTTTTGTGTTACAATTAACCCCTTCTGCGGTGAGTGACGCTGTTTCCGTCGGCAATTGTTAGCGATGTGCGGTTTTTGACGTTTCGGGCTTGCGGTAGACGATCAAATAAAACCAAACATTCTCGTCGGTTTACATGCTTACATGTTGGAATGTATGGAAGTAGGAAAATGCTTTCCTGCCCTCAGATTTACTGAACCGAATGACAGTTGGTGTCCTGTCAGGAATTTCCGTAATTTACTTTGACAATTCATCGAGGCACAACCCGGAAGCGTACGTGATTGTTCATTCGTTTAAAAGAGCGGTACGACAAGTCGTGCTCGGACGCTTGTTCAGCGCAAAGAAAAACAGAACAAAAAAAAACCTACCATCCAACGAGTGAATCCGTTTTCCGTGCTCTTGCGTATTTTTTTTTTTTGTGCTGTTAATTGAAGGTTGGAACTGCGGAACAAACAAATTGGTACCTCATGACACTTACAGTAGCAGTTTTAATTATGCACTGCATTTAACTCAACTGCAAATATTGACAAAACGGAGAGGCAAACCAAAACGCGGGTATATGCTACGTGGTGCATCCCGCATGCAGAGAAAACCGTAGTCTGTACCCGTTCCGTCTAACTTTGAAATAGCATCATACGCGAGGTAACGTTGCGGAATAATGGAGTAACAGAGTGCCATGGAGAAACTAAAAACAGGGTGAGTGCGGAAGAAACAAAAAAAAAACTACGAATGTCGGCGCTCTTTGAAACGATTCTTCCAATTAGTTACTAGTCGTTTGATTCATTATACTGGCCGCGTTAGTGGAGGGTATCCTTTTGGTGCGCAAGGCTGAAGTCCTTCACCCGTTGCTGTAGCGATTGGATTATCCATTTGCCCACTCTGATTGCATGCATCGAATATACATGAATACTTGTATGACTTCCAAAAAGGTGTGAATGCATGAGCATAGGTTGGAAATGAATTATCGCTGTACGCCACCTTTGTGGCCTTCGCAGTTCGTTGAGTTGCGCTGTCGATCCATCAATACACTACTACCCTACTGAAGATTACAAGTTGGAAAAAAGAATTAAGCTTCAAAAACCGGAGAAATTAAGAAAAAATGCGTACGAAATGGCGACGCATAAGAAGCGATGAAGGGATGTACAAAATATTACCTTTCAGGAGACGAGGAACAGCTAATTAAGGAATGGATAATTAATCTAAGTAAGTGCGGTTTCGTACTACAAAGAGATGATCCTTCTTAACTCTACTCAGAGTATAATTAATGAAAGTCAGACGAAAACACCCTTCAAAGTTTGCAAAACAAAATCCGACAGTTGCAAGGCCAGACCATTAATTAATGATGAATCAACACGGAGTTGTTTTTCAGGGATGGCATGAGGTAAAAGGTACGTAGTTCTTGTGTACTTCATGTGGATGAGCGTGTTTCTTTGTTTGTCTAAGAACTTTGCAAACATAATCTACTTTTCACAAAAAAGGCATGAATACCAAAATCTATTGACAACTTTGTGGATACTAAAAAAAATAGACAAGCACTTCATGTTTTAGAGGAAAGTGTCCGAAGGGCAGTCATTTCTCAAACTTGCTCATCCTGGATCTAGCAACATTAATCAGACTGTCCATGGTAACCTTTTGAACATTTTTGAAATCCAGAACGAATTAAAATGTGTTGAGGCTGAAATGGAAAATTGAATTGAATCAGTAAAAAATTATGGCTACCATTATTGAGTGAACAAATAAATTTAAATAATTCCGAGTGAGTATGAGAAATCATCAATTTTTGTTTTATTCATTGAAAGGTCTGTCGGTGCTATTATGTATGGAATAAAACATCGTTCAAATATCTGTAGTGGCTTCTATGGGAGCCACGCTTGTGGCGCATAAATTTGAATTCGACCGAAGGCAGTTGGTTTTTAGCGCCGCAGTGCCAACTCACACGCTTTCGTGCATTCTGAAGCGCACGGAACAGTGCCCGGAAAGAACACTCATTTCGATAAACCAATTTTATCAATTGCACGGGTTGTTGAACTCTACGTGCATCTATGGTGATTTGGCTGATATATCAAATGAATGAATATATGACATAGAAGTGTAAATTTGGAAATGCCTACTTTTCCTTAAATCTGGTTACTTAGGCTAGGTTCAAGTGGCTGGTTGCAAAGAGCCATCTTCTACTTTTGTTAATAAACCAATTGACAAATGTAGCATAGAAATTGTGCTATGGTCTCCTTCAACGTTTCTGTAAAGTCATTGAAAGGGGACACTATCCAGAAGTCACGTGTGCTTATGGCACAATAAGCTACGTAAACATGTACTATTGAGAGGAGACCAGATGTCTCGTATTGAAGTCCTCAGACCATCTGCCATAGAGTTAATCGTAAGAAACTTCCAAAAATGCATTTCTGAAGCGAAAGTTTTCAATGAGTGATTTCGATCTGGAACCGAAAAAAGCGATGCACCGTGTCAAGCAAATGCATCGGCTTTTTAAGTGAATAATTTTTGTCATATTTTTCTAATATAATATGTGACACTGTCTTATAGAATTCAGATGTCGGTCACCATTGGCGTATGGCGACGCTTCAATTATAATTAGCTTAGATGGTACATTAACACTGACGTACTGTGATTGTAATGCTCAAAAATCTAGAACTCTTTCTGAAATCGCCGTATTTTAGCCACTGTGTTGAACAAGAAGCACAAGATAGGGCGTGAATTTGTGACACTCCTATATGTTTAGAAACTTAAATGTTGAAAAGTAGGAATATAGCTGTCTCCAATTACATCAAGATGTTTCCACTTGTGAGTGGAGCGTCGAGCGTGCACTGGTGTCCCACTGGTTCTTAGTTGAAGTCAAGACGTCGATGGCCTTTCGACTGGGTAGATTTCTCTGTGGTTGAACCATTTTGTTCAGGTGATTTTAACGACCATAGATCGGTTACAAATTTTCTCAGAGAAATGCCAACCTATTCTTATGCAGAACCACAGAAACTTATTTCCCAATTTCATTGGCCTAAAGTCCTGAGATGAGATTGTGTCTAGCTTCTTCGGGACCCTTTCGTGTTGTACGTGTAGAAAGCGGGTGGGGTGGGCGCAAATGAAAAATGCAAAAGATGAAACACTTAACTGACAGGCGGTGTTATCTTTTATTTCGCAACAAAGAGAAGAAGAACTAAAATTGCATTCTGCTTGTATTTATATGAAAGCGAATTCGGTCGATAACCTGATCAGATGGTCCGAATATTATTATTTTTGTCAACAGATGTCGCTGACTGAATGATCGAAAGCATCAGTTCTGCACAGGGTGCTTTTTAACATTTCTCTTGAATTAGTATGTTCTATTTTTTTTCTTTTCGCCTACATACGTGATGTTATTTACTCAGAAGTGGAGTGTATAACGGTAGCGAACGACAAATTTTGAAAAGTGTTTTTCTGAAAACATTGCAAGTAACTAGATAGGCTACGAAAGTAAAAGTAACTCACGATCTCTTATGCCCGATTTCACAGAGCAAATTTATCTGCTGGCTTAGCTAAGGATCGAATTTAAACATCGCTCAAACTGACTTCGTTTTCACAGTCAACTTGTATGTAAGTGAAGAATTAAGTGTCATCGTGAACTACAGAAAACACCAAGAAAGAAAAACATGAACAAAATAGGCATTGTAATCAGTATTGCCACAGGTTAAATTTTTCATGTGTCCCAACAGCTTAAAAAACGAGTAATTATGAAAATAAATGAGTCCCAACGAAGGTTTTTGATAACAGAATGCCTCCTTATGTGCAAAAATAAGCTAGTATGTTTTCTTTGTTGGAGGATTTGATATTACACTGAAGCACTCACACTCAACATTTGAGCATTGCTTCTGTGATGAAGGGCATACAGAAGACACTGCCTGACAGAAGAAGTGCTCTGCCGTGTCGCTATCTTCGCTTAAGCCAAGCACATTTAACTGTTTGGTGAAAGTGTAGTGGCCGTCTTTGTGTCTTTTGTGTCAAGGGACAACAAGAATGCCGCGGATTTCTAGCAGACGTTTGGGAGCAAGAGCTTGGATCTTGCTCTCGAGAGTACCAACCATCAATATAAGCCCAAACCACAGACGCAGGTAGTCCGAGATCAGTTTCAGGTCATGATTAAGTTTAATCTGTTTCTTGTCTAGCAAGTTCATAGGCGATCACATTTGCAGCGATTCTTTGATGTCCTGGGATCCAGATGAGTTTCAGAGAATTTTGACTGCCAATCAACCGTTCACCTGTTCTTCACAATATAGTTTGTTGCCATTAGGATCGCATAGGTTTCCGCTTGGAAAACCGAAAGTGATGATGTGAAATAAAATTGCGTTAGGTGTTTAGGTAATTTTGTTCTTAAAATAATGAATCAAATCTAAAAATTATGAGTCCCCGAGTAAGGCTAAAAAGAGTGAGTCCTTTTGACTCTATAGAGTCCTTGTGTTAACACTGATTGTAATTGAAAACAAACAGCACTCAACTGACGAGAGGAAATGGGAACACACCAACACAATAAGCGAATTTTCATGCATGGGAAGATATTGTTGTGTGCTTTATAAATTTGCGTGTTCACTGCTCTCTCAGAAGCACTGCAAGACTAAATAATTAGTTGTGTGTGTGAGTTTCTTCTAGTGATGGAAACTATCGAATAAAAACGATCGAGTTATTCGATGATTGAAAACTGCATGCGTAATTCGTTCACTTGTATGATGGAAAAAGGTTTTTTTAGATTTCTGTGTTATTTATATACCGAGGATTAGACCTCCTGGGGAAACATAAAAACAACGCTCTGTACCTCCTACCTCAAAAAACAAAAATAGGTAACGTGGAAACGCAGAAACACCCCCCTCCCCCTCAAATCGTTGTCATACGTTCTTAACGACCCATTATGTGAATGAGTGAATAAAAACATACGACAGTTAAAATAATTCAGTTATTAACTACCGGTAGTACAATTCATTCGATAGTTCCAATCACTAGTTTCCTCGAAGTATTTTGGGGCTGACATAGTTTTAATACACCAATTGACAATTAAGCTGTGGCGATTTGTGACCTAAGTTAAACCACTATTTAAGTGGAATCCATCACTTAAGTTACACCGCGAAAACGAAGTTTCCATTGATTCTGAGTTTAGCATCAGGTCGACCCTTGAATCCCGTTCATATGAGGTCGCTACGCACTGCGAACGACGCAAAAAACTCATTCATATGGAGCTTTCTAATTCGCAGAGAACTACGGGAGCAAACTGACTTAACTGCGAATTTTTTGTTTTTTGTGGAGGTTGTGGATTGCGTTTGCCTCTTTGTGTATTACGAACGCAGCATGACAAAGAGAACGATTGATTCACAGAAAAAACGTTTAAATCATCAACTAGGATACTTATCCCAACTTTTGTTGAGATGTTTGTCGATCAAAAAAACTCGATAACTCAGTTACAATCTTTTTGCATACCAAGAAATATAAGGTTTTGGTTGTATTTGCTGGAAAATTGTTGTATCCGGAAGTTCATGTTTGAAGTTCGCCGCTCGTATGAACTGGCCTTTAAGCTCACACTGTGAAATCGGGCTTTAGTGTAGAACTCGAAGCACCTATCCTCTACGACGTCGAAAGGACGAAAAGATGTGCCCACGTGTGTCCTCTAACCGGCCACTCGGGTGGACATTTTTGCCCTTTTTGCCCTGCATCTGACCTTTCCTAAACTTTTAAATCACATTACATTAAAGCACGCATGTATTTGAACCTGCGCATTCGAAGAGTTACCTTTAAAAAATAAATTATTCATGTTGGATATCAATATCTTTAAGTGTTACATTTGGCTGCACTTAAACCTGCCATTTGGAAACGCAAAGCGCTTGAGTACTCAGACTGAAACTATAATATTCGAGTCATTGCACATAACTTGTCAACCTTATAGGTCGGGCGACTATCCGAATGCTTTCTTTCCATGACATTCTTCTTTTTCGGATGTCATTTTCCAGGAACACACAACCACACCGCCTTGTGTGGCACATATAAAATAACCCAGTAATATCCATTTTCGCCATCGCTGATGCAATACTGCTCTTGAATGTGTTTTTCGTTTATGGTGTCAATATTTCAAGTACCCGACGTCGCCAGCATCACACACGAGTATGTATTATATGCAAATAGTATTTACTTGCCGGTGGAGAATCTTCGTGGATCAGGGAATCCTTTATTTTCTGCGAACACATTCAAAGTGCCGTCAAAAGCGTGTCCTTCATGAGTGTGGGGATGGTTTTCTATGCTTTTAGTTTAACATGCTAACGTTATCTGAACCAAGTCATTTCACGTATATGGAGGTGGTAATATTCCGAAAGGTCCTACGGGTCGCGTATGCCATGGAACGAAAAGGCAACTTACCACCGCCCCAGCAACCCTTTTTCACCCCGAAGTGCATTTGATCGCTAGTGGATTTTTTTTTTCTGTCGTGTAGATAAAACAAGAGATATTCCTTTTACATATATCTTCAATTTGTTGTTGCCCTACGGGTGATTTTATATCACCAGCACCACTAGGAGATGTTTGCTTTTGCACGCTTTGTATTACAACCGCACTTTCGCCCTTCTCCGGGCTGGGGTTTGGGCCATTTTCAGTATCGTTTTACAAATATGCGAAGCGTATATGGAATTATGATCCCGTCGCGTCATAACAACCGACGATACGCTACATGTTGCTTCTTGGTCGTGGTAACCCTCTTTTGGAGGTCGTCCATAAGTGAGCTGTGCTCCGGTTGCCTTTGTTTTTGCGAGCGGATAATGTGACATGTTGCCAAATCACCAGATGGGGTTGCTCTTTATTAAACGCGGCATTATTATGAATTCGGCATGTGAGTGTGCGTCTAAACTCGTGTGGGCTGTCTGACACCCATCCAATTTTTATGGAAAGATTCACGATATTCCTGTGCTCGTTGGTCGTCCATGGTATCTTTGATTAAGAAGCAGAGCGGCTG
This sequence comes from Eristalis arbustorum, assembly GCA_916610145.1. Classification (NCBI taxonomy): domain Eukaryota; kingdom Metazoa; phylum Arthropoda; class Insecta; order Diptera; family Syrphidae; genus Eristalis; species Eristalis arbustorum. The sequence goes on along the minus strand of OU744320.1, from coordinate 50,468,544 downwards.
GTTTTGATGTTTTGTAGCTGTCGCTGTCAGTGGCATACAACCCCCCGCGTCAAAGCGGTGTCAAGTTAAAGGAGTGAATTTTGATATTTGCCTTCTCCACGGGCGAGGGTTTTTCAGAGTGTTGGCTGCGGTTCCCTTTTATATAATTTTTTTTGTTTTTTTTTTTCTAGTCATTAAGGGATGCGAACTTAATATGTAGAACATAAATACGGTTTATGTTTGACACCCACATGATGCATGGGCGAAAGTTTTTGTAATACAAGCAAACTTCAAGGACGAAGAGCGATGAACATGTTTCTCAAGTTTCCCTGGTAACTTTGATCCTCCGAGAATAATGCTGTATGTATTGAATGTGGTTGTGATGAACGTTACACGAACAAATGAGGTCTACATTTTTGGTATTATTAGGAAGGCAGAAGAATAAGAGGAAGAATTGTATGATTTATTCGAAATGCTATTGATTATTGCAAAAGTATCCCATTTGGATTGGGTTTTGCTGACTTGGAGAGGTTCAAAATGTACATTAATGAATCGTTTCCGTAGTGACTGCTTGCCATTAAGCCGTAAGATGGATGAAATACCAAAAAGAAATAATCTTCCATCAACTTGGGGAAGTCCTTAAAATTAATCTGCTCAGAAATATATGTATGTATAAACGTGCACAGGTCGTGCGTCTGTATTTTAATAAATCGATTTGGAAGGAATCAAAGTGTGATGTCGTGGCTCAGTTGAAGTTGTCACAAGGCAAATGTACACAAAGTTTTTCCCGTGAATGTACGCTCATGAGGCCGCAGTTTATGCGAAAGGAGTGAAGTCCGTTCACCCGTTATGCACTTTTGATACACCACCAAAGTGTAAAGGAAAGGAATTAGCTCTCACTGATCGAGCGAAAATAGGTGTGATTGTGGTACTCAATAACACTTTATGCAGCCAAGTATGCTAGCATCATCTGAACAATACTGTGAAACTCAAGAGATTGGTGGTGCAAGTTCTGATCTCTTTCCGGATGGTGACCGCAAGTGAAGCACATCGTAGATGGTCACCTGGCGCGGGATGCCTCATAACAAAACAAAAATTGTCTCTGTCGCCTAGTTCGTCGTTAATTTTCTCTTTTCCTCTTTTTCTCAGCCGTCGTTAATTTCGACCCCCCCCCCCGAACAAACACCAAATGAAGTGGCAGAACATCTCCTCCCCTTTCAATATCAACCCTACGACACTGGAAAAGTGACAGGCCATAACCATACATTTAAATCCAGGGCAAATTATTTTAAATTCTTCTAGGCCCTTCGCTTCCGATTAATCGTGCTCGCGAATTTACGAGTACGCTTCTAAGTATCCATTTCAGACTTGATGAATTTTGATGGACAAAAGTTCACGCCAACAATCAGTATAAATAAATCCATTTCCTGTGCTTCTTCATAAAACCGTCAGAATCTGAACAATCTAGTTCCATTATTCAAACGCGATTTGCCAGCATGACGCCCTCTGCAAAAAGTCGCCTCCCAGTTCATTCAGAACGTTGAAAAGGATAATTACTCTTACTTTCGATGCGAAACACCTCCTTAAGATTTATTCGAACGCCCGCCCCCTATTGTTGTTCGGCAACTCCTTGTATCAAAGGAATAAATTGATGCTGCTTGTTTGGTATAATTTAAGGATATAGCGTCACCCTGCAGCCGCGGGACACTAAATCAACCTCAATTTACAGTTCACCTTTGTAGTCTACGCAGTAAATTAACAGACAAGAGGATAATAAGCTAATTAAGTCCAATGTAGCTAAAAGTTCATCTCATTTGTTTACACAACCATCCACGGTACAGCCGGTCACGGCTTTATAGCTACTCCCGGGGCTGAGGCTATCATCTACTCTGTGTCTCATTCCGATTCTCGTTCTCTCCACTTCATCGTGCTTCATCCCTAGGTCTATTATGCTGCCCCTGTTCACCATTTATCTACAATCAATACAATCCGATGGGGATAACTTTCGCTGTGTTTATGTGTTGTATTGTTGTGTGTAGTGTGATCGAATGAATTAAGTATCTTAATTTTCCGCACCTTATTTTCACATCAAGCTTCCTTATCTATGTCCTCATTTACTCAAATCCATTTTGTGTCTTCATTAGGCGTCAGGATGTTGGATGGCAGCGTTAATGATGCCGTCGAGGCGAAAGCACTTAGCCTGAATCCACAACATATCGATATTTATAGTGCCTCATGGGGACCTGAAGATGATGGGTCGACGGTGGATGGGCCCGGTCCATTGGCAAGGCGTGCATTCATCTATGGGGTTACCAGCGGTCGCCAGGGCAAAGGTTCAATCTTCGTCTGGGCTTCCGGCAATGGCGGACGTTATACGGATTCGTGCAACTGTGATGGATACACAAATTCAATATTCACGCTATCGATATCGAGCGCCACACAAGCAGGGTAAGTTTAACAATACAAAACCAATATAATAATGCAATTGTGTTTCATTAAATGTGGTCTCATGGTTTTATGTCTTTCCTTACGGGTATAGTAGTGAATGTGTTTTACTATTTTCACAACGTTGCCTTTATGATTATCTGGCTTTGGCTACACTGGCTACACTGTTCGTGTTTGGTATGTCTCGTTTTATTGGATCTTATAAATAAACACGGTTCATGGAGTGTTTTATTGTTCTCTGGTCTCTGAATTATCTGGCACTTGTATTTGCAAACCGGGCAAAGTTTGTTGTCGTGTAGGATTTAACACAAGTCTCTTGTATAGACTTGTCACAGAATCGTTATTTGGGCTTTATTATGACAGCCTTTTGCAAAGATTGCGTTTAGTTGTTCCTTTGGGTTCTGGTCAAATTTTCCATACCAATGTGGTTTTATTTTCAATGGTTCAACTAAAACGTAATTCTTAGCTTTTTGTGGCAATATTTCGGGCTTCGAGGGGAAAAGATTGGTACATTGGAAAAAATCATGGTCGATTTTGTTTGCCTTTTGAATTTCACATTCTTCGTTAATGCTAAGTGAGTTTTCAGGTACATATAGATTGCGACGCATTGTCCTTCACTTCCAAAGTGTATTTGAACAGGATTTCAGAAATTTAACTGAGGGTCACCCTCTTTGCACGCCAAATTAATGCCCATTCTCGTTCCCGATGACCCGTCGAATGTCAGCTTTGATTAAAATGATCAATCGTCTTGCATTGTATCGCAAGGATAAATAAGTGATAGGCTGAACAACACAGTCTTGCGGTACGTCACCTTAGAGATTTGAGTAAAGAATAGTCCTAATCCTACCTCAAAGCAGAATGGCGGATCAATAGACAGTTCTCTAACAGGCCATAATAATGCTGTCATGCTTAATAAGCCCGGATACTCATAAGCTCACACAGACGTCCACATCATGAAATGTTCATAATCATAAGTACCTATAATTCGAACTTCAACGTCAAAGTCGAAAGAGATGCACAACCGACAAACTTTTCACTCTAAGAATGGTACTCGCGAAGGCTTGAGATTGTGCTTAGCCAATTTACAGCGTTTCGTACACTTGAAGAAGGCTTACGACCGAGTGTGTCGCGGTAAATTCTAGAGTGTTCCGAAGGAGTAAGTGATTGTTTGTTTTTTTAGTACACAAACTATACACAAACTGCAGCTAAATCAACACCTTGCACCGTGGGCGTTGGACTTCGACAAGGATGCGTCTTGTCACCTCTCCTTTTCGTCATATATATACAGATGTTGCAACGCAGCCTAGGTGAGGAATGTTTCACAATGTGGGAGTTAAGGGTAAGTCATCTGTAACTTGTAGATGATTTGGACATCCTTCCAAATTAAACTCCAGAGCGCAATCGATATGTTTTTGATCGTACGTGCAGATGACAAATCAGAGGTAATAGTAATTTCCACAACGCCTGTGCAATGCACTCTACGTGTGAGTTGAGTCCCATTGAAGTAGATGGAAAAGTTAAAGAAGAATGGTGTTTTTCACGAGTGATGGGAAGACGGTCCAGCCACCTGACCAAGTCGTTGCGAATGGGCAGAAATCCTAAGGAGTTAGAGTCGAGTGGCCTGAAAGTTTCAAGTTCGTGCTTTCCTCCCGCGACTCCTTTAGCGGATCATTTGGGTCAGAAAATGATTTTAAAGCCTAGACAACAAATATCGTGAGAGAATTGATTGGTAAACATCAACACGACTTTGTTCCGGACTTGGTGTCTTATAATTGTTCATTGAACGCATTGGCGACTGTTTGGGCAAACTCCTAGACTAGACCGGAATGTTATAGGGGTCTCCTAATTCGTTTTTTGACTCCATTTGTAGTTTCATTACTCAACATATTACACCTAACCTTGTCTGTAGAACAAGGATGTCCCCAGGTAATCTGCAAAAAGGTACCCAATCATTCCTTGACTAATGTACGTTGCATTTTCTACGATCTTTAACTCTCCGGATGAAGTAAGTGAATGAATAAAAAGGAAATTTAAGGCCATACTTGTCACCGTGAAATTTAAAAGAAGATATTTTTAAATTCTGATCCCTGTCATGATGATTATGTCCTTTCTCAATGAAGCTGACAGAAGAAATCTCAAAAATGACATCTTATTATTTCTCAAGCATACACCACGTGTGTGCGAAAATTATTCTCGTCTCTGATTGTCGAATATCCAACACATTCTTTTTTCAATTTCACTTGAACTTTCATGGGCAAAATGTCATCGGGACATTTGAGAATGCTTATGTGTCTGTTTAAGCTCTCCTCCCACTTACTGATATCAGCCAAGTGGGGGATTACATTAAGTTTAGGCTCACACGTGCGCCTAATTACCATCTTCTTCGACAACATGAGACCTCGCATTTGCCATAAATCTGCCCCCGAAAAAATCTGAACGAATTAACTTACCGAAAGTTACCCACGAACCAATCAATCAAACATTTTATAATTCCTCGAAATCTCTTTTCTTACTTTTTCCCCAAAATTATTTCTGGTTGGCAGTGGAGCTCAAAGCTTCTTAATTACATTTCAAATTTCATACATATTTTTTTCAGTCAGGGATGTACGTATGTGCCCTGTCATACCTACTTAAAAAAAGAATGAGAACATTTTCCGAGAGTATCGCATTACAGAAAGGGAAAAATCCATCCCCCGAAAGTGTACATACATGCATCCCTTCAATGATCCACTTCCAACATCATCCGTGCTTTTTGCGACAAAAAAGGAACAAGTCGCATTCGGGAAATGGAGGTAAATTGAATAGAAATCATCTGTCGGATTTCAGAGCAAACTGAACGTCAATAAAATACCGGCCACACAATGGCCATCGCTCACAGACTATTTTCCCATTTTCGCTCATAGGCGTTATGGCGAAATGTAAACATGTACCGGAACTAGATGTGAAGTAAATTGAATTTGTTTCAAAATTGAACTTCACAAATTCAATAAGAGAGATCTTATAGTGTTCGCCAATTTACTGCTGCACATAGAGGCCTCTGTGATATAATAAAAATATAATAAGTCTCGAAGGGAATGTTATATGTTTTCTGGATGAAAAAAGCACAAAATAATGGCTTTCTAAGTATTTTCATACCATTCGAAGCCTGGCGGTCTTTGTTCGACTTTTTCGTATTTTATTGTGTCCTTGGAACCGTACTATTTTCCTTAAAAAAAAAAGAACGAGATACTTCTCCTTTTCCGTTCGCTTTTACGATTTAATCGTTGCCATGAAGTGGGGTAAAAAGTTGCGAAGGCAAAAATGGGAAAACAATTTTATCACGCACCCACTCCCGCAACGTCACAAACCCACTTGGGGTGGATGCTACATGAGGGAGTGTGTGTATTGGTTTACAATGGAATATATAGACTTTATCTCAATTTCAGTGTGTTGATTGAGTCCCTCGTTCCGAGAGGCACAAACGTCCACTTGCTCTTTGCACAGACATACGTACATAAACACACATGCACACGCAGAATCTGGAGAAAGAGATGAACGAAAGGCAAAAATATGAAAAAAAAAGGAAGCAAATTGAATTTTATGACAACGAAATTGCGGCGTAAATATTCTCACATCGCGCTTTATAGGGCACGAATAAGGATTCGTTTGACAGCGCATACCCCCTTTGCTTAAGGCCAAGAAATTACTTGTCGGTTATGGTTGGCCCAAAGAAAAAGTTTGATAACATTTACAAAACAGGGTGGTGAAGTTTTCGAATTTGAACTTTTCCCTCTGTTAAGGGATAAATAACAATTTGGACATATTCGTAGTCCTATTGGTGGCACTCATTTTTATTTGCAAGTAGGTCAAAAATAACATTTGAGAATTTGTGTGAATTGTTTGGCCTTGTCATCGTGTAGAGCAACTTCTGGGTTAGCAGAACGACCTATTTTCATTTGACGACATAACCAAAAGTGAAGCAGTGCAAAAGAGCAACAGCAAAATTACGACTGGGGTGAGGACATACAGGCAGGTAATGACTGAGCCTCACCAGCGCACCCATGGTTCCATTGCACAGAGCCAACAATAGTAGGCCTATGTTGCGTTATCATATTCATGCCTTAATTTTATTGGCTTCAAGGTGATGTGTCAAGAAAGAGGCTTGAAGGCATCGGAATACACTCGTTACTGAGTAACGAGTATCTTGTTAATTTGTGACGAAACGTTACCCCCACTAACTGCCATGACTAAATCGGTATGTTTGCTTGCTTATAGTTGTGTACCTTCTCATTATTCTTTATTCTACAGTTTGGTGAAATGCTGTATACTTGACTTAAGGGTAACGACAAGAACTGATTTTAGTATGAGTAGACTACTAGTTAAATTTTTGACCAGCTTTTTAAAGTTAGTAACAGATTCTTCACTTAAAAGAAGTAACTTTACTTGTAACATGTTGTGTCTCAATATATTCATTATTGCATTACTCTTGCGTCATACCTCGCTAACAGTCAAAATCAGAAGTACATACCTTAGTAAACGTGACAAGCCGAGAGCGCGCGCAACTCGCCAAACGTACCCTTTTTCTGTGCCGCCGTATTTGCTAATATCGAACAAGAAACTTACACTAAAACGCCATTATTAGACACAAACTCTTGCAAACCCGAATCCAGCTTATTTTTACAGCTCTACCTGCAAGTCAGTTGCTTCAATGCAATTATGTGAGAATTTGTAAGGATTTTAGTCGTGCGAGAATCTCTTGGTATTACTCATATTCCATGGCTGTGGCGTCGTAGGAAGATGCGTTAACTTCCACTCTGGTTCTCGAAATACTCCATGCTCATAATTCTCCGATCCACATTTCTCAATTGCCAACCGCTCACAAGCAGGGTTATCCTAATAAAGCGTATATCTGCCAAAACTTGTAGGTTTTCCAGACGAAGCACTCTTCGAAGGGAGTGCACTCCCTTGAGCCATGTAGTGATCTGATGCTTTGAATGGAGATGCAGTTTTACACGGTCTCGCAATATTGAGAGATTTTTTTTCGGAATGCTCAAGTGGTTGCAGGAGAAGATAGAGCCATGAGCTTCAGGAACATGAGCGCAGCCCACATAATTAGTGTGGCAGCAAAGTTTAATTTCACAGCAGCTACTTCATTTCCTTAAATAAACATGCGGACCACATGTTGGGATATTTGATTACATCCTACACTTTGTTTAGAAAGGATACGAGTTACTTTCGTTGTAATATTCGAACAAAACTTGCCGGACACACTCGCGTTAATAATAATTGTATAATATGGGTGGCGCTACAGTCCGTGGAAGCTTCTCAGCAACCACTCGTATTGTGCGTTCTATTGGTCTCTCACGAGTGGAAGTGATCTACAGTTTAATGCCGACTGCGAACGGCCAAGTTTGAGAAGCTCTTTCTAGACAGACACCCGCACTACACATCATTTATGCATCTTTTAAATATACGCCAACTGGAAACAAATTAAAGGAAATGGAACACACGCACATCCTCACTTAATCCAAAGGACACTTCATTGCTCAGTTTTTAATGTGGCACTAATGTGCACTGCATTGCGTCAGCAACTGTTTAAAAATAAAAGCACCATCTCCCTGAGAAAATTTAAAATTCAACCATTCGACAGTCCAGTCGCCATTCTCAACTTTATCCATGCAATGCTTGATCTGAGATCCACATCAGCACACATCTAATAACTATATGCGACGAAATAAACGTAAGTCCAGCATCCAGCATCCAGATGGGTTACGAGACATCTAGTTAAATATTTACCAAACATCGAAACAAGTATTCTCTAAAATTTAACGTCCACCCTGTGCACTTTCGTTTTCCCTCAATACTCTTTGCGCTGCCGATTTTATTATGCTCCTCCGTTGGCTTGCCACACTGTACCCCAGTGGGTGGCTCAGTCTACTTATATAGTTTTCAATTTTATCACGCTCTTAGCTGGCATTAAGTTTTTTCCGTGTGTGATAATACGAAATCGTTTTATATTCGAAGTAGTAAACTCAGGAGATTACGAAGGAATATTTATCCAGTTTCGTAGTATTCGTGGCGTGGAGGGAGGTGCGCTGCTGGAAGTAATTCGGTTTGAAAAATTAACATGTAAATTTTGTATTCCCCTAAAATCGTCATAAATTGAATATTTCAGATACATTTTTCGATAAGATTATGAATTTCGAAGGGGATTCCGAATTTATGGTTTAGTTGTGAGGAAAGGGATTTGTAACGATTGGAGATGATGTAGAATCGAATTCACAAATGTTTTACATTTTTTTGAGTTTATTTCTTATCGCAAAGCTGACGCTATCGAATCAAAATTTGTGATGACATTGTTGTCAACGAATGTGGTCTGATGCGACGTACTCTGGATATGTTGCGTCGGTGTGATCCATGTGTTGTTACAAGTCCTCTCAAATGGGTCATGTAGCCTCCTCAACAGGGCTGTGTACGCATGTGAAGCTGATGTTGAAGAATCTACGTTGAATGCGGATCATATGTAGGCGACCACTTGTCGGCTAAGTCGACCTTGAGTTTCTTCAACTGCTCCTTCACGATGAATCTTTCGCCTGTACTCTTCCATTGCCTAACCGCCTTGTAGCATGTTCCTCGGGTTTTCATTGAATTGAAGATAGCGGAGTGCACTGCGACCATAGTAGGTCTAGAATCCCCTCTTTATTGATCTGGGACTGAAGAGCTATCTTGAGAAACTCGAAGACCTCTCTAGATGGAATGTCTTGTAAGTCTTGTTCATTATGTAACTCGGGCATAAGCCTCCAGCATGTCAGGAGTATATTTACCCATCAAGCCTTTCTGGAGTCAGCTCCGTCATTTCGTAGTTCCTTCAGTTTACGACCGACCGATAGAGCTTCTCCAACAGCTGATGGTTTTGTTCCTAAGTGTGTGCATTGTTAGGCCACCGTATTAGGTGGATATGCACTTTCTTACCTACGACGTCCGCCGCATACTGCTTCACTTCTCAGCTGTTACCGTTGAGTGTAGAGACTACCCAGGGGATGTCGTGAGCAGGGCCTGCGTCAACTCGATCCCTTACAGAGAACGTTGCTGACATCCCGCCGTCAACAACTGGTGTATTTACATGCATTGTTCCTTTTTTTCTGTCTAAATAATAAACTTCACTCAATTTTATTTTGGAACCAAAGTGTATACTTTCAAATTATGTCATGTCCCAACGAACAAAGCCATTGCATGAAAATCGCACAAAAAATACAAACATGTGTACATAAACGAAACGAGTAAATAATTAAATAGATCAAATTAGATCGAAAATTCATTGGCGTCTGTATTAAATTAATTCCGTTGGTGGAAAATTGGCCACAATTAGTGCTTTGAGTTTTGTGCTCGTTTGATTCCCTCGGGCAGTGCATTCGAATACATAAGTTAAAACAGGAATAATTGCATAAAACTAATTAATTTATCGCGTACACGGACAAGTAATTACCTTAATACACGCTGGTGTGAATATCGCTTGCACAAACCAAATCATATTCCCTTCAGTTCATTGTATTAACACATTTATGTGCGACAACTTGTGTGCGTATTGAATGCGAGCTACAAAAAGCCTGGCATCCTTTCGTTAAAGCTCTTGTGTTTGTTGCGTTTGCAAGGGGAACTGATAAATCGTCCAGTCGTTTGCGGATTCAGCTGCACATCGGTTTTAATCACACGGCCCTAGGGATGGACTGCAGCATTGGACTGATTGCTTGTTGGTTACATTTGGCCGCATTTCTGTTTCATTCGATGGCCAAACGCTCCCTGTCCGCTACAATGGACCTGACGTATATGACGACAATTACAATATGAGAAGTGCTACCTTGGCTGAACTGAAGGAAGAAATAACAAAGCTTAAACCCAAAAAAGTATAAGAGATCAATGAAAAATGGCCGAAGTGATTATGGTACCAAAACCGTGGAAACCATCTGAAGACAAAAAGTCCTATAGACCAGTTTCACTTCTTCCGATAGTGTCTAAGGTCTTTGAACAAATTCTGCTTAGACGTCTAAGTTAAATTGTAGAGGAAAAACAGCCTGTTCCAAATCACCAATTTGGTTTCAGAAGTAAACACTCAACTAAGTACATCGTATAACTGACGTAGTAGAAAAGGCATTCGTTCCGCCGCATTCCTTGATTTTTCGCAAGCTTTTGACAAAATCTGGCACGAAGCCCTGAAATATAAACTTAATCGATCCCTTTCCGGGAAATTTTATAGTATTCTAGCGAGCTATCTCTCTGATAGAATCTTTCGAGTAAAGCATGAATGAAATGAAAAACAGAAATGAATACTCTGCCTTTAAAAATATAAATGCTGGTGTACCGCAAGGGAGTGTTGCTGGCCCTCTGCTATACCTGCTGTATACAAGTGATTTACCACGAGAAGAATACACTGCTTTAAGCACATTTGCCGACGACCCTACAATTCTGGTAACGGGGAAAACGATAGAACAATCTACATAAAAATTACAACGCTATCTAGATCAGATACATGAATGGATGAACTCCAGGCGAATCGTCCCTTCTTCTTCTTCTTTGTGTGGCGCTACAGTCCGGGGTGGACCTGGGCCTCAACCAACATGCCTCTCCAACTAGCGCGATCCCTGGCTAGCTGTCTCCAGTTTCGCACACCAAGTTGGTTGAGGTCCTTCTCCACTTGGGTGCGCCACCTTAAACGCGGGCGTCCTCTGTTGCGTTGCCCTACAAGTTCGGATTCGAAGATTCTTCGGGCAGAAGCTGTGGTGTCCATACGCTCTAAATGACCTAGCCACCGTAGGCGTTGGATCCGTAGACGCCTAACTAGGCTCATGTCGCTGTACAGCCCGTACAGTTCGTGATTGAATCTTCTCCTCCAGAACCCGTCAACACAAACAGGACCAAAGATCGTGCGTAGAACTTTTCTCTCAAAGAGACCAAGGACTTCTTCATCCGCTTTCGAGATTGTCCATGCCTCCGCGCCGTATAGCAGGACTGGGATGATCAGAGTCTTATATAGAGTCAACTTGGTTCTTCGAGAGAGGGCTCTATTACTCAATTGGCTCTTGAGCCCGAAGAAACAGCGGTTGGCAAGAGTTATCCTACGCTTGATCTCGGTACTGATGTTATTAGTACAGTTTACTCCGGAGCCGAGGTAAGTGAAGTCCTTGACTAACTCGAAGTTATAGCTGCCCATTGTGACGCTCTGTCCAAGACGTCGATGTTGTATGTCCTTTTTTGAGGACAGCATATACTTCGTTTTGCCCTCATTCACCGCCAGACCCATTTTAGCCGCTTCCGTCTCAATGTTAGCAAAAGCCTCACTGACGGCTCGCTGAGTTCTGCCAATCACGTCAATGTCATCGGCGTATGCTAACAATTGCACGGACTTCTGGAAGATCGTGCCTCTAGTGTTGGCGTGTGAGTTTCGCACGATCTTCTCCAGGACGATGTTAAAGAAATCACATGACAGCGGTCGCCTTGTCTAAAACGTTTTTTGACATTGAAGGTCTCGGTGAGTTCGTTACCGACCTTGATGGAGCAGCGAGAGTTCTCCATCGTCATCCTGCACAGCCTGACGAGTTTGGCAGGAATGTCAAAACTAGACATGGCGTTGTATAGCTCGTCTCTATGCACGCTGTCATATGCGGCCTTGAAATCGACGAACATATGGTGAGTGTCGATTTGCATTTCTTGGGTCTTTTCCAGGATCTGCCGTAGTGTGAAAATTTGGTCTGTTGTGGACTTTCCTGGCCTGAAGCCACACTGATATGGACCTATCAGATTATTAATGAATGGCTTCAGGCGGGTACACAAAACGGCAGAGAAGATCTTATATGCGATGGTAAGAAGACTGATCCCTCGATAGTTGGCGCAGTTGAAGGGGTCTCCTTTCTTGTGGATCGGGCAAACGATACTGAGATTCCACTCGTCGGGCATGCTTTCCTCAGACCATATCTTGCAGATGAGCTGGTGCATGCGCCCAACCAGATCATCTCCAGCTGCCTTAAATATTTCAGCGGGCAGACCGTCCGCTCCAGCAGCTTTGTTAGACTTCAGTCTTGATATTGCTACCTTGACCTCGTCTAAGTCTGGGGGACGGTATTCACGTCTGTCATCGTCCAGATTGAGTGGAACATTCTGCCTGACAGCGGTATTTTGGTCCTCATCGCCGTTTAACAGTCTGCAGAAATGATCTCAGTATCGACTGCGACTCTACTACCAGATGTCCATTTCCATCCCGACAGGCTTCTGTCCGAGTTTTATATCCATTGGATAATTGTTTTACCCTTTGATAAAACTTTCGGACGTCATTCCTGCCATAACACCTCTCCATCTCCTCGACCGCGCGCTTCTCATGCTCTTTCTTTTTTCTTCTGAGAAGCCGGTGCTCTTCCCTTCTCTTCTGTTCGTAGAGCTCACGAACAGCCCTCGTTGTTCGATGTAGCGTTGCCTTGTAGGCCTCCTGTTTGGCTGCATGTGCCTGCCTGCACTCGTCGTCAAACCATGGGTTCCTTCTAGGTGGTGTCGTAAAACCCAGGACATCAGTGGCAGCTTCTTTGATGGCTTCTTGACAACGACTCCATTCTTCTTCGATGGTTTGTGCAGGCGGCGTCGAACTAACAGAGAGTTTCTGGGAGACTCGGTCGGCAAAGATCCTGGCAGTCCGCTGCGATTGTAGCTTTGCGACGTCAAACCGTGGTGTTCGTTCTCGACTCCGTTGTTCTCGTGATATCCTGATTCTTACCTTGGCTACAACAAGGAAATGGTCCGAGTCAACATTGGCTCCTCGGAAAGTTCGGACATCGAGAATGCTGGAGGAGTGTCTGACGTCGATCGCAACGTGATCAATCTGGTTGACGGTTGATTGATCTGGGGACCGCCATGTCCCTTTATGGATGTTGAGGTGTGGGAACCGCGTGCCAGCAACAGAGAGGTTACGTCCCATGACAAAGTCCACCAGCCTTAGTCCGTTACTGGACGTGGTGTCGTGTAGGCTGTGTTTCCCTATGACTTTAGCAAAGATTTCTTCTTTACCCAGCTTAGCATTGAAATCTCGCGAATCGTCCCTAACGAAGGCAAATCCGTCCATGTTAACTTTACTTATATGCACGTTGATAACTTGCCTAAACCGTGTTCAAATACCTTTTGGTAATGAAACGAAATGTCTCGGAATGACTCTTGACGATACACTCAATTGGAAGGAGCACGTTAAAAAAGAAACGTGCAGAACTTGACATGGTATACAAAGAAATGTACTGGCTTATTGGTGAACATTCCAAGCTAAGTATTGACGACAAATTGCTTATATACAAGTGCTAAAACCCGTCTGGACCTATGGCGTACAACTATGGAGTTCTACCAAAGAGAGTAATAGAAACATACTACGAACATATCAAAATAAAGTGCTAAGGACCATCGTCAACGCACCCTGGTATATACGAAACAGCGAGACCTTGGAATTCCATCCGTCCAAGATGAAATTACGAATTTTGCTTGTAAACCTAAGCGTCGTTTGTAAGAGCACATAAACTCTGGTGTCCCTCCAATTCTCGACGAATGTAACGCTTTCCGGCGTCTTCAAAGGACTAAGCCTCTTGAACTATCACGGTGAATTCAACGCGCGCTTACCTGCGGTGTTAGCAGGAACTCTCAGAATTTCTTGCCAAACTTTACCAAGAAAATAAAACTGCTGGAGTGTAAGAGTGTTCCAGTGGAAATATATTTTATTTGAAGGGGCTGGAACGATCCCCACAGTCTCTTTTGAAGATTTTCACCTGCACTCGCCACAAAAAAAATGTTCTGTTTTTGAACCAAGACACGAGACAATTTTTCGTTGGTTTTGTGCGCTTTATGTCTGACCTCGTAGCGGTGGGCTGATAGTCCTCATTGAATCGGTGGACTGAGGAATAGCACAGTGATGTCAGCCACTTACCAAATATCAAATAGGAATTTATAAACCAATATTATAGCAAATCCAGGCTGAATTTGAGAGGTGACACGAATTGTATTGTAGCACGTGACACCACTCATTTGCGACTTATTGACACATACCCGAGATTTTAGAATACCCCACATCCGCCTCATGAAATAAAGTCTATAGGCTCAAATCGCTCATTCTTTGGTGTATGTCACAGATGAGGCGTCCATGGTGATAGCAATGCAAACAGCTTACAATGCGCATTAAACAGTGGCTTTCTGCGCGTCCATTGCAACTAGATGCTCTTCTGACGAATTATCCTAGCTTGTGAATGGATACATTAAAACAAATTCTCCTCTTCCGAATGGTTTGGATTAGGGTGCCATAACATCCAAGACCAGCCGCCCATTCGTTCGCAATTCATGACTCGGTTGGAATCAGGTTGCTACTTACTAACTGTTTGGGCCAAAGACACAGTGGTGCAGCCTCCCATCACAGACGAGCATGTGTCCACTGCGTCCAGTCATCAAGCAAAGCTATCTTACATAGATATAAATTGATCTTTATACCGATGATTCGGTCTACTTTCCTTCTCGAACCAGGTTTCGAAGACCCTCTTAGCTGAAGCGTTGGTGTTCATGCCCTCGATATGAATGAGCCAGAGTGGTCGACGGGTTTTTGCCTTTCGGACTACATCCACATGCTGGTACAGCTCGTAGAGTTGGCGGCTGTGTCTTCTCCTCCATTCACCTTCCTCGCAGACGGGACCAAATATCCGACCTGGAATTTTTCTTTCGATGGCACCAAGAATTAGCTCTGCAGTTTTGCTCATCGTTCAGCTTTTAGCTCCATTAGGCGTCTTGTAGAGCATGATTTTGGTCCTTCCAGTCAGGCGTTTGGACCCCAGTTGTTTCGACAGTCCGAAGAAACATTTGTTGCCAAGGATGGTTCTAGGTCGGATGACTGTGATGTCATTCGTGGACTTAACATTTGCCAGGAGGTAAAAAAATTCCTTGGCACCTCAAAATTATAACAGTCGATTGGGATATTCTGTCCGTGACGCAAGGTTTCTTGCTCGTCAGCATATATTTTGGTTTATCCCCATTGACCTTAAGACCAAGTCGTTTCGCTTCGTCTTCAATTACAATAAATGCGTCACAATGGGAATGAGCGACTATGTTGATGTCATTTGCATATCCCAACAGTTGGACTGGACTATTGCCCGCCCACTGTCTTCTCCAGTCTACTAGCCTCGTGATATTCAAGTAACTGACCATAGTAGTATGTACGTATTCTAAACTAATGGCTCTAGCTCGAGTTTAAGTGGCTCTTAGTCGCCAAACCCAAAAGAGGTAACACTGTCTCTTAGAGAGATAAGTTTGCCGGTGTTTTGCTTGATTGTGCACTGCTCGAAAAGGGCGATTGTCCGCATATTTTCCAAAAGAGATAGACATCCATTCGACTTGTCTCTTCTTTGGGATCTGTTACAGTACGGACACATCAGCAGCAGCCAACAAGCCTCTAAGATATAGAACGACAGCGAACCAGCTGTCTATAACTGTGCGGGGAAAGGTACCTGATGTTGATTGGTCTATAGCATCTGAAAAATATGAATATCGAATTACAATTCATTTTTTTTTATAATTTGCGCGTGCTCAAGGGGTTATAAATACCCTTAATTGTCCGGGGTCAAGACACAGCACGGGCCGAAGGTATAGAGGGAGAGAGAGAGAGGAGGTACCTGTGCACATTGGTCTTAAACATCTGCGGATTGTAATCTATTGGAAATATTGAACTGGGAAGAGCATTCCATGTTCGTGTAGTGCGGCTAAAAAACGAGTCTCTAAATTTCACAGTGCGCTCGAAAGCAGGCTTCAGGGTAAACTGATGTGCATTCCTGGCGAGACGTGTATTGCGGCTGAATTCAAGGAGAGGAAGAATGCAGTTGGCTAGCTCACTTTAGCATCGTTTGTTAAAATAACGATAAAATACGGACAAAGAAGACACGGTTCGTCGATGTTCAAGCGAGTCTAATGAACCCGCGATATCATTGTCTCCTATAAGTTTTATCGCTCGCTTTTGGATTCTATCGAGTAGGTGCAAGGTGGTCTTGGGGGCACAAGACCAGGTATGAGCGTTATACTCAAGCTTAGGGCGAATATACGCCTTATAGAATAAATATATATAATAGATAAAAAAAAGAAAAAAGAAAAAAAGAAAAGAAAAGAAAAAGGAAATTGGAAACAAAGTGGTCCCCAAGGGCTGTTCAACGCGATTGGACCTCATTCAAACTAGTTCCGTCTTTTTTAATCTAGATCTCACTTCTTTTCAATCTAACCCGATCCGATAAATTCAATCCATCACTAAAGCACCATCAAAATCGTTACGCCAATTATATGTGCTCACCAGATTGTGAGCACTTTCCTGTGCTAGATACAAACTTGACTCTGGTCAGTGTTTCGCTTAACGATTGTTCCTATCTAACCCAATGGCAGGGAATCGGTTGTAGATTCCCAAGGGTACATGTAACTCGACTTTTTCAAAAAAAAAAAACGACGAGTCGACATAACGTTTAAAGTGTATTTGCGGAATATATCCCCCCCCCCTACCCTTTTAATAGTTAAACGTAAAACACCTACATCCTCATAGACAATCCAATTTAAACAGTTACTCCACATCTCTTCTCGATACAAAAGAACAGCAGAAAGTGCAGTCGAATATATTTGAAATGCATCATCCCCCTTACAATGCATACCTTTCGCTTAAGGCGTATTCCTACCTTGCTGCGGTTTGTGTACGATGTGTACGAGTGTGTGCAAAGTGCTCTGCTACTTCCTCACAGTGTCCTCCTTTGTCGCTTTAATATTTTTGTTCCTTTAAGTCTTATCTAGCATTGACAGGAAGAACTTTGAATTTAACCCAAATATGTTTCGAAATTCAATTAATTTCCAGATTTAAGCCATGGTATTTGGAGGAATGCTCCTCAACCCTGGCAACCACATACAGCTCTGGCACACCTGGACACGACAAGAGCGTAGCAACTGTCGATATGGATGGACGATTGCGTCCCGACCACATTTGTACGGTGGAGCATACAGGAACTTCGGCATCGGCCCCACTGGCAGCTGGCATCTGTGCTTTGGCACTTGAAGCCAACCCCAATCTCACTTGGAGAGATATGCAGTATCTGGTGGTGATGACATCTCGTCCAGAGCCGCTTGAAAAGGAGAATGGTTGGATCACTAACGGGGTTAAACGGAAGTACAGTCACAAATTCGGTTACGGTTTAATGGATGCAGGTGGTATGGTTAGCCTTGCCGAGCAATGGACCTCAGTGCCGCCTCAACACATCTGCAAGTCCCGTGAGAATAATGAGGATCGTAAGATTGACGGCAGCTATGGGTATACACTGCAAACGCACATGGATGTGAACGGATGTGCTGGCACCATTAATGAAGTTCGTTATCTGGAGCACGTTCAGTGCAAAATTACGCTGAGATTCTTCCCGCGCGGTAATCTGCGCATTTTGTTAACATCCCCAATGGGTACGACGAGCACGCTTCTGTTCGAGAGGCCGCGTGATATTGTGAAATCAAACTTCGACGACTGGCCATTTTTGAGTGTGCATTTCTGGGGAGAAAAGGCCGAGGGTCGATGGAACTTGCAAGTGATAAACGGCGGCAGACGCAGAGTGAATCAACCCGGTATCCTGTCGAAGTGGCAACTGATTTTCTACGGAACAGCTGTGAAGCCAGTGCGCCTGAGGGGTGACTTACAGGATCAGTCGCGCCGAACACAGGGCTTGAATCCGTTTGTTTTCCCCACCGACTCTGACCTCGGCCAACCGACCGGAGGCTTCTACAACACAGACCAGTTTGCCGGCTACATGAACTATCAGAATCTATTCACTGGCGCTGGCAGCAACCCAGAGAAGGCGGTGGCCACCATGGACGGACACAACATACCCACGCCGCAGCGTCAGAATGTGATGGCTGACTCAAATAACAAGCTCGTCCTTCACGACTGCGACCCGCAGTGTGATTCTCAGGGGTGCTACGGACGTGGACCAACGCAGTGCGTTGCCTGCAAACAGTACCGTCTTGATAAGTAAGTTGTAATTGAAATGCGCACGAACACATGTTCGCCTAATCGTTTTGTTTCACTTTGTAGCACGTGTGTAAGCCGCTGCCCACCGAGGAGTTTCCCAAATCAAGGTGGTGTTTGCTGGCCTTGTCATGAATCATGTGAAACTTGCGCCGGTGCTGGCCAAGACAGCTGCCTGACGTGTGCCCCAGCTCATCTGCATGTAACCGACTTAGCTGTTTGCCTGCAACTCTGTCCCGACGGATACTACGAAAGTAAGTTCTGACGTGCACGTGTCACACATTTGTGTACCCACGAAACTGTATATTTGCATTTACAGATTACGACAACAAAACGTGTGTTCCCTGTGAGGCTAATTGTGCATCCTGTCAGGATAGACCCGATTACTGTACCAGCTGCGACCACCATCTAGTAATGCACGAGCACAAGTGCTACTCGGCGTGCCCGCTTCACACCTATGAAACAGAAGATTACAAGTGAGTGAACAATTAATTACTGAGAAACACGCGAGCGATTACACTCGAGGAGGCAACAACGTCTCGCCGAGACATTTATGTCCATTTGTGACCAAATGTCAAATGTATCCACACCGCAGGCGTTGCCTCTGGCTCCCGAAGTATGCAGCCAACAATGTTAAATTTTGTGGTGATGGAAAATTGATGTTGGCCAGTTGCCTAGGCTCTGCTTCTGGCACTGGTTCTAGCTATACAGGTTCACGGTGTATGCACGGGTGTTACAATGGCTGGATAGTTTGGGGATGATTATGAAATTCCTTAGAATGTTCCGCATGCATGCTCCGTTGAAGGCAAATTTAATTTTGATGATCGATGTGTAGTAGGTATATCTCACTCATGTGTGTGTGCAGCTTGTTGCTAATCCAGAGAATTTATTTAATGGTCTCTGCTGCAGCACGAATTTCCCCCGATGTGGATAGCGATGGCAGTAGGCCGGGCTGAAAGTTTCTCTCCCAGGCTGCTGCTGGCTGCTGCGTCACGGTGTGTAGGTATGTGTAACGAAATGGTAATGATGGACGAGGTGCACTGCAACTGACGTAGTGAAGTTTCTTCCCCAAAAGGTTATAAGTACATGTCACTCGGGTGATAGGATACTGATGGGATTCAGACACTGGCAGTGGTTATTAATCACTCAAATACAAGTCAATCCTTAAAGTACTGCAGTAATTCAATAAACGGCATAGACATTAATTCGACGTTCCATTTCTTGGGGGTTTTGCACATCGGGACTGGTATCGCTGCAACGGCAGCCATCAAAGATGACAAGTTTTACGAACTAAGAGCATTAAGTGGATCCAAGCGCATTGGGTAGTTCCGGATTGGGTGCAATAGTTCACAGAGGAGATGCCTTAAGTCCAAACAAACTCACCTTGTGCCGTGTCGGCTGGCAGGTGTATGTGAGGACTTTTGGGGTGTGAGTGTGCTTGTTTTCTCTTTGGGGTGTAGTTTGTGGTGAGCAACCGTCCACTGGGAATTCATAATCTGTGTGCAGATTCGCATTCAAAACACAACTGTGCATGTTTCCTCGAAGCAGAATTAAGGTGAAAGAATCTGATGCGCTGTATCTGTGCAGATCTTAATTTGAACTGATGATTACTGAGCTGTCGCTGTAGGGAAAGCAGATGCCTGATTGGATGATATCGGTGTCCGAGTTGGCGTTCTTTTATTGGGTTGCTTAATATATTCTTTGGAGTCTTAATGTGCATTCCAGCATGAACAACATGTTGTCTTATGGACAGTCTTAAGTAGATAGCTAGGTTAAGGATTACCGTGACCATGCAGGCGGTTCCGCCGGAGTCCACAGGTTGAATTGAGCTCCTTTGTTCCTAAAAAAGACTAATACCCAACGAGGTAGCGTGCGCTGTGATCTTTGATTTACACCTTTTCGTTAAGGAAATACATGTCTAGATAATGCTGTTCGCTCTGAATGTCAAAAAAAAGGTTCTAGTTCGCATTGACAAGCCCACGGAGAGAGATACGAGAGACCATCCAAAAAGTTCGACGATTGTGTTCTTTACGAACTCTGTGGAAGAACGACAGACCATACACAGTAATTCATTCGGCTGGGAAGTTATGCATTACAGCTTTGTCAATCGTTCAAATCCAGCGAACGAATCATTTAAGTATGGATTCCAAAAAAGATTCGTCCATCTGACTTTCAAAGATAAAGTTGCATTCGTAAAATACTACCGAAAGCAATCCCAAAAGGTTGCAACCAATCGATAGTTCCTTGAAGGACAGATAAAGTCTTATTCTATTTCATTGTATTGGTACACGAACACGAAGCCGAATATGTTTCCGGTCACACAAATAATGTTCTCTACTTAAATAAGAAGTACTAAACATAGGATAATTTGCAGGTGTATATGAACACGAAAACGTGTTTGATGTGTACACAATCCATCGAACCAATGAAGCGATGGTGAGAGAGAATCATTTTGATGAAGCTCAAAAGGATATGCACGAACGAAACAATACAAAGCGAAAGATGCGCTCATATGGACGAACGAAACAAAAGTATTGAATTGTTTCTTTCGTGTTCATATCAGAAGTACAGAACCAAATGACCGCGGCGAACGACCAGTCTCTTCAAAAGTATTGACTATGTGAATCATTAGTTTGTAGTTGATTTATGGCAATCACTTATATTAAGTGAACGGGCCAAAATGAATGATGAAGATAACGATCATGATTGACACAGCACAGCGCTCTTCGTGCCTATTCGCCAGATTGTGCGCCTTCTGACTTCCTTTCAGTGTTGCCGTTCAAAATCTTGGCAAAGTTGGCAATAAATGTCTTGATAAAATATCTTATGAATTTGTGACCAATTGTTGCATGTGGTATGCAGTTGCTTATGAAAAATTCGGAACATATATCTAATGCTCAAAATACGTTTCATAGAAAATAGTCCACAAAAGTTGCAAAAAATGATAAAATTTGTCAAAAGCGAGGTTTTTCGAAAAAGTCGTGTTACGGTCTCTCGACGTCTAAAAAGGCGACTTAATTCGCATGCCGCATTACTGCTTCCATCTATACTGCCCCACAACAATTTCAACGAAAAGCAATTGACTTCCGAAGGTGACATCAAAACTGAAGAATGATGCGCTTTCTAAAACGTATTCATCTAAAGGTAAATTGAACATAATAATTTGTACTACGTCGGTCTGTGGCGTTGTGCTTATAATTCCCATGCACTTGGTCCTACCATGTCGTGGCTGTCAAAAAGTATAAGAGAATAAACTTTCTTGAGCTTTTCCTTTCGGAGTCAACAAAAAAATTCCGTCCATGCCTGAAGAAACAAGAGTACGCACGAAACGGGTGGTTGCTGTAGATGCTAGGCCCTGGACCCAACGCAACCGATAGAATTACTAACACCAAAATTTGTGCTGTGTTAACCTTAAAACAAAATTACAGAACTTTCAAATGGAGGTATTTTGCTCAAAGTTTTCCTCGTAAACCGCTTTAATTTAATACTCAACTTATTGTATTTTCAGTAGTATGGTTATTCACAACCGTCTGCTCAAGCTAGATTATTCTATGCAAGAAATAAAATATCTACCTATCACACAACTTATGGATTAACCCAGTTATTTTAAAAAATGCCCACTCAGTCGAAAAAATTAAATTTTGGGATCACTTACTTATCAGGCCGATGACCCATGGATACTCTAAGCCTGAGTAATGTCTGCCTTCCAGCCATCGCAATTAAGCTTTAGTAATTGCTTGCGGCTTACTTCGGCGATTTGGTCATTCTCTGCTTCTCGAACCATGTGGGTAGTATTCAAAGCTCCCTTTAGCCTTTAGGTGGATCGTCGAGGCCCACGCGCTCGATGCAGCCGAGCCAGGTTAGGTTATGTTGTTATGGCTGACTGCTAAGGGTAGTCACACTTGGGCCAGAGTAGATCCATTGTGATACCACGCTGATTAACGTCTCCTAACACTGGAACCAGTTGGTACTTGTAGTGAATCGATTTAGCTGGCCTATGCGGCGCTGTTTAGCTCAATGAGGTTATTGAAATAGTAGGCCCCAAGGTGTAGAGACCTACGACTAGCTAGAGCGCTACTGGAGCAGAGTAGGTGATGAGTGTTTTCATCCTCTTCATCCATTAAGCTTATGCAGAAATCATTATTTGGGGCACCCATCCTGCGAGCATGTCCTTAATGAGTGCTTGCTGAGTCTGAGTAGACTGAGTAACGGTTTTAGGCTAAGTGATGACCAGATTTCTTTTGTTTTACGGCAGGTGGTGCCTTCTAGCCATTTGTCATTGGTGGTTTTGATCTGTAGAAGATGGTAGGCTGTAGCGATCGGCATGGAAGGTAGTACCCCTGCTATTGATAAGGATGAGGTTGTACCACACCCGGCGAGTGCATTGACTTTGCAGTTTCTTGGTATGCAACAGTGTCCCGGTACGCACATGATGTGAAAGTTAAAAAGCCAACTCAGCCAACTCGTTAAGAGACAGCCTGCAATTAAGGGATGTTTTAGAGTAGAACATGACATTGTCCAGGGATTTTATGGCGGCCTGACTGTCCGAACAGCTGGTGATATCCCTTTATGATATCACGTTGTTTCTGAGTCGAGACAGTGTTGTCGACCTATTTTGGCTTTCGAGAGAGAGATTCACGAGATTCACATCCTGGTAGAGCTCGTAGAGTTGGCGATTGTGTTTCCAAACTTGCAGATGAACAACTGAAAAAAATACTGTTCGTATCATAAAGTGTCTTTATGGAATCCAATGGAATTTGCTAATTTAATAGCACTTTTAAGAGCTTCTCTGTCTTCAAACCTATAACCAGATTGGTATACTCTTTTCCAAAACTTTCAGCATTTTGTTTTGTTAACTAACTTTTTTATATCTTCCGGTTGGCTGGATGCGTTTTCGTGTTGAAAAAACCAATTTAATGGTCCAAAATGATCATAGAATGTATGTTCATGTCTATCCAATATACCCGATAGTCTATAGTATGATACATTCATTTTAGACGCATCGAATTCATGTTCGGCAGTTTCATAACAGGTGACCGCTTCCCACATCACAACATCCCCATCACGGCTATGATGGCAGTTTAGAAAACGCTCACATCATGAAGATAATCATCACGGCCGTCAACATTATTTCTTTTCTTTCATCTCAGTAAGCACTGTGACTCGTTGCGGCCACCTACGTTACTTAATAATTCTTACAAACTTCTGGATCTGTCGTTGTGTTGTGCCTTGTACCAGAAAATGTTAGTCTCTGACGGTCTATACCGTACTCAACAAAGCGGTTCAGACAGTTGAACGTCGCTAGGCATCACAATGCCGTCAATGACCAGATTATGTCTTGTTTGAGTCTATTGCTCTATGCTTAGTTGGTAGTGTCATGACGTCTATATTCTGTTAAACCGTTTCTTCAAAGGAACGGACCCTTTGACTTTCCCCATTCTGACTTCATCGTGTTGCAACTAAGCGCGACTTACGTAGCCCCCGACTATTTTTCATTATTTAATCCACCACCTCACTCGTTACCGTGCCATTCAAAGCACACCATTCTCAATCCCATGCTGTGCTCATATTCTCTTGTTTCTCGCATTCGTATATACAATTAACAGCACTCTCGTCCAGCCAAAGATAATCCTAAAAACAGAAAAAAAATGCAGCCACCCTTATGCACAAAATAAAATAAAAAAAAAAACTCCTCGAGTGTACTCGAGCAATGGCCTTCACGGCAATGAAGACTAATAGACGTGGATTGTGTGTACCTCCACCACGTAATTACATTAAGAGAGTACGCAGTGCTACTGTTTCTTTTAGCACAAATTGTCTGCTCTGTCTGCGAACTTGCTCTTCACTGAAATTTGCTACATGTTTGTATTTCGTATCGTTGTGCCCCGCAAAGGACATTCCGCAGAAGTACATAGAACCATCCAACGTTTAGCTACGAACCGACGACGACACAACAAATAGAACGAATAAATCAGGAAAATTAAAAATGAGATGCATTAACGGGAGCCTACTTGGGGGATAATGAGCAAATTTAAGAACTTTTTTTCTCTACGTTGGTCTGGAGCTTGGTGAAGGACCTTAAAGATAGCACTTAATCCGAACAAGGACACTTAATGCGCTCAAAGTAACCCGAAGACAAGTTCAACTTGCCTTTATCCGTGTCTCTGCGACTGTGTCTCGTCCTGGAGCGGTTTTTTTTTTTTTTGGTTTTCTGAAAAAATGCATTTGTATCACAGCACAAGTCTGTCATTAGGATCACTGTTCATAAACTCATTTGTTATGCAATGCATCCACAGAAAATGCATATTTTTCTGAATTACCGAGAATCCAGCCCCTGGAGATATTGTTCGCACCAAACAAATGGAATCGGATTACTAGAAGGAAAAAAAAACGAAAGCATTTTAATCAAATTACACTCGCTGTTGTGTGCTTGTACTTGAAAAGCGATACGTTTTCCTCCATCTCGAAACATGCGGCACGATCGTAAGGACTCTGTCAGATTCCAACGCAAATCGCGATGCTTTGTTCCACGCGCGTAAGCATTCAGGATGTGTTCTGAAGGAAACGAGGTTATGATACGCGGAATTCCGAAAAGAAATCTGTGTGTACGATTGTATTCATTCCTTGCTTTTTCCCGATACCACGGTCTTCATTGAAATTGTTAGACTGCACTGGCTGAACAATGGCTGAAAATTCACGGCGATGCGGGGTAGCCCATCCCAACTGGAGTCATGGGTTATGAAAGAGTTCTCAGGGACGAATGTTGCTGGAGATCGCGAGTAAAAAATCATGTGGAATAATTTGAAATTTATGCACGGAGGAGGTATCTGTTTGCGTCGTTCTGTAAACGTAATTTGATTTCTCTTGGTAAAGCGGTGCCTTAATAGGATGTCGGGATCCGTTTCAATGCACACGCTTCTGCCAAATGAGGTCCGACTCTGTTTCGTGACCAGGGCAAAATGTATACTTTACACATTTTTTTGTATGTCCATTGTGCATTTAGAGTCTTGCCTCGCATGTGGTGCTCCACCGGCCACCATAATTGCAGCTTGCAGATTTAAACAGATTTAAGGGAATTTCAATTACTACTTGCACCCACAAATTTAACTATCCGTTGTATCCCAGTTAAAAGTGTAGAAAATGAAGGTTGTATGGTTCTTCGTTAAGTTACAACAAGCGCATCCAGTGACTGTGTTGTACGCTGCTTGTACAAGTCATTGTCGCCGACACAAACCGAAAATATGGGGCACCGTGCGTTGATTGTGACACACACCTGAGATGGAAGAGTACTGACCAAGATTCTATTGACAGACAATATAATAGAGACGACAGTTAAATGACAGCGATTTTCGTCGAATCAGGGATCTAACAATTTTGCATACTAAAAAATCACCGCTATAACGAAAAATAATAGACACGAAAAATAAAATAAGAAAGACACGATTCATCTCTGTATCCCAAAATGAACTGCAATTGAAAATATTCAGAACCTCTCAAGGTCTGCTTGTAATGTGCTTTTAAGTCCAGCGTCAGTAAATCCATGTATTTAAACTCTTAACTGTGGTCCTTAATATTATTTGTTCTGTTTTAATGATTGAATGTATGGAATATGATGTCGGTCAAGTGGCGCCTTTGACCGTGGAGCACAGCCCTTAGAGGGGTACTTTTCCGAGCACAACTCTCAGAACAATTTCGCATACTCCAACTGTTATTTCAGCAAATTTCATTGGTTGTTTTTCCGGCGTTGTCCTTAAGCAGCTAGGTTAGCATGTGCATGAGCTGGCAACACAATGTTGTGCTGGCTTAATTGACCCAATTCTGAACCCCAGTTGTGCGTTCGTTTCTCACAGTGCTCGTTTAAACTCCACATTTGCCTTAAACTGCAGTTCAGTGATTTATTCGGTTTCACAGTTTCGTTTAAACCTTGAACTGGGATAAGTTTGTAGTTTAAGTTAATGTGTAGTTTAAGAGATCCATTTATTCAATTTAAATCAATTGCAATGGATATTGTAACATTTTCCTTTCCTTGGTTGAAGGACGCGCTAGAAAGGTTAAAAAGGAATGCACCAAAAGCATTTAAGAACTACAAAGTACAGCGAATGTATAAGGAAAGCTCCTTTTAGCTAATACACGCACAGAATGGAAAGCGCTGTCGGACAGATTTGGGTTCACCAGCGTTGACTCTTGAATACCCTTAGAAATATGTCAACGGGCGTAACCATGATACCCGCAGTCAGTACTTAAATTGTTTACTAAGTTCTTAGCAAATGCGTATTCTCCTTAAAGTGGTGAGATAAAACTGCCTGTTTTTTTAAGTAAATACAATCTGAAGCTTAAATGAACGTTTTTATGAGGAGAACGACCGGCAGGTGAAAAAGTCCTTCTAAGGTTCGATCCTGCCGGATTGAATGCAAATATAGATTAGTTTAGATTTGTTAGGTTGGCTTCCTTTGTTTTAAGGTAGGTGGTGCCTTCTAGCCATTTGTCATTGGTTTGGTTTTAATTGCATCAAAGGTGTTACCCCTGCTATTGATAGGGATGCGGTTGTACCACACCTGGCGAGTTCATCGACTTTGCAAAATTATCATACGTAAATATTTATGTACCTTCTTCTTCTTCTTCTTTGATTGGCGCTACAGTCCGGGTGGACCTGGGCCTCAACCAACATGCCTCTCCAGCCAGCACGATCTTTCGCCAGCTGCCTCCAGTTGCGCACACCAAGTTGGTTGAGGTCCTTTTCAACTTGCGTGCGCCATCTAGTGCGAGGACGTCCTCTGTTGCGCTGTCCCAATGGCTCGGTGTCGAAGACTCTTCGGGCCGGAGCTGTGGTGTCCATCCGCTCTACATGGCCTAGCCATCTTAAGCGTTGGATCCGAAGACGCTTAACTAGGTGCATGCCGCTGTACAGCCCGTATAGTTCGTGGTTGAACCTTCTCCTCCAAACGCCATCAACGCAAACAGGACAAAAGATCGTACGCAGAACTTTTCTCTCAAAACAACCAAGAGCTTCTTCATCCGCTTTCAATAGCGTCCATGTCTCTGCGCCATAGAGCAGGACTGGGATGATCAGGGTTTTAAACAAGCTCAATTAGGTGTTTCGAGAGATGGCTCTGTTACTCAATTGCCTCTTGAGCCCAAAGAAACAGCGATTGGCAAGAGTAATTCTGCGCTTGATCTCGCTTGTGTTGTTGTCCCTATTTACTCAGACGCCGCGACGACCTCAAAATTTCTGCTGCCCAATATGACGCTCTGTCCGAGACGTCGATGTTGTGCGTCCTTCCGTGATAACAGCATGTACTTTGTTTTGCCCTGGCTTACCGCTAGACCCATTTTAGCCGCTTCCGCTTCAATGCCAGCAAACGCCTCATTGACGGCTCGCTGTGTTCGTCCAATCACGTCAATGTCGTCCGCGTAAGCAAGCAGTTGAACGGACTTTTGGAAGATCGTGCCTCGGGTGTTTACGTTTGAGTTTCGCAGAATCTTCTCAAGTATGATGTTAAAGAAGTCACATGACAGCGTGTCGCCTGGCCTAAAACCTTTTTTGACATTGAAGGTCTCGGTGAGTTCGTTACCGACCTTGATGGAGCAGCGAGAGTTCTCCATCGTCATCCTGTACAACCTGACGAGTTTGGCAGGAATGTCAAAACTAGACATGGCGCTGTATAGCTCGTCTCTATGCACGCTGTCATATGCGGCCTTGAAATCGACAAATAGGTGGTGGGTGTCGATCTGCATCTCTTGAGTCTTTTCCAGGATCTGCCGTAATGTGAAAAATTGGTCGACAGTGGACTTCCTGGCCTGAATCCGCACTGATAAGCACCTATCAGGTTGTTGACAAAGGGTTTCAGGCGTTCACACAGAACAGTAGAGAGTATCTTGTAAGCGATGTTAAGGAGGCTGATCCCTCGATAGTTGGCGCAGTCAAAGGGGTCTCCTTTCTTGTGGACCGGACAAACGACGCTGAGATTCCACTCATCGGGCATGCTTTCCTCCGACCATATCTTACAGATGAGCTGGTGCAAGCGCCCAACCAGGTCATCTCCAGCTGCCTTAAATAGTCCGCTCCAGCAGCTTCGTTCGACTTCAGTGTAGATATCGCTATCTTGACTTCGTCTACATCGGGGGGACGGAATTTGTGTTCATCATCGTTAAAATTGAGTGAAACATTCTGCCAGCGGAATTTGTGTCGTCATCGCCGTTCAACTGTCTACAGAAATGATTTTTCCAAATTCTCAGCATCGACTGCGATTCTACTACTAGCTGTCCATTTTCGTCCCTGCAGGCTTCGGTCCGAGGTCTGTATCTTCCTGATACTTGTTTTACCTTTTGGTAAAACTTTCGGCTCACCTTCCTGTCGTAACACCTCTCCATCTCCACGACCGCGCGCTTCTCATGCTCTTTCTTTTTCTTTCTGAGAAGCCGGTGCTCTTCCCTTCTCTTCTGAGCTCACGAGCAGCTCTCGTTGTTCGATGCAGCGTTGCCTTGTAGGCCTCATGCTTGGCTGCATGTACCTGCCTGCACTCGTCGTCAAACCATGGGTTCCTTCTGGGTGGTGTCGTGAAACCCAGCACATCAGTGGCAGCTTCTTTGATGGCGTTTTGACAACGTTTCCATTCTTCTTCTATTGAATGCGCAGGCAGCGTCGAACTTTCAGAGAGTTTCAGGGAGACTCGGTCGGCAAAGTTCCTAGCGGTCGATTGCGATTGTAGCTTTCCGACGTCAAACCGTAGTGTTCTTTCTCGACTCCGTACTTCTCTCGATATCCTCATCCTTACCTTGGCTACAACAAGGAAATGGTCCGAGTCGATGTTGGCTCCTCGGAACGTGCGGACATCGAGAATATTGGAGGAGTGTCTGACGTCGATCGCAACGTGATCAATCTGGTTGACGGTTGATTGATCTGGGGACCGCCGTGTCCCTTTATGGATGTTGAGGTGTGGGAACCGCGTGCTGATCACGGAGAGGTTACGCCCCGAGGCGAAATCTACCAGCCTGAGTCCGTTTCCGGATGTGTTGTCGTGCAGGCTGTGTTTTCCGATGACACTAGCAAAGATTTCTTCCTTGCCCAGCTGTGCGTTGAAATGTCCTAGAACGATCTTGGTGTCATAGCTGGGGCATCGATCGTATGTTCTTTCTAGGAGATAATAGAAGTCATCCTTGCTATCGTCATCCTTCTCCTCCGTCGGTGCGTGTGCGCAAATCAGTCTGATGTTCCCGAATTCAGCCTTGATGCGGATTGTTATGAGGCGATCGCTTTGTACCCAAAGCTTAAGACTTTTTGCCTAAGTCTGCCTCGAACAACGAATCCGCATCGAAATAAGCGCTGCCTTCCCTCTTTGTAGCAATCACCGTAGTAGATGTCGCAGTTCCTCATCTTCCTTTTGCCCGGCCCATCCCATCGCATCTCCTGGATGGCGGTGACATCTGCTTTGTAGCAGTCCATTGCCTCCGCGAGTTCATCGGCTGCACGTGGTCTGTTCAGTGACCTCACATTCCACCTGCAGAACCGAAAATCATTGTCCTTTAATCGTTTGCTGGGGTCGTCAACTTTGAATCCGTCCATATCCGAGGCCTGTTGTCTGTCGGGTCGTAACCGTTGGTTTTTTATGTGGTGAGGGAGTTAACCTCACGCACAACCTACAACTGGTAGGCCAGGCCCATTATTTGACCCTCGGGCAGATTGGGATCGCTGCATACATTAGTTCACCACACAACGGTTGTTGTGATGGCTATCCAGGGGCGCCACGAGGAGGCTATATGTAACCTTGACTTATGCACAAGCAGGGATCGCGATGGCATCCTACCAGGTTGGGTGCAGTCAGCAACTTTGCCCTGCGTACATAAGCCCATGCCCCCAATATGTATAGTTAAATAGTTAAATATAAAATATAATATTTTTTGTATCGGTAGTTCCAGGAACAATTTTTGTTGGCTGTACTGTTGATGGCTCGATTTGAAATCCGCGTTAACCCAAGTTACGTCTAAACCGATTTGAACGGAGTTAAATTTAGGTCCATCGGAGTTAATAATATATAATTATTCGTGGCGCTACAGCCCATAGAGGGACAGGGCTTAGCTTCCCAGTAACCACTCGTGTTTTGCTTGATATTGTTCTCTCACCGACTCCGTACGCCTAAGTTGGAGAAGCTTTTTTTTAGACAAGAAATACTCTTTGAGCGTTGTCAGTGACTCGACAAAAGTGGTAGCCGTGAATATTATTTCTTTCCTACAAAGCAGGAATCGAACCTGCGATGTCGAGGTTGGGGTCGACGCACATACCCACAACGTCAAGGGGGGGTCAAGGACACCTACGACACTTTAGCATGTCATAACCATCACACGGAGAATAGTGGTATTCTGGAATCATTATTGAGTTTACTATTATAACATTTTTTATTCGCAGCTTTTACAGAAGTTAAACGCCCACAAATTGTATTGACACTGTGTTATTTTAGGGAATAAAACAAACGTTCGAGAGTATCTTTCCGAGGGCACAAGAACTAAGAACTCAAATCATTTTTATAGAATACCGAAAAATACTGTGTGGCAAAAAATGTACAAGATTCAAGCAAATCCTGGATGGTATGTAAAAACTCGATGTTCCCAAAAATGTTCTTCAGAGAAACGTTATAAAAATAATGATATTAAATAAGGGACGTCCTTGATTGATAATACCCATAATAACACATCTTAGCGATACTATCCAGGTAGGTGGGTTGCATGTTGTGAGGAAACCCACATTTCTTTATGGTTGACTTCGTACATGTATAATGCTTGCGCGACGAACGTCTCCCCCTGCTTTCCCAATATCCCTAAGGAATGTTTTGGAATTACCCAATCTTCGTGATTTGTGTGGTACATCAGCCTCGTCCAATTGTCCCCCTACCTCGTTATGTGGTAGAAGAGATTTTGTGCACGGGACAGGTTCCTCACTGAAATTCAACAAAGCGTTTGAATTGAAAAATGTTGACCATGTCAAAATGCTGACATTCCAGACTGGTGGGCTATGATGCCTAACTTTGTAGAGATGCGATAACTGCCAGGGGTAACTGCCTTTCATTTTCCTTAAGCTTATGAATACATCCGTTGCCCCAAATTTTCACAGTTTTATTCGCACTGCTTTGTTCCCATTATTAGTCGCCTTTGTCCTGATTTGCCGTGTGCATCCATCTAATTAATAAAAATCTGAATTAAAACGAATATTTTCCAAAAATAGGCCCACAACCAGACTGGAGTATGCTGGAGCATTTCTGCTTTGATTTTGTTGTCAAGCTCTAAAGAAATTAAAGATTAAGTTAAATTAAATTCCTCCAATTCCTTTCTAGATGCTACATGTTTCTAGTCCCTGCTACACGTCGGACTGTTGCTCCACTCGTCTTTTATTATTCTTTTCTCTCTATATATGACTTTTAATGAGCTACAGCCAACAGTCAGTTCATTGCTGCTATTATTGCTACCTACCATTGTCTCTATCAGTTTTCGTGTAGTTCTTGAAAACCATCAGCAATCACCCCCCTTGACATCTCAAAAGTCGACTCCTGCGTCACATAATCCCGTCTTAATTGCTTTAATTATCGCACACGAAGCGACACATTCACTGCTTCCAATGGGACAAAGCAACAAGTACACTTTATTCGATTAAAAACGTCTCGTGAGCAACAAAATAAAAAAAGCAATTAATCTGTCCTGCAGATCCGAAATGACTTCATACAAGTGGCATATAAAAACCTTTATCCATTAAAGTGAAATTCCCCCTCTTCTTAAATCCCCACAATTCAATACACGATACATAGTTCTCATGATGAACTCAATAAATCGTCCACCCAGTCGTATACTTAACATTCGATTCGAATACGATCCGTTATAAGTTAGCGCCCGTCGAATGTGAACTTTATTCTCTTCGATTTTTTTTTCTGTTCGCAAAACCCTTTCCCTATGCAACAATAGTGTATACAGAGTAGCAACAACACTTTATCAAAAATTCAATTATCCCCGGCTATGTGACATCGATAAATTTCACCTTTTCTCGATCCCATCCAGACGCTCTGTCACATTTAACTCCCTCGTCGCCACATGCTCCTGCAGCACATACGTATTGACGTTTCATTTGCCGCCGTCAGGCTTCAGGGTACGCTTCTTTCGGTCCTTCTTCTTCTCATTTCCCCGTATGGCTGGCTTTCATTTTATTGTCACTTAATAGGTCCTGTCTCCAAAGGTTAGGAGATGAAATTAATGAGAAATGATACGACACCCATCAATACTATCAATTTTCAATTTAATTCGATATCCTTGCAATGCCTTAACGGTTGAGTTTATGTGGATACATTTTATAGCTCCAACATGTCACTAAAAAAAATAGAGAATCTCAATTTTAATGAATGCATGTAACCAATCTCTGTGAAAACAATTCAAAAAGCCTAGAAAGTGAGCATTGTCTGTCTGTTGAACTGACTGTCTTTCCCCGTCGAGAATTTCGAAAATCCCGTACATTTCTACAAGAAATAAAATAAATCGATTCCCAGAATTCTCGAGTTCTTTTTCATCCACCAAGACCGCCGGCAGATGCTTTATGTGGACTTTCTCCGTTTAGCTCCTCGTTTTTATCCTTCTATGTACATAGGTGTTAAGTTGAATCAACAAAAGGACGATTATGACTGAAGGATTCTTTCTCATTTTTTTATTCATTTCCTTCTTTAAGTTTTTTGTGCTCGCTTCAAAAGGGATAAACTTTTCGGTTTTAAAGGGGATAGCGATAGAGACACAGAGGCACTTGGACAAGTGAATTGTACGCTGACAAAAGAGTCAGAGAGCTGATAGTTGAGGAAAAACATGAAAGACAAGTGGTGCAAAAGCGGAGAAATAAAATACTTCGAAATTGTAGCTATTGTGGGCAGTGTCTAGAGCAACAAAGCGAGGAGAGTATGTTGAGAATGATGATAATCCTTGTGAGAAATATTGCGAAACACCTTCTTTTTTCTTTTTATGCTTACTTTCATTTCTCTTTGGTTCGCTCTTAGTGCAATTGGTTTTGGATTTGTGCGATTGAGGTGTATCAAGGTGGTGGAGGACATTCTGAGGCTTCATTCAAATGGAAGTCTTATCTGTTCTCCGCATCGTTTGTAAGACGTTGACAAGTGTCTCTTTAAAATGTTTGTTGTTCGGAGCTGGTAAAGACTTAAGGAAATCAATAGGTTTGACGGCAGAGTTCGCATTCAAATACATTTTGTCTGCAGTTACGGAGCTAACATCAGAGGACCAGTCATTTGTTTACAGAAATATCCATGTCATTTTTTTTTTTCGTAAACAGTCTTCTAATTATTTTTATACCACATTTTAGAAACTTTATTAATAAGAAAATACTTGCCACTTGTTATTATGTATGGTCCACCCTGTTTTTCTGAGGACTTTTGTTGTTAGTTCCCAATCTGGCTTCCATCATGCCATCTCTCCAAGTCTTCCATGGTCTTATACCATGTTTCGTCATTTAAGCCCTCGAAATAAAAATAAAAAAACGGTTAAATGACTGATTTGTATCAACAACAGCAGCGATAATTTCGACAATTCGAAGAAACACGTTGCCTCACTGACACGGCAACATTACTCAAATTT
Organism: Eristalis arbustorum; assembly: GCA_916610145.1. Taxonomy (NCBI): domain Eukaryota; kingdom Metazoa; phylum Arthropoda; class Insecta; order Diptera; family Syrphidae; genus Eristalis; species Eristalis arbustorum. Next base: position 50,434,496 of record OU744320.1, on the reverse strand, counting down.
GTGTACTTAACTTGTTATTGCCTGCCTACTAGTCTGATTTTGAATTACGCCCGAAAATTGTAGTCCACGCTCTTAAAGTTACGGTCACCGACCTCGATTTTCGGTAGAAAATGTTTATAATTTGCAGACGTTGTTCGTTCGTTGCCATGATGGATATGGTGAGTTTATTGAATAAATTGACAGTGACAGTTTGATTATTAGTGAGAGACTGCCCTCACAAATTAATTTCAAAATTCTCAATGCCCTATTTAAAAACCCTATGGATAAAGTTTGTGGTGTCTAATCAAATAAAATCTTGCAGTAAAAATCGGTGCAGGGTGAAACTTAAGTGCTCTTGTTGTTCGCAAGGTCGACCTGCGCGATCCTATGGTTGTGAGAAATTGCCGAGCATCTTAGTTACAATACGCAACTTCGACTACTTATTTTTGATAGCATGCTGTCCTAGGGCCTACCTCAGTAACATATATCAAGTTCAAACTTGTACATTAATATCACAAAAAAGTGATGACATGGTAGGAGACATCTGATTCACTCATTTCTATAAGAGGTAAATAGTAGATACAAGCTTTTTACATGCTTAGACCAATATTAGTGTATTCCGAGTATGCATTCAGTTAGAAGACGAACTAAGCTTGGTTACATCACAGGTAATTAAGATATTATATAAACGGGGTACTGATTAAACATTGGTTGATAGGCAGTGGCGTTGCGTGGAATGGGCAACTGGAAAAAACTACATCTGCGAATGCTTTCGGAAATTGTAGAGCATATTGTAAATCACATTTAAGAAAATCAGTTAAAGAGAATGTTTATACTTTAAAGGTAAAAAGAGACCCTTAAGTGTATAGTGGTTAGTGGGTCCAAAACTGCACAAAAACATAGTCGGCAGCATTCAACTGCATGGTATACCAGTACACAGCTGCAGTCTGAAAACCGGACACACACTATCACATGATTGTCTAAGCATTCACAATTAAGGGTTTTGAAAACGATCACCTTCCGAGCCCACGCGATCCAAGCAGAAATTTACTTGGCGGATGGATGGATGGCTAGATCGAAGAAGCGTTTATGAAACGTGATCAACAAGACGGTGCCACATGCCACACAGCATGCGCAACAAAGGACTGAGAGGCGAGTTCGGTGAACATTTTATTTCACGTTCGGAACCGGTCAATTGGCCGCCTAGATCGTGCGATTGTTATGTTAAAGCTCATGTCTATACAGACAAGCCCGCTTCAATTGTCACATTGGAAGACAACATTTATTCGTGAGATACCGGCCGAAATGTTGGAAAGAGCATGCAAAAATTGGACTAAACGGATGGACCATTTGAGGCGCAGTCAAGGCCAACATTTGCATGAAATAATCTTCAAGCATTAAATTATATGGACCGTACTATCGATTCAAATAAAGACTTCATGCATTTTTCTGAATTGTATGTGTTTTTTCTGAAGAAGTTTCCTATAGCTTTTATAAAATCACCCTTTATTTTATTTATATGCACATATATAGTCAAGAAACATTTTATAAAATGTTAACTTCTAGTCAATGCTACCTTATTGACCTTTGTCTGTTGGTAGAGTTAGACCTAATGAACAAGTTATCGGTCAAGATCTCCGCTCTGGCAGTATGAACTCGAATCAACCGCTCTTGTCAGTTTCCTCTCTCGTACAGAACATTGGAGTTCAATTTTCTGGGACTCTGGCGTTCTGTAAAGATGAAAGCAAGACCATAAACAAGCACTCTCAAATACTCGAATCTTGTCCATCAAACGTGTACGCGAAAAGACGTACATTTTTATACCGATTCGAACGGCAAAGTTTGAGAACCTTTTTCTAGACAGGCAGTATCTGTAAAATCTGAGCATTGTCATTGGCTTGAAAGAGGTGAAAATTATATTTGTAGCACAGACCAGGCATCGAACCTATGAAACACGTATTCATAGTCATTGCTTTATTGTTGACCTCGAATTGGTTATTGGATTTTCCTACAGTGATATCTCTGCGAAGCTGTACACAGGTACACCGGTTAAACTCAGTTAATTTTTTCCCAAATCTGACTTTTTGAATAAGCGTAGCAACGCGGCCCTATTACAGCTAATATTTGAACAAAAAGTAACTGGGAGGAAAGCAGCTCATCGTTCTATTAAAAGTGGACTAGGAGAACATTATATTTCATATTTCCGCCGACCATGGTTAAATTGTTGCGCCAATAATTTCGGTCCTTCCGTCTGTTTGTAGCTCTATGCACACTTTCTACATTTCTTCATAGAATATACTATTTTGCTCTCCTTTTCCTTCGAATAAAATCGATCTGATCGTGATGGCCTCGATGCGTCCGTTGCAACTCATGCATCATGCAGAGCATAAGAAATACAGAAAACAAAACTTTAACTTCGTTACTTGTCTCCAGTGGTGTACATCAAATCGACGATTCCTGTGTTCGTTCACCCGTTGCCCCACTTTGACTCGGCGTCAAAGTCGCAATCGGCACCCAGAATCATGAAAATATGCATGTTCCCACAGCTGAATAATGAAAATTTCATTATCTGGGCCCATCAATTCGTGAAATTCCATGAACGAAATAATCACAGGCCAAAAGGAGAGAGTGTTCCCCGTTTCCAACGTGCCGCCTTTCCATCTCAACCTGATTTGCCGTATTGTCAATGAATAAGTTTCTGAGCCATTGAACATTAATGGGCATAATTTCATCATTTTTGTGTGCGAAAATGCTTGAGGCATCCTTTAGCGCAACCACAAAGAGTTATTTCGGTGCCGTACGTACGAATTTCAATATTCGTTATTATTTACAGTGGGAACGCTGCTTTTTTTTCCGTTCGCATTTTTACTGGTGTTGTTCGGGCCCCCTTCACTTCATGCGGAACCGATGAGGGTTGGCACCCTTTGAACTGCATACATTCAAATTTTAGGTGATGATTGTGCGGAAGTGATGGTTCTTTTTTTTGTTTCCCAGTGCGCGCTCCAGCGGGCGCGTTCAACCGATTCGCATGGAAGTAATGCGGAACCGAAAGTTGCGGAAGTGAATATTTGAATCGAATGAATCGAGTGTATCCTGAATTATTTACCGCATCGGATTGGTGTAGTCTCATTTTTATGTGGTGTGGATGAGTTCAGACGAAGTACATTCAATAAGGTGAAGGATGTGCTTAGTCATGGTTCAGTTGTACCTGTAAGTGGATTGACTTCATGAAGTACTGGATTTTTTTCGGTGTTGTGCTCTTGGTGATTCAGTTGATGTTGACAATTTTTTAAAAATGTTGCTGGTACATTAATTGAAAAAATACTGTACGAGTTTGTGATCAAATGTGAGATGACAACAGACGAGATAAAGTTTTTCTCAAAACAAATAAATAGAAGCACAAGCCTAAGATATCCTAAAACGTACTTCGATTTTTTGTTTTTGAGATCCTCATTGTGTGGACGTGGTGGCTCGTGGCGTTGTGGGTATGTGCGTCGACCCCAACCTCGACGTCGTAGGTTCGATTTCTGCTCTGTGCGACGAAAACAATTTTCACGACTCCACTCTTCCAAATCACTGTCGATGCTTAAAGAGAGTCTCTGTTTAGAGAAGCTTCTCAAACCTGGCCGTTCGGAGTCGGCGTAAAACTGTAGGTCCCTCCATTCGTGAGAGAACAATAGCACGCACAACACGAGTGATTGCTGAGAAGCTAGGCCCTGGCCCTCTATGTATTATTATTATTATTACATTGTGTGGACGGTTGTATTGGTGGCGGAGTTGAACACCCACTGTTGCTAGGAATGTATGCACTGGCGTAAAACAGTATTTTTCCAAATGCCAAAGTTAGAGCAGCATCAACATACACTTGATGTACATAGACCAACCCATGATTGTACTCTTCTATCAAATACTAATTTAAAAAAGCGAGGTAAAACGGCGCCCTATCAAGATTAACATGTATGATTAATGCACTCCGGGTATGGAGACTGATAATTAAGCCTTCTTTTTTTAATTATATTTGGCAGCTGCACAATGTGCTGACCAACTGAGTGCGAGGCATGGCCTACAACACGGTATCCTAATTGGATTAGACTAGTCTTTTCAACAAAAACTTCCAAATTAAGTTCCAACAGATTCCAATTACATTAAATAAATTAATTGTATTTCTTCCAAGCTCTGCTTATCGTTTCAACTTGTTTGCGTCCGATTAAAGTTGTTATCCCGCTTTTAATAAAATTCACCGATTATCTGTGGAAATCTTTTGTTCACAGAAAATTTTGAATGCCATAAACGCAAGCGACAACAACGCAGACACTCTATAGAACAGTCTATGGACGGCAAAACGTATCACTTTTGCACTCTTGGCTGGGAATCGATTCAACCTCCATCCTCCATTCATCTATTCACATTCATCCATCAGTCAGTTTCATAGACGAACCCAACATGCAGATTCTCTAAAGATGTCTACAGCATCGCCCACCACTTTACGCTCCCGGACGTTCTCTCCCCATTCCATTTTTTTGTCTGCCTTTTGCCTTTATACAGGATGGGCAATGCCGAAAGGAAAGGAGCGACAATCAGCGAACGAAAAATAAAAATAAAAACACAACAAAATGAAAGCAGAGAAGAACACTCTTTAATACCTCTCTACTTCGGCGATATGTCCTGCAATAACGTTGATAGCAGCCTATTTATTATTTTTATGATATTTCATTAATTTAAGACTCTATCTCCGCCAGTACCGAGAGGACAACATTGTGAAGTTGACTCTTTTCATTCCGCAGTTTATAGAGAACCCCTTTTCGATATTGCCACCCCAACCACACTGCTACTCGCTATAAAGCAGTCAGACATTTTGCGTGGGTATAGAACACCAGGACTACGCCCACTGCAATGGTGATGATGGCGATGACGGCGTTGAAGCCTCCCTCGCATCGCGATGAACGTTTTTTGTGAATTCGCTTCATTTATTTTTTAAGTTTTTGACCATTTTAAAATCACTGATTTACTTTATGGTGTATTTTTTTCTTTGCGCCAATATTGCTTTTAATATTTTTTCTATAAAAAAATACGAACAGAATGTCCAGTCTCCAAGCCTGCAGGGTGGACGGTGACATTTTTTGCATTTCAATTCATTCCGATGCCTATTCGCACAAAGATCTCCCCAAAAATGGCACACAATAGACGATGTATGAATAAATACGCCAAAAGTCATTGTTTTTTTTTTGAATTTTTAAAAGCCATTAGCGTCACAAACATGACAAAAGCTTCTTTACTTCGATCTGTGAATGGTTAATAATTGCAATTACTTGCACAAAAGATCGTCAGATTCGTCCCCAAAGCATCGACTCGGTGTGCGCGGTACAATCGCCTCTCGCTATGCATCAGACATGACAAGCGTTGTCAGGATCAGGCAAACAAATCAATATTTCACGTTCCGCCGACCATTCTAATTGGGTCCCAAAGCCAACTTGTTTGTGCCTGTTGGTTGAATGATGATGCCCGAGGACTGCACCATCACTTTGTCCGAACACACATACAAACAATATGAGTCCGGTCAATAGAGTGAATCGAATGGCTTTATTGAATGCGAAAAAAAAGCATTTCGGGATGCTTCTTTGAAAGCCGTTTTCATATATCTCATGCGGGGAGTTGAATGAATAGTGTGGCACTGCTTCGCAAAAGAATGCAACAACTACACGCAAAAAGAGAAATAACATAGAGCCGCGGTAAGGCAGCCATTTCACCATTTTCGAGTGGGCCAAAAACAAAAAACAAAGTACGTTCTACAATCCACCGGGTAGTCATGTATATGTTGGTGGATATGGCGGCACACCAAGAGTGTCATCTAGCACTCTAACAGCACTTAAGGATTGAATTTGAAACAAAAACATAAAAGCAGAAAGAGCTGCGTGGTCAGTGGTGGAAAGTATGTGACAAAAGTTGAGGTCTCTGTGCAATTTTGATTAAATGCTGTTTTGATTGTACGACTGATTAACGTGCAAACAGTCTTATTACAATTTAGTGCGCTAAAGTCCATTTAGTGAGGCTGAGCAAGCTCACGTAGTCTGGCCAATGGAGATAGCTATAGATAAGCATCTCATGACATTATGTCGTTGCCTTATTGAGTGACGTTCAAACAGAAGAAATGTGAGTTCATTAAAGTGTACCCACATGCCACACAGAGCGCGGGAAATTCATTAAGAGCTTTGGGGTACACATAGCAAGTATAGTCCTACATAGGAATACTTTGTGTCGGAAAAACTGTCCAAACTCAACACTCAACCAGCAAAAGCTTCGCAAATTTCAGACCTTTACTGACCTAAGCCGAGTAACATACAAATTTGCTGGGGTCAGGTACTGGGGACAGAATGCTAGTGTATCTAGTGTCTGCTCTCATTCTTGCGAGCAGTGTGTAAAATTAAAATTTAATTTTAAATGCGGCATCTATGGTAAAAGGTGCCTCGTGGCGTTGTGCATATGTGCGTCGACCACAACGCACTTGAACCTCGATGTCGCAGATTTAATCCCCGGTCCAAGCTACAAAAAAATAATTTTCACAGTCTCACCTCTTCCGAGTCACTGACGATGCTCAATGAGTATCTCTGTTTAGAGAAGCTTCTCAAACTTGGCCGTTAGCAGCCGGCATAAAACTGCAGGTCCCTTCTAGTTGTGAGAGAACGATAGCACGCACAACGCCGATGGTTGCTGAGAAGCTAAGTCCTCTACGGGCTGTAGCGCCACTCATGTTGTTATCATATTATTATCTTATTATAGCTATGAAAATATGACAGGTATGCAGAGGCACTGACGTCAGAACAGAATAAGACTTTTGAAAAGTTCAGCCGATGGAAGGGCGTGTACATTCTGTACACATCAATGTCATTATCGAGACGCGTGTCCTTTAACCTGTACTCTGATGCCCTCAATTTTGCTTTTCCACTGGTTTGAAGTGGCGATAGGCAATTGCGAGAACAATCGAATTATTCGCAATTATTCGAAATCAAATTGCACCGAGTCGATTGCTGATTTTCGATTCGTACGTACGATTACAATCGTCAACGATTGTGTGTATTCGCCGATTCATCAAGTAGGAGAGACTTCTATTTTTAGAGAGATTATTAGACTGTGTGTATCCACCGATACTTCAAGTCGGAGAGAGCTTGTTGTATTATACCATGTGTGTATTTGGTCAGATGTATTGATGGAACAACATTTTTATTCGCGATTTCCTATCGCTTTTTTATTTCGTTTCACTTTAAACTTTACATTTATGAGAGTGAGAGTACAATCCTCTCCCTAATTGGGTAAGGACCCGGCATTCTCTTGGTTGTAGTAGGTACTGAGAATGAATTGTAGAATTTGATTCGATTCGATTGCTTTCTAATGAGACCGAATAAATCGACAATCGAATTAAATTGTTAACAATTGCCAATTTATTCGATTATTCGGTTCATTCGCAATTGCCCATCGCTAGTTTGAAGTGAAGCTACGGGCAGCTGTCAAGCTTTCCAAAGATAGTGTCTAACCACCTTAGGATCTGTGTCAATGAACTCGCAGCAAGACTCACCCCACTCTACTGCACAATCTTCTTCTTCTGCACATGCTTCCAATGTAGAAGGCATGAACATTTTTCAACGACAGGAAGATGTTTCGCCTTATAAAACCCACATCAGTGCTTGCTAAGCGGCCTATTTTTCAACTGTCTGTTTAGACGTGGTGGTGTCGAAGCTACAAATATTTTTTTTTTTTTCTTGAAGACCCCTCCGATAAAGACTGTCTCAAAAATGCCAGTGCACCCTACGGGGTCTACATGAAATGGCTTTAATGTTAAACTTTATAATTGGTTTTGTTGTTTGACTAATTTACAAAGATTCTCCCTTGTACATACATTCGGATGATCCCTGTTGCCTGATCGCTTTAAAATACGATTTAAATTGAATTGACACCGAACATTGACCCGAGGACCAACGAAAATGGATAGCCTCTCAGCTGTCAGAAACCAGCTGTCCTTCGTACCCTTACACTTAACTCAACCCCAATTGCTTGTGTTCGTGACCCGCCTTCGAGGCATCACGTCCTCCCATAATTAACATGTCTCGGACAGCAGAAGCCATGTAGGTCAGTAATCCCATGTGAATTTGAGTGAGTTGAAATCCCTGGATGAACTTGATGTAACACAATCGAATTGTTGAATTCGCCTCGAGAAGGCACCGGCTGCTTTGGTTCACATCTGTTACGAGTCGAACAATTCGTTTGACACAAAATGAGTTGTCATAGACTATTTATGTAACTTTTGTAAAAGTAGAAAGGCAGTGGGGTGTCAGATGGGAAACCTGTCTGAATGAGAACGCCCATATGGTGTGCTGGGGTGTGTGATGACTGAAGCCGCAGCCACTCGTGATCATTCAGAAAATGTCAATATTTTAACATTCAATGCATGGTCGATTTTCTCGAATAGCTTCAAAAAATGATTTTCATATAAAACTGGCAACAACCACCGAAAATGATCGTTTAAAGCGATAAGAGGGACTAACACACACGAGAGGGACCGACATTAGCATTTCAAAAGTGCTTAAAGTTCATCTCGGTGTTTTTTTTTTCTTGGTTGAAAATCACCAACTCCTCAGACACACTGTAGGTGTGACACACTGTAGGTGTGAATGTAGTCAGCGGGCAGACTTGTGACTCACTCATCCACCAAAGAGCAATTTTCTTTTCATTTAGGTAGCGTACGGTCGTTTTGGTAATGGCGAGTGAACATTTTTTGTGGTGCTTCCATTCTGTACCAAGTTGTTTTTCACTACGGATGCACAGGGAGGGAAATAAAAAGCGGACATGGCGAGAGCATTCCGTAAAGTATTCCTCCTGATGGTTACAGCGTCGTCATATGGATTTGTTGGTGGTGGCGCAAGCATAACGTAACGATAGCGTCCTGATGACACCTCTATAGAAACCAATGAAAACGAATTTCATAGTTTTTAACTCGGGAGCGACGAGCTCACTGAAATTTCAATACCTCCGACCGTCGCGACGCCTGGGCTTCAAGGAAGTGTGTAGAATATTTTTCCCTCCAATTGATTCCCTTTCACACATGTATCCACCGGATCTCTGCGAAGCAGTTGCAAGTGAGTTCACAGCACCGATATAGTCTGCAGATGTCGAAATTCAGCGAATGGGGATAATCGGGTGAAAAAAACTGCATCGATTTCTTCGTAGAATGGGGAGGGGGGTTCCATTTGCTAATTCGTAATTTCGGGAGCAGAGGCGAGCGCCCGACCTTAGAGGATGAGCGTACACCGAGCCGGAACTCTCAAGAGTTCTTTCCGTTTTTTGTCTTCACTGTTGATAATTTCTTTTTTGTCTACTGTAATGATTGCATTTTGTTCGACTGCTGCTTTAATTTTTTTCGTTTTTTCCTGTTTTTTTTTTTCAGCTGTGCATCCTGCCATTCGTCTTGTGGCACATGCAATGGCTCATCGGAGTCCCAGTGCATAACATGTCGTTCGGGTAGGTTCGCATTGGACGGCAAATGCTTAAATAGCTGCCCAGACGGTTACTACGCGGACAAAAAGCGACGGGAGTGTGTGGCCTGTCCTACGGGCTGTGCAACATGTAGCAATAATGGATTTTGCCTGAGCTGCAAGGATAACTGGACGAAGAATAAAAAGGCGAAATGCATCGTAAACGGAAGTGAAAATTGCGATGAATGTAAGTGGATTTCATGTTTTATATTCTCTCTCTCATTCTTCGTTTCATTCCTTCCATTTTTTTTGCGACTTTTTTTTCTGTCATTTGTCCGGAATGGAACGTTCGATGGTATTTTTTAAGTTTTGCATGATTACAATGGTTATGGTAATGCTAGTGTGTTGTCCTTGGGTAAATGGAATTTCCATGCACATTTTGCAGATCATCACAGCCAGCCAGTGATGGTGTTGAATGTGTGCTCGAAGGAAGGAAATTTTTTTTTTGTGAGTTTAGCCATGCACGGAATGTCTAATTTGTAAGGAGTGCTTTTTTTCGAAAGGATTTGCTCGGAATGTTGATAGAGAGGAGATTGGAATTGAAACTCTCAAATGACATGGATGCTGTGCTGAGTGTAGGTGGGCGATTTCCAGAACTGTTATTGTCAGCTTGAGGTGGAGAGAGTGTATGGGTCTTAAAGCTGAGCTATCGTACAATTTTCCGCATTCCATGCAAATTTGTGGTAGTTCGGTTGGAGACTCAAGGCGACCATGAAGAATTGGTTGGCACTGCATATTGAATATTTTCCTAGCTTTGTAAGTTTGTCACCAAAAAGAGACACAACAAAATACGTGACGTTCAGTGACTTCATAGGGCTCAGGTGACCATATGTTGGCAATGAGCAATAGTTTTCGGGGAACTTAAAAAGACTTGATTTTGAATGTTTTAAATTGAAGTTGTTTGACCATTATTTTCACATGGATGACAGTACAGGGTGGTCAATATCAATTTATTATGGAGCGGCTAGGGTTCCTCTAGGGAGCCTGAAATATGTAGTGTTCCAGGGATAACCTGAAATGAACACCTGAAATGTTAAATTACGCACAAAAATCATCACATCTACGCCTAGTGCACGATACGCTAATTTACACATTGATGCTTTTAAGCCTTTTAGACTCTTGTAGTGAACACCCAGGGGACAGAGTCAGTGATTCAAGCAAAGGTCTCTCTACGATCGCCTGATCTTCTTTAGTGTTTCTCAGCTAGCCACGTATAGATGTCTTACAATCTTAGGTCAATCTGACCTCAAACATCAACTGCCCAGCTTCTGCATTTTTGATCTGTCTTTCATTACGTGGGTCCTTCTTCAGTCGTGTGCACGATCTAAACACAAGACGGCCAATTGCCTGGGAGACGCTTCTGTCCGAAGCCAGTTTGTCTATGTGCTCCTTAGATGTAGTCTAGCCATGTTATGCGATGTATCCTTAGAGGCCGGTCTGAACCCTGGATGCTGCACAGCCCCTATGAATGCGTGATTGAATTTTATCCGGTAAATGTCACAAATCTGAAATATTGTCTCGAATGCGAGTTAGGTGAATGAAGAAGGCACAAAATCGAACTCTACGTGCAAGATAGCTTAGTCTTGATAACTGGAAGCGGCGTGCCCAGGACCGTCATCGATTGTCAAATCCTCCATGTTTCGTCTACGATTAAGTGCAAGAGCGATCATTCACTACACTGTTAACAGAGACATATAAAGAGAAAAAGTCGATTGAAAAAAACTTAAAATCAGGACACCTTAGAAAATTAATCGACGATGATGAGAGATGGATCATTCGAGAGGTTGGGAAAAAAATTCAAAAGCAAATACCACAGACCAGTAATATGCTCAAAAACAACGACTTCCACGCAAGATTAGCTCGAAAAGTCATATATTTCAAGAAGAACAGGAAGCGAAGGTTGGAATTCACAAGATCACATCTTAACAAGCCTCTGGATTTCTGGTTCAATTAACTGTTTGCAGATGAGAGAAAAATTAATCTTTTTGGGTGCGACTGCAAGATTTTTGTGTCGAGCTTCATAGTAGAAATGTAGTACCGACAGAAAACCACGGTCGCCGATGGTTGAAAATCTGACATTTATAGATGGAATAATGAACAACATTGATTTATTGAATCACCGCCTAGTCCGAAAAAAACTGCAGTTAGCAGGGGCTTTCCGCCCCTGATTACGTAATCTTATGTTATTGGTACTAGACGAAAGGCGAAAGTACCTGACTACCAGACGATTTTATCATTCTGTCAAAAGCACGGTTGTTGTCCACCTTCTTTCGTTGGAATCGTTGCTGTTGACATCATTCAGATGGGCAACAAGTAACCGTTTTGCTTTGTTCTCTGTTTATTGGCCAGACACTTTTTACCTGCTGTTTTTTTTTTATGCCAGTAGACACTTCATTTAAAATATATTGTGTTAGACCACTACTACCTATGTTCTCTGCTTATATTAGCATTTACCTGAATTTTCGGAACATCTGCCATCCACCGTTGGGTAATGAATTTTGCAATCTCGTCATGAATACAATGAAGTCAAATGTCAACTATTCGACCTTCCATTCCTAATACTATGCGTTGTAGTGATGAACTCGCTTAAGTCGTTAGTCCCCACGATGATCTGTGAGAGTTCTCCATCGTTCTGTGTTCCGTTTGAAGGCTACGCCAGTTCAGCTTTCACTTCATTTCACACAATTTCTTTTCTTCATCTCTGACTGAATATATTGTGCTACAAACCAATGAACCAATGAAGTTCATAGCCCTTTTGGGCCACACCAGACTTTTGATCTCTGCACAAGTATTTTTCTCTCGCCTTGACGCAAATCTCATTACCATATTTCCAAAGGAAGCCTAATTGTTCTTGTCAAGCACAAGTGGAATAGGCTACGATGAGAGTTTAATGCCAGAAAAAGGACTAGATCAAGATTGGATAGATAACCGATTGAACAGTGTTCAGACTGGCTTAGAGCTCAATGTATTTCCATCAAAGCTAAAACCGAAAGCTAACCATCAACCCATAGCAGAAGTTATAAATGCACGCCTAATTTTGGGAATATGGGTCGCATATTAAAGTTTGAATCGACATTAGTGATTACCAACCCCTTCTTTACGAGGAATATTTGAATACTTGCAATGTACCGATTTGTTAACCAATTTGGGAACTCATAATTGCATAATTTGTGCTTCCCTTTATACCCATCTCATGAGTAGAAAGCGAGTCGAGAGTGTCCATACACCAAACCATGCACAGCACAGTGCACTTGTCACCCGTCTGATTTCCGAATGTGTAATTTTTCCTGTAACTCTGCCCACCCACTGTAACCCTGCCCCCTCTTTAAGGGTTGCATTCTACTTTAACATCACGCCCCCTTGTGGTCACATACAAACAAACCACAACACACAACCCTAATGCACAGAACCACAGGCAGTACCGAGTCACCGCACTGACCGCAACTTCAAGAAACTTGACGTTACCAGGACGTATCGTACACACATACGTACGTGTTATCAGTTACTGCTTGGGCAGACTATAACGGCAAGTTCAACTTATTCCCATAACAGTCACTAATCGTCGTTGAAATTATACAAATAAATTTTTAAACGGCTCACGATAGCCCGACCATTTGAGGGAATGTTAACCTCAGCGAAGGCAAAAAACCAACGCCCGCATTTCACATTCAAAATGTAAGTCACTGCGGGGTAAGACCCAGACGAAGACACAGATCCTAAGGGGGGTGGGGAGACGAAATAAAAATAAATCATGAACAATGCCCACTTGTCTCGTCCATTAGAGGAGAGGGCTATCTGGGATACAGCAGCGGCGCTAGCGTCCATTACGTCGCCCCCACAGTTTGTCAGTGGTCTTCTTCATGTACGGAAAAATAGGGGACCATCGCCAAAGAGGACACAGAGAAAAACAGAGAATCCTTTTATGGTTAGGCATAACTTTGTGCTGAGATTCCTTTCCATCGCCATCGCCATCGCCATTGTCTATCACCATCATCAGCATCGCCATTGTCGTCCTTACCACCGACCCAGTGTGTACAGTAAATGAGGGTCACCGCGGTAATGGGTGTGCGTTCTCGGTGACCATTGGCAGTGTCTGGCAAATAGCTTCGTACACATCTTTCTTCTTTGAAGGTGCTCAGACTCACCACGTGTACGTTTGGATGGCTGTGCGTGCATGTGGTTGATGTTAGGAGGGATAGTGCTGGTTCTGGTTATTTCTTCTCAGGATATAGATGGCAGGTCATAACGGGAGAATGTTGACTTGAAATATCGTGTAGTAGCACAAGTCTTACTTTTATGTGTGGATTGCTTTTTGCTTTTCGGTTTTTCCTTTTTGCGTCTCCTTACGCCTTACGTTGCGGTCTTCATCTTCACTTGGTGTGCTTCAACATTGGATCCACCGGCTACCTATCTACCATCACATGTAGGTAACCACTATCCGTTTATCCGCTACGCCACCGTCTGTGGAAAATTGCATGATATATAGTACCTACATAACGTGCAAATGGGGAGGGTATCCACTTTTTCCATTAATGTCATCACACAGAGTTGGTTAACAGCGGGCACGAGTGCCGAAGAGAGAGAGAGAGGAAAGGCGAACGAACTAGCAGATAGTGTGGCAGAGAGAAAGTGAACCGACGACAAACGTTAATTACGCTGCCTTCCAACGATTCTGAACGTTACAAGGATTTATTGCCACTTTTTGAGTGTCAGGGGCTGGTAGCGTGCCTTCCTCTCTCTTCAGGACAAGCGGTCAATAAAGTGACTTTTGGTAGTCAGTGTCTTACACGACAGGCGATGAATTGGATGGCGATCCATGTCCGGCACTTAATGAAAAGGCCTCAACGACCGCGACGGGGTTGAAAGTGATTTTGGGCGATTGCAACTGTCAGGTTAGGAAAGTATCGGAATGACGTTAACATCGACTGACACGTGGTATTGTGATGGCCGCAATATTGCCCGTGATTGAGTCGAAAAAAATTACTTAACTCGAGTGCTGATTGGGGCCCATTGATAAATGCTGCTGTATGCACTTCCGTTGGATGGCTTTTAATATTGATGAGGTGAGAGATTCTCGACAGGTTGTGCATAAAGTAGGTAGGGACTCGTTTGCGTACTTTATCGTCCAAAATGCAGTGTGGACACTCCAAGGAATATCGCATCCTTTTGTCGGTTCATCTTTGCAGCCGTAGTGAAAGGGGAATTAAATTTTTAACTAGGAAATGGTAATTATAAAATGTGGAGAGTGCTCGTTATTCGCTGAAGAAGTGTTAATGACTGCTTTCAGATTCACCAACCCAGCAGTCCTTGCATGAAGTTGGCTAAATAATTGATCCGCACTTGTAGCTTCCCAAACTCAATCCATTTGCCCACTCAACCCTCTTGCTATGCAAATACTCCTTATACATATAAGTTATGGATTAACACATAGATAACCGAATTCTCATATTTGCAGCCGAATACTATGATAATGGACATTGTCATCCCTGTCACTCAACATGCGAGTCCTGCGATGGACCCACCGAACAGAATTGCTTGAGTTGCCCATCCAGTCTGCTGCTGCAGACGAACCGATGTGTTAGCACCTGTGATGACGGATTCTACATGGAAGCCGGAGTATGTGCCAAATGCCTGCACACCTGCACTCAGTGTGTATCCCGTATGAATTGTACTGCATGCGCCAAAGGTCTGCAATTACAAAGTGGAGAATGCAGAACTACATGTGCTGAGGGGTAATTAAAATCCTTCCTTCGTCGACGTTGCCGTCATTGTATGCGCCGTCTTCCGTCGTCTCTCATTTGCACCGTGTGTACCTGCGGTATATTCGGTGATAATAACCTTCGGTTTTATGACTGCCTGCCATGCGTGTAGTGTTGCGTGTTCAGCATGATGTGCATGCACGTCGACCTTAACCAAGCGGGGGTGGCTTGGGAAGGGCGGCGGACTTCAATAAAGACCATTCAAAGAGTTGAATCCAGCTGAAGAAATGGGAAACGGACATCCAGGTGATAAGTCTCAATTATAGCCAGCGTGCACGCACAAAGAACAAAAGCCACCTTTGACCATGTCGCCGATAATGACATTTGATGAGCAACTGATGATGATGTACGTGATGTACACACACATATCGACGGCGAGAAGGATAACATACATCAGAGGTGTACAGGACAGTGACGGCAACGGCATCGGCGAATGATTATTACGCAAACCAACATAAAAGGATTACCGGTGACTAATACTCCCTTTGACATTTCATTTTCAGGTATTACAGCGACCGTGGCTCCTGTGCGAAATGCTATCTAAGTTGTCACACCTGCAGTGGACCAAGACGTGACCAGTGTGTACAATGTCCGGCCGGCTGGCAGTTGGCCAGTGGAGAATGCCATCCCGAATGCCCGGGGGGTTTCTACAAATCTGAATTTGGATGTCAGAAATGTCATCACTACTGCAGAACTTGCAACGGTGAGTATGATTTTCGATGCCGCATTCCTATTACATTTGAGCCTTGAGTGTTTCCCGGCCCATGCTCGCCGTGAGCGTGTGTATGCACATGATGCTTTTTGGCAAGATTAAATTTGTTCATGCTCCGTGGGGTGAATGGTGTCAGCAATAATTGATGGATGTGCTTTAGGACTCGTTAAACGAGTATAAAAAGGAGGAAATATGCATTTGCAAATAGTCGGAAACGACTCACATCCGTCGATAAATTGTATCCTGCATCGGAGGTTACGTGCACTCGATTTATGAAGGACCTATAATTTGTACAAATTTATCTTAACTTGCGGTATATGGTAGGATGCTGATGGAACTGGCACAGACTGGTTCATTGCACTGCCTCTCGGATCAATTGGTTTTGATCGATTAACCGCTGCCGGGGAACTAACCGGAGCAAAGTCATGTTGGAACGTTAGTTGCTGCCAGACAGGAACAGGAATGTCTTCTTCAGCCGTGCAGCTTTAACGGAAGTCGTTATGACGACGTTAGGAGTTCAGGCGGTAAGCTCTGAACATGTTCTGAGTTGAGCGAAAACAAATCGCATGCCTGACTGTTCGTTAAGATGTTTCCGTAGCGAAGAACATACCATGGATGTTAACTTGTAAATAATCTAAAGTCTAAGACCATGGAGACCAAGGCCAGCTGTTTGACATATTTAAAAAATCATCAACGATGAAGGATGGTTTTCGTATAACCACCACCGAAAAGTGCTGACCCGTGTGACATTCTCTTCAGTTGTGGTTGCGAACGTCATTATTGTTAGTGGCATAAATCAACTAATAGAGATATCCATTTCCCTTGTGATGACACGCTTTAAAACTTTTCGAGATCTTAAACGAACGTTTCCAGTCCTCGGAGAGGTACCATCTTTTCTAAGAAATAATCACCCAATCAAAATTAAAGCGAGAATTCCAATTCCAAATCCAAACGTTCTCTGTCGGTCTCCTCAATGGCTTTTAAAATTGTGACGGCAGCCACCAAGTGCTAATCTACTGCAGTGAAATGGACTATAAAGCATACACGTAACGAGGTTAAAATCAAAGAAGTAGAAGAAAAATTAACGATGTGTGTTTCTTTCGTGACATCTGGAATACGTACGTGTTATGCGCTACTAGTCTGATACTCTTAAAAACGACTACCGGCTGTTTAGGTGAGATTTTTGCTTCAAGAAATTAAAAGTACGTCAAGCAGCAGTCGGAATGGAAACACAATCGGATTGTAGAATATTTTTTGTTTGTGTTGTGAAAGAAGCCGCATGGGGCTCATTTTTTTGTTGTTGAATGAATCAAAGCTCTGCTGAAAGAGACAGGAATAGCTATCGATTAGCGACTATAGAACCGAGGAGCACGTATTGTTTGCAACGTACGGCGACTGTGTGTCAAAGAAAATGCGGTATAATTGGCTTATAGCATTTTTCCTTCTTTGTCTGGTGGAATTGATTGAGCTTAGCGACAAGACGTTCGCGTTTACAGTCACCTACCGAACATAATACTGTTTGCAAGGAATTTCAGCTTTGCACTGAAAAAATACTCTGTCATGTTTGTCATTTACTTGAGTAGACGTACCAGATTTGCCAGAGTTGCAACTATGACTTCGATGAATTAAACTTTAATGAAAAGAATTTCAAACTGAACTCACACACATTTCAAATTGAGTATTTTGAACGATGGAAGGTATTAATCTCTTCAAATTCTGTGACACTGTTCATAGAAATTACGAGATTATTTGTCTTTCATGTGGGCATTTGAAAAGTGTTTACGTTTCCCGTTTGTTGAGCATGCGTGCTTTGTTTTGCCTTACAAAGAGTCTTAAAACAGCGAAGGCTCTACAAGTTAGTGATGGGAACTATCGAGTGAATTGCACTATCGATAGTTAGTAACTGAATGATTTCAACTATCGAATGGTTTTATTCATTCATTCATTCACCGACTGGGTTGTTAAAACAATACCCGCCAGGCTTGAAGAGTGGGGAGCAGGCTCCCGTTTTTTTCTAAGGTTTCCTTAGGTGGCCTAATCCTCGATATATATAATTATCACAAAAAATAAATCAAAACCGTCTTCCCCGTCTCTTACCCTAAGGGTGCTTTTTGCATGTGAGTTCCCTTTGCCTCTCACAACGAACTACAAAATCAAATACCATTTTTATTTTATTTAATGCTTACATAAATACATCATTTGTACTTAATTCATTTCATTCATAAAATACAAAGTTCATTACATTGTACTAACTTACTAACTAATTACATCCCTCATTCCGGTGTTTGGCTATTCTTCCATCGTCTTTCAGAAAGAATCGCTATTAAGGAAGACTATTTGATTCAATTTTTCTCCCTTGAGGCGATTTCTCATAGGAGCCGATAGTCCAAAGTCCAAACGAACGCAAAAACCATTCATTCAACTAAAACCATTTGAACATTTTTCCATCATACAAATGAACGAATTCGAACTCATCTCTTAACTGAGTGGAACTATCGGCTCGAACCAAACCATAGAACAATCTGTCATGCAAATATTTTGGCAATGTTTGTATGCATACACAAAATTCTCTCTCAGAGAAGCTGTCATGTCAACCATTTGGCTCAGTCCAACCAGCCATACAGGGCCCCTTTTACACGAACTAAAATTGACAGCAAGCATTTCCATTTTTTAGGCAGAAAGGTGAAACTTGCTGCCAAAATTAGCGTGTGTAAAAGTAAGAAAAGTAAAAGCTATTGAATGTTTTTTTCATTCAATTTGATGAATGAATGATTTTCGACTATCGAATAAATGAATAGTTTGCAACTATCGAATAACTAGAAAGTTTTTATTCGATAGTTCCCATCACTACTACAAGTTGTCTGCTTGCATATAATTAATATTACAGCAATAATACTATGATAGTGCTGCAGCCTGCAGAGAGCCAGGACTAAGCTTCTACTCGTATTGCCAAAAGAGAGAGGTCTCGAGTTCTATGAATACTCCGAACGGCCAAATTCGTAAAGTTATATTTATTTTTTCTAGACAAGGGAAACTGTTTGAGTTTTGTCAGTGGCACGAAAGAAATGGAGCCGTGAAAAGAGTATGTGACCTAATACAGGGACCACCCTGTAAAACAAACAACTTCGTTTAGATACGCATGTTTAATCATCAACTAGATGCAACTTATTGACAATCAGGGAGTCTCACATAATTATTGATGCATGCCCTTAACACAAAGGTTCAGTTTACTGCCTTCAGTTTCGCACGGCAAGTTCTTTGAGAATCTTCTCCACTTGTAAGCGCCGCATTAAACCCGGATGTGCTCGGAGCTGAGTTTCCTCCGTAAACACTTGGTTACGCTCATGCCTCTGTACAGTATGGATAGTCTGCCATTGAATCTACTTCTCTAGATACCGTCAGCGTTTCCACGAAAAATTCCTCCAGAATAAATCAAAGGTCGCACTTCTGATTAGAATTTCGATGACATTAAGGTGACTCAGTGAACACAGTAAGCCATCAATAAGGCGTTTCCAGGAATTGAGCCGAAAGCGGCTATAATTAGTACGTAAAGGCAAACCGAAGTACCTGCTGTCCACGCTGAAGGTCATACGACACATCGGACAGCTACGACTTCGAGGTATTTTAGACCTCCATCAAAAACAGTGGAAGCAACCGCAGTACCGATGCCATCTTTTGTCAACAGGTGTTTCTATCAATTCTCGCATTATCAAAATCCACCATCATTCAGTGGGCAACAGATAGTGATGTTGGTCTCGTCAAATGATAAGACATTAGTTTATACACCAAGTATACATACTCTTAGCAAATTACTCAGCCTTGTTATTTCTCTTAGACATGATAGGCTTTCTCTTCCCACTCTGGTCTCTGCTGCTGATCGTAGTTTTGTTGCAACTTTAAAGTTTAGAGACATGAACCAAACAAGCGGTCATGTAATTAAGAGTGATTTTTGTCCTTACCACCTAGAGTACTCTTTACGCAAATGTGCACCATATTCCGTTGCCAAACAAATGTCTCTGTTGTTATTCACTTGCCAATTTTAAGTAATTTCACACGAATATATTGAATTGTGGATGATGTTGTAGGAGTAGTTGCCCGTGGTGTTGTGAATATGTGCGTCGACATCAACAAACTTCGACGTCTAGGTTCGATATCTTGTATGTTACACAAAAAAATAATTTTCAAGGCCCCACCTCTTTCGAATCACTAACAATGCTCAGAGATAAGCTTCTCAAACTTGCCCGTTCAGAGTGGGCATAAAACTGTAGATCCCTTTCACTCGTGAAAGAAGAATAACACGCACAACACGAGTGATTGCTGAGAAACTAGGCCTGGCCCTCCACGGACCACCCTTATTAATATTTCTATTATAATTAGGGGCTAATTTAGACTATGTTGCAGTTACAAATCTTATTAACACTCCGTGGGCATGTATAAACTAATGTCAATGCTCTTCAAAATTCCAAAAATGCCAGCTTTGTCATAATAAATCATAAAATTCTTGCAAATGTATGGTAATCCGCATCATATCTAAAGCAACACACCGATTAGGAATAAATTGAGATCCGATCTAAGTCACTTAACCATGTACACACATACCATTAAGTATTCAATCGTACTCGAGACTATATCTTCAGTTTGTAATTATGTTCAACTACTTTCTTGTCCCCATAAAACACGGAGTACACTCCGCTCAAGAATTGCCCCAGTCCTTGATTAACTGTTGACTACTGCAAAATTTTGTAATGCCACACCACGGTGACCAAACCACGGGGCACAGCTCTTCGGCGAGGAAGATACTCGATGTCGTCGATGACACACGGTGCACCCCTTAAGGACGTTATCTCTGGCCCGACTTTGCTGCTTGTCTCCTCAGCAGCTTGAGCAGCTTCATTCAATGGAAAAGATAATAACGATAATGATGAGGAACGAATTCTGTAGTGAAAAGTAAAGTGTGGCACACCAGCTGACATCTTGCATAAAGCAATCCAAAGAGAACAAGACAGACATCGAGTTTGTCAAGTACCATCGACATAATTCAACAGAAAGTAGACGTAGTTACATAAGAGCACATAATTCCATCGCGAAATAATCCTGTAAAACAAATTCATGTGTGTATCTTGTAATCATCGCACAGCGCGCAGGGTTATCAACTCGAGTAATGATCAACACTTCACTGGGTATCCCCTTGGGAGGGAAGAGCTCATTGCTTGGTATTATATTGATTAAAAGTTCGAACAGATTCCGGGTCCTTTGAGTTCTGCGCGAACAAACACATATATTAAAATACATTTCCAGATATAGTACATGTATTTAAACATTTTTTTTTTCATTCTGCTTGCGGCAGTCATAAACGATGTTGTATCGATTTGAATTCAAGCAAAGTTCTGTGCAACCCCATGGATTTGTAGTTGACTGCGCTACCTTTCCTCAATGGAATAATTGTGGAATGTTGTGCACACGAATGTGAACATGCACATGTACACGCAACTAGGATTACTGCGGAGGGAATGCCGCTGAGTTCACTGCGGATTCACACCATGGAATTAAAAATAATATACAGTCAAGTCATTCCAGGAGAGGAGTTATTAAGACCATATGCATTTCGGTTCGGCGTATCAATAATCCGAAATGAGTGGGATATTCATTACTTTTGAAAATAAATTCTGTGTATGGCTTGCCAACTTATGGATGTGTGATGCGAACATAAGGGGTGTGCGAATTACCAGAAGACTAATTTGTGAGTCGATGAACTGATACTACGTACACACGTCACATAAATCCTAAAATTGGGCTAGTTGTAGCGTTTCAGGCCAAGGGTTCATACATTTCGCATCAAATGATGGATTTCAGATTTGAATTTGTCGCTGCATATACAAGAACAGACCTCTTTCTTAATACAACACGCCACTTATTGACATTTCCACCCGCCGACTTAAACAAAAAAAAACAGCTGTCTAAAAAAAATCATCCACTTCAAGAGAGAGTGAGTTGGAACAGAAATATATTGATAACGACTTAAGTTCATATTTAAATTAATTTAACAAGCTAAGGAGGTACAACCCAAGAATGGTGTGTACACGATTACGCTGATGACGTATAGCGAGATCGTCGTAACATAAATTCAAGAAAATGAGCGCTAATTGCAAGAAAACTTTGCTAACTTTACAAAAAAGTAAAAGACATAATCATCTATCTACTAATATAAATGAAACAATCTTAATTTCCTCAATTTCAATCGCTCTCATGCCCTCCTCCTACGTCACATCTGTCAGTCAAGGCTGGCTGATTTCTAATCAAAAAAATATCAGTCATTAATTCTAATACTAGCTATCATTTGAAATGCTGAAATACCAGTGGCAACGCAAAATTTAATTTCGAAACCTTGTTGTATTTGGGTGCAGTGTAAACGTACTATAAGACAAAAAATAAAATTCCTGAATCTAGTGCAATTTGAGGGGTTGATGACAAGCAAACATTTAAATAAAACACGCAGGTTAGGGCCGCAAAAAACGCTTAAACAAGCAAGAAATATACAGATGTCCCATTGTGATACAATAGATGAAAACGAAATTCCCAAAAAAACTTTTTAAAACGTTTAAACTTTTTACAAAAGGAAAGCAATTTGATGCCGACACGGTGGTAGGACGGATATGGGGTATAGATCGCATAAAAAGTTTTCTTCAAAATGTTGGTGGGTTTGGTTACTTGTACAATCTCAAGATCAACCTGCGCCAACACAATTTGCAAGCGAAGCTTTAAACGGCGTAAATCTCGCCACATTTTTAGGTTATCGCCTACTGCGTCTATATTTCGTCTATATTTTTTATTCTATTCTAATATTTTTGCTTTAGCTTTGAGCACATTGTTTATTACTAGAGAGTACTGCATTCAAGTTCTTTTTTCTTTTGTGTCTCTTTTGGATTTGATTTTCGTTGGTAACACAGATAATATGTGTATGCTGTAAACTTACTTTTGAGGTTCACTGTATATGAGCAAAGAGTTGGCCAAACAGAAGGCAAGTACAACAATAATTTGCACACAGCATGATTAGGAATACCAGGAAATTCATCTAAATAGTTCTTGAGAATTCCAACAAAGTGTGCACTTATTGCACGAATTAAAGTCACACTTCATGAACCAAAAAAAGGTAGTAATTATGTGATTAGTCTACCTTTAAAATTGATTGTTTTCGTTCCGAAACACAGAAATAAAATATCGTGTCTGCTTTTGCGTATGGCTGTGCCATCATCCATAGCTGTGTTTGTGTAACCATGCTTAGATGAATTGGGTAAAAATGTTTCCTGTTTTGTTTTCGTTTGTTGATGGGTGATCTTTGAAAAAGAGCTTTCCCGTGTGAATGTGATTCCCTTCTCCCGACGGACCGTGCTCCTTCGTTGTACTTATTTTGAAAGCTCTTTGTCTGCCACTACGTTGTCTATCATGAAAAAATATGCTTCACTTTCTGTTTTCGCTGGCATTTGGAAGAACCAATCCGTCATACCAAAAATGTTCGTAAAGTGTTTGAATCGTCTGCCTGGGATCTGATTAAGGGTCAAGTTTATTGCTCTTTTTGAGTGACTAGCTGAAAAAAACTCAGCTTCAACATGACATGGTCCATTTTTATCGGGTTAGCTCTGTTGGAATGGCATGTTCTGTGCATGTCCTCAGATGAGACCCACATCTTCATCCATCAAGTGTGTTCCCACATTAGAAGAACATGGGAGATTCAAAGGTTATGTTGAATTTCCACAGCGACTCATTTATTTATGTCACAAAGGTATTCGAAAAGCAAGCGAACATACCTAGCGTTGTGTACCCAATCGATGACAAAGCCGGGCAGTGGCATCGGCGATGTTAGATCCTATTTCTCTTCTGCCATGTTTTCTTAAAATATAGTTCCCAGTAGTGAACCCTGCTATGTTGCCAATATTGGATCTGTTTGAGCACAGTTGATTTTTGAAGCATTTCGGTTTGAGCTTCGACCAAATTATTTCGATCTATCAGCAGCCGTTTACTGTGTGAATGGAGCTCTGGAAAGAGCCAGAATCTGAGTCTTAGTGGCAAGTGTATGCCCATAGAAGCAGGCGTCCTTGTCTGCACTTTTCCAATAGGTACGTTCAGATTGTACCACAGGCTAGTATAACCTGTCGAACGACCGGGTGATATAGACCGATTTCTACTAGGTCCTACAAATGTGAACTCTCCGTACGACGGTCGTATGGAATTTTATTTTTTCCAACTCTTTCCGCGGTCGCAGGGCAGGTAGTACTAGTGGTACGACCGCATTTTCATTCAAGTTTTAGATTTCAGCAAGCGAGCATCAGCGCATGGATAAATATGATATGTTTTCTCGGTAGACTTAAGGATCCTATGTTTGAACTCCGTCAACCGCGTAGTACAAAGTAATTTTTTGATTGTTGGGACATGTCGAGCTACCCGGTAGTACAATGTGAACAGTACACATGCATTGCGTCTGAACACATTTCATGACGAAATCCTGAGATCCGTCCGACGTCTGTTCGGCGAATGTACAACCTAAGAAAGCACTTCTTTGTAGAGTAGGATGACGTTAGCCACGATCTGCGTGCCGCGGGCCACAAGCGTCGGCCTATCGATCGGCAGGGTATCCAATGATCTACCACTGATGTAGTCTCCTCGCAAACTTATCTTTAAGTTCTTAGAGTGAACCCCGCAGACTGCCACGCCATCTATGCAAAAATGGCAGTTGCTTCTGAAGCTCTGAAATGTATGCAAGAACAATGGTTGGGTCCTGCGTGGTCTAGTTTTTTTGATCTCTGAGTCCAACTTTCTTAGAGAGTATAGGAGAATGTCAGTAGTTCGTGGACTATTGCGAAGTGCAAAACGGCCTTGTTGTCATAAAACTCCTTCGTGATGGTCTGATAAAGGTGATGAAGGGTCACGTTTAAGACTACTTTTAGCGCAACCGAGGACATTGTTCTAATTCAGCCGGTGATGCAGGTATAGTATTGACTTTGTAATCCATTCTCATTCTCACGTTTGTCGGTAGCCTTCCCTAATATTAAGCACAAGGTCATCCAAAGGAAATTGCCGAATTCAACTTGAGATCTGGTCAGATCAGAACTATATAACATGTTGATTTTCCGAAATCAGAAATGGATTGTTAAACGTTGCAAGCAGAAAGTATTACAAATAATGGATGAGTGAGTTTTTTTTAACGATGCCAGTATGTTCCATTATTACGGTGGAAAAAAGGTTCAAAAAACCTGCCAGGATACGTGTTACTGCTTTCATCCTCATCATCAACAGTCAAAAATACGCCATAATTGAGATGATATGGAATAAAAGTGGCATGCTTCAGCATGTACTTTCGGCGCATACCACACACGTCCGTTGAATCTAATGGAATCGTACACTCACGCATCGATATTCCTGTCCGCAACCGCGCCCGTAAGAGCGCGTCTCGCAAATTCTGTGCCGTAATACGAGCCTCAAACGATACACCATTGTCTTGTTGGGAGCACATGATTTGTGTGCCTAATTGAACCGAAAGTTTTCCAACATGCCCCGATAGCCGCCATCAGTATCTGTTGCAGCATTGCCGTTGGGGTTTTTTAAGAAATATGACCCAATGGTACTGCCAGTCAGAATGGCGGACAATGCAGTACTGTTTGGTGTATGATTAAGGGCTTTTTGTGCCCCAATGATGGTTACTCTTTTCATCCACCGCCAGTGAGCTTCGTTACGCACAATGGTGTTGATTTTTTGTTTGCCTATATTGCAGGCTCGGCTTCATAACAAACTGTCATTAATCAAACCCTGCTTCTAGTCGCCGTCCAGTTGACATATGCCAATATGCCATCCAAACCGAAATGGCTACCAATCAAAACGGAAACACGATAGTCTTTCTGCCCTTTTTCACTCATGCACTGGTAGATAGTGGGTAAAATTAAATAAATTTGTTTGCAATTCCGTGGCCATTTGTGTCACTCAAATCAACAAATTGTCGGCACTCAGGGTTCAATCAGGAAAATGAACGTCACCGTGAGAACGACATATATCTTTACTAATTTCATTGTATTTTCATTCAACAGGAGCGGGTCCATTAGCATGCACAGCATGCCCACTTCACTTTATGCTCGACGGCGGCTTGTGCATGGAATGTCTCGGATCCCAGTACTACGACATACCAACGCAAACATGTAAGACATGTCACGACTCATGTCGCTCATGCAGCGGTCCCGGTCAATATTCGTGTAAAACGTGTGCATTCCCGCAATATTTGGACCGTCTCAATAACCAGTGTGTGCCTTGTTGTCCCACAGACACAACGCCTGAGGATCAGTCATGCTGCCATTGCGATAAAGAGAGTGGTAAGTTTGAGTCTTTCGCAAATAAATTCGAGTTACCCTTCAATTAACTTTTATTTCCGTAGGAGGCTGCATCAATGCATCTCCAGCTGGCAAGCGAAGAATAGCCGCAGGTGCTGAACAACAACTCGGCAGCCAATATAATGGCTTTGATGATGGCTCCTCAAATGGAGTCCTTTCACGTGTCGGTTCACCTCTTACAACAATTACAGCAATTGCGGTTGCAGGATGTCTTCTAATCGTCACTGTGTTTGCCGTCATTTTCGCAATCTTACAGGTAAGAGCTTGGATACACACTGAACGAGGGTGTACAGAGACTAACTTTTCAAGTCCCCGCCACCGCCGTCGTGTATGGTAGATTCCTTTGTATTGTTTGCACCGCTCTCCGTCGTAGAGCTGCGTGAAGAAATGGGAATGTCATAACAACGTTGTTGGAAGAACCAATTAACAATTTTAAGTGGCATCTGCTGGCACTCGCTTGCTTGAGAGTTCTGATATCCGTAGTTGTGTGCGAGATTGTTGTCTAGTTGTTGAAATAAAATTCCATGTATAGTCGGGCAATTAGCAGATAGGCAGCGTGTGAGTCTTATTTGACCGACTTTAGGTGGCTCACAGCAAGTACATACATGAAGTGTGTCGTGTAGGGCGACAAGGTCCAATAATCACATATGCAGGCTGCAGATTGGCACTCTAGAGGAGATCGTCCATGCAATTGAGTCCAGTAGCAGCAAAAGGACGAAGTAAATTAGATGAAGTGACAAGCAGTGTTTGCTTGCTGTGAAAGTGTTCGGAAAGCACTTGCCAACACTCGTTTGCCGCTCAAAGTGTCTGCAGCAGTCACGTTTTCATTTCGGAAAGTCTGTGATAGAGTTTCCCATCTATTGACTGACGGTTGTGTTCCGAACTGAACCTCCATTCGACTTTAAATTGCATCTACCCGAACGTGTTCATTTACGTTGAATCCAAGTACTTTGTACGTTGCCCCTGTGTTCGACATTCACAGGTAAATAAAGTTTCGTTGGTTGGCTTGAGTCTTGACTCTTTAATCAATCGATAGTGTGGATGTATTGCTTAATCGCTGTTATTTTACTTTACCAAAAACAGGCTTGTTTGTTTTTTGTAAGTCAGGCCAACAAGAACATTTTGTTAAAAAAACCAAAGCAATTCAAAGTATGTGATTAATCCTAGACCACCCTAGTTACAGGATTTGTGTGCACAATGCTGGGGTATTTAATGGGTGTTTTAGGAATTTGGGGTTTTCAGGAATTGTCTTCATTCCAAAATGGCGATTCTTTTTAGGTTCCTCTGTGATGATCATGTGAACGAAGTCTTATTTCGAGACCCTCCAAGCGTTATTAGGGCTAGTAACGACGCGTGAATTATAAGTTAGTTCGAGTAAAAAAAAAGTTGCATTCTTTCTTTATTAAGCACAGAACAAGAACTAATGTATCACCTAATTACAACTTTCCATGCCACCTAACATTTGCAAGGCTGATCGGTCGTCGGAAGTTCAACAGACGCTGATAAGTAAATTTTGTGGCGATCGCCTTTGCAATTATATATCAAACTACTTTCTGGCGACCAGACGTTGACAACGCTGCTCTGCTGCTGCTGCTGCTTGCTTTCGTGGTTTCGATTGGTGACAATGCACCTTGCTATTGTTGTTGTTGTTGGCTGAGGTGGTGGTGTTTTCGTAACTCGGGCACACATGTTTTCATGTTATCGTCTGGCATTAATCGATTTTGAGAGTTTGGAGATCAATCTCTTCGTGCCACAACCCCCACCAGATAGAAAGCAATTAAAATCAAAAATTTCATACCTAAGGTGGGAACGAGCGCCCACGTTCACCCAACGGATCTAAGTCCTATCCGCCTTTCATCCTTTCTACTGGAATCTCTAGTAGTGTTCATTTACCTACATTTAAGATCTTCTATAGACCCAGTCCCAACATGCAAACAAACGGCCCTCCATATCTTGGTATGCACAATTGTGAGTTAACTAATTTTCAAGGGACATACCACGCTTCCCTCTCCATAGAAGAAGCCTGTACAAACATCTTCCCGCATACAATTACAAAGGCACTTGAAGAGCTAAACGTGGATGCAGGACTAGTAGCACCAAAAGACCAACTACTTAAAAGTAGAGGAATTAATGCTACTTTAGGCAATTCGTGCGTAAAAAGCTCAGTCAGAAGGGGCACACATCAAGCGGGAGTCTTATCCCACATCCTCGAGAACATTGTAGTAAATAAACTGCTACTACTGCTTTAGATAACCCTTACCTATGCGGATGATGTTGCCATATTCTTTTCGGGAAATTATCATCAAGTATTAAGAGAAATAATGCAACTTGGTCTAAACCTAGTAATCAAACTTGCTGTCTGGGTGTCAACGCTCAGAAGACCGAATACGTGCTTTTCACTAGGAAATTAGAAATCCCTCCCATTTACCGCAACAATTCTGTGTGGCGCCAATATCTCGTTCTCGACCTTGTACAAGACATCACACTTAACTGGAAGCTCAAGAGAGAAGACAGATTAAGAAAAGCCACTTCTGCAGCTTATACATAAATGGGGCCTTCAACCTCATAGGACACACTGGCTCTTTGTAGCTGTCCTCAGACCCTTGCTTTGGTACGGGGTAGTTGTGTGGTGGCCCAATCGTCGCCACTCACCTCAACAAACAGAGACAAGAATATAATCTACATCTGGAAAGCTCTAAAAACCACTCCTACCTATATCTTTGGTAAGCAATTAGCAATGAACTGCGCTATTCTCCTAATGGGTTGTTCTAAATCTTTATGGTAATGCCAAAATCCTACACTAACAAAGCATCACCATAATCCAACTAGACTACACTACTACGATACGACTACTACGACTTCACCACAACAGCTTCGGAACCCTGATTCCGGAAGGAGACGTGGGGTACGGTGGCGCCACATCCTTTGGTAAAGCCATAATTTGTACACGTATGAATCCAAGACTTAAGTCGGCGCAGTTTTTAAGTATCAAGAAACCCGATCTCTCTAAGGCGATCACAAATTGTCACTGCAGTGGTAGTATTCACACACTGCTTAAAAGGCATTCACGCTAATAAAAATATTAGCTCTTTTCTCCAATGACTTCTGTAGAGGATGGATGAGGTAGAATAAGGAGGATAGCCTGTGTCCTGCCATCCCCTGAACTACTATACCCAGAACATGCTCATACTTTTATGACAGCCGGAGTGAACTCAGCAATACACCAGTCAATACACAAGACGCGACAAGATTGGTTGGCAATCGTAATCGTCCCTCCAAATTTGGATTACCAAGCCGCTGTAAAAGGGGCCAACTTTGGCCTAAATGCAAGAATGCCATCACCTACCTACCTACCTAGAGTTTGAAGTGCATCCGGAAACCTTGAGTTTTGAGTCCGAAGGATTTCATTTCAACAGCCACAGCGTCAACATTTGGCCTAACAAAAATGTGCGCACACCTGTTTTCATGTTATCGTGAACACTTAAGAAAAGGGCCCAAAACACATCCTTGTAGTTCGCCTGCTTTCATGCCCTAGAAGCCAGACTATTCGTTACGATGCAAGAGCTTGTTGTCTAAATTACGTCGTCAGTTCAAGCAATGTGGCATCAGCATCAGCAATTGTTTTTTTTTTTTTTTAACCACATGTGGTATTGTATCACATTCACTGCCGAAATAACTTGATTATCATAAATCGATAGTCCTTCTTTGATGTTGGTGTCAATGTCATCAAAGTTCTCGAAAAAGTGCAAACTGAAGAAGGCACACTGTGACAATGTGCAACAAACATCGTCGTTTGAATTACTATCGTCACACATCTGCCGATTTTTCTGGCTGACGTCCTCGAAGAAAATGATTTTGTTCTTGCTCATCTTCCAACTCCTCGGATATTCTTTCAGATCCGGGGTCAGTTTGGTTTTGTAAAGACGCGAAAAATTGTTCTCATGCCCGCCCCAGGAAAAGAGGAGCAACATTTTTGCGAGATCTTGTATTTTGTTGACAGATTTGTGTTGGCTAAGTGCTCACCGAATGAATGTGTCGACTCGAATTCTGACACCGTACGTTCAAAAGTCGATTGGGAGGAACGACAGTGTCAACGTCGTAAACGCACGCCTGTGTTGGTTCTCTCTCGATTTCATAACTTGCTATCGTTACCCAGCTTCACATTTTCACTGAACTGTTACGCCCATCCCTCCATCGCCACGTTACAAGTGGAATATCACTGTCTTCTCGACCAGGCAGTACGTCAGCAAGTAACTTAATTAAATAAATCGAACGTATGCTCGATATCAAACAATTGAGTGCCTCGAATAAGGTAGTGACAAAATAAATTCATCTTTAAACTCCACTTGTTTGCCAATCAAGAATCAAAGAAATGAGAGGAACAAGTTTTTTTTTGTGCCACCTAAGCGAAACCAAAATCAGCCACCTTTCAGACACAACAAAGGCATGCATTAATAATGGCTCACTCAGAACGAAGCCCCGCAGTGTTTTCTGGAACGTTAACAATGGCCATCTTACCCCCGGGCAACGGTACACATCCACTTCAGTGGAAGAGCGGAACAAATACTCCCTTTGTGATTTCCGCTGGGACATTTATCATGCAGTTCTTTTCGAAACGTCGCCGTACATCTGGCTCTTCCAGCAATTAGATTCCGAGAAATTCCACAATACCGCACGAATCCCCATGAACATTGTTCATCCGTAGACAGAGTTAATAAATTATCAAGCGTTGTTGGTTACCCTCATCTCTTCCTCTGCCGCTACCTCTCGGTGGGATAATTTGTCCATTCAAAATGTTGATATCCCCTACGCGTTATATATATCACGTCAATTGATATCAAACGAATGCACGATTTTGATTTGGCTTTCCGTGCCGAATATTCTATCCAATTCGTGGTTGTTTACCAAACTGGCAGCGCGCAGAGTACGCTCTTCGCGAATGCACTCGACTAGAATCCGCTAGACCAGAGTTTCCTGCAAAATTTCGAGCACTCCATCGGCCGCACCAACAATCGATGCAACATCAAAATAACAATCAAGTTCCGCTGTGAGCTGAAGTCATAGGACAGCAGTATCGTTGCACAGATTCGATATATTCAGTGCAACTTTGCTCGTGAAATGACCATAAATAATTTGGCATTGGTCACGGCCTGGTCTCGGAACTAAAGGGTACATGCACACAGCCATAGAATGGGTATGGCATTCGTGCGGTTGAGGGTCTATAGGCTCCCCCATTATCCGGTTCAGCAGATGAACACCGAATTAAATAAACGAATGAAAAGAATCCTCCTCGCGCGTATCCAAATGACCACCGAAATTGGGTAACCACCTGGTAAATTTATCAGATTTTCTCGTTTAGCTTTTGGCCTGAGTGCATGCGGCGACTGCATGTTGCTGTGTAGGTTTATCGCTGGTTGCGTCAACCTCTGCTAGCTGGGATTTGTCTCTCGTGAAGATAATTTTGAAAACACCAAATGGCGTACTGTGCGGTTGCTAGTTTATTGATGGTCCATTCCACTTTGACGATGAAAACGAACAACAAAAAAATGAGTGTGTGTGTATTCAGGATGTTGCGTATTTGATTGATAATTTCGTGAAAATTATGCACACTCAATGGCTTAAGGATGTCCTTAGTTGGATAGGATTTAAGCTAATTAATCGTATTTTATCGACAACAGTTCGATGAACTTCTAACGACTTGTATCTCTGTCGACCTGTGAAATAAGAAATCTGCAAGTTTGGGACAATTGCTCGGGACTAAGGGGCAACAAGTTTTGTAGTATTCCATACGGCCGAGTGCAAGTGCTGTCATGTGTAAGGGATCTAATGGTGAACGCTGAAATTAGGATATGAGGATAATGACATGCAGGCGTGTCCAATTACACGCACAGCTCGAACATCCTGCACGTCGTTTAGATGGGAGATTTAAAATGTGGGGTACGTGGGTAATGGCAATGCTTGTTGGAGCGTTCCCGAGCGTGACACTGTGACAAAATAAGATGTAATGTGAACGACGCAACAGAATCTTGATCCTGATTTTGTCCGATTGTCCTCTGTCTCTGCTTAAAGTTGCAGGAATAATCCGAGTTTGAGTCACATCATCTTAGGCAATCCGAATTGAGGCTCACCACTCTTTTTTAGAAAATTTTCCTAGATCACCACTAGATTGTGTGACACTTGGTAACATCTCTATAGAAGAATGTCACTTGTTGGTATGGATATAGACAAAATCAAAACGCTAAGCAATTGAAACCTAACGCAATTACGTTTCCATAGTGACGCCACTGATAATGAGGCAACTGCCAAGTTTCAAGTGCCCTAGTAATTGTTTTGCACATAAAACGAGGGCGCATACGCAGACTTCCGAAATGTGCCATCCTGGTGATGGTGGTTACAGTATTACAAAATCGGTTGGAAGACGCCCTTGCCATATTTATTTACAGTGTGGTGCACAAATGAGTATGAAGCACAATTAATTCTGC
Organism: Eristalis arbustorum; assembly: GCA_916610145.1. NCBI lineage: Eukaryota > Metazoa > Arthropoda > Insecta > Diptera > Syrphidae > Eristalis > Eristalis arbustorum. The sequence goes on along the minus strand of OU744320.1, from coordinate 50,401,667 downwards.
ATATGAATGGAAATAAAAAGCTAAAGTGAAAATTCCTTTTGCATTTTCAATTTCAAACCAAATGGTATATAATCCAAACCCGATGAATCAGAAAAGCACAACTTTTCACTTTTTAGCAATTTTAAGAATAGAGATTATTTTGTACTATTTACTATTAAGATTAAAGAGGCGCTGTCATGGCTCAAAAAAAACGTGATATCAAAAAGGGATATCACCATCTGTCCCGATATTCAGGCCGCTATAAAATCCCTGGACAGTGTCATGTTCTACTCAAAAACATCCCTTAATTGCAGGCTGTCTCTTAACGAGATGGCTAAGTATGTTAACATTCACCTGATGTGAGTGCCGTGCTCTGTGATATACCAGGAAACTGCAAAGCCGATGAATTCGCCAGGTGTGGTATAATCCCATCCCAATCAACAGCTGGGGTACACCTTCCATGCCGATCGCTTCATTTTACCATCTTCTAAAGATCAAAACCACCAATGACAAATGTCTAGAAGGCACCACCTGCCTTAAAGCAAAAGAAATCTGGCCATCACTAATTAGACTCAGCAAGCCCTCATTAAAGACCCTCTTTGTGGTCATAACCGGGCACTGTGTATTTGACACTCAAGCTCGCAGGATGCGTGCCCCATATAATGATTTTTTCAGAAGCTGCATGGATGAAGAGGAGGAAGAAAATACTCATCACCTTCTCTGCTCCTGCAGTGCTCTTGCCAGTCGTAGGTTCCTGCACCTAAGAACCTACTACTTCAGCGGCCGTAACGAGCTAAAAAGTGCCAGCATTGGCCAATTAAATCGTTTCATTAGCAGCACCAACTGGTTCCAGTGTTAGGAGAAATCAATCCGCATGGTATTGGGGTTGAACGGTATTGTTTCAAATTTGTTGGCTCCTTGATGCGAATGATAGTTAAGCAGCTAAATATAACCAATCAGTGCAGAGCACTCACTTAAACAGAAGTGAGAGGCCTCAATACAAATTAACCCAATAGATTATTGAATTGAACATAATAATAAACTTCCAAAATAATGTTCACTTTGCACAAACACGTACTCATTTATGCACCCGACTGTCGGTTCTCAGTTCAATGGCTCAATGTGCAGTATGTTTAAACTCCAACCTTAGTTCATTCGTACACACTTTTGTGCCATCTTCCAATTTTCTGTTAACAGATATTTTTTTTATAATTTGCGAGTGGTCAAGGGGTTATTAATACCCTTAATTGTGCGGGATCAAGACACAGCACGGGCCGAAGGTATAGAGGGAGAGGAGGTACCTGTGCTCATTGGTCTTAAATATCTATGGCTATGGGATTTGCTGGCATTCGATATTCGTGTAGTGCGGCTAAACAACCAGTCTCTAAATTTCACTGTGCGTCCAAAAGCAGCCTTTAGGGTAAACTGAAGTGCATTCCTCGTGAGACGTGTATTGCGCGTGAATTCAAGGAGAGGATGCAGTTGGCTAGCTCACTTTAGCATCGTTTGTTAAAATAACGATAAAACGCGGACAAAGAACACACGGTGCGTCGATGTTCGAGCGAGTCTAATGAACCCGCGATATTGTTGTCTCCTATAGGTGTACTCGGTCGCTTTTGGATTCTGTCTAGCAGGTGCATGGTGGTCCACCAGACCAGAAATAAGCGTCATACTCAATCTTAGGACGAATAAACGCCTTGTAAATTAAAGCCAAATCAAAGGTTGTGAAATATTTCATGCATCGATTAAGGAAACCTAAACATTTCGCAGAATTTTTGGCGACCTCAAATATGTGATCGTTCCAACTAAGTGCTGTGCTGATGCACATACCGAGGATGGAAAGCTTTCCGGTTTCGTCGATACAAGCGCTATTCATGGATAATGGCTGATTACCAGAGGGTCGCTTTAGAGACAGCAGACAGCATTGAGTTTTGGAAGCATTGATTCCACTCTGTTGTTCTTACCCCAGTTAATCATGCTGTCCAGATCGGAATTCAATCTGCTTAACATACGCTGCCGTTCCAGTATTACGTCCGAAGGGCAGGGTCGTCAATTTTGGAACGAATTTGAAAAGCTGAGGGTGCTGTCATCAGCGAAGGAGTGGAGTGGATTAGAAGTAGCAGACAGGAGGTCATTTATATTGAGACTCCCATAAAAGGAAAAACCACGTCCGATCTGTTTATGATATTTATTAGGACTAAAATTTAATGTGCACTTAGCAAAGTAGAAGAGTACAAGAAGAGTATAACAGTTATGAGTATAAGAGCTGCTACATACATGTTTATCTAATTCCCAAACATGTTCAGGGAGGAGAATGCTTAATGAAAACTCTCTAACAATTTATAAAAAAGACAAAGAGTGTCGGAGACAGAACAGAGCCTTGTGGGACACCAGCATTTATTTTGGGGATATCAAACTTGAACCCATCCAAAACAAATTGGATTGAACGGTTCGAAAAGTAGTTTCTAATCCATAGAAGCAGAGACTCTTAAACACCATAAGCACGCATTTTGGACAAACGAGCTTGATGACAAATTCTGTCTTCTATATCGTTTCTATCGACGTTTGTCATCCTTTTGATTCCACTTAAAGACCAAATCGTTCTATCCCCCATTCCATTGAATTTCTCTCGAAAATAAATTAAGTCATTTGAGTCAATTACCTCATCAATTTGTGCACGTTAAATATTTTCTAATCTTGATACATTTTTTCACGTTTTTTCACAGCGCACCAGCAACTCCGCACCGAAGAACAGTCATAACAATGTGCGATATAATAAGTTACCTTCCAAAAAGCGACGAAACCGACGAAATACTTCGTCAACGTTACTCGAAATGGATTTAAATGAAGAAGAGGAAGATTATGAAGATGACCCAGCCGCCGACGATGATGATGATGATGATGATGATGAGCAAGAAGACGATGTGGATCAACAGGACGATGATAGAATCACAATCGTCCACAACAACGATGATGACGAAGAAGATGATGATATCACTGAATGCTGCCATCAGGGTAAGAGCCTTCTGCCGAAAAAACAAGACCAATATAGAATCGATGAACAACAATCGATAGCAACACGTGCATCCCTGTCTAAAAAGAAATCAAACACAAAGAAGTCAAAAAACGTGTCCAGATTCTTGCCGAAAAAGAGTCAATTACCCAATAACAGCCGTAATGTGAACGAAAAGGAAGTATGTTTCAAGCAATTTGACGATGACGAATTGAATTTCAACCTACGAACATAGAACTAGAAAACTAAATCAAACCGTTAAAAGCTATATATTAACAGAACAAAAGCAAAAATAAGGAAATGAAAAAGAGGTTTTAAGAATTTATAAATGCCAGACGGGTTCCTTTGTACTCACAATTCTTTGGGAAATCTTTAGTTCTTCTCTCTTAATTTATGTTTTATTCGTTTGTATATTTTGTGTATTCTTTCTTTTTTAATAAATATGATTTAAATATTCATGTGTAGATTTTAGGTTAAGTTATTATTTTCTCTTATGTTACAACACAACAAAAAATTATGTTTATCTGTTTATTTTTACCACAAAAGCTGTAGATATGATTTTAAATTTGATAAATTTTCTTTTGTTACCAATGTATTACGAAAAACAAAAATAAAAGAGCAAAGCAGACATCGATTAGATTCATGGGATACGAGTATCCTTTTAATTTTTCTTTTGTTATTCTTCGGTTTTATAATTGACGCTTTAGCTGACTTCTTTTCACAGAGAGTAGTCGCACTGGAGACTATAAAGCTTCGCAATTGGTCTGATTTTCAAAAAAAGCTTATTGATTCTTCCAACTCTTGAGTGCACATAGTTTTTTAGGAAACTTCTGCCATCAATGAAAGCAATAAGATTTAAATTACTTAAACGAACTTGATTGAATCTATTTTGCATAAATCTCATAGAGACTACAGAAGAGGTTGACATTTTGTTAGGAAGTTTCTTCTAGGGAAGGGATAATGAGGCCAGTTTTTCAAGTCAAATACATGGCAGCTGAACTTTCGAAGCAATATTTAAAATAAATTGGTGACTATAGCTGGGTGGAATTGGTTATAATTATGATTTGCGATGGTTAATTGTTGAACTCAAGATCCAATATTCCAAAGCATGAAACGCAATCTATGATGTATTGTGTTGCAAAGACGTTGCCACTTTTTTCAACACATTCCTCAGCGCCGAATATAGCTGTTGAACGAAATTGGCTGTCAAAGGCGCTTTCACCAAGCGTCGCCTAAAAAGAGTCGACGCCTGTATTCACCGGGCTTTTTAGCTCAAAAAATATGAAATTCATTCCTGTTGGTGGGCGTTATTTTTATAATGTTTCCTGTCAATCAAACGAAATGCACTCCGTTGTTTCTTTCGATGATTGTTACATGGAAATAGGGATCTTTTTATGTCCATCAGTTTAAACACCAAATACTGTGCGTATGAGACCGGAAGATTATCAGCACTTGTTAGCATGTACGCGTTCCATTTGAGTTTCGTGCTTAGGTTTAAGACCGGGGTAGTTAAACCGGATCAAAAGTTTACATTACTTATGCCATTAAACCCGCCCCATCGACTTATATTTTTTTTCTTGCAAATCCTACAAAAACGTACGAACTTAGAAAGGTTAGGAATCGATAATGTATGGAAAAAGTATTACTTAAGCCTTACACCTCAAAATAGCATAAATTGCACTGCAGTATAGTTTTGCACAGAGCCAACGATGCATACATCCATCGACATGGTCTCAAAAAGAACAAAACTTGCACTTCATCAATCGTTAGTTCTACAGACAAAATAGATTGCATTTTGTTTAGGGAATATCCTTAGTATACAACAAAAATATGGCAGGACTAAGAAAACGCCCTTGCTCCACGCAGCCAAAATGTAGGTACATACGTCGTTTTTATTCTACTTCTTCTTTGATTGGCGCTACGGTCCGGAATGGACCCGGGCTTCAACCACCATGGCTCTCCAGCCAGCACGATTCTTTCCTCCAGCCGCGCACCCCAAGTTGGTTGTGGTCTAGTTCGAGGACGTCCTCTGATGTGTTGTAAAAATGGAAGACTCTTCGGGCCGGAGCAGTGGCGTTCAAAAGCTCTACATGATCTAGCCTCTTAAGCGTTGGAGCCGAAGACGCTATCGTATCGAAGAATTTAACTTTAAATAAACTCTATTAGTGTTTATGGTGGCCCGTGGCGTTGTGGGTATGTGCGTTGACCCCAACCTCGACATCGTAGGTTCGATTCCTGCGTACGGATAAATTCGATTGGACATACTTACGGATAAAAAATCTCACAAAATACGGATTGTTGCTCGTGATTCGTGTAATGTGCAGTCATCATTGCGGAACCACAATTACTAAATGCCAAAGATCCACTTGAAAGCTTAATAATTAATGTTTTTGACCCACAGACTGTTTCTAAAGACCACAGGATCTTTACTTCGACCCACTTAAATATTGTGGCGAATTTGCAAACAACGTCAGGCAGAGTATGTGCGAGGACGCTTCATTTTCTTCGTTATCCAAATGATCTCTACTGGGACTTTGATTGTGTTCTAAGGTTGTTCGCTGCTGCTATGATTCAGTTAAGAATTTAGACCAGGCCAGACAGCTTCCGAAATATTGAAATACAGAGATTTGTATCTACGGGGACATTACTAATTCTAAAAAACCGGCTAGTCCACTGCCAACGGCCCAAATGGAACTTAATGGTTGTGTACACCTTGAAAAAGGTGTAACGCAAATTAAAGAGATGGATCCGTCGCTCATCTAAGTTTTCTCTTTAGTTACTTTTAGCCAGTTTTAACGCCATGTTTGATTCTTGAAGGCGAATATTTCGCCTCAACAGCTGTGACAGCATAAACAGAACAGTCTTGAGGATGTCAGTGGAAGCCTTTTGGATTATCCTTTATCACCCTTTAGGTGTTCTCTTTCAACACAAAATTGAACTGAGTCGCTGTTGATGGTTTGCTCGAATAATCCAAAGCTTCGTCTTCACCAATTCAGTTGCCTCCCGTAGTTGCAATTAAGAGCATAAGGAAAGTATATACAAGCCTAGTAGAAATGTGAAAATCAATGTTTTTTAAAATTGAAATACAGTCATGCTTCCCGACAAAGCAGTTATTTACCTTCTTCGTAAATTGTGGTATCTGTTGTGTTAACGTGTCATTTACTTATGTACATTTATTTATAAATTTAATAATATGATAATTCTTATATATTTTGTTTTTCTTTTTTTTTCGAAAACTTGCATTGTATTTGTTTGCAAAAGACTCTTAACAAAGGGGGGTCATTAACATGTTAAAACACATGAACTACCGCTTCGTTTAAACGAAACCAACTGAAAAAGAGGAATAAATGGAATACAACCAATTAATAAAATTAACATAATGTATATATAAATATTTTATACTACAAGAATTACGCATGTAAATTTAAAAGGAAGGAAATATAATAATAGTTCATCAGTGTAGATAGGGTAATTAATCTATTTCAGTAGTGAATTATTTCCACCATAATATCCGTACTTGTTTTTCCGTTTCATTCATCTCCACGTATGCATGTTTACACATCCATATCTGCAGTCAGTGTCATGAAGGATAAATCAAATAAAACTCACTCATTTTATGAACGTACTATGAAGGCACAACTTCTGCATTCCGAATCGATTCAATGGTTCCCCACATCAGTCGAATTTTCGTGTCATTCTAAATGATTTCTTAATTTTTTTAAGGTAAATCAGACCAAAAGAATAACTGAGAGAAGAAATGAAAATGCCTAATACAAAAATGTAATTTCTATATCACATTTTGTAAATGAAAAAAAAAAAAAAACAAAAACATGTTGTAGATACTTAACCTTTCACCACGATCCACTACTCCAAGGCGAAACTAAAAGAAAATTATACGGTTCACTTGTAGGAAAATTGTAAAGTAAACTGAATGCAAAAAAAGCAACAAAAACAAATATAAGTAAATACATAGTTAAAAAGTAATAAATGAACATTAGTTGATGATATGGGAACCCATTTTCTCAATACTTAGCTAATAACAGCTGCTTAGGTAATAAGAACTTTCTTTACTTAGCATAAGACGTGTTATGATGAACTTTTGTATTTGGACATCTGACTTTAAACAAATGGATGAATGCAAAATAATGTAAGAAACAAAAAAAAAAGTATATAAAATATAAACACAAATTATCTAACAATTTTATATGGGGTATGGATGATATATACTATATACAATATATATGTAGGTACATTATATTAAAAGAAAGATTTTTATTTACATACATATAGAAAAAAATTAAATATAAATATATTTAGACAAGTAATATTAAAGACAAGAAAATGAACAAAACAAAAAACAACACTTCAAGTGACATTTAAGACGAAAGCGATATACTTTATAAACAAACAAAAATTAAAAAACATATACATTTTTAAGTGGTTAAATCTAAATAAAAAACAACATAATTAAAACAAAAAAACAACTACAGTGATGCAGAGATTAAATAAATACAAAGTATATTAAAACATGTATAATTGACTTTTCATATTATTCGGAGCTCGTTTGCAATTTTCAGATGACTCACTCTGTTACCTTATCGTTTATAGTGATAGCTCCCGTAGGCGGACATTCCCCTTGGGCGGTGAGTTTCTCAAGACCGTGGATCATAAATTGAAGCTGCATACATCTTACATTCCCTTTAATTCTCTTAGGCGAACGACTTTTTTTTTTAGCAAAACGTTCACGTATCTATTTTGGATAACGAACGATACAGACAAGAGAACTGACTTCACATAGAAGAAACACAACATGCAGGACAACAGGACAGTGTGTGTGCGTGGTGCAGAAGCCATCAAATCATAAATCTACTCAAATAGAGAACGGTTCTGTTTTCAGAGCTCTACCTGTAAAGTTTTTGGAGGAAGTACTTGCTCTTTTCGAGAAGACAACGTCAGCTTAGCCAGGCGTCTAGGGAACCAGAACCTACGGTGGCTGCGCCATGTAGAGCGCATCGACAACTCAGCTCCGCCCCGAAGAATCTTGGAATCCGAACCTATAGGGCAAGGTAACATAGGACGACCGCGTTGAAGGCAAGGTTCACCCAAGTGGAGAAGGACCTCAACCAACTTGGTGTGCAAAACTGGAAACAGAGACAGTCAGAGATAGAGACAATTGGAGAGGCTTGTTGGTTGAGGGTCCCGGACTTTAGCGCCATATAAAGAGGGAGAAGTGGCAGTCTAATCCCCGAAATGACGCAATGGCAGATGTGCAGGGATTTGAATCTATCTACACTAGCGGCTCCAAGTCGAACGTAGGTGTACTTTCCGGAAATCCGTATCATCGAGTCAAAGTGCGCCCAAAGATCTTGCCATGGCAGAAAATTGTCAGGTGACAGCCAAGATATCAAAGCTCTTCCAGTTTTTTTTTTGTTTTAAACAAGCTGCACCCGAGTGCATTACGCACATTTTAAAAAAATAAAAAAAAATTCAGAAATGTTTGTAGCCGATGTGCGTTACTACGCATTTTAAAATAAATCAAAATGTCAATATATAACAAATAACCGATCGAAGATCAGATACTCATGAAAATCCTAAATGGTCATCACGAAACAATTGTGGCCTTTCCTCGGATGAATCTCAAAACTTTTATTGGCGTTGCAAATGGGCAATGTTCCCCCTGAAACTCACGCCTCTGGAGGTCATGTCCCTTTGCTCTGCAGAAACTGAAAAGACGAGGAAGAAACAATTGCACATCGTATTCGTAATTGCCCGCAACATAGCAGGGAATGTATTAGAAAATTGTAAATTAGTATTTTGTAGGTCTATCACAATCACACACAATTCGTAGCATACAATACTACTAACGATACGAACTACGAAAAATTGGTATCACATAATCCGAACGGAATTACTAACTCCGACATTAATAGCTTGTCGTAGAAAAACATACATATTCCCAATTCATTCGTATCCAGTGACAGCAACCTACACGTAACCTGTAGTAGATTTTTCATTTGGTTACTACTACGAATGAATTCGTACGAACGCATGATTTTTCCAAGTTCAAAGTCTATTTTCAGTTACGATAGGGGTGAACCAACTACAACGTTTACCGAAATTTGAAATTTTGTCTCCAAAAGTAGAAGTCAATATGGTTATCTCTTACGGATCTTCATTCGAAAACTCGTTTGTAATTGAGTTGTCTCCAAAAATTATTTTGACGAACGGATTAATTTTTCCAAAAAAGAAAATTAATCCAGCATTTGTAATGCGGGGAGTTAACTTCCAGTCTTGGCCCCGCATGGTAAAATTTTTCTTGAAAATTAGTTTCTCTTATGTAGAAGGAGGTGGTTCCATATAAAGAGGATTGGGATATCCGGATGAGCCATCAGGAGCCACTGTAGGACTGCCACTCATGGAGGATTATAGCCCGAACAATCTTGAGCACGCTACTTTCAGTCTCCTCCAATTCCAAGCGTGCTTTGCATTCGATTTTACTTGAACCTTGTACCAAAGTTTAGGCCTTTGTCTCGTCTTCCAACCAGCGGCTCGGCTTTGAAGACAATATTAACTGGAGTGTTGTCGTCTGGATGTGGCCGAGCCACTGCAGTCGACGGATTTTTCTCTGACGGACTGCATCCACATCCTGGTACAGTTCACTGGGTTGTCATGTCATGTTGTCATGTCTTCTCAATTTTTCTTTCAACTCTGCTGTCATGATTCCTCGAAATCGCATAAATTGCATTTGGAATTCGCACGATTATATGTTCGATTCTTTGATATGGGTGCAAAAGGAATTGATGAAGCCGGATGCATGGTTGATACTGATCTATTAGCTTTTGGAGAAATGATGTGCAGAAGTTTACTAGCTACAGACCACTCTCTAAGGGCGATATTGAGCTATAAGATATGTACATGCAAATGTATGCATTAGGGAATGGAAAAGAGATTTTACAGAAATTATGTTTACATACACAGGGCTTTTGTTTTTACCCGGATAATACCCAACTCTGCATTTTACCGGGTTTTCGGGTACATGGTAACTGCGGGTAATGACCAACATCGCGGGTACCCGAGAATGCCCGCTACCGGGTACCCAAGTCACAACAACAACACACCAAGTTTACATATCGACATGTCTCAGATCGATGACAATGTTCTTATCAGTTTACTTCTGGGTTCTATCTAAGCTTCGTTTAGAAAACATATCATATTACACGAGGTGCATTAGATTCAAAGCAAGATGAAATTCGATTTATTTAATGTGCGAGCGACTATTAACCAATCGAGCTGCTATAATTGCCATTTTGGTATATAGAAATGTAACATCCTCAGCAGTGACCCTTAAACTAGAAATATGTGAAAGAGAATACACATATATATACAGGCTTTGGTCAAAATCCTGAAGCCATTCCAAGTCGCAAATACAATTCTTTGCAATTAAGATGTTACATTTTCATCAGCGACGATGAAAATATCGTAAGATTTGAAAGATTTGTAACAAAAAATCTGCGACTCGAATTCAAAATGGACGGAGATGAATCAGAACAACTTCTCACAGAACAGGTGCACACAAATCTGGATTTCGTGGTTGAGGAAGTAAGGACGCTTATAAGACAACATGTGCAGGTTTTATTCGAAAAGACAACATACAACGAACACAGTTTCAACAAAAAATGAACCGCCTTGAATTTCTTGCTTGAAGACAACTCAGATAATGACATGGTCAGCGAATTCGAGATGTATCTGGGAGTACCACAGCTGAATGATAATTTCGCTGATCCCTTAAAATGATGGAAAAACAATTAAACAAAATACCCAAACCTAGCTGTGCGGGCCAAGCACTACTTGTGCATCATTTATAATATATCACATGCCAAATTATATAAGATCCCAAAGAGCTTAAAAAACGAGTAATTTTGAAAACATGTGAATCCCAACAATGGCTTTTGATAAAATAATGCCTCATTTTTGTTTTTGTTGAGGTTTTGATACTACATTGGAGCACTCAGACTCAAGACTGGTCCATTGTACTACCAGGGTGCCTAATTGGGAGCAAATGCTTGGTCTATGCACATCCTGGAGAGTCATGCCTTCCACGATAGTGCTCTCGAGAGATACAATCGAATGTTACCGCCTTCCACGAAAGCAGCGCAGGTTTTGGAGCCACCATGAAGATACGAGTACATTCCTTTGTAAATTTGTTTACATTTTTAATGAGAAATCAAATTGTTGCAACAACCAATAACCAAATTTAATATAAAATACATTAATGGATGTCTTATCGATCAATTTACCATCAATCAAACTGATCATTTTGCGATTGACACAAGACATTCTAGGAGCATTTTCGACGTCCGGACGTTCCGAGGCGCCAACATTGATTCGGATCACTATTTATGTGTAGACGAACGCCGAATGAGGGTTTAGGGGCCACGCGAAATCATCAAAATGCCACCAAGAAATCTAACCTCGCACGGCTACATCTCGCAGGAGATCGCTAAAGAATTCGTTTCCCTTCACCTCTCACAGAGTCCCATACCGCCGACATCAAGTGCTGAAGACCAGTGGCAATACCGCCAAGAAACCACCAGAAAAGCCCCAACTGATGTGCTAGGTTTCACTTTGCGAACAAAAAGCTGCCAAACAAGATTCATACAAAGCGGCGTTGCAAAAAAGGACGAGAGCTGCTCGTGAGCTATACGAGCAGAAAAGAAGAGAAGAGCACCGGCTTCTCAGAAAGTAAAAAAATAGCATGAGAAGCGCGGAGGATCGAGGAGATTAAGGGATGTTACTGCTGGAACGATGTTCGGTAACTGTACCAACAGGTAAAAAGAACATGTCAAGTTCACAAATACTGATCGGAAGCCTGCAAGGACAAGGATGGAAACCCTAGTAGTAAAATGGCAGTCGGTGCTGGGAATTTAACAATACCACTTCTACAGACTGTATAACGGTGAGGACGACCAAACTACCGCTGTCAAGCAGAATAACCCATCCAATATGGACGATGGACAAGAATTCCGCCCTCCAGACCAGAGTGAAGTGACGGCAGCAATCGCCAAACTGAAGTCCAATAAGGCTGTTGGTGCCGATAGACTGCCTGCCGAGCTCTTCAAAGCAGCTGGTTACGGTTTGGTAAGCTGCATACACCAACTCATCTGTACAATCTGGTCGGATGAAAGTATGCCCGATGGATGGAATCACAGCATCGTTTGCCCGATCATAAAGGAAGGACTGCTCGCATATGACGATGACATCATCGGAAGAACACAACGGGCGTGCAGTGGCAACGTTGGAGCTTGCGGTTAATGAAGGTAAGACGAAGTATATTCTGCCTTAAAAAAATGTCCGCCAGAACCGACGTCTTGGGCAAAACTTCGAGATAGTGAAAGTCTATGTCGCTGGAGGCTCCGAAGTTAATACAAACAACGACACTACTGCATATATAAAACGGAGGATCACGTTGGCCAACCGCTGTATTTTCGCACTCGGTAAGCGCTGAGGAATAAAGCCATCTCTAGAAAAATCAAGATATGACTATATATGACCCTGATAGTCCGAGTCCTGGCGTATAGCGCAGAAGCATGGACACTAACTAAAGCGGACGAAGATGTTCTTGGTCGTTTCGAGAGAAAAGTTCACCGAACTATCTTCGGTCCCGTATGTACGGATGGTGCTTGGAGGAGGAGACTAAAAGACGGGCTGTACAGCAACATCGACCTGGTCAAGCGAGTTCGAATCTCTCGTCTCAGGTGACTAGGTCACGTCGAGCGAATGAACACCAATGCTCCGGCCCGGAAAGTCCTCGACTCATACCCCGAGGGACAAGGCGGTAAAGGAAGCAAAAAAGACAACTGACGATTTGGACTGACTACGACAAGCCAATCTATCTTGGTGAATTGGTGCTGATAGTCACTTGGCGCTAAAAACTGCAGTGTTTCTGCGAGATCTGCTGTTCGTCTTTCAACAGTCAGTAGACTACGCTTTGTTGCATCCAGAAATGATCCTTCGACAGCCGAAAGTTATTCATTGGTTTGAGTATACTTCTTCTTCTTTGTGTGGCGCTACAGTCCGGGGTGGACCTGGGCCTCAACCAACATGCCTCTCCAACTAGCGCGATCCCTGGCTAGCTGTCTCCAGTTTCGCACACCAAGTTGGTTGAGGTCCTTCTCCACTTGGGTGCGCCACCTTAAACGCGGGCGTCCTCAGTTGCGTTGCCCGACAAGTTCGGATTCGAAGATTCTTCGGGCCGGAGCTGTGGTGTCCATACGCTCTACATGACCTAGCCACCGTAGGCGTTGGATCCGTAGACGCCTAACTAGGCTCATGTCGCTGTACAGCCCGTACAGTTCGTGATTGAATCTTCTCCTCCAGAACCCGTCAACACAAACAGGACCAAAGATCGTGCGTAGAACTTTTCTCTCAAAGAGACCAAGGACTTCTTCATCCGCTTTCGAGATTGTTCATGCCTCCGCGCCGTATAGCAGGACTGGGATGATCAGGGTCTTATATAGAGTCAACTTGGTTCTTCGAGAGAGGGCTCTATTACTCAATTGCCTCTTGAGCCCGAAGAAACAGCGGTTGGCAAGAGTTATCCTACGCTTGATCTCGGTACTGATGTTATTAGTACAGTTTACTCCGGAGCCGAGGTAAGTGAAGTCCTTGACTACCTCGAAGTTACGTTGGTCTGAGTATACTACTCACATCATAATTTTAAGAATATGTTACCTAATATATAATATAATAGGGGAAGCGCTACAGCCGTCTGAGCTCTGGCTCCAGCTTTTCAGTTACCACTCGTGTGTTTTATGCGGACTTCGAACGACCAAGTTTGAGAAGCTTTTTCTAGACAGGCAATACGCATTGAGCCTTGTCAGTGACTCGAAAGAGGAGGGGGCCGTGATAATAATTTCTGTCGCACTGAGCAGGAATCGAATCTACGACGTCGAGGTTGGGGTCGACGAACATAACACAACGCCACGGGCTCTCACTCTTATATCCTCCCTATTTTGACTTAGTCTATCTCTAAAAGATAAACATTATGTTCCCGGTCAACGTTAGCTCTCAAGCCGCAGGGCTACACTGTTCAGTTTCATAATTTATGCCCTTTCGATGTTCCCTATTTGTTAAATGTGTTGAAATGAACAAATTAATTGAACTGAATCGATTGGCATCTGACCATCAATTCAAGTTTTTGTTTATTGAATTTTGACAACCGAATATTCGAAAATGACTAGTAAAAGTTGGCAGCATTCAATTCCAACCCGAATTGACTGTAGTATCGGATTTCATTCCCGAAAATGATGCCAAATAAGATCCCTGGTCTAAGTGTGCCTGCCGACAACCAGTAGTCAGCCACTCAAACCAAATCTCACCTAAAGGCAAGATAGCTCCACAAAACGACATCAGCAGCATACGATGTTTACTGCCTAACAGAGTTCACATTACGAAATTGCATTCTGCAGACTTGTCGTGAAAAGATGAAGACCCCTCGCCCAAATAAACGTAAGCTCTATGAACACGACAGTATGAAGTTTTCAGAATGACTGTAGGCCACCGAACACAGCTGAGCAACACAATAACGTTCTCTATTTGCAATAAAAATTGCTGCAAATATTCTATCCAGAGAAAATGAATATTTCACCTAAACGCAGAACATGGAAATGCAATTCGGGCGAAACTAAAAATCGTTTTCGAAACCGGATCCATCGAAAAGGGGAACATGGCTGTTGTCTACAATCTGCAGATATTTAACAAACGATGTTTGTGGGTACCATGAGGAGACCTTTATGAAGTCGGCATTCATGCGTTCCCATCGCAGATGCATATTCAAGTTTGTATGTACACAAGCTACCGAGCCTCGTTACAGGGGCCTGCTTAGAAAACGATTTTTAACGAAATTCTCTCAGAAATAAATTTTTATTACCCAAGTACGCGTGTGTGTGTGTGTTTGGTATAAATATCCTCACGCACGAGTGTACACGGATGTACAGAGCTAAGAGGGAAATGCCGAGGGAGATCATACTGAACCAACCAACTCCTGCCAGAGACCACTTCATCTGGTAGAGTCATCAAAGTCATTCATACGGCAGGGCTTGTGTGTATCAAGGATGTGGATGTACAAAAAAAACGTAAATACTACAACTTCCGGCAATTTTCCTTTTCAATAACCGCAAATACTAATTGCATTAAACGGCGCAACAACGATCCTTGCTGCTGGCACTGCCGGCACGACTACCGTTTCGCATTCTTCAAAGGAAACCAAGCAATCTTCCATGCCCGCCTAGGTACGAGCTTAATAAACAACCGCGTGCCGTATCCTCGACAGTAGACAGGTTGCATTCCTCTCGGCATATGGACGCCGTAATTCTTTCACATATCCCACAGAAAAATGCGCCACAAAAAAGACCAAACGAACCGAGCACACGGTGAGCTTGAAAGAAGGTAAACAAAAAAAGAAAAACGTATCCACCCAGAGGAGATATAAAAACTAATTTAATTAGTACGTACTTAGTTGGGGTAGATGGCTGCTGACGCGATCCTAGTGCGGTTCCGTTTTCTGGCTTTCTCATTCTAAAATTGTTGACATGCTGAGAACTATGCGCTCAGGATGTGTTGGCAATGAAGACGCACCGGGGATGGGAGGAACAGTTAAAAAAAGAATAGGAGAATAAAAAGAAAATGGAAAGGCATGGCGGAAAATGAGAATTCTAGTCAACTAGCGAAGGGGGCATGGATCTCCTTTCCCACTTCCGTTGCTTGTTTTAACTAACAACCCCCAAGCTTCGGCATCCTATTGCTCCCTTAGTGTGACGGTAAAGTGTATAATAATGTGTTCTTTTCGTGCCTTTTCTCGCTTTTCCTAGACCGCATGTGGATGCCTATACATGCCTTCACATGGAGGCTGTACAGTGTACATACGCTGTACGTATGTGCAACACAGATAGGAAGGCTTCATCGTTGGTTGGTTGGTTGCTTGCTTAAAATCCACTTCCCCATACATAATACAGCTGACATAATTTATTTGAAAAGTTTTTCTTTGATTGTAATTTATTTTGTGTAATAAAATAAAATATCCATCCCGCTGCGTGGCGGTTGAATGGTTGTGCTTCTGAACTGACCCAGCTCGGTTGGCGGCCTCCTTAACCACAAGGAGCCGCAAAATGCTGCGCTACACGCTGCTAGCTATTTGGAAACTAATTTCGTAAGATTAAAAGATAAAATTTAATGTTCTTGTCCGAGCGAACAGGGGCGATAAATTCTAATTGTTCACTGTCGGTGTGAGGGTGGCCGGAGCATTCCCACGGTGACAGTTTATCTACACTGCAGTGTGTGTTTTGCTGCTTTTTGGGCTCACAAAAGAGTTATCAAAATATTCACATTGACTCGTTGCGAGGCAAACGAAGCACTGAGACTTTCTGGCTGTAACGAATTTAACGCAGTACACATTGCATGTGTGTGGGAGTGGGTGAATTGCTGCTTTCAACCTTAAATACATATTCTGACTTTAATGCAACCAGTAATGAATCTCTCGTTTGTGGATACATTTTTCGTGATGGTTTTTTTTATACATGTTAGTTTTGGAGAAGATGGGTATTTGCGACGTCTCACTGACGTTCTGATTGATACTTTGTGATGTCCCGAGAGGGCAAAGGCCTCCTTTACGGCCGCAAGTTGCCAAGTTGGTTGAGGTCCTTCTCCACTTGCACTCCTCTATTGCGTTGTCCCACTGGTTCGGAGTCGAAGACTCTTCGGGCTGTAGTGTTGTCCATGCACTTAACATGTCCTAGCCATCTTAGTCGTTGAATCCGTAGACGCCTGACTAGACTCATGTCGCTGTACAGCCCGTAGAGTTCGAGGTTGAATCTCCTTTAGCAAAAACCTTCAACACAAACAGGACCAAAGATCGCACGCAGAACTTTCTCGAAAGGACCAAGCGCGTCTTCATCCGCTCTTGAGATAGTCCAGGCTGCCACGCCATAGAGCAGGTCAGGGATGATCAGGGTCAAGCTTCAATGTCCATAAACGTTTTATTCGAAGCGATGTGCCAAGATCTGAGAATTTTCTAAGATCGTTTTGAGAAGATCGTATCGAAATCATAGGCCAACAGTAGACGCGGATGATATTGACATGATTGTCTGAATTAGAGATGGATCAACTCGGATTGATAAACCGAGTCAACTCGAGTTAAGTTTATGTCAAACCGAGTTGTTGAAAATAAAATGCACTAAATGAACAAAAAATAGGGCCCATTCGACATGATGTGACCACACAACTCGTTTGACTCGAGTTATCGACTCGAATTGGCCATGGAAGAAGCAATGTTCGGCAGGTAGACAGACTATTGGTATTCTCTCGTTGCTTTGCTCCTAAATGTATGAGGTTATATTGTTTGACGTCTTTCAAGCCAAATGTATTGAGTGAATACAGAAAATATTTGTAGTCACATTCTGTTATGGGAGATGTATTATTTTCATAGTGTGTATGTGTACCAAGCCAACCCGAGTTTAGTGTTGAGTTTGACTGTTGCAAAAGGAATTGGTTGCAACCGAGTTAGTCAACAAGCTTAAGCTTCGAGTTGTAGTCGAAAAAATTAGTTTAATTATTTTAGTTTCATACATTGACTGTATGTGTTCTCTTTTTGCACCACACTATATTTTGCTATCTGATCGCATGTTTCACCGAAATGAGTGCAAAGATTTTAATAGCATTGATTGTACTGCTACTTGCACGTCTAACGAGAGTATAAATGCCTCAGAGGACATACATTCGATCCTGTGTTAATAAGCTACAAATAAGTAGAAAGTTGCTTGCAAGTTGCAACTCGGTTCGCTTCAATTCGAACTCGAATCAACTCGAGTTAAGAAATGTTGAGTTTGGACATCTCTAGTCTGAATGCAGTTTGTAGTCAGTGTGGCTCCGAATTAGTACCAGAAAACTTTGTACTCAAGAAAAAACAGGGCATCTTTAGCTGTCAGACCCGACTTTTACCTCGATTCCAGGATAAGAATAATATAAGTAACGTAGACTAACACTGTTTCTGTGGCGACAAGATTTAACTGATGATAGGGCCCTTTATCAAAAGTCAAAGCTGACTGTGCTTGAAATGGGTGATCATCTCAGTTCATTTGTAAAAAGCAAAGGCGCGAACAATTTCAGAATACAATGAACAGTAAAAAAAAAAAAAACAGTGGAACAAAATCACACGCCTGCGATTGAGTACAAGTATGAGAGGAGAACTCGACTCAGCCAAAAGCAGCCCTATTCTAGACAGCACAATAAGCTGAAGGTTCATCATAGAGAAAAGAGTAAGAAAAGACACTACGGACTTGTAAGAACACCATAGTGTGCATATGTGGCCTTCACAACCCTATGACACACTGCCCCTTTATGGCTGTCTTCAGACCCATCCTCTTGTACGACGTGGGGACTCACACTTAACGTCGGCACAGGGCTTTTACGGAGACAAGCATGTATCTGCATCAGTGGAGCCCTCAAAACCACTCCCACCGATGAACTTGAAATTCTCTTTGGATATCTTGGATTCATCTAAAGATGGTGCGATTACATTAATGGACACGTCAAAATTCTACACATATATAACCTTACCAAGATCAAACAAGGTTACACTTCACCTCTACACTTAACAGAAAGCAGCTTCGAAACCCTGATTCCGAAAAGAGTCCCAAATGGTGATTAGCGGAGCAGTGTCCTGCCTTAGGTGGAATGTGATGTCCGCCCGAGATATGTGTATCTTTTCGGCCAGCTAGGCAGAAATTAAATCACCGGAATCGTTTTCTATAAACTCACGAGCAGTAATCGACTGCCTTGCAAGCTGTTTAAAAGAGCCTGTTCTGGGTGGCAGGCCATAGAGACTTCCTAGGAAACCGTTGAGTTGACGAATTACACACGCCATCTGACTGCCGATTGATGAAATCTCTTTTAATACTTTTTAACACCTCTAACTGCATTCATACCACTCAATAACCTCTTCACACAAAGAATAAATGCCAGATGGTTGAGAGGCAACAACTGTTAAGTAAAAAAAACAAATCTGGCCTCATCAAGTTCAAGGAAACTGTTCTACACCGATCAAAAATTAGCACTGCAGTAGAAATAATAATCGGACACTATCTATTAATTTTCTATGCAAAAAGACCAGACCTTGTCTCCAATGACGTTTGAAGACACTAACTAGTCGAGGGCGAGGAGGAAAGCATGCAGCATCTTATCTACGACTGTTCTGCCCTTGCCTCAACTATGAAAGCCACTATAGATTCATACTTCTATAACAGCATAAGTGATCAATAACCCAGTCAACGCTCTGGTACAATTTGTTCACAAGACCAAGTTGTTATGTTTCAAAAAGCGAAATCGCCAGATCAAAAATAAGAATCGCCGAATTTCTAATTTTCGACGCCAAATGGAAAAAACAAAGCGAAAAAATGTTGAATGTCAACAATTAATAAGAAATATTTATGAAAAGATTTAAAAAAAATGTTTAGCTAGTGGTCATTAACATGGAGAACCTTAACCACTAAAAAAATCCCTTTTTTCAAAAATCTATAGATATTGCAATAATAAATGAATAGTATACGCTTATTTAAGGTTATGGACCAAAAACGTGGAAAGGTAGGTAACTTGGTGGTGCAAAGCATTTGCAACTAATTCCCTTTTATTTCGCACTAAATTATCGACGTCGTAGGTTCGATTCCTGCTCTGTGCGACAGCCGACCCTTTTCGAATCACTGACAATGCTTAAAGAGTAGTTCCTGTCTAGAAAAAGCTTCTCAAACTTTGCCTTTCGGAACCGGCATAAAACTGTAGGTCCCTTCTACTTGTGAGAGAACAATAGCACGCACAACACAAGTGCTGAGAAGATAGGCCCCGGGTAATAAAATTATATTAAGACGCAAATTACCAAATTCGGGTGCGAAGCATCTGCAAATGAAGTCGGCGTTGAATGGCTACATACCACTGAACGATGACAATCACGTAGAAGTAGCAATTCACGAAAATTTGGCGCGTGATTCGGAGGCGAATGACCTTAGATCAGCCTCAAGCCCAGTGAATCAGATGTTTTCTTGGCAACTGTATAAGAAAGATTCACGCCGGTGTTAACCATCGTTACAGTCGGTCGAACAAATGTATAAAAATGAAATTCACACTGCTTTTGTTCTCATGATATACCCTCCAAGAGGTGCCATAGTGTTTGGTCTTCCCTATTAAATGGACACTGCCGAAGTGTAAAAACTGCTGAGGGTTTATTTCTCTTAAATAGACTCATCAATCCTGCACCGCCATCCATCGCCCATTTTGTTGACGTACTTATGATTATTTTTTTCCAATGAATGATTTTAACTGAAAGAGAGATGTGGGAAAAAAATATGCAAAAATACAGCTGGCGATCAATTAGACGGTTTAAATGAATTCATGTTCACCCAGCAACCTTGGTGGTCTTCCTTCGCCTTATTTCGTGGAATCGAATGCCTTTTCATCATCAAGTCACTGGAAATAGACCATGAATGCGATGGTAAATACTGAATACATGCGAAAGAGAATGACGTACTGCAGTGAAGGTGAACATAATTGTCGGAAAGAGAAGCGTTCTAGGAATTTGAGGCTTAAGGTAGAGTTTCTATTGGAGGAAAAACCATGGAACCGAATACCGTGGCGCTTGAAATATGTTCTTATGGCTTGTGGATGAACTAAAGTTGTGTACTTATTTTTATCTGTTTATATTCATTTCTTTCTGAAGCACCTTGTGGGAAGTGGGAGCCCAAGACCGAACACCAGCTTGTCACCAGAAGAGCCCTTATAGAGGCTGAACATGAGATGCCACTACCGGGCAACCAGAGCTCGCTGGAACAGAGCCGAAGTGAGCATTTGTAACTTTTAAAAAAGACGGTGTGTAGAGAACGTACAGAGGAACGTACGCAGGAGGAAAAGGAAAGGGAAAGTGCTTAGGACAACACATACTGGGATCGGTGGCTAAGGTGCTTCCAATGTGTACCTCGAAGATTGATTGTGGTCTTATCGTGAATAATAGAGAGGATGATAAGAAGGGATAAAGTGGAGGACATCTGGATATCACAAAGAGAGCAACGAATATAAAAAGCCTAGCAGGGCTACCAGTACGTAGAATAGATCATCCAGGCATGTCGTGTATACGAAAATATACTACTGTTAAGAAGCGCCAACATTCTGAGATGAGCCGTCATCTTCCGAAGAAGCTATGTGACATGTTCTTCGATTGGTAAGCACAGGGGGACATCTAAGGGTTTTCTGATAGCTTAGAGCAGCGACAAGCGATGCTGCTTCTCAATTCACATCACCATTTTTCAACTCAACTCAATTCACACGGTATTTAAACGGACTAGTGTGGTGCAGCGGATTTATAATTCGGACCACTACTTATGTGTAACTAAATAATAATTTACCGGACCCCTCGAAATCATCAAAGTGCTGCCAAGTGCACGGCTATCATTTGCAGAGTCTATCACAGAGTCTCATACCGCCGACATCCAGGAAGACCAGTGGCAATACTGCCAAGAAGCCATCAGAAAAGTCCCAACTAATATGCTAGGTTTCACTTTGCCACCAAAAAGAAACCCCTGTTTGGTTGATGTTTGTCAGTGAGCACATGCAGGCAAACAGAAGCATATAAAGGGCGCTGCAAAGAAGGCCGAGAGCTGCTACACGAAGAGTAGCTTCTCAGAAAAAAAAGAAAGAGCATGATAAGTGCGCGATCGAGGAGTTTGAGGGATGTTACTGCAGGAACGATGTTCGAAAACTCTACCACCAGTTGGAAAGAACATGTCAAGTCCGCCTGCTGGGATATCGGAGGCAATCTATTAACAGTTGGTGCTGGGCATTAAGAAAGACCACTTTTGCAGATGACGACCAAAATACTGCTGTCAGGCAAAATAATCCATTCAATGTAGGCGATGATGGACAAGAATTCCGCCCTCCAGAACTGAGTAACGGCTGCAATCGCTAAACTAAAGACTAACAAGGCTGCTGGGGCCGATGAACTGCCTGCAGAGATTTTCAAAGCAACTGGTGATAATTTGGTAAGGCGCATCCACCAATTCATCTGTCAAACCCGGTCGGATGAAAACATGCCTGACGGATGGATTCTCAGCATCGTCTGCCCGAACTTAACGAAAGAACTGTACCAATTATAGAGGAATAAGTCTGCTGAAATGTTCGTGTAAGATCTTTTCTATTGTTCTGTGTAAACGTCTGAAATCATACGAAAACAGCTTGATTGGTCAATATCAATGCGGGTTCACCAGCACCATCCACTATTGACCAAATATTCACATACTCCTCGAAAAGACAAGTTGATACCCACCACCTATTCATTCACTTTAAGTCCGCGTATGACAGTATTTATAGAGACTAGCTCTTCAGCGCTTTGTCCATTTGTTTGACATCTATGCAAAACACGTCCGCATGTGCAGAATAGCGATGGAGAACGCCCGGTGAAGGTCGGTAAAAATTTCACCGAATCCCTTGATGTCAAAAAAAGCTTTAGGCAAGGCAATGCACAGCGATTTAACATCATTCTCGAACAGATCGTGCGGAACTCCTTCGTCAACGTCAGAGGTAAGGTCCCCCACGAATCAGTGCAACTGCTGGCATATTCCGTTGACACTGATGTCAACGGAGGAATATATCAGGCTGTGTGTGCATCGAGAAGAAAGCGGCCAAGATGGGGTGGGCGGTCAATTAGGGTAAGACAAAGTATGTATATCAGTCAACAATGTCGTCTTGAGCAAAACATCGCTATGGCCAGATATAACTTCGAGAGATGAAAGACTTTGTCTAGCTAGTCTCAAGAAATCAACGCAAGCAATGACACCACCGCGGATATAGAAAGGAGGATAACGCTGGCCAATCTCTGTATTTGTGGACATAGAAGGCCACTGTCCAATTAAGGCCTCGAAGAACCAAGATAGTCCTATATCAGACGTTGATAGCCCCAGTCTTTCTATATGGTGCAGAAATATGGACTCTAACCAAGTTAAGTTTTTAGAGCAAGGTCGTTTGAATTATCTTTGGTCCCGTATGTACTGACTGTCTTTGGAAGAAGACTAAACTACGAGCTGTAAGGGCTGTGCAGCAACATTGATCTGGTCAAACGAGATCGAGCCTCTCCTCTATAATGATGCAAGGTGGAACAACGGCGCGAGGAACAACGGGGCAAAAGAAGAACACGCCTTCGATGGCGACCGCATCTGGAAAGGGGTATTAACCAGTTGAGCGTCCATGTTTCGAAGGAACTACCACAAGACGAAATGGAGAGGCATGTTGGTTGAGGCCCAGATCGACCACGGACTCTATCAGCAGCCAAGAAGAAGAAGAATGATGTGGCTTACTGAAATCATGGAAACGATAGCATGAATGAAAGTTCTCCATTTGCATCGACAGTCACAGCAGAAGGGTGGAATTGTGAACCAACAACAAGTTTCGGTTGTGGGTAGTCTGGCGAATTTTCAACACAGTACAGTTTGTTTGGGACTTTGTAAATCGTATTCATGTTTTTATAGTAGCCGCCTTAAAGGCAGCAAAGAGCTTTGGTTAAAGTAATGGTTGTTATTCAAAAGTCCAAGCCAGTATTGTGTAAATAAATGTATAGTATGACATAATTCAGATTTTGGTTATTATTTTTCACAATCCACTGAGAACCACATTATCCAAATCAAGGAGTTAACTTCTATCAGACACTTACCCTGTCTATCGGAAACTATAATAATTAGACCTGCTCATAGTGGTACCAACGCAACACAGTTCCTGTCGTATCCATCTCAGTGGAAGTAATAATCCATTACAGGATGCAAATATTGTTGCAATAGTCAAACAAGTGCTCATCACCATCATCAGAGTAGCCAGCATTGATGCATCCTCTGGCCAAACTTTCAAAATATTGACTCTATTAAGAAGTGCAAATATTGGACCTGAATCAAATTTATTGGACTTGTCGTCGACGTGCGTTCACTTGGAATAAGGTAATAATGCAAACTATGACTTAGAACTTCTACATTATAACTACCAGCAATCTGACTGCGTGTGCAGATTTTCAAGATAGTCCGGTCCGAAACCGATATTTGTTTACAGTTGCGTCAGCACATGGTAATTATTTGTTGCAAATTTCAACACAGTGTGCAGTCCTTTCATCTATTATTCATGACATAATCCAACTCCAAGGGTTTCAAAGTAGCTGCTTATACATTTGGCGTGCTCTATTTGTATTAGCAAAATGTTTAGCTGGAAATCGAAGCGTTGACAAGAGTCTCATGCAGGCAATTAGCCTCTATCAGCGAACTCCTACTCTCATCACCACGTGAGCCGAGAGCCGGGAACCTGTAGGAAGATGGGGTACCCAACCAGAAGTCGTCAGCAGCTACTAATGAGTTCGGAGAGTGATTGATTCTGAATTATGAAAAAAGAGAGGTCTTATAGCAGGAATGAGTCTGGATGAAATTGGATTACTGGTAGTAGAGTCCCAGTCGATACTAAGTAACTGCAAATATCACTTCTGTATACTGTGAAACGCCGATAACGACGACAATCCCGCTGTCAGGGAGAATTTTCCACTTAACTTGGACGATGACATTCGAATATTTTGTCCCCAGACGAGGTCAAAAGGAGCGAAAGGCCAAAGCGAAAGGTCTGTCCGCTGAAGTCTTTAAGGTATATGCATGCACAAGCTCGTCTGTAAGATATGTTTTAAATAAAGTATTCCCGACGAGACATCGTTTGAGAACATCAACTGCGCCAACTATTGAGGGATTAGTCTCCTCACCATCGCGTATAAGATCTTTTCTGTCATTTTGTCCGGGAAAGTCTTCAATATACCAGATCTTCACACTACAGCAGATCCAGAAAAAGACCCAAGAAGTGCAAATCGACCACCATCTCTTCGCCGATTTCCAAAGCCGCATATGATAGCGTGCATTGAGACGAGGTATACAATGCCATGTCTAGATTTGACATTCATGCCATTCCTCTGCAGAATGATGATGGAAAAATCTCGCTTCTCCATCAAGGTCGGTAGCAGACTCACTGAGACCGTCTATGTCAAAAAATGGTTTAGACTGAGACGTTTTCTGGCATTGACACGGAACCGGCTAAAATGGGTCTGGCGGTAAATGAGAACAAAGCGAAATACATGCTGCCCTTAAGAAAATAATACAACATGACGTTACAGTGCGCAGGAATAACTTCGAGGTAGTCAAGGACTTTATCTACCTCGCTTCCGAAGTAAACTGTACTAATAACACCAGTACCGAGATCAAGCGCAGAGTAGGTCTTACCAACCGCTGTTTCTTTGAGCTCGGGAGGCAATTGAGTAATAGAGCCTTCTCTCTAAGAACTGAGTTGCCTTTATATAAGATATTGATCATCCCAGCCAGCCATACGGTGTGGAGGCAAGGACGATCTGAAAAGCGGATGAAGAACTCAACGATCCAACGCCTACGGCCTTCGGTGGTTGTGCCATAAAGTGCGGATTGACAACTCAGCTCCGGCCCGAGGAATCGTCGCATCCGAACCTATGAGGCGACGCAACAGAGGACGTCCGCGATTACGTTGGCATAGTTGGTGACCGCAACAAACTTGATGTGAGCCTGGAGTCAGCTATTCAGAGATCGAGCTACTTGGAAAGGCTTGTTGGCTGAGGCCCAGGGCCCCCCTCCGGACTGTGGAGCCATACAAAAAGACGAATCCGATCACAAATGTGTTTAATGTCATATACCGAGAGCCGTTTTATGTCTTTGAGAAAACAGCAAGCAAAAAATCAATCATAAATAAAACGGGAAATAAACTGTGTAAATTACAATTAAAGGGTTTGATCTCCAAATTATGACGAAATGAAACTCACAAGTTCATTACTTCTATGCACTGATTTACTAACTTACACTGCACAATTTCTGTTTGAACCCTGCCATAGTGAATCACAACGATTAGTTTATTATACAATTGCTTGCCGCCCTTCAGGCTCACACTTATAACATTTTGATCACTTTAATACGAAATTCCCAACGGAACTGAACTGCTTCGGCCGCCGTTTATATCAGCCAACGTTCTTAAAAAACTGTGGAATTTTCCTATGGGCCCTCATGTACATTCGGTTTTGATGAGGTATAACTGCACGGTAGCGCCGGCTCGGTGCTCTCTCGTTGCATGCAAGACAACAACCACTAATGGGATTTCCTTTCCGGCTCCATATGCTGAGCAGGTGGTGGTCTTTGTGTGGATGTATTATAGCGATGGACTATTCACCAATCGACTTCGAAAGTCAACGTCATTTGGTATCGCTACGTTCTTAGACAAAATTCTGAAAGCTTTTTCATTCAAATTGTATTGTATTGAAAATTCAAATTTGGTAGAAAATTAAATTTCTGAAATTATGCAACAAATTATCAATTCCGGGTATAATTGTTAGTGAAGTACCCGGAAAAGGGATGCCAGTTTTTCAATAAGTGGTTGTCAAGCTTTCAGAAGTGATGTTTTACTTGGAATCGCTTTGTGAAAAATGTGTTTGTGTTCTGCTAAATCGGTAGAATATGTAAATTTATTTAAAAAAATTAAAAAAAATTCGAAATTCAACACATAGTATCGTTTACCATTAATTTAATTTGTTTTTTAAACAACAACAACTGCGTGTAAAACAGTGATTTATGTACATTTTTACAGTAGTGTTCTGCACAAACTGTCACAATTAAACTCTTAATACAAACCGCATAATACAAAACTTGAGCACTTATTTTCTGCATTGAAACATTATTTGCATTAATAAGTATTCATTTCCTATTTAATTTTACTCTTTTAAATCACTATCATGTTTCGAGATTTCAATGTAAATTCCTATTCCTTAACTATCTTTCAAAATTTTGCATAGGAAATATAGAACCAAAATATTCCGACAGTCATATGTCGATTGGCCAATTGCTACTACTATGAAAAGCGTTATATTGTTTCCCACAGATGGCGCTTTAGGGGTGGTTCGTGTCCACGTTAAAATTCTGTTACGTTTTAGACAAAACCGTGTCTACGTATTCAGGATTAATTTGTCCAATAGGGTTCGATCACTGGATTTGACAAAAAGAAAACCACAAATTCAAAAATTCAATTCACTGATTTTTTACTTATACTACACAATCACTATTTTAACTTTACTAGATTTAAATGACACCAAATAGTTACTGACACTTCTTTATTGCCTCTCCGGCTCACACTTATTACACATTGATCACGTATCTACCCAATCCAAAACTATACTGTCTTGTCTGGGCCGCCGTTTAGATATTTACATCAGCCACCATTCTTTCTAGAAAAGTCTGTAGCCGTCTACCTGTGGAATTACATTAGGGGTTGTTTGCGTATAACTGTTTGGTAGAGCCGGCGCTGTCTTGTTCGCTTGGAATACAACCGCCCCTCTGGCACTATGTACAGAAACCCATTTACTCCATAGACTTTGGTGGTGGTGGTGGTTTGTGTGTAGCGACATAGCGATGGATTATAGCTACTACTCCGAATGGTGTTCAAGCGTTTCTACCAGGTGGCGCTTGAGATTTATTTGTGTCCACTTCACAATACATTACAACAAAACGTCAGCCTATATTAAGCACTCACAGGATTTACGGCGTTCACGTGATCACGTAAATTTCACGTGTAACTAGATATGCTCAGATGCTCAGAATGTCCGTTTTTATTGTTGCTGCTTTGAGGCGTCATATTATGCAAGCCAATAACTAATAGAATCAAAAATGAGGAAATGAATTTATTCGCCTAGTTCAAGTGCTAGTTGAGTGCAACAAATGTGGTTGTGCATATGCCAGTCCGTCCATGAGATAGTTTGCTGTTCAACAAAATGTCCTTCAAAATGAAATTCAATCAGACTGATTGTTTTCATCATTTCGTATGATAAACCGAACAAAACGATGGCGAAAATAAAATCGGCACTGGATTTCATGCACACACACAAGCGATGTCTTCGTTATCGAGGTTTCGCTTTATTGACGCTACGTACCAAGTCTCTTTCTCATTGCCCGGAGTGCAAGGATAATGCATTCAGATCTGGCTACATGCTCTGCACTCCCACCCCTCAACTATCAGCTGTACTTAAACAAAGTGCACATATGATGTATTTCCCATAGGCAATAAGCACATATAACTCCAGCCGCCTACATTTATACAAATGAATATGGAAGTTATTTCTGATGATTAAATGTAAATATTTTGAGAAAGTCATTTCGAAATGAGCACGCTGGGACTCTGCAGTCGATATGATATGCCATGCAGCAACTGAGATTCGCATTTTGGCTTCAGTGGTATCCGTTTCGATATCCAACGATGGAACTCGTTAGCTATTTGTCGCAATGGCTTTCCCAGTCTCTGTTTCTGCCCCCACATTGTGCCCTGCTGGTGCGAAAGGAGCGCGAAGTGTTTATCACAATGTGCCAGAAGCTCGGCTTTTTTATGAATTCCTTTTACCTTTTTTCCCCTGTCTCATTGAAAACTTTTTCTGATTCGCGAATACCTCCCTGGGTGTGAATGAATTTTTCGCACGTGATTTTGCTTTGAAAGTGTTATGCGTCTCTTGCAGGGCTGGATCGAAAAAATGTTATTGCTAATAACAGTGCTATTAGCGTGATAAATGCACTAGCTGACAGCTGTCATGAATTTCACTTTAACACCCTATCTTGCAAACGCATGGAAAAAAGATAATGACGCGGATTAATGCAAATATGCACGTGAGCACACAAGAGGAGCTATTTGAATCCTTCGGGAAGAATGATTCCGCGTCGTATATTTAGTCATGCCTGTGAGTGTGTGCATGAAAGCGATAAGATACATGTAAACGAGATGTGCAAATACAAGTAATCTTGATTCCACAATACCGCTACACATCATGTGCTACAATTGGCTGGAAGTGTCGGGTCTATAAACAGTATGGATCGATCTCGTTGGAATCGCGGCCAACAACGGAGAACCCTTGTGCATTAATGTAATTTAGTTGGATATATGCTTCGACCTAAGATACTATGCGGATGTTCATAAAACATATGTGTGTACATTGTACTCCCACTGTGTTATTATGGGTCCCACCTTCCAGCTACTGCAATGCACCTATACAGCAGCACAACAGCAGAAACAAAAGCAGTGTCTGATGCTTATATCATTAGGTACGTTCACATTATAGAACCCGGTAGTGCGACCGCACCCGGTAGTGCGACCGCACCCGGTAGTGCGACCCACGAACGACCTGATCGTAGAGACCAATTTGTACTAGGTCGTACGTCGGCGTGGTCATTTGGAATATCAAAATGTTCAACTTATTCCCTCCGTCGTGCAGGAGGAAGTACAATCTGGACACAAGTGGTACGACCGCAGTGCAAATTTTCATTCTGTTTTGGATTTCATAGAGTGAGCGTCAGCGGTTGAGTGAAAATGATAAGTTTAGGATCGTACGATTTTTAGGACATCGCCATCACTGAAGGATGAACATGCGCTCCGATGTTGATGCCACGAAACTATCCTAGTTTACATACAATTGAGAAATGCATCGGTCACCTGAGTACCCTCGCCAGCAACCTGTGTTCGTACTATTTAAGGTAGTTCTAAGTCGTAAGGACTAACCGAATAGAACATTGCTTTGAATGAATGAAGAACAATATGAACACAGAGCATGTTGTCGGTTGCCATGTCGTACTGCCCGTTTTTATTATGTGAACTGCTTGCGAAACCAGCCCATTTAGACGAGACCGTACATAATTTTATAAGAATCGTGACGACAATTTCGACTTCTTTTTCCGTAATGTTTAGTATATTATTGTTAAACGGAGTTTTTACTTATTATGGGATCGTGGATATTTGCATTCAATATTGCCTATTGTTCTTAGCTACGATAAGCGAAGAGATAGTGAGAAAGCCACTTCTGTACAGTACCCTTTCCTTCTTGATTAAATAAAGGATTCAAGGCTGGCTCGGCGCTGTGCTGGATTGGCGTTGGAGGGGGCGTACACATTCGAACTATTCACGAGGACGGTCACAGCACCGAGTTACTGTAAGTGAAGCCTATATTATTGAAAAATTATCAGTTTTAAATAAAGCTCATTTTATAGTTTTACAAGAAGTGCTCATAGTTTCAATTTCTACCTGGTCCAGCTTCTAGACTGTCTCAGACCAAGAAATTCTGTGAAGTCCACTTAGATATTAAAGGTCAGCATTACTCCTTCCATTGATCGTGAATATGTCTCCCAGATATGGAACTCCATGTACCTGTAGAGTGCATAGTATACTGAGCCAACTACAAATTGAACATTTCGAAAGCGACTACACACTCCCATATCTCTCTTTCTTTTAAATTTCCGTCAAGGGATGTGTGGACGACAAGTGAACCGCTCTCTCAGGTATACACAGATAGGTCGAAGATACAAAGTTTTGGTAGTTAAGCAGAAGCGGCAAGAATGATGTCAATGTTGGATATAAAACCGGCTGATAATACCATTCTTATTGACAGTTAATCGGCCATTACAGCAATCTCGTCTATAGAAATCAAGACCAAGCTCTTCGCTAACTGCAGTGTCAAGACCAAGCTCTTCCCTAGCTGCCGTGTAAATGTTCTTCGTACGCAACATACTATGGCTCTATGCTGGGTCCCAGTTCATAGGATCATAGCCGCCAATGAGGCAGGAAAGAGCGAACTCGGTCCATCTTAGGCAATGCTCACCTTTATTTGGCAGGTGTGATTATATTAATAACAAGCGTACGGAGGAAAAATCTGACCACTAATAGGCCCTCTGTAGGCTCTGTACTGTCCACCCACTGAAACGATGTTCCAAGCCAGCAAACAAAAAAATGGTCCCATGATGCTAACACTTCACATGCAGGCACATTCTCATCTTTACTACTTCACATGCAGGCACATTCTCATCTTTACTACGACAGGGACGATTAATGTTGTCCACTAGCATGTCAGTATCAAAAATGTTTGCCCAAACATTCATACAGCACCCACTACAGGCGAATCATTTTCTACTGAAAGTCGGCACTCCTTCAAATCACTCTGGATCCTTAATCGAGAAATTCAGTCGAAGATATAGGCTTTTGGAAGTAAAAACTAGTGTGAAAAACTGGTCATTTGTACTCTTGCTAGAACGAAATCTGTGTTGTTTATCTCCATCCTGGACTGGATCATAACTCTGAAACGCACTTCCAAGACCTTAGCAAAGACTTTCTCCTCTGTTTCGTATCAAGTAGCTTCTAAAAGTGGTTCCTTCAAAACTGGGCAAATTGTCCACCTTGACCACATTCTACCCACCGTTACTGGGATATAGCTACAATAGGAACAACGAATTTTGATAGTTTTACTGCATTCACAAAAAATTCAACTTGGGAATGAAGACAAATATTAATGAAACTAGCTTAAGCTTTGGGAGGGCATGGGCCTGTGCATCCAGGGCAAAGTTGTTGATTGCTCTCAACTTGGCGAGATGCCAGCAACGATCCCTGTAAATGCACAGGTCAAGTTGACATACAGCCTCCCCGCGGCGCCCTCTGGATAACCTCTACTGCAGCCGCTTAGAGGTGAACCAATGTATGCAGCGACCCCTTGTCCGGGGGTTTAAACCAGGACCCGGTCCTCCAGGTTCGGGGGTTTCGCGTGGGGTTAACTTCCCCACCGTGTAAAACTCGCAATAGTTCAGAGACGGCAACAAGCCTCGGATACGGATGACCCTACTGCTGACGACCATGGACAACGAAATAAGGACAACGATTTTCGGTTCTGCACGTGGAATGTGAGGTCACTGAACAGACCACGTGCAGCCGATGAACTTGCGGAGGCCCTAGAAGCCTATAAGGCTGACATCACCGCCATCCAAGAGGTACGATGGGATGGGCCGGGCAAAAAGAGGATGAAAAACTGCGACATATATTACGGCGATTGCTACAAAGAGCGAAGGCAGCGCTTGTTTGGATGCGGTTTTGTTGTTCGAGGCAGACTTAGGCAAGAAGTCTTAAGCTTTAGATACATAAGCGAACGCCTCACAACAATCCGCATCAAGGCAACATTCGGCAACATCAGCCTAATTTGCGCCCACGCCCCAACGGAGGACAAAGACGATGATAGCAAGGATGACTTCTATGATCTCCTAGAAAGAACATACGATCAATGCCCCAGCTACGACACCAAGATCGTTCTAGGAGATTTTAATGCAAAGCTGGGCAAGGAAGAAATCTTTGCTAGAGTCGTCGGTAAACACAGCCTACACGACAACACGTCCGACAATGGACTCAGGCTGATGGACTTCGTGACGGGGCGAAACCTCACTGTAGCCAGCACGCGGTTCCCTCACCTCAACATTCACAAAGGGACCTGGCGGTCCCCTGATCAATCAACCGTCAACCAGATTGATCACATTGCGATCGACGTCAGACACTCCTCCTGTGTCCTCGATGTCCGAACGTTCCGAGGTGCCAACATCGACTCGGATCATTACCTTGTTGTAGCCAAGGTCAGAACTCGGATATCGATTGTACAACGGAGTAGAGCAAGACCAAAACAGTTTGACGTTGGAAAGCTACAATCGCAATCGACCGCTGGGAACTTCTCCGATCGAGTCTCCCTGAAGCTCTCAGAGAGTCCAACCCTGCCAGGCGAAACAATCGACGAACAGTGGAACCGTTGTCAAAACGCCATCAGAGAAGCTGCCTCTGATGTGCTGGGTTTTAAAATGCCACCTAGAAAAAACCCATGGTTTGACAACGAGTGTCGGCAGGCGCATTCAGCGAAGCTAGCAGCATATAAGGCGACGCTGGATAGAAGGACGAGAGCGGTTCGTGAGCTCTACGAACTTAAAAGAAGGGAAGAGCACCGGCTTCTCAAAAAGAAAAAGAAGGAGCATGAGAAGCGCGCGATCGAGGAAATGGAGAGGTGGTACGGCAGAAATAATGTCCGAAAGTTTTACCAGCGGGTGAAACAACTATCCAAAGGGTACAAACATCGGACAGAAGCCTGTCGGAACGAAGAGGGACAACTCGTAGTAGAGTCGCAGTCGATACTGAGAATCTGGAAGGATCACTTCTGCAGACTGTTAAACGGCGAAGAGGACACCAATACCGCTGTCAGGCAGAATGTTCCACTCCACGCAATGGACGACGACAGAAGAGAATTCCGTCCCCCCGATCTAGACGAAGTCAAGATAGCGATATCGAGACTGAAGTCGAACAAAGCTGCTGGAGCGGATGGATTGTCCGCGGAACTGTTTAAGGCAGCTGGAGATGATCTGGTTGGGCGCATGCACCAGCTCGTCTGTAGGATATGGTCGGAGGAAAGCATGCCCGACGAGTGGAATCTTAGTATCGTTTGCCCGATCCACAAGAAAGGAGACCCCTTTGACTGCGCCAACTATCGGGGGATAAGTCTCCTTAACATCGCATACAAAATCTTCTCTGCCGTTCTGTGTGAGCGCCTGAAACCATTCGTCAACAACCTGATAGGTCCTTATCAGTGCGGTTTCAGGCCTGGGAAGTCCACTATCGATCAAATTTTCACATTACGGCAGATCCTCGAAAAAACCCAAGAGATGCAGATCGACACCCACCACCTATTTGTCGACTTTAAGGCCGCATATGACAGTGTGCATAGAGACGAGCTATACAACGCCATGTCTAGTTTTGACATCCCTGCCAAACTCGTCAGATTGTGCAGGATGACGATGGAGAACTCTCGCTGCTCCATCAAGGTCGGTAACGAACTCACCGAGACCTTCAATGTCAAAAAAGGTTTTAGACAAGGCGACGCGCTGTCATGTGACTTCTTCAACATCGTGTTGGAGAAGATCGTGCGAAACTCACACGCCAACACTAGAGGCACGATCTTCCAGAAGTCCGTTCAACTGCTAGCATACGCGGACGATATTGACGTGATTGGCCGAACTCAGCGAGCCGTCAATGAAGCGTTTGCTTGTATTGAGACGGAGGCGGCAAAAATGGGTTTAGCGGTGAATGAGGGCAAAACAAAGTATATGCTGTCATCAAGAAAGGACACACAACATCGACGACTCGGTCAGAACGTCACCATAGGCAGCTACAACTTCGAGGTAGTGAAGGACTTCGTCTACCTCGGCTCCCAAGTAAATAGTGCGAACAACATCAGTACTGAGATTAAACGCAGAATAACTCTTGCCAACCGCTGTTTCTTTGGGCTCAAGAGGCAATTGAGTAGTCGAGCCCTCTCTCGAAAGACCAAGCTCACCTTATATAAGACCTTGATCATCCCTGTCCTGCTGTATGGCGCGGAAGCTTGGACTATCTCAAGAGCGGATGAAGACGCACTTGGTCTCTTCGAGAGAAAAGTTCTGCGTTCAATCTTCGGTCCTGTTTGCGTTGAAGGTTCTTGGAGAAGGAGATTCAACCACGAACTGTACGGGCTGTACAGCGACATGAGTCTAGTCAGGCGTCTACGGATTCAACGCCTAAGATGGCTAGGCCATGTAGAGCGCATGGACAACACTGCTCCAGCCCGAAGAGTCTTCGACTCCGAGCCAGTGGGACAACGCAATAGAGGACGACCACGAACCCGATGGCGCACTCAAGTGGAAAAAGACCTCAACCAACTTGGAGTGCGAAATTGGAGGCAGCTGGCTAAAGAACGTGCCAGCTGGAGAGGATTGTTGACCGAGGCCCAGGTTCACCCCGGACTGTAGCGCCACAAGAAGAAGAAGAAGAAGAATCTTAAGCTTTGGCTATTTTCAAACACATCCTTCATCGTCTAGCACTAACTTGATTTTTTTTCAGTGTTATTTAAAAATCTTTTAGTAAGTACACGTGACATTTAACTCCACTTCAACATCGGCAGAATTCGGTTTCAAAACAACGCTGTAACAATTAATTCAAGCTAACTCCTGGCTTTATAATGATGTCTTGCCAATAACACTCGTACTGTGTAAGTGTTACATGTCAAATTTTGATTGAAAGTGTCATTCTATGAAACCATGTTCAAAATTCAATTCTGATCAAAATCTAGCTCAGTTGTTGTCAGTCTGTGTTTATTCTATGAATGCTAATACCGTTGGTTCTATTGCGATGTCTCTCACCGTATTGCCTCAGGCCTAAAACGTATTGCATAGAATATGCATCAATACAGGTCTATACTTTGGCAACTATTACGGTAGTAATAGGCATATTGATTGAAGCCTGGGGCGGATTCGGGAATATGTTCTTTTGGATAATTTATTTTAGTTTGTGTCCATCACTTCTGACTGCGTTTCCCTGTGACGCGCTTATTTATATATGTATGATGGGATGCAGAAAATGCACTGCCTTGTGTAATATACTTAACAGCTGGACATGAACATGCCTCACCTTCCTTCATATATCCCAATCACCATTCCGAGTATGATGCTTTGGTTGACATTTAACATACAAAAGGCTTAAAAGGAAAGATCCTACTGGGCTCTTTATAATTATAGAGGAAAATACTCATAAAAAAGTCTTTTCTACCGTTCTGTGTGAACAGCTGAAACACAGTCTGATTGGTCAATATCAGTGCGGGTTCAGGCCAGAGAAATCCACTATTGACCAAATACAGAGTTCCAATACTCACTACCCCATTCATTGACTTTAAATCCGCTTCTTTGCAGAATGTCGATGGAGACCGCCTCTTGCTCCGTCAAGGTCGGTAAAGATTAAACCGAGACATTTGATGTCAGAAAAGGATTTAGACAACTATGGACAGCTTTAGCTTCGAAGTAGTAAAAGACTTTGTCTCTCTCGTCTCAGATTTCTAGGTCGAGTAGAGCGAATGGACGCCAATACTCCGAACGAATGGTACCCTGCTCAGAAGAATACTGCAATCTATGGAATAATCAAAGTAAATTTCGATAAATCGGCAATTATGGTTTTCAGAAACGGGGGAGGATTATTATCCACAGAAAAGTGGGTATTTATTTTAAGGAGAACATATTAAAATTGTATCAGAGTATTGCTATCTAGGAGTTATTCTTACACCAGAAAGCACGTTACAAATAGTAACAACACTGTAAAAAGGAGCAGTAATGCTAGATGAATCAATTTTCTGGGCAAACACGGAATATCTCTTAGTCTCTCGAAGTGGCAATTATTCCAAGTTGTCTGTAGAGCAATCCAGGCCTACGCAGCACAAATACGGGGATGTAAACATTTTGAGGATATTGATAAATGATATATTATTTCCTCAAGCGGGTGTTGAAGCTTCCAGTTAACGCTCCATTGAGACCGGAATTGAGTGTCGACATTTGTACACGTTAGAGCTACATTTGCAATACATTTATAAAACATTGCGTGAATGCGATGATAGAAGATTGTCTGTCAGTCGAAGAAAATCATGAAAAAAAAAAACATTTTTTTCGGCAAAAGATAATATATCTTGGAGCGGAATTTGATTTACAATGGCGGGCTGGAAATCTGACGCCAACTGATTAGACTTCTAAAGGACAACAGCTGTTGCGGAAGCTTAAGCAAAAATGATATCAAAGTATTCTACATAAAGCATCAATGAGCGAAGATAGAGTTTATAGCCAACCAAGATTATTTGAAAGGTCAAACATACTTCACTGATAAACAGAATCAGACCAAAATATCATGCATTTTCAAGACACGCTGTGATCTGATCTGGCCCAGTGGGAGCAGATTTAGTACTCGTGATTGTAACATTTACTTACTTGCATAAGTCCTTTAACCTCTCGGGTGCATAGGTCGTCAACCACGCCTGCGCACCATCTCGTTCGCCATCTCTGCAGCGCGTTTGAGCTTCCTCCAACTCATTCCTAAACTCGATTCCTTTTCAACTGTTCTCCGCCATGTTTGCCTAGGGCGTCCCGCTGTTCTGCCTGCCTGCGTAAGCGGATTCCACTGCATTGCGTACTTCGCAATGGAATTATCTTCGCGCCGTAGGATGTGTCCAATCCACAGCCACATTCTCCTTCGTATTGTGATGTTTATAGGTTCCTGGCCCGTTCTCAGGTACAATTGCTCGTTAGAGTTACGGTTCGGCCAGAAAATCCTGAGGATGTTTCTTAAACATCTTTTTTCCAAACGATTGCAGCTTTTGCGTGGTAATGGTGTCCACTTTAAAGCTTTAGTTTTTGCCCTGTTTATTTTGAGCCCCACTTTGTTTGCCTCTGTTTTTAGATTATGCGCCATCAAATAAAGATCCATTACGCGGTGCGAAAGGAAACAAACATCATCAGCGTAGTCAAGGTGTTTAAGATAAGATGTCATAGTCCATTGAATGCCATAATTTCCGTCCATCAATGCTGCAAGGAGTATGGAGTATGTCGCTGATAACCACCAGAAACAATGGTGGTGACAGTATGCATCCTTGACGAAATCCATTTTGGACCTCAAATTCCTCTGACAACTTACCATTGTGCAAAACGTGACACGTACTGCCTTCATATGTAGACTTTATAATAGCGCAGGACGCTTGTAACATATGCTCACTATGTAAAATGAGGGAGGTAGAACCAATAAGACATTTCATTGGTGCTTTTCCGATTTTCGGGGAATTCATAAAATTGTTCAAAATATTTTTCGGAAATAAAGAGTTATACATACATACATACTCCGACCTGGAAAGTCTTCGACTCGAACCTCGAGGGACAACGCGGTCAAGGAAGACCGCGCTTCCGGACGCACGCAGCTAGAATTGGGCCTGAATAAGTTGAACCTGCGTAGCTGGCAGCAACAAGACCGAGATCGATGGAGAGGTGCACCCCGGACTATAACGCTAGCAACAAGAAGAGGATTTTATATGAACTATTTCCTAAAACGCCAGGACATTCCATCAAAAAAAAAAAAATGTCGCCTTGTTCTTTCAGTATTGGATACCAACTGATGAAAT
Source organism: Eristalis arbustorum (assembly GCA_916610145.1). Classification (NCBI taxonomy): domain Eukaryota; kingdom Metazoa; phylum Arthropoda; class Insecta; order Diptera; family Syrphidae; genus Eristalis; species Eristalis arbustorum. Next base: position 50,363,775 of record OU744320.1, on the reverse strand, counting down.
GAAGAATAGGTTTTTTCTGATGAAATTAGACATGCTGCATAGGACTGGTAGATCATCTGTATGTGGAACAGAATTCAGGCTCGAATATATATTAAAGACTCAGGGGCGATCACGGCAAAAAACAATAATCCCCAACGACCCAAACAAGTTATAGAACTTAAAAGAGCCGAACTGCAAATTGTATGTATCGCGGAGCATCTTTCAACCAATTCACACATCTGATTGGCAGACTGAAGACATAAGTCACATTCTAAGCTGGTGCAGAAATCCTTGCAAGAGAAAGATTCAAAACAATGAACAGATTATCTGTCACAGGAATGACTTTCAAGAAATGACACATAAAGAGCTTAAACATCACAAGCAATCTTTGAAAATTGCATGCCAAACCTAACTAAGTAGATTCGTTCTGATCGCATTACTATTCTCTTTTGTGACACTTCCGATTTCTTCAACCGGCTGAGTTATCACTTATCGCCCTAAAATTCGTGGCCTTCGACGAACCTACAATCTCCTATTCCAATAAGTGTGTCCTTTTGAAACTACTAAAATGTAAAAGCACATCGGACTCGTTATTGTTTCTGAATAATGCTTGCCTCTAGCGCACTTTTTAGATTGCTGTGTGGTGATGTTTTTTAATTTATGAACGGCTCCAAGAGTATACAGAGCTCTGAAATTCCAGAACAATTGCGAAATCATTCCCTTCTTTCACACCACGTCATCATTTTGAGCCCATCCTTTGTTACGAGGCAAATAATTCTCGTTAGCCACCCGGACAACCGCCAGACAACACGGGATAGATATGCATGCGTGCCTCCTCGGTCCATGTACACTTTAGTTCAACTTATTGCGGTTCTTCTTCTTCTTCTTGTGGCGCTACAGTCCGGGGTGAACCTGGGCCTCGGTCAACAATCCTCTCCAGCTGGCACGTTCTTTAGCCAGCTGCCTCCAATTTCGCACTCCAAGTTGGTTGAGGTCTTTTTCCACTTGAGTGCGCCATCGGGTTCGTGGTCGTCCTCTATTGCGTTGTCCCACTGGCTCGGAGTCGAAGACTCTTCGGGCTGGAGCAGTGTTGTCCATGCGCTCTACATGGCCTAGCCATCTTAGGCGTTGAATCCGTAGACGCCTGACTAGACTCATGTCGCTGTACAGCCCGTACAGTTCGTGGTTGAATCTCCTTCTCCAAGAACCTTCAACGCAAACAGGACCGAAGATTGAACGCAGAACTTTTCTCTCGAAGAGACCAAGTGCGTCTTCATCCGCTCTTGAGATAGTCCAAGCTTCCGCGCCATACAGCAGGACAGGGATGATCAAGGTCTTATATAAGGTGAGCTTGGTCTTTCGAGAGAGGGCTCGACTACTCAATTGCCTCTTGAGCCCAAAGAAACAGCGGTTGGCAAGAGTTATTCTGCGTTTAATCTCAGTACTGATGTTGTTCGCACTATTTACTTGGGAGCCGAGGTAGACGAAGTCCTTCACTACCTCGAAGTTGTAGCTGCCTATGGTGACGTTCTGACCGAGTCGTCGATGTTGTGTGTCCTTTCTTGATGACAGCATATACTTTGTTTTGCCCTCATTCACCGCTAAACCCATTTTTGCCGCCTCCGTCTCAATACAAGCAAACGCTTCATTGACGGCTCGCTGAGTTCGGCCAATCACGTCAATATCGTCCGCGTATGCTAGCAGTTGAACGGACTTCTGGAAGATCGTGCCTCTAGTGTTGGCGTGTGAGTTTCGCACGATCTTCTCCAACACGATGTTGAAGAAGTCACATGACAGCGCGTCGCCTTGTCTAAAACCTTTTTTGACATTGAAGGTCTCGGTGAGTTCGTTACCGACCTTGATGGAGCAGCGAGAGTTCTCCATCGTCATCCTGCACAATCTGACGAGTTTGGCAGGGATGTCAAAACTAGACATGGCGTTGTATAGCTCGTCTCTATGCACACTGTCATATGCGGCCTTAAAGTCGACAAATAGGTGGTGGGTGTCGATCTGCATCTCTTGGGTTTTTTCGAGGATCTGCCGTAATGTGAAAATTTGATCGATAGTGGACTTCCCAGGCCTGAAACCGCACTGATAAGGACCTATCAGGTTGTTGACGAATGGTTTCAGGCGCTCACACAGAACGGCAGAGAAGATTTTGTATGCGATGTTAAGGAGACTTATCCCCCGATAGTTGGCGCAGTCAAAGGGGTCTCCTTTCTTGTGGATCGGGCAAACGATACTAAGATTCCACTCGTCGGGCATGCTTTCCTCCGACCATATCCTACAGACGAGCTGGTGCATGCGCCCAACCAGATCATCTCCAGCTGCCTTAAACAGTTCCGCGGACAATCCATCCGCTCCAGCAGCTTTGTTCGACTTCAGTCTCGATATCGCTATTTTGACTTCGTCTAGATCGGGGGGACGGAATTCTCTTCTGTCGTCGTCCATTGCGTGGAGTGGAACATTCTGCCTGACAGCGGTATTGGTGTCCTCTTCGCCGTTTAACAGTCTGCAGAAGTGATCCTTCCAGATTCTCAGTATCGACTGCGACTCTACTACGAGTTGTCCCTCTTCGTTCCGACAGGCTTCTGTCCGATGTTTGTACCCTTTGGATAGTTGTTTCACCCGCTGGTAAAACTTTCGGACATTATTTCTGCCGTACCACCTCTCCATTTCCTCGATCGCGCGCTTCTCATGCTCCTTCTTTTTCTTTTTGAGAAGCCGGTGCTCTTCCCTTCTTTTAAGTTCGTAGAGCTCACGAACCGCTCTCGTCCTTCTATCCAGCGTCGCCTTATATGCTGCTAGCTTCGCTGAATGCGCCTGCCGACACTCGTTGTCAAACCATGGGTTTTTTCTAGGTGGCATTTTAAAACCCAGCACATCAGAGGCAGCTTCTCTGATGGCGTTTTGACAACGGTTCCACTGTTCGTCGATTGTTTCGCCTGGCAGGGTTGGACTCTCTGAGAGCTTCAGGGAGACTCGATCGGAGAAGTTCCCAGCGGTCGATTGCGATTGTAGCTTTCCAACGTCAAACTGTTTTGGTCTTGCTCTACTCCGTTGTACAATCGATATCCGAGTTCTGACCTTGGCTACAACAAGGTAATGATCCGAGTCGATGTTGGCACCTCGGAACGTTCGGACATCGAGGACACAGGAGGAGTGTCTGACGTCGATCGCAATGTGATCAATCTGGTTGACGGTTGATTGATCAGGGGACCGCCAGGTCCCTTTGTGAATGTTGAGGTGAGGGAACCGCGTGCTGGCTACAGTGAGGTTTCGCCCCGTCACGAAGTCCATCAGCCTGAGTCCATTGTCGGACGTGTTGTCGTGTAGGCTGTGTTTACCGACGACTCTAGCAAAGATTTCTTCCTTGCCCAGCTTTGCATTAAAATCTCCTAGAACGATCTTGGTGTCGTAGCTGGGGCATTGATCGTATGTTCTTTCTAGGAGATCATAGAAGTCATCCTTGCTATCATCGTCTTTGTCCTCCGTTGGGGCGTGGGCGCAAATTAGGCTGATGTTGCCGAATGTTGCCTTGATGCGGATTGTTGTGAGGCGTTCGCTTATGTATCTAAAGCTTAAGACTTCTTGCCTAAGTCTGCCTCGAACAACAAAACCGCATCCAAACAAGCGCTGCCTTCGCTCTTTGTAGCAATCGCCGTAATATATGTCGCAGTTTTTCATCCTCTTTTTGCCCGGCCCATCCCATCGTACCTCTTGGATGGCGGTGATGTCAGCCTTATAGGCTTCTAGGGCCTCCGCAAGTTCATCGGCTGCACGTGGTCTGTTCAGTGACCTCACATTCCACGTGCAGAACCGAAAATCGTTGTCCTTATTTCGTTGTCCATGGTCGTCAGCAGTAGGGTCATCCGTATCCGAGGCTTGTTGCCGTCTCTGAACTATTGCGAGTTTTACACGGTGGGGAAGTTAACCCCACGCGAAACCCCCGAACCTGGAGGACCGGGTCCTGGTTTAAACCCCCGGACAAGGGGTCGCTGCATACATTGGTTCACCTCTAAGCGGCTGCAGTAGAGGTTATCCAGAGGGCGCCGCGGGGAGGCTGTATGTCAACTTGACCTGTGCATTTACAGGGATCGTTGCTGGCATCTCGCCAAGTTGAGAGCAATCAACAACTTTGCCCTGGATGCACAGGCCCATGCCCTCCAACTTATTGCGGTTGCTTTAGTGGTTATACAGAGGGCGCCGCAGGGTGCCATTGGCAGGGAACGTTACTGGCATCCTGCGAGGTTGGGAGTAATCACCAACTCTTCGCCGCATGCATGTTCAAGGATCACAATATTGCTCGGGAATATAATTAAAATTTAATTTCATACTTTTGTTTCTTTGTGTTTGACTAGAGAAGGTTTTGTTTCTACGTACGTGTTTATGTAATTTCTTATTGATTTTGTACTTGCCATTTATTTGTCGATTGTTGGGCTGAAAAGAAACCCGGTTGACTCTGTAGCCACGCCCCATTGAGTTGTCGAATGGACAATTCTTCTTCTTTGAAGATACTATCAACGTCACGGTAGTAACATTGTGCTCATTTCCCACCAACCTTATGGTGGTCCGGTTCGTAGCTCCAAAAGATTATAGCTAAGAACAGTCCACATAACATATATCTTATGGTGTTCATGAATCTTTGCTTCTGTAAGATGGATAGTAAGATAATAAGAAATTACCTTTGGAACCGTTCAATCCAAGTTGTTTCGAGTCTGATATCTACAAAGTAAATGTTGGTGTCCCACAAGGCTCTGTTCCGTTTCTAAAACTCTTTCTCATTTTTACAAATGATCTCTTGTCTGCTACTTCTAATCCAATTTACTCCTTTGCTAAGAGCACCGCTTCTCAAATTCGTTCCAAGACCCACGACCCTGCCCTTCGGACGTAATATTGGAACGGCAGTGTACGTTCTACTTCTGTGTGGCTCTACAGTTCGGGGTGGACCTGGGTCTCAGCCAACAAGCCTCTCCAACCAAGTTAAGGTCCTTCTGCACTTGGGTGCGCCGCGCGTGCATCCTCTTGCGTTGCCCGACAGGTTTGGATTCGAAGATTCTTCGGGCCGGAGCTGTCGTGTCCATCCGCTTTGCATGACGCCTAACAAGGTTCATATGGCAACGTACGTTAAGAGTGGCATTTAATATGTAAACAACTCAATGCTTTCTGCTGTAACTAAAACGAACCCTTAATAATCAGCCATTATCCATGGATGGAACTTGTATCGATAAAATCCCGGAACTTGTATCGAAAAATGAAATTAATGGTAATTAATTAAAAAAATAAAAACAATATGATGTGTTAAATTTGTAGTTTTGCAAACAAATTGTTAAAACTAGCTCAGCAAAGGGAAATGCAGTGGAAAATTTACGCATTCATTCAAATGTATTCACATAGTCTACCAATTTAGCAGAACACAAGCACATTTTTATTGTGCAGTTCCACGTAAAATATCACTTTTGAGAACTTGACAACCACATATTACGAAACTGGCATACTTTTTCCGGGTATTCCATTGTAACGCGGACACAAACCAACCTAAAGCGCCATCTGAGGGAAACAATCGAACACCATTCGGAGTAGTAGCTATGATCCGTCGCTATAGTAAAAAAATGTGAGTAAAACGTAGCAGTATATATTTTGTCGGGGAAAGAGAGAAGTGGTATCACTATTTGACCCAGTGCGCATATTGTTCGAGACAATCATAATAAGTAATCCGTTTGAGGGCGTGCTAACTAACCCTCTACTACACAAGCAGCCATATTTGGCTTTTCATATTTGAACGCCGACTACTGTGATTTTCCAGTTGCCATGGAAAAAGTACCGTTTTAACAGTTTTCAAACATTTTTTGAAATCTCAGAACCGGAGAATGCGCAAGATATGGAGATGGGAAGTATAGAACACCTGGAGGTGCTGTTACCGATGAAAGTGAGTTCGATTCAGAAGAAGAAAAACCATTGCTCTCATTGAAATCAAAGTATATGAAGGAGAAAACATATCATGGCAAAACAAGTCCCGTAAATCATACAAGGATAGCGACTACACCTTCTTAGGGACTACAGATTTTCCGGAGGAGATGTCCTCTCTTGAAAAACCCGGATTTCTTTTCACGGAAAAGCTGTTCGACATGATCGTAGAGGAATCCAATAGAAAAGAACTATATAACTATATAAAATCCATTTTGCTGCTGACCTGGACACGACAAGTTACTTAAAATTAGGCCATTTCTTATCAGGGGAACGACTTCTCCTTACACCAAGAGAAGAACACCTTGCAGTGGATGAACAAATAATCGCTACTAAGTGTCGACATCACCTAAAGCAGTATAACCCCAAAAAACATATACTAGGTATACCGGTATGAAATGAATTTTTTTTGGAAAAAAAGACACCCAACTTTCGACTTCTTCGTAGGAATCGAAGTGCTGCTCAGCAAATGCGTGTCCCATCGATGAAAACAAATGGTAGTCGGAAGGAGCTAAGTCGGGTAAATACAGCGGGTGGGGTAGCTGCTCCCAGCCAAGTGTTTTGATTGTATCCTGAACTGATTTTGCTTTGTGTGCAGGTGCATTGTCATGGAGCGAAATTACCTTGCCCTGTCTTCTGGCCAATTCTCATTTGTTGTCGGTAGCGATCAGTATTAACGGTTTCACCAGGTTTTAGGAGCTCGTGGTACACCACACCTTCCTGGTCCCACCAAACACACAGCATTGTCTTCTTGCCAAATCGATCTCGTTTTGCAGTCGTTGTTGATGGTTGTCCCGGATTAACCCATGGTTTTTTCCGTTTAGGATTCTTAAAATAAATCCATTCGTCGCCAGTAACAATCCGATGCAAAATTTCACAATTGTTTTTTCGGTTTTCCATCTGACTTTCATTCAATTCATGTGGCACCCATTTTCTACACTTTTGGATCCTTCCCATAGCTTTTAAACGGCCAGATATTGTTGGTCGTGCAACATTTAGCATTGCTGCCATTTGCTTTTGACTTAAAGTGTCTTCTCCATCCAATATCGTTTGCAATTCGGCGCCTTCAAACTTTTTTGGTGGCCTTCCACGTTCTTTATTTCTCACATCAAAATCATTTTTTCTGAACCGTTGAAACCATCTTTTGCATGTTGCTTCTGATAGAGCATGATCACCATATGCCTCGACAAGCAATCGATGCGACTCTGCAGCACTTTTCTTCAAATGAAAAGAATAAATGTAAAAAGAAAAAAAATATGCTCTCCGCAAATCATCACATTCTGGTAAAAAATTCGACATTTTTAACACGATGAAAAAATATGATTTTGTTTGTTCAATGACTTGATGTATACTAAATATTTTTCACAGATGTCATAGCAAACAAACAAACAAAATAAGGGCCCGTTCACGACAAATGTTCTTTATCGAGACATTTGTATCTTGACGCTCATACCGGTATACCTGATACTTGTATGTGTAATCCACTCGATATAGGCCGCGCACGACAGGACTGGTTGCTGCACATTATTGGCACTTTTTCAGTATTTACTAAGCTTACTCCTCGAGTTTCTATAAATTGGGAAGTGAAGTGGCTTAATTTTCGTTAAAGTAGATCTATTGAAACTGGAATGAAGTTCTCTATTTGCTTGTTTAGCCATTTGAACAATACATTTTCCATTTTCGGACTTCCTTAGCGTGGTCCAACAGCTTATCCCAATTCAATTGTATTCCTGCAACTGTTGGCTTCGACACGCCATACTTTTAAGCTGATGTCTAGTCCGCGGTAAATATTGCACCTTTCTTATTCTTTTTTCGGCGGAGCTACGCCTCTCCATTTAGCCCAGTCGTGTGCTAGTTGCTTCCTGCTCCGCACGTCCAACTTACTTAGACCCCTCCTCTAGGTGCGTGCGCCACTGGAGGCGTGGCCTTCCTTTACAGCTCGGGTTCCTCGGGGTTGGAGTCGAAGCCTTTCTGGGAAGAAGCATTCTTATATAGAGATATCTTGGTTCTCCGAGAGATGTCTTCATTAATTATTCCTTTGTGGCTTTCTCAGTCCGAAAATACAGCGATTGGCCAGCGCGACCCTCCGTTTTATCTCCGGGTCTCACTGACTGCAAGTGCCATGTTAGCCGCTTCGTTCTCGGAGCTCACAAACGCCCCACTGATAGCCATATGTTCTTCCTTTGACGTCAGTGTCATCGGCTAATGCCAGCAGTTGCACTGATTTGTGGGAGATGTGCCTATGGTGTTGCTTCTCGAGAATGAATGTCTAAATCCTTTTCTGACATCAAAATTCTCGGTATAATCTGTACCGATCTCGACGGTATACTTATTAGACCTCCCTCGATAATTGGCACAATTTAAGGGTCACCTTTCTTTAGAAGAATGAAAACGATGCCGAGATGTCATACGTCAGACATACGTTCATCAGCTGCTTTGAAAACCTCTGCAAGCAGTTCATCGACACCAGCAGCCATGTTGGACGTTAGTTTAGCGATTGCTGCCGTCACTCGTTTCCGAACATCGTTCCTGCAGTGACATCGTTCAATCTAGTCGAGCGCTCGCTTGTCGAGCTCTTTCTTTTTCTGTCTGTAGCAGTTCTAGTCCTTCTTAGCGTCGCCGCTTGCATGCTTCCTGATTGGCTGCATGTGCTCGCTGACAATCATCAACCAACCAGAAGATTCTTTTTGGTGGCAAAGTGAAACCTAGAATATTAGTTGCGAGTTTTCTGGAAGTATTGCCACTGGTCTACAGCACTTGATGTCGGCAGTGTGGGACTCTATGAGAGGTGAAGGGAGACTCGATCGGCGAATTCGCTGCGATTGTAGTCGTACTACGTTAAATGTACCTTTACTTGATAGAAATCCAATCCACCAATTGAGCTCACAAAAAGGAAAAGATAAAACACAAGCCACGCCTTCGCAAATGGTTGATGCCTCTCAATTTGTCAGCTGCTTTAGTTACAACTTAGCGACAAATAATAATTATTTATTCCACAATATCGAACGCAAAACGAGCAAGAGAAAAATGTATGTCTTAGAGGGTGCACAATTTCAGAAGTTCACATTATAAAGATGGTCGTGTAAGGTTTTAACCACTAACATCTTAGAGGGACTATACTGTGAGCATTCACGACTGCGTCTGGTCTTGAACCATGGACAACACATTGATAACAGTAGGATTCTGGAGTTTCATGTATGCGACTTAGTCGAATGTCGGTGGAAGATGGCGTACCTTCATTTGAGTGCTGACGGGCTTGAAATTTCAGACTACATTTGCATGAACCGGAGCACTCTTCACCTTCGCAGCAGAACTTTTTAAATGTTCATGTTTTTAAATTAATACTCAAGCCCGGAATAATTTTTGCAAAATATCATGCTCCTTCCTACCTAAATGTAGGATCTGGTTGCCATTTTTACATAAAATATTCTTCAACTTTGGAGTTAGTTAGGACACAGACTTTTTCACGCGAACTTCTCCAGAAGAAAATTAACCGACACGTTCACCATGCCTCACAAAAAGCTCATTTGGCTAATCCTTCATTCAAACATCTTTATCTTGCAGCACTAATTATTTAAGGGAATTATCAATCCAAGCGAACGATGGAGAGAAAGGAGAAATTAACAAAACAAAAATGAACCGAAATCTCCTTCATATGTGAAGTCAGCTGTTAAAAAAATGCACCGCCCTCGGCGTACTTGAAATGTTGACTTTATAACGAACAGCATCCCTGTGCTCGGATTTTCTCCTTAAACAGTTCGTAAGTTCCTCCAGAAAGCGATGTAATATCTCATAGTCTTTTAATTACCCAGACACAGTTGATAGTTTCCCAGCAGCCGTTCCGAGCGCTATGGAGCACGTTCCCTGGCAAAAATTTCAAAACAGTTAAACTTAAAATATTTAAACTCGCATATAAAAGTTGTGTCTTACTGAGTATCGGCGGGTGGTACAGTTGATACGTCTCCAGGGGGCAAATGCATCAGTCCCAGCCCAAGGATGCGTTAATTAAAATTTTCTTTTCAAACACACGAAGAGTTGACGGGGAAGGGAGCTGCAGCACTCCTTCAGGATGCTGTTAATAGATAAGGACCGAGGAGTACACTTTTTCTTGGTTTTTACTTTAGAGTTTTATAGCCCTCGTTGGTGTTGCCTTGCTTATCGCAGTGTCCCAATGAAAATAATAATGAAGGTTGGATTATCGAGGGGGATAAAGACAAGGATAACGATGCCGGGGATATGGTGAAATAATGAGATGAAATGAAATCTCGTTGAACACTCCCCGGAGTGCAATTTAATGCTGGCTTGCTAAATATTTTATTTCGTCATTTAGACATTATTGCGAAAGTTTAAAACTTTCAAGCGTTGTCAATGCACTTAAAATGCAGGATTGATGTTAATTTATGTCTGTGTACTTAAAGTTCAGTAAGGTGTCTTGAGTTTTGAGTCTGACGACGAATTCTAATTGAAAAACAAACAAAAGAGCAGCACAAGCCTTATTTAAGTAGGGTCGGATTAGGTACATTGCATACTTTGCAAACGGGAGGGTTGCGAAATATTTTGTTGCGCAGACATAATAGAAATCCCTACTAGAAGACTTTAAATGAGCGAACTCCAAGGCGAAGATCGACTTTATTCTACTCACTCTCTCAGAGAACTTATGGAATTGCACGCAATTGGCGAACGGATATGTGCATTGATGTTCGTTCCGTTGTAGATGTTGACAGCGAATAACGGCTTTAGTTTCGTCTCAATTAGAAATTAAGAAATCGGCTTCAGGCATTGTATGTCATGTCATGTGCAAAACGTCATCACATTTTTTTGAGCTTTTCATGTTTATTGACTAGTTGTGACCCGTACCGTTGTGGGTATGTGCGTCGACCCCAACCTCGAAGTCGTAGGTTTGATTCCTGCTCTGTGCGAAGAAAACAATTTTCACGAGTCACTGACAATGCTCAAAGAGTATTTCCTGTCTAGAGAAAGCTTCTCAAACAAAGCCGGTCGGATTCGGCATAAAACTGTAGGTCCCTTCCACTCTTGAGAGAACAAAAGCACGCACAACATGAGTGGTTGCTGAGAAACTAGGCCCTGGCCCCCTACGGGCTGTAGCGCCACCCATATATTATATACATGTTCATTGACTAAGCCATTTAGATAAAAACAAAACAATTCATTGGCATGATTAGCGGCTTTAAAGCCGAATGCGGGTATACATCTGGTGTAAGAGTGTTAATATTCAAAGTTAGTTGAGGTTGAGTATACGGAAACATTTTCACACTCATAAAATTCAACGAGGCGGAAGGAGGAAAGAGGAAAGATCATAACGACATTCAGATCGTTAGACTTCCAAGGACAACCGACAACGAACAATTACTAACCTCAGTTGGCATCGATCTAGATGGGGCGGTGATAGACAATGACTTCTTCGTGATTGATGATCCCCAAGAGAGAGTGAAAGCAATTGGTGGTGTATTTCAGCGAGTGTATGCAGTTAACGAGGTTCGCAGGCCGAGAACGAAGCCATGCTGGTTGTTCAGCAATAATAACATTCGTAATGAGATAAGTCAATGGCGATCTTAAAATCAAGGTTTCACCAGATACAGTTACGTTAATATGGCAAATAGTGCTACAGACAACGACGCACATCACATCTTGATTTCTCAAGAAGATCTGCAGGGTATCCCTAATTCGCTGAAGAAGAAAAAATCAGTCCGAATAGATTGTATAGCCATTTTTCTATCGAAGCCGTAATAATATACACGACCTTGTTCCACAAAGCGCTTAGTAATGCCCATTACCCGGCGCACTGGGAAACAGCCCATCCACAAAGGGGACAAAGACAAGTCCATCCCTTAAAATCTTCGGTCGATCAGTCTTCTTGCTTGCATAAGCAAGGTCTTTTGAAAAGATTGTCATTCGAGTTCTGTGGCAGTGGGTTGAGGAAAATAACATCATAACGGACAGCCCGTTCGGATTCAGAGCAAGGCATGATACCATACATGCCGCGTCAAAGTTGTTTTCCGACATTCAGTGGAAAACGAATAAAAATGAGTCCACTGGTGCCTGTCTGATTGATTTGGAGAAGGCGTTCGACACAGTTTGATTGGAAGGCCTCTTCCTCAAGTTAATCAGACGTTGCATTACAGAAATTTTGTTTAGTTGATGCTATTGACTGAATAACTGCCTAGCGGCCGTTCTTACAAGGGCTGAAAAAGTGCACATGTCTTGAAGCATATTTTTTTCCTTTTGCTCGTCTCCGCGGCTCCTGCAGAAGACGTTATAGGAGGTTCGCTAACCGGTTATAATACTTATAACATCACCGATTTCATTCCTATTTTGAAGATGATTAATTGATTAGCCTCGAGATCCTGGGAGTGTCTAGTACCATATATCTCCAGTTTGCGGTATTGAATGCATCTGTAAGTAACAAGTTGCAAATGTGGAAACAAATTAAAATTTTCCACGCACTTACATTTAGCCTTAACTTTCATTGTGACATTAATATATAATAATAATATGGGTAGCGCTACAGCCGGTAGGGAGCCAGGGCCTAGCTTCTCAGCAACCACTCGTGTTGTACGTGCTATTGTTCTCTCACGAATGGAGGGACCTACAGTTTAATGCCGAATCCGAATCGACGCACATACCCACAACGCCACGGCCCACCACATTGTAACATTGCATTCCAATAATCTTACCAATAATTGTATTCAATCGCTTCAAACCAAATGAATTTAAAATTCGACTACTGCTTGTGAAAATAATTGTGATGTGGGCATGAAACACTTAAAAACCATATTCCAAGTGGGGTCATAGAAAAAGCTGCCCATTTCAATAACTGTTCAACGCACATCATGTCTTCCATGGATCGGGGCCGTTCTAACATCCCTTATACATAGATCTCAACGATATCAATATCCTCAGAGAATTTTCTATTGAAATTCTGCACTGGCCCATGGTTAACTCTAAAGGAACAGTCCAAGACCACACCAAGTCGACGAGGTATCTGAACTCCATTGCACTAGCCACGGAAATCCTCACTCATATAACTATTGTTTGCTTCCGCTGAGCATCGTTTTGTGAAATATGCCCCACACCGAAGTGCAAACAGTCGTACGTCCTCAGTCAGGATTTACGGCACCGTAACAGTCAGCAGCAACGATTTTTTGAACGTGCCCCAATATTGCTGTGCATTAAATTTCGATTAAATTTAAGGCATAAAAAATAAGTATTGAGGAATCTGCACACTTGCACCTGTGCCGACGCGCCGTCAGGCTCCAATAACTGCAGCAATATGTGTCAATTTATTTATTCAATTTGCAAGCCCTAATGCCCCTGCAATATCTCTGGCTGTTTCTGTTTCATATTTAGTCACAGTTTTATTTAAATGCTTCCTTTTCTATTTTTCATTCCTCTGTAACAGCACTTGAAAGCGGTGTGCCGGCATATTGGATAGTATTCCGCAGCAGGTGCCAAACAAATTATTCTGCAGAATATATAAACCGACACGGAAAGTATCGTTGCCCTCCCCATAGCCGAAAAATGGTCCTCAAACAGCAAAAACGTGTTGAAACGGATATATTTACAAATAAATGGATTTTTAATGCTGTCATTAGTGTCAGAGACGACCGTTAATACTCGCATTTTACTAACATACGACGAGAGGAGGCAGAAAAAAACTTTAATGGCACTTAAGATAATTATCGAGCAATTTTACTTTATCTTGATTAGCATGTACCACGCCCGTTCGTAGGGGAAGAGCCCGATGGTGGTCTTGGCCTAAACGACCCACACTGCTACCGCAGGATGGTGATACCCATGTCTCACAACTAATTCTTGGAAAATAAAATGTCGGTTTCGCGGTGACGTTTATCATTGTCAGTGGCACATTCATCAAGCTAATGGGGGTAAGAGTCACGGCCCACATAGATACGAGCTGTGGCTTTAAGGCCAATGAATTGTTTCGCTTCTTTTTTTATTTTATGATGGTACAAGTACCCTCGAGGAGTAGTTTGCGGAGTCGCTTTGATTCGCTACTGAAATGGCGTCATGCGTTTGGGGAATTAAATTAAATGGGGATAACTGCTGATAGGAATATCGACGGTTGATTTATTAGTGGTTTCTGTGGCCGGTTGCATTGAGGTAATTAAGATTATGGGTGGTCAAATAAATTAATTCAATGTGGTCGCTTCTGCTATGTTGAACAAAAGGACTGGTTGCAATTTTAAGGGTGTGTGAGAAGTTAACAGCGTATATTGACCTCAGTTGGAGCATAGGGTTGACGAAAGATATGCCAGTTGCTCGCGTTTTGGACTGTAATTAAGGAGAGCTGTCTAGCATCCAACAGGAGGAGCATGAGTGAGGAAGAAAGGGAGTACAGCTATAGCAGACTAGCAGAGGAAGTACGAGAAAGTGTCTCTGAAGCAGACGATTTTTGTGGCGATGATTGTTAAGCGTTTTCTGATGCTCAGCCAAACTTGGTTCGGAGTAGTTGGGGGTCTGTGGGAAGGAAGAGTTCCAAGCTGAAACCGATAGGGTTAGAAGAGCAACTCTCTGAGAAAATAATACATATTTGATGGAACGAACGATGACGAGAATCTCCAGCACCAGGCAGTCTAAGAGCACACAAGGTGGTTCGAGAAGACGGAGGATGCACAAGACCAGTACTGCTTCGTAGTCATGTTGATGCTTTCTACCAAAGAAGAGCTCAACAGAAAATCGAGAAATACAACGAAAATAACACAACAAAGCAAGATCGTAGTCGCTTAACATAATCCATTATGTTTGGACTACATATAATGGCCGGTTTGTCACAAATCCTTATAAATTACTTACTTACTTATAAGGCAAACGACCCATGAAGGGTCTGAGCTTGAACAATTGCTGCCTTCCGTCGGTGAAGGCCAAGCTGTCTTACATCCACGATGACTTGGTCTCTGTACCGGAGGTTCGGTCTTCCTCTCCTTCTCGAATCAGGAGGCTCGGATTCGAAGACGCTTTTTGCTGGAGCGTTGTTGCCCATTCGCTCGATATGGCCGAGCAAGTGTAGCCGATGGATTTTTGCGTTCCGCACTACATCCACATCCTTGTGCAGCTCGTAGAGTTCGTGGTTGTGTCTTCTCCTCCATTCGCATTTCTCGCAGACGGGATCATATATCCGACATAGAATTTTTCTTTCGAAGGCACCAAGCATCAACTCTGCACTCTTGCTTAGTGTCCAGCTTTCGGCTCCATGAAGCAGGACTGGCAGAATAAGACTTTTGTAGAGCATGACTTTGGTCCTTCGAGTCAGAAGTTTCGAGCCCAGTTGTTTTGACATAGCGAAGTAGCGTCGGTTGCCAAGGGCAATTCTACGTGGGATCTAGACTACAACGTCATTCGTGGAGTTTACGCTTGCCCCGAGGTAGACAAACGGACTTGAAAACGATGTCCTTTGCTACCTCGAAATTGTAGCTGTCGATAGTAACGTTTCAAGTCCTTAGAACAGCCGGGGGGGGGGGGGATGTCAGGGTCTTACCTACGGTCATGAAATTGAGTAATGATTGGAAGAATATGGTAGCGGATAAAAGTTGCAGATATGAGATGTCTGCTGTTGTGGGAGTGCGCGTGGAATTCAATGACGAGCAGCTACTTATCCGATTATAGTGGATCCCGTAGGTGAAAAATAATATATGAGAAAATACTTTCTAATATCATTGGTATGTAAAAAAAATGTTAAATTAAAAATGAAAATAATAACATAATAATTACAGGAAAAAATTTTACTTATTCCAAGAAATGTTGATCGGCGATTGAAACGACAGTTGATCACAGCTCTATTTATGATTTCGAATACCTTGCTGATGTTCGCAAGGAGACTAATTGACCGGAGGTTGCATGGGTTCGAAGAATCATTTTCTCGCTTGAATATGGACTCTACAATCGCTGTTTCCCATTGCTCCGGATAATACGCATTTTTTCTTCTGAAGTCATTCGAAGACCGCTTGAAGATATGCCTTCGATATTAACGGGGGATGAACCCCTTCGTCGGCGATGGCATTGTCTGCCAGCTGATATTCTCAGCACTTAAACGGTTGCACATGCTGCAATATGCTTCCGAAACTAGCGCCGAAGAAACATTGTATCTATGCACTAGTTTTTGTCTAGTGCGTGTGTGTTGGTTTACGTCTTTTCCTATTACTTTTTCTTCACTCTTCTATTTGTCTGCTTGTTTACTACCCGTAGCATATTTTCGAAATACTCACCGGAAATCATAATTGCTCACAAATGCACAAATATACGAGTCGCACTACAGCCCGTAGAGGTCCATAGCCTAGTTTCACATCAACCGCTCGTGTTGGGATCAGTCATATACCGAATCCAAACGGCCAAACATGAGAAGCTTTTTTTCTAGACAGGAAATACTCTTTAAGCATTGTCAGTGAACCGAAAGAGGTGGTCTAAGACCAGTAATCACATATTGAAAGTGCTAGGTGAAGTCTGAGGCTGATATAAAACATTTGTCGTTCTTTGGTGGCAGTGCTGGTCAGTCGTTCACAGACCTCTGAGCAGTGCAGTTTGCGAGAGTGTCGACTTGAAATTAAAGAAAAAGTGATTAGTGCAATAGTCGTTAACTACAAAAAGTGTCGTCGGTCTACACAAGAACCAGTGGCCGACTGAATAGAGTCAGTGCTCTTAATTCCACCTACTCGGGTTCGATACCCAGTAGTAGGAGCAGAAACAAACTTTTGTTTTTTTTTCTCTGTCAATCGCTCAGATTAGCAAGTGAGCACAGAGAATGGAAGAACACGAGCGGTCCGCGCTCTCAGAAGCGGACAATGACCCTGAACAATCGGTGGCAGAGCCAAGCCACCAGCCAACAGTGCCAAATGAAGGCACATCTAAGAGGAGGAGAACAAAAACTTCTCCTCAAAATGTTAAACGCCGCAACACGAATGCAACACCCGAAGGGAAGCAGGGGAGAGAGCGGGGTGAATCTTCGGCTAACGCATCAGCAGCCGAATCGGAAGATGCCGTACAATACATGTCGGACGGAGGAGAGGGGCTGTTCGCTGTCAGCAGCAACAGCTACGATTCACTGGATAGCGATACAGAAGACGAAGTAGAGCGAGTACTTCGTCTCAAACAAACGCTCATCGATGACATGCAGGAGAAAATTCAGCGACTCACGCATGAAATCAGAGCGCTGAAAGCCAGTACTATAGCGAGAAGAGTGCTGGATGAACAGCAACAGCAACAAAAAAAGAAGCAGCAACAAAAGAGAGCTGCAGTACAGACGCAACAACAACCACCAGCTAAACAAAAACAACAGCTCCCAGCAAGTTCGCAACATCAGCAGCCAGCAACACTAAAGCAACAGCGCCCAGATAAAGAGCGCCTATGAGCAGTTCAGCAACAACAACGTCCAACAGTACGACCGCGGCCAGCAATAAGCCGACCAATAGCACATCAGCAGAAGCCAGCAACACAGCAGCAACAGCCAGCAACACAACATCAGTAACATGCATCCCAACAGCAACAGCCAATGAAAATAGAAAAGGTGCCACCCATAAACATTTTCAAGGCGGACGTGGAACAAACTGCCAAGATGTGCAAGGAGGCCATAGGTCAAGGTAACTTTTATATTTGTAGAAATAAAGGTGCCGATAAGCACGCAATCCATTGCAAGACAGTGGAAGACCACAATGTAGTAAAAGCATTGTTAAAGAGATCGACGCTCGAGTTCTTCTCATTCACGCCAAAAGGCGAAAAATGCCAATCGCGGCTCCTAAAGCTCACCTATCCGCTAGAAGCGGCGCAGGTCCTCCAAATGCTCCGTGAGCAAGTGTGTGAGGGAATTGAGTTCGTCGGAGTTAAGCCTTTCTCCACAGTAAAGGCAAAGAGAGAGGGTCGGAAATTACCCTTCTATATTGTACAGGTCACACCCACAAGCAAAGTGGATAATTTTAGAAAAATAAAGTTCTTAGATTACCACAAATGCGAGTGGGACAGCATTAGAAGGCGCGACGGCATTGTCCAATGCTTTCGTTGCCAAAGGTTCGGGCACGCCGCGTCGAACTGCCAAATGCAGATTCGATGCGTGAAGTGCAGCGGAAACCACATTTCTGAGAATTGTCCTCTGGGGCAAGAGGGAGCAGCTGACAGAAGTCAGCTCAAGTGCGCACTCTGCGGGAACGCTGGGCACACCGCCAACTATCGGGGTTGCTCTAAGTTCCAGGAAAACAAAACCGGTTCTGCAGAAGCAGCCCCCAGTGAAAAATCCACCCGGGGCAGCCATACCCGTCACTCCTGGAGTGACTTACGCCCAAATGGCGTCCGTCATGGGGAGGACGGAAAAGCAGCAACTACCAAAGGTAGCGCCGCAAACCTCAGTGCCAAGAGCACACGGTGTCGCGATCTTCATAAAAAATAACATTAAACATAAAGTAGTGTACAGTAGTGATGTGCGACGGTTTCAGGTGTTGGAGGCCTGCATCGTTTGCATTTCTCTCCGTAGCGGGAGGAAGCTATTTGCGGTGTCGGTCTACTCCTCCGGCTCCTTCAGTTCCAGAACTACTATATCAGAGCTCGATGCACTCTTTCGGTGTCTAAGTCTGGACTCGGAAGAGAACTATTTTATTTTGGCCGGGGACTTAAATGCCCGTCATGGATATTGGGGAAACACAGATTCCAACGACAGAGGGAACCTGCTTTACAGCTGGTTTTGCTTGCACAGTGTCGAGTATAGACTCGATCTGAAATCAACCGAGATCTCGTCCTTCCCCAGAAGCGGCTCGTTCTTGGATCTCCTGCTGTTTGACGCAAGACTGCAGCTGACAGACACAAACGCACAAACGGTAAACTGTTTGAACACTTTCGTGTATCTCAGTGACCATTGCGGACTCAGTGCCGAATTCAAGATCCCCAACGACATTGCGGAATTAGGAGAGTTTGTCCAAACGCACACCTACAATTACAGTAGGGCGCGATGGCCACGCTTCTCCCGACAAATGACTCGAGCACTCTCTTCGAATGCGCTCCACATTCCGTCCAATAGAAACTTGTCAAACGAAGAGATTGACATGTATCTAATTCAATTGGACGAGACAATAAAACGAACTATGGACAGTACGATACCACGGTATACACGTACCAACAACGAAAACTTGTACCGCAATGCGACAATTGACGCACTCCACCAACAAAAAAGTAGACTCCTGTCAAGATTAAAAACCTTGTACAGGCGGTTTACTGACAGACGCAGCGAGGAAGTTAGGACACTGAAATCGCTCATTAAGAATGTACAGACGTTAATTGTACAAAATTATAGAGTCTCTGTGAACACGTACTGGAACAACAAGATTCGGGCTGTTAGATCTAACAACCCGAGTATGTTTCCACAAATCAACAAATTCTTTCGAAAGAAAAACAGCGATCTTCCGTGTCTTAAGCTTCCCAGGACGACGGACAATGAACAGATACTGACTACAGCGGGTATTGATCCAGACAACGCCGTACTCGACGATGACTTCTTTGTGGTCGAAGATCCGCAAGAAAAAGTTGAAGTTCTAGGCGCAGTTTTTCAAGAAGTGTACAAGGTGAACGTAAGTGTTCGCCCAAACCACGACCTGGAAAACAGCGTGCAAGCTAGCAACTCGCAACTTCGAGAAGATCTGCAGCAATGGCGATCTGAGAACAACGGCTTTGTCCAGTTCAATGACGAAAACATGGCAGACAATGTCATCGCCGACGAAGGGGTTCATCCCCCGTTCATTTCGAAGGCAGATCTTCAAGCGGTCTTCGCATCATTAAAGAAGAAAAAGTCGGTTGGAATCGACGGTATCTCGAACATTGTGTTAAGACATCTTCCTCTGGAAGTGGTCACTATGTACACAATCCTTTTTAACAATGCTCTGAATAATGCACATTATCCGGAGCATTGGAAAACTGCGATTGTACAACCCATATCCAAGCGAGGAAAAGATTCTTCGAATCCGTGCAACCTCCGGTCAATTAGTCTCCTTCCGAACATCAGCAAGGTATTCGAGAAGGTGATAAATAGAGCTCTGATCAACTGGACAGAGGACAAACATATAATTCCGGATAACCAATTCGGTTTCAGAGCGGGGCATGACACCATTCATGCCGCGTCGAAACTGGTGTCGGATATCCAATGGAACAAGAGCCAGAAACAATGTACAGGGGCCTGCTTGATTGACCTGGAGAAGGCCTTCGACACCGTATGGTTAGAAGGACTTTACTACAAGCTCAATCGGCTAGGCATTAGTAAACCACTGCTGTACCTACTGTACAATATGCTTACCGGTAGGCGGTTCGTAGTCAAGAATGGCAACGTGACCTCTACAGGTATTTTTGAAATTAAAAATGGTCTCCAACAGGGTGCCGTTAATTCGCCGATCCTGTTCAACATTTTCTTGAGCGATCTGATAAGTTCTCTTCCGCACGCAATTGCGTATGCCGACGACTTGATCGTGTACAGATCAGGCAAAAAGATCGAGGACATCACTACGCTCGCGCAGGGTGACTTCGACTCATTCATGAGAGATTGCGATGACTGGAAGTTGAATATCAACTTTCAGAAGTCGGAAACCATTCTGTTCAGGACGCCGTTGTATAAAGCTTCGGCGGATACGAAAAAGAATTGGCGAAAGTTCTCTATTGTAGGACGGCACGGGCAACCACTGACGCAAAGGATTGTAGTCAGATACCTGGGGATCTGGCTAGATCAGTATCTATATTTTAACAAACATGTAGATGCTGCTCTAGCCAGGGCCCGAGGCGCTTTCGCCCTTACAAAGAGACTGTTTTACAACAGCGAGGGGTAAGGTAATCTGCTACATGGCCCTCATACGGCCAATGCTCACATATGGCTGTCCCGTGTGGTTCAACGTGAGTGCAAGCTTGATGGAAAAGATTCGGGTGTTTGAGAGGGCTTGTCTTAGGGCTTGCCTTCGCCTTTACAGAACACCAGAGTCCCAGTACAGAAAATTCTATTCCAATGAGGTCTTATACAACAGGGCGAACCTGATACGAGTGGACAATTTCCTGGTGAAGTTGATTCGAGGTCACACTGCGAGAGCGATGAACTCGGCCAATAACTTGATCTCCGGGGCTTACCACCCCAACCCACAGTACCACGAAAGGGTACGTCACAGTGGCTTCGTCCCTCCAGAAGCATTTCTCTATTTTGACAAGCACGGCCTGATACAAGATAAGAATGCGGTACCGCTCCTGTTTCACATAGCCAGGTCAACTGTGGATGGGCGACTCAACCACGACCGTTCCGTTGCACAACGAGCTGAGGAGGGCCTCCTCCGGTTCAGTACAGCGGTGTCGAGTCGGGATGTGCGAGATGTTGCATTGCAACATCGTAAGTTCTGGTGGCTGGGGAGCGAAGGAACTCCAGCGTCGAACCCTTTAGACCCGGGGTAAAACGGGTAGTGCGTACCCCCTTATGGGGCGCAGTCGGTCTCTGTTTTGCGGTGGATCAGATTGAATTCTAGATACCGCAACCTATGGCCGACTTCCATATCGTAGGGTAGTTTTAAGGTAGTTTATAAGCTATATATTTATAAAAAAAAAACCAAAAAAAAAAAAAATAGGTATACTCATTGGTACACTGAGTGTACTTCTGGGTATACCATTGTATATAGAGTAAGTACATACATATACATATACATATATCCAAGTATCTTCTATACATGCATGTATATATGTGTGTATGTTTAGTTAAGTTAGTTTTAAGTTATTTTAAGGTAGTATGTAAGTTAGATGTAAGTTAGAATATAAGTTTTAAACAAAATCGTTATGTTTTTAAGTTTTTATAAAACATTTTCTTAATATTAACTTGTACTTTAGAATTGATAGTTCAAAACATACTTAGTATTACGTCGAAAGGCATATAGAATAAGATTAAGTTTAGCTTAGAGTGCCCGCCAAGGGCCAGTAAGTTAGAAGTAGAATTGTACGTCCAACTAGTTTTAAGCATTTTTGTCTAGTATGTAAGCTCATTATGAATTAAAACAATAAAAATGAATTAAAATGAAATGAAATGATGCACAAATATACGAGTCGCACTACAGCCCGTAGAGGTCCATGGCCTAGTTTCACATCAACCGCTCGTGTTGGGATCGCTATTGTGCGATCGGAAGAGACCTACAGTCATATACCGAATCCAAACGGCCAAACTTGAGAAGTTTTTTTTTCTAGACAGGAAATATTCTTTAAGCATTGTCAGTGAACCGAAAGAGGTGGTCTAAGACCAGTAATCACATATCGAAAGTGCTAGGTGAAGTCTGAGGCTGATATAAGACATTTGTCGTTTGGTGGCAGTGCTGAGTTGTTTTTGTAATTCCGATTGTTGCGTATACCATTCGCGTCTCGGAGTAGCACACGTGATTCCTCTTTAGAAGTGATCTACTCTCAGATATGCTGGTAAAATCTCCACCTTACATCAAGTTACATCTGATCAGGCTATCAATGGATTTCCTTGTCACTCGCGGCTCTAGACTTTGTGTGGGCTTCGGGCAATAGCATGCCAAAACACCCAGAACCCATTGAGTTACTGTCATTATATGTGCCTCCATCTATGATGTAGAACAAACAACGTGTAGTGGCCATAGCCCAAAATCTTAGTCTCCAGGCATGCAGTTCATTCGCTCATTTTGTGCATATTACGTTTCCATGGTACTCCATGTAAAAACAGGTCCTACAGGTATGAATATATTTACATGAATGTGGACCGCACAATACATATATCCACAGCCATTTGGACAAGAATGCTTCAAACATCTCATCACATATCATAGTTAACCTAAGTTAACCATCATCCCGCACACATAGGTGTCCACACTCCTACACTGAAAAAAATGGCCTCGAATAGATCGAATTCCTGAGCCGATGAATTAATTTCAGGAAGAAATCCCAAACAATGCCACCACTCCAATTGGGTTCTAATAATATCGATAAACAATAAATAATCCCATAACAATAAACGCCAAATGAACGAAAAGAAACAATTGACGGGGTTTCGTTTCGTTTAAGCAGCAATAGAAAATTGATGT
Organism: Eristalis arbustorum; assembly: GCA_916610145.1. Classification (NCBI taxonomy): domain Eukaryota; kingdom Metazoa; phylum Arthropoda; class Insecta; order Diptera; family Syrphidae; genus Eristalis; species Eristalis arbustorum. Next base: position 50,340,769 of record OU744320.1, on the reverse strand, counting down.
CCTGACGAAAAACAATCTTTCCCGGCCGATACTAAATCAAGAACGCTTCACATCGCATAAAGCTGAAGACCTATGAAGAACGAAGTCCATCGAAGCACTCAGTCGAGTTGCGCCCCTTAACAAAAATCTCATTACCGATCAAAGATAACATTTTACGGTCGCTCAATAAAATTGACAAAAAACTCGAAAAGGGAATCGAAATAAAAAAAACCGCATTTTCTCATTTCGACATTATCAAGAAGCTCGGCGCGGCTTCCAATCGAACATATGTACAACCGTACACATGAGCGAGTGAGTGTGCACTCAAAATATGAACGAACGTTTATCTGTTTGCCCTAGTAACCGCCTTCCCTTGTAGTTATGAACAGAAAAACAAAACCCGAACGAGGAAAAACACCGTCATAGGATGTGGGTTGTGTAGATTGATGCAATAAAGTGCGCTTCCTTCTCTGGCTGCTGAAGATAGAAGCAAATTCGCAGATATTGGCTGTTGCGTCCCGCTGAAGACACGGGCTCCGTACAAAGTCCAAGGGTAAACAAAGTGCTCTCAATACACACTGGAGTACTTTGCGGCACCCGCGCTTTGTGGGTGGGTATGGCTTAACCCACTGAAATGACGTTTAACAAATTCATCTCCTTGCAATAACCATAAAAGGATATCGAATATTTCGTTTGGAATTTTATTTTTTCTTCCCTTTCACTTTTATTGCGATTCGTTTAAAGTTAAACATGCCACGCGAACGCAGGGCGCAGACGGATGTGGAGCGATTGCATTATGTCACAGCGGAGATTGTAGACTTTCGTGTTGCGACTCTGGGCGTACATTACACAAATCTTTCATCGCAGGCTAAGGACTTGTCATAAAAATATGATGTAAAACCTCTTTTAAGGAGCGCGTTTTTTGAGAGCTCAACTCTTTTCCTTTGCTTTTCACCTTCTCACCATCATTTTGCTTGTCCTTCGAGGACACATATTTTTTTGTCCTGTTTTACAGCCAGTTGTAAAAATTTATGGCCAGGAATTTTGCATTACAGACGGAAGTCAGCACTGACCTGGTCCCTTGTCTTAATTACTTATCATATGAAACAGCAACCGTGTTATTTGAAAGGGAATGCTGATATTTGAGTGAACAGTGGGGATTACATTGGACCGAGGAGATTCTGTAGCCCATTGAATTGTGTGAAATCCCAAAATCATTTTTAGTCAGTTCGCATTCCTTATAAGTGGATCTACCTTGAAGCTTCTGACAGGCTAGCTCGGGTAGGTGTGGCTACTGAATATCACATCAAAGGGTAGTAAATCGACGGACGTATTGCAGTTTCGCTAACGTCTGATAAGTTTCACTTCCAGGTGCCGCTTACGTATGGCTGTGGTGCGGAAATTCAGCTTGGATAACATGATGCTTTGAAAATGCCAAAGTCAGACCCAGCGACCTTGATTCGGTGATCTGTACACTGAACAGAACAAAAGATAGTGTGGCGGGTATGGCAGCTTCGTACAGACTCAACTGAGTAATGCTCTATAAATCACTTGTTTTGTCAGCTATTGGGTCAGCCCAAGGCTGGACTATCTGCGGAACAGCAGATTTGATACTTGGTGTCTTTAAAACGAATTAGGGAGGAAAACCGAACCTGAGTTATGAAGACCAAGTCATCGCTGATACTGGACAGGTTGGTCTTTACGACTGGAAGGGGAATGTCCAAGATCATCAGTCATGGAAGGCAGATATTCCTTGGGATCGGCCTTCCATAGTTCGCCGGCCTGTGTAATAAAGTCACTTTATGTGTTCCCGAGACTGTCTCATTTTTATGACACCAGCCTCAGACTTACGATCTAAATGAGTAAATTTAAACTTTTCGGGCTAGATGACATAGTCTAGTATGTATCCGAATAACATCGCAGTGTGATGACGCCTGACTGTCAAACATGCCTTTCTTTTTGATATCATGAGATGAATGTTGAGGTCGACAGCATAGTCTGATTTACAATAGCGATCAGCAATTGCGAATAAAACCAATCGAATACACAATTCGATAATTGTGTGTATCCATCGATTCTCGCAATTGCCCATCTCTTTCTCATTTCGTTGCAGTACTACAATTTAAACTTGACATTTATAAGAGTCAGAGTACAATCCTCTCACTTATTGGGTGAGAAGGATGAAGAATATAGTCGAACCTCCAAAATTCAAACAGCCCCGGGAACCAATATTGTTCAGAAACTTGGTTTGACTTGTATAGAATTCAATTTAAGGATGTTCCAATAACAGAGGTTTGGCTGTATTTCCATTCATGGCGGCACATAGACGAAACCAAACCAGATGTATGCATCTTCTAATGGCCCTACAGTCCGGGATGGGAATAGCTCTTAACCTCTCCAGCTGGCACGGTCGATAGTCAGCTACCTCCAAATACGCAGGTCCTTCTCCACTTGTGTGCCCCATTGGCTTCGTGGGCGTCTTCAATTGCGCAGTTCCACTGGTATGGCTCATGTACATTCGCAGGACAGCGTTGAATCCAAAGTTGTGTGAGTTTACGAATGATTCGGCTTTCAGTAAATAAAGCATAATAAGAGCAACAATTAACTAACGGAAGTTCAACGTACATTTTAGAAATCCCAGCTAGCCATGTTGATAGAGTCATCTCTTCTGACTCTAAGGGACGCGGCCAAAAAAGTTTTTTTTCTCCTATCCACTTTCTTTTCTCATGGAAACTCACCTACACAAGTGAGTGAGAACGAAGTATGGGAGATCACGAGCGTTCAACGATCCCAGAAGCGGGCAATGACCACAAACTACCGATGGTGGAATCGGCCACAAATCAACGCCTTCCACAGGAGGGGCAGCAAAAAGGTGAAGGAAGAAAAATTCTCCCCAAAGCACCAAACGCCGCAACACCAATACCTCTACCATTGGCTGCAGGGGGAAAAGGAAAGTGCGGCGGCGTCGAGCACTTCAGCAGCAGAGTCGGAGGGTGAAGCAGAGGACACGGCACAATACGTGTCAGATGGAGGAGAAGGCTTGCTTGTGATCAGTAGCAACAGCTTTGACTCTCTGCCTTCAAGCAAAGCTAGTATGAAGACATGAGGGAGAAAACAAAACAACGTCTTCATTAAATTAGAGAGCTGAGAGCATGGACTCTTGCAAGAAGAAAGCAAGAAATGGAGAAAACAATTCCATTACGCAACAACAACAACTGTCAACAGAAAAAGATCAGCATAAGCAACCGCCATCTTATGCATCTTATCTGTTTCGGTTTAGATGGATCGTGGTATGCGCCCGCGATGTCGACATACTACAGCTAAGCAGCAATAAAATCCCTGGCATCGCACGCTATAAATTTCAAAGTAGTAATCGATTGCCGCACATCTGTTCACGAGATATCCCAACAATTAGCACTGCGTAGGTAACTGGGCATAGAGACATCCCGGGGCACTTCAAAGCTGGTGCACTCGCTAAATACGCCACTAGACTGCATGACTGACAAGCAACTCTTATCGCACATCCAAGCAAACCTTCCTCATCTTGATCCAAAATGATCCAATACCCTGCTCTCACTAAAGAGATGTACCATTAGATCTGTAGTGAAAATAATTGCCCGACACTCTATTAAGCCTTCACACCAAAAGACTAGGTCTATTTTTCAAACATTTCTGGAGAAGCTGAGTGTTTTCTGTCTAGCTTCCCAAACTTGGCCGTGCGGAGTCGGCATAAAACTGTAGGTACCCTCCACTCGTTAGAGTGGTTGTTGAGAAGTTACTTCCTGGTCTACTGTTTGTAGCGCCATCCATATCATTATTATACGTGGCAGTATAATGGGCCTCTTCTGGTATGACTTTTCTATTAGTAGGATGTTATGGAAGTTCAATCCTGCAAGAGAGATGGCCCCATGGGTAGCCTCAAAATAGTCGCAGCCAAACACGTTCAATTTATTCAAGTTGTGTCCACAGACGTATTGTGGGTGCACGTTTAGCTTGTACTTCGTGGAACTCCTGCTCTCGGCATCTCTTAGTGTTTGGTCAGTTCGGGTACTTCCGCTCGACCGCACTGTGTCCTTACCGGGCAATGTCATAAAATATCCGCTCTCTCTCTCTGTGTATCTCTCAACCTAACCCCGAATGACTTTTAATAGCGTAGATTCATTAACTTGATACCCATTATCCAATGGCTTCTTGTTGTTTGTCTGCTGATGTCGAAGCCTTTGTTTCTGCAGATATAAATTGACTCTCATTAGTGCGAAGGTAATTTCTCGCTACGTTAATAAATTCTGCTCCATCGCACTTCAGGGCAGCAGTCCAGGATCCAAGGGGTGACAAGCGCGCATGATATCATTAGTTAACACGGAAATTGCGGATAGTATGAGGCACCATTTCGGCGCTCAACAGTATTCCATTCGGCAACGGGTGGCAGAGCTGGTGGTGGCGGTGGTTATCCTTTCTCAGATTTTTACGATATTTAATCATTATTATAATTAGAATTCTAGCAGCGTAGGTGCACTTGTTTACCTCTGTCCGTGTAATTAAATACACGTCGTAGCAGCGTCGGTGCAAACACCTTCGCGTTGGCGAAAAGTTATTGCCCCCTGGGTGCGAGTTGAAGACGAATGATAAAGTTTCGACACGGCCTGTTATAATTGCCCGAACGCGCTATGATGAGGTGCGCTGTTGTTCACTTGGACTGTGCAGTGGCTTTGTCTTCTTTCAATAACGGTCGGGTTTCAATGAAATTGATAACAAGTTAAATTTATTATGCTCGATCCAATGATTTTCATACCATGCATATTGATGAAGGCACCCTTGCTCGAGATCAATAATGTGTATCTGCTCGAGGGGGCTGTGTTAATTAGTTGCTTCTGGTGGTACATTTTCTGGTTGGTGCGTGTTGGCTAATGAGTGAATTATGCTGAAGATAACGAAAGTGTGTGAATAAGAAATGAGCGAGCAAAAAAAAAAAATTGTATTGGGATAAGAAAAGGGTCGGTTCCGGTTTTATCACTCCTCTGACTTCAATAATGCTTTCGAATGTATTATGAGGGTGAATTCTGCGAAATACCCTTGTTTGGCATCCATCAGGTGGCGAACGGTTGATGTGGTAGGAGTCAAAAATTTCGCTGAATTACCAAAAGATTGACGCAATTCTACCCAAAGGAGCGACGGCAGTCTTTTTGTCATAAAATATGGCGGGTACATAGGATTTAAGGGCAGCATTAACCCCAATAATTGTTTTCTTGTTAGTGGTTGAGACAGTTTACTCGGGGTCTTACACAGTGGAATTCGCCAGTTGATGGTGCCAGCTAAGGACTGTCTTTTCGTTTCACTTTCCTCCAATAAGGAGGCTTATGTCAAATGAATTAGAGTACTGATGTAACTTACTCTACCTAGGGCCGATAAGTATTGTGAGTTTTTCAATCCAAAAATTACAGCCTTATAGTTATTTGGTGGTATTTTGAATTACATTTCCAGAATAAAAAACGGTTTGGTTAAAGTGGAGAGGGCAGCTAATTTTAGTTTCAAAGAAACAACATTGTTAACGAGTTGTGTTTTCCAAAGATTATGCAGTATCTATTTCCAACCCAAATCTTCGATTGAAATCTACGTTTTTCCCATTCCGTATAGTGTTCAGGTCTCTGTCTCACTACTCTTTCCTTTCTTGAATGTGGACTTAAGTGATTATGCACTAATTCTTCTTCCTTAATAAGAAAATCGTCGACGAAACAAAACTCCGCAAACATACTTTTTAGGTGATATACTTAACGGTCGTCACGGCAACCACAATATAATAGGTAAAAATAATGCAACTCAATGCAGTACACGAGTACAATTTGTTTCTTAAAGTTTTCAAAAAGTTTCTCGAAAAGTAGGGGAAACTGCACGAAGAATTTAAGGTTGGGCAGTGTTCACGAATTACAGTCGTAAACAATATTTCTATATGTTTAGGGTCTACTACACCGACATATAATAGGTGTGTTTTTTTCGACTGAACAGTGCTCAGCTTAGTAATGATATAAATGCTTTTTCGCTGAGTTTAATTTTTCTTGCGAAAGTTATTACGTGTGCTTACGTCCATTACATTAGATGTCATGTGAAAATTCAAAAATTCAATCAAATACCAACATTTAGTAAACAAATAGTTTCCTCTGGCGCCATATATGATTTCGATGTTTCGACGCCTCCTTGTTAGTGATGACAGTAAAATTTCACTGGAGAGTTTTAACTCAGTAAACCTGTGAAACCGTGTGAAAACCTGCTAGGTTGAGCACTGACCAGTCAAGAAACACGATTTCTAATAATAAATCCAATTATGGTTCAATTTGAGCATTGTTAGTGACTCGAAAGAGGTGGGCCGTGGAAATTATTTTTGTCACACATACCCACAATATACCCATAACGCCACGGGCTCCCACCTTTCCACTTATTGGAGAACAATAACACGCACAACACAAGTGATTGCTTAGAAGCTAGACCCTGGTCATCTATGGGCTGTAGCGCATATGGTTCACTTTAAAATTTGGCCTCACGCTTTGCCTTGAGTGTAATATTTATGTATCAGAATAAACCTTTTTATTTTCAGAAAGACGAAAAATGCCTCAACTCATGTAGACTTTGCTGACTCATGGCTTAAGCCACGTCTTGTTTGCATATTTTCATTTAGAGATGGGTTAATACAAATATTTCGTGAGATTAGACGATGCGAAAATGTTCCTTTCGTAAATTGTAAAATCTTAAGGGATCAATAACACTCGCATTGCTCATGTTGAACAGCATACCGATATGCACATAAAAGTTAAAAGCGTGTTTGATACTTCATAGAAATTGGATTCTCGAAGTATTTAGATGTGTATTGGTGAATGTATTATAAAATATCTAATAACTACGTAATATTTAGAAATAATAGCAATATTCTGACGAATACTAATACATACTAGCATTTGGTTAATTTATTTCTGTTACGAACAGAGTCCCTTAAGCGATTTTTTAATTTGACGAATATTTCTGAATTGCAAACATGAAATTGTATATAATTATTACAAAAGCGCAGGAATGAGCCGCCATATTCGTGGGGTACTTGACTTCTCCAAACAAGTGTGTATAAAAATGAGACAATATGCTGTGACTCGTAAATAAATGGCATTCTGACTCTAACTGGAGATACACATTTTGTCTGCCTCAGAAACGGGCGGATAACTTAATTGGATAGTTGGCTGATATATTTCTCGAACAGCTGCTAAACGACTAATAAACATTTATTTATGTCTTAGCTGACTGTTTATCTGACTATTGAAAGTCGGCCCTTAATCGCTCGTTGTCGTTGAGCGATGGGCCTGATACGGCTATGGTGTCGGATTTGAACGTTCGGCTTGAAATGCAGAGTGCAGGTGATCTTACCGCTGACTACCCTAGCAAACGACATAAGGACAACGATTTTCGAATCTGCACATGGCATTTCAGGACCCTTAACCACGTGCAGTCGAACAACTTGCGAAGGCCCTGAACCGCTATAAAGGTCACATTACCACAATACAAGAGATGCGGTGGGATGGAAAGGGGAAAAGAAGGATGAACAACGAGCTCCTTGACAAAACTTACGAGCAATGTCCTAGCATTGACGTCAAGATCGTCCTTGGTGACTTTAACGCAAAGCTGGGCAAGGAGAGCATCTTTGGGAGAGTATCTTTGGCAGCGCAGTCGGACGACACAGCCTACACGACACGACCTCCGATAACGGCTTAAGGCTAATCGACTTCGCCGCGGGGCGCAACCTTAATGTAGCAAGCACATGGTTCCCACATCTTAACATCCACAAAAGAAGATGGCGATCTACCAAATTGATCATATTGCGATTGACGCAAGACAATCTAGAAGCATTTTGGACGTCCGGACGTTCCGAGGCGCCAACATTGATTCGTATCACTTCGGTCTTGCGGATAATGAGGGTAAGACGAAGTATATCCTGTCTTCAAAAAGGTCCACGAACACCGAAGTATTATGCAAAACGTCACTATAGACAGTTATAACTTCGAAGTGGTGAAAGACTCTGTCTACCTAGGCTCCGAAGTTAATACAAGCAACGACACTACTGCGAAGGATCACGCTGGCCAACCGCTGCATTTTCGCACTCGGAAATCCACTGAGGAATAAAGCCATCTATCCAAGAACCAAGATATCTCTATATAAGACCCCGATAGACCGAGTCCTGCTGTATGGCGCAGAAGCATGGATACTAGCTAGAACGGACGAAGATATTCTAGGGCGCTTCGAGAGAAAAGTCCTCCGAACTGTCTACGGTCCCGTATATACGGATGGTGTGTGGAGGAGGAATGAATGACGAGCTGTACAGCGACATGGACCTGGTTCGAATCTCTCGTCTTAGATGGCTAGGTCACGTAGAGCGAATGGACATCAATGCTCCGCCCCGGAAAGTCTTCGACTCCAACCCCGAATGACAACGCGGTAAAGTAAGACCACGCCTACGTTGGCGCACGCAGCTAGTAGGGGACCTAAATAAGTTGAACGTGCGTGGCTAGAAGCAACTAGCACAAGACCGAGCTGGATGGAGAGGTATGTTGGTTGAGGCCCAGGTCCGACTCGGACTGCAGCGCCAACCAAAGAAGAAGAAAGAATTAAGTAAAAAAAAAGTTTTGGAGAAAATTCTCAGATTAACATCAATCCATGCTATCTGTCCAGTTACTATTAATCACCAGGTCGCATCAATTGCTAGACCAATTCTTAAAACTAGTTGTGCAAAGAATCTGAAGCATCTTCTAAGCAAAAGCTTACTCTAACTCCTAAGGCTAATGAGTAAACCAATTAACCTTGAATATGTGCCAAGTGTTTGCAAAGTAGCTGATGTGATAAAAATAAATAAGGATCTTAACGAGGTACCTATACTCATATGAGCCAATGATACTGCTTACCCTGGCCTCAAAGTTGAATTGACAGATTGATTTTTGACCGTAGGAAACAAATAGTAGAAACAAGAAATCTAATCTCAAGTCATCTGTCTGGATTTAGACGTAAACACTGAGTAACAACAGCTATTTAAAAAATATTAGAATAAAAATGTGTGATCTACAATCTTTTTACAAGTGGCACATGCTTTTGATAGAGTTTGGCAGGAAGGTATACTAAATGAAGTAAAGGTGCACCTCACAGAACAGTACTATCGCACAGGAAAACAGCTACTCTATCCTAATGCAGAACCACGCCAGAGTTAATCAAGGAATTTTCTTTCGGCCGCATTTGTACCAAGTCTATGCCAAAAATTGACCAACTGCACTACTTGGTATGACTCTGCCGACGACATGGAAATTTTAGCAGTGGGAGACACATCGCATGATTCAACGCAAAAGCTTCAAGCTGCTACAGATCAAGTTGTCAACTGGACTTTTGCATGTCCTATATAGGTCTAAATTGTAAGTCCACAAAAAATGATCAGCGGCACTTCATAATTCATGAGAAAAACGTTTCAGCACAGACGATATTTGACATTTGTGAAGAAATTAATGGAAAATTCTCAAAAAAAAAAATAGTTTTTGCTGCTCATGAGTTATCTGCCTCAGTCATTTCAAACACCTTTGCAGGGTGAATGTTTTTTTGTGCCAAACGAACTAATTATGGGGCCATGACGCTTTATAGTTCCCAGTCAACTTGGCACACTGCAATAAATATGATAAGTACCTTAGTGCGACCTAACTAAAGTGTGTGTTTATGCGTGAGACACCGCATACGACACGTATATAGATAGAGAATACTGCTAAGCTCGAGCATATCAATGCATACTGAGTCTGGACAACTTTAGTTACATTACGCACGACAATATCGTACTCGAATACAGCAAAGCACTTACGTATGACCTAGATACGAAGCTTTGTTGGAAAGAACACATTAAAATCAAAAACAGAGAACTATCATATCAATCCCGTAATGATTAGATTCCTTTATACAACCAGATCCTGAACTCAGCGTGGAACTAGCGCTCAACTCAAAGGATGTACTAGGCAAACCAACATCCCACTGATCCAAGTCCTTAGAAGCACCGTAAATGCTCTATGGTACATCAGAAACAGCAACATCCATCGGGACTTAAGGGTATCTACTGTCTTTGACGTGATCAACTCAGCCACAGGCAGGGCCACAGCTGATAAGAAAAGGCTTCAGGAGAAAGAACAAAGAAAGACAGAAATAACAAACCACAATTATAGCCATTTACTGGCTTAACCGTCTTAAATATGAAAAATAAACTGCTCGTTAGTTATATAACTAGTCGCAGTCCGAAAAATCTTTTAAAATCCCCCTAGTTTAGTATTATGTTTGAAATAGCTAAAAAAATGTTTCTCTTTTGAACTTACTGGCCCTCGGCGCGCACTCTAAGCCTTAGCTCAGGGGTAGAGCATTCGAAGGCTTAAAGGGGCAACTGTTGGGCATTCCTCTCCTGTAGTGGAGGACTCAAATCTTCAATATTGTTACAGCTTGCAGCACACATCGCTGATGAGTATTTTCTGTCTGCCTCTTTTTGATTACTTGCATGTGTAGTAGGAATTACTTATTATACAACCACTTTCGCGTTCAAAGTAAATTCAACAAACACACCCACTATAGACAGGTTATGTCATTTCTCTTCCAATCACTGTGGGATTCCACAGAAGACTTATCAGACAATTTTTAATCCGGTTGTGTTCTCAAAACATTATTTGTTTTGCCAGACTCGATGTAGTGCAATGAATTCGCATATATTGCTAGTCGGTAAAAAAAAACAATTTAGAGGAATATTCCTGACCGACAAATATAGACCATTTCATCACCCGTCGAATTATTCACGTGTATGCCGCTCAACGTGAGTTAGAAGTCCAAAGAGGTTCACATAGCGCATTCCTTTGATATTGCATCGCAATTTCAGACATCCACGTTCAGCAATGTTCACATGTTCATATGCAATCGAGAAGTTATTACAATGGAATGAAGAGTGTAGCAATAATGGGTGGAATTCATACGCGGAGTACTTACAAGAAGCAGAGGGGCTTAAACTGGAACAAGGCATGCCATCCAAAACCTCGGTATTAATTGCACCTATGTATGGTAGATATCTGCAGTATTGTTGCACTCACCCAATTCACATGCGTTTGTGTTGTAGTTGCTCTCATCTGAACGATGATAGGTGCCGAAGCTATTTGTTGGATTATCACTACGACGAAGAGGGGTATCCTTGCCGTGATTGTACCGATGGATTACTTTGATATAACGTCAATTCAAAAGGCGAGGAGTTTCTATTTTCGGTGATTAATCGCACATCGCTATCCCTATGGGGGTTGCGGGATTCTGTTGGGACTTCATTGAGTACCATCAGAACTGCTACCTTCAATGTTCTTCTGCCAAACTTTTTTCAGTTCCTACCTAAAACTTTATATGGCTGCTTCTTGTGTTCCTTGTCCGTTTCGTCAGCATTCTGCAGATGGTGTCGTTGCCAAGGTTCGCATGAGTTCCTGAATGTTTATCTGTGGTATGCCTAGAAAGCATATCATCTTGCTGATCATCGATGCTTCGTGCAGCTCTTTATGCCACTTTTTGAAGGATTGTGGTCCTGTAGTTTTCCCAGTATTCCAAGTAATCCGCACCATAGGTGCGATACCACCAATTTGGAGTTACATTGTTTCACTATTGCTGTCGTGCCGAGCCTGTTTAAGTGGTAAAGTGCGTACGCAGGTTGACACATCGTTTTCTTCAGCTTGTCGATGTGGTGGCTCTATTTCAAATTGTAGCCAAACATCAGACCTACGTATTTGCATGTATACACGTTCTCTGCTAAAGTCATCGTTTATTTTTAATCCATCACATCCATTATTGTGCACGCCGTCTACGTCGAGCGTCTAAATTTTCAGTTTTGTTCTGGGAATATGCCGCGGACGAATGTACATTGCCTTTCACTTAAGTCGCTGATTATCAGTCCTTCGTCGGGACACCAAGCTGACACTCAATTCCAATCTTTTTTCATAGGTATTTAAGTTTCCTCAACTGTCCTGTGGTTAACTACGATCGGTGTGTCTTCCGCATAACCCGCACTATACTTGAGCACCGACAGTGAATCATTGACTTATATGATGGACCAATGTACCCGACCTTTTTTCTGCACTGACATCTTCACCAATTTTTACCCGGAGTGATCTATTCCGAAAGTAAATTTCGAACCATGCTAGTATATGATCGCGTATTCCAGTATTAGGGATCTGGCTGTGTTTCTGGATGTGGAGTCCTAGAAGTACAAAAACTGAGCTGTAGTTTTGGTCCGGGCTCTGATGGATTTTGCTTGCAAAGTTCCCCATCAGTCTGTTTTGTGTCAGGGTCAGGGCAGGTTGCATTTTTCGATGAATTCGAAAAGCTTTCTTGCCAGCACTTTTTCCAAGACATTGTCAACTGCCGGAATGGTTCAAATAGGCCTGTAGTTCAGACTTTCATCATACTTGAAATTTTTCGAAAATTGATCGAACTATTGCAGTCTTCAGCAGGTTTGGAGTCTATGTCTGATGTCTCGTTATCTCTGAAGTTAATGTTTACACGTTGTTTTTTAAATGGTGTTTCGTGGCGTTGTGGGTATGTGCGTCGATTCCAACCTCGATGTCGTAGGTTTGATCACTGGTCTGTGCGGCAAAAATACTTTTCACGGCCCCACCTCTTTCGTGTCACTGCCAATGTCTAGAGTGTTTCCTTTCTAGAAAAAGCTTCTCAAACTTGGCCGTTGGGAGTCGGCATAAAGTAGGAGGTCCCTAACACTCGTGAGAAAACAGTAGCACGCACAACACGAGTGATTGCTGAGGAGCTAGGCCTTGTCACTCTACGGGCTGTAGCGCCACTCCTATTATATTATAACATGGCAGATTGCTGTCAATGTGAGAGGATTATGTTGTAAATTGAATTTTATTTTTGGACGTCACTGTTGTCAGCGAACATACACTAATTTGCTTTCAATAAATATCGATTCATCTCATAATTTAGCATCATCTCATCTCATAATCTAAGCAACACTAAGTGAGGACAGAATAAAAGAAGACCTGGTAACGTGTGGACGTCCAATTTTCTGCAGTGAAGTATTATAATTTCTCAATTCGAACCCAACATCAGTTCCTCAGTTTTCAATTGCACGTGCAACGTAACGCATGAATCTTAGATGTGGGCGTCTCAACTATGGAATATAAGTGCTCTCGCCAGTGCCAACTCCATCTACTATTCTTCCTAATTCTTTGTCGCCTGAGGACTGTCACCTCTGAGACTGTAAGGTTCCATTGTATTTTTTCCAACTGTGGAGACTGCATCATGTAGTGCAGTGATCACCAATATATTTTTCATACATGTTGCTTTATGCAGCCAACCCTATCTGAAATGTTCGCCAATAAGCATCCCCTCTCCACCCAAGAAGCCGCTCATATAATTGCAATCAAGCGAATAATTTGTTAGACATTCAAACGAACCCTCTTTCATTGAACGCATTAAATTATCCGAAAAAGGCTCCGTCTCAGCAACCCACTCACGTATCGAATATACTCGACAAAAGCAACACACATCTCTCCATCGAAGTCACCCCGTCGTGGTACCTAATTTCTTTGCCCCACAAAATAACATACCACATTGTCCATTCAAATCCATTGTATTAACATAATTTTATATACTCGTACGCAACAGAAATTGGTTTACCATAACCGGGCCACAAGACATCCTCGATGTACGGATGTATGGATGTGTCAAACATATGAGATGCTCTGACGGAAATTTTAGAGCAAAACAGAATACTCTCTGAACAGAGCTTCAACTCGAACACCATTGACTTGTCGACACGGTCTTGCTTATCTTGATCGCAAGGCAATGATTACGGCTATAGGGAGTGTGGGGCCTAGGAGTATGCACAAACGGATGGGGACAGAAAATATTCATATATGTACGAGTACTGCGTGAATGTGCACACACAAACCACGTATAGATATCGAACTGGAAACGATAGAGCCTACGCCTCCCCCTGTACGTGACTGAAAGTTCAAATCAAAAACGTGGCACTCGTCCTGAGTGAGAAGCGTCGTTCTCTGATCCGAATCTGATGAAGGCATTTGCAGCATGATTGCGAATGAAAGTGCTACTCTCTCTGCATGATACACTGAAAGAGGGTGGAAGGATATCTCAGATTGGAATGAGTTCCAGCGGATGTTGAATGCGGACGGGAGCAACACAAAAAAGTGAAAAAAAAAATTCCGAGTGAGACTTCACCACACACACTCACATGAGCTCTTTATTAATGGCGAGGAAAAGTTGCCCACGAAAACAGATTCCGTAAGTGAATTAAGTTGAATTTTATTTATGAAATTGTTTATGACAATTACGGAGCACAGAATTAATTGCTGTATTCGTGCAGTGCCAGCAGAAGTCAGCATACGGTGCGACTATAAAATGTTTAATGGCAGTGACTTGCTGTGCTGGGAACGCCTGAAACGAATGACTGTACGTGGCAGATGGTGTAAGATGGAACGATTTTTGTAGAATGACTTTATTTTTCACTTTTGTTAGCAGTTGATGGTAGCATGAGCTGGTAATTAAATAGATCTATCCAGGGTGGAAAAGGATCATGGCGCTGTGTGTCCTTTCATGTTATAATCCAATTGGCGACCGTGACACTGATTTGATCATGTTATTCTGGAGTCTAGCTCTAGAACTGAGTACATGCCTTCTGACCCAACAACTTGGAGTGTGCGACTTAATACCATAACTCTAGACCGGAGTACTTGCTTCCAGACCCAACGAAACGAGCTCATGAAACACATCTATCCGGTGTCAAAAACGAAGTCCAAATGAGAAGGTGGATGTGCACCCAGCGCAAAGTTGTTGATTGCTTTTAACTTGGCAAGATGCCAGCAACGATCCCTGTGAATGCACTGGTCAAGTTGACATACAGCCTCCACGTGGCGCCCTCTGGATGGCCTCTACTGCAACCGCTTAAAGGTGAATCAATGTATGTAGCGCCCCCGTTCCCTGAAACAGGACCCGGTCGTCTAGATTCGGGGGTTTCGATTGGGACTAACTTCCCCACTCTTGATACACATGCAGCGTCATCAAACATGGGTCAGGTATTTCGACATCAGGTTTCTCGCGATTCCTGTTGTCTCTTGTACTTAACCGGACGTATGGAAAGTCAGTTAACCACTTCATCATTATATGCGATGGCAGAGCTTGTAGTGTATCTTAAGGTCTTTCTACAGTCACTTCAAAACACTCTTCTTTTCAAGTTTTGCCAAATACCCAGACCAACATTCACTAGATTTATTTGATTTTGTCAGTGGTGGGTTGACTGCTATGGACGTGAGCCAACGCTGTAAATGTTCGATTCCCAACACCGAATACAAACAAACATTATTTTCACGCCCCGCTTCCTACAAGTCACTGATAATGCTCAAAGATTATTCTTGTCTAAAAATAGCTTCTCAAGCTTGGCCGCTCAGAGTCGGCATAAAACTGTAGGCCCTGTCACCCGTGAAGGATTCATTTTCAAAAGTTCATCCGCAAAAATAAACATCTTAGCGATTTCTTGATTCACTACATGTTGTGACTTTCCCGACTATCAGCGTTGCCACAGCTTAAATTATTTATGTGTCCCGGAAACTTAAAAAAGAGTAATTTTGAAAATAAATGAGTCCCGACAAAGGTTCTTGATAACACATGGCTCCTTATGTGAATAAATAATCATGTAAGTTTTGTCCTTGTTGAAGGATTTAAAGCGACACTGGAGCACAAGACTCAAGACTGGTCTATTGTACTATTAGGCAGTAACCTACAATTCCTTCGTAAGACCAGCAGGCGCTTCCGTGATGAAGGGCCTACAGCGTCAGCTCTCTAGACTTGCCGTCTGATCCAAGCAAAGGTGGGACAGAGATAGAGGAAGGGCTTTGCTGTGTTGTCGTCCTCTCCATAGGCGTATCTTAGACTAAATCAAGCACATTTAAGTGTTTGGCAAAGGAGTAGTGGCCCGCTATTACGCCGGTGATTCGTTTGCAATCTTTTCTGTCAAGGGACAAGAAGTATGCCGCGGATTTCTTACAGATGTTTAGTAGCAAGCGCTAGGTCTGTGTACATTGTGGAGAGTCTGCCATTATACGATTGTGCTCTTGAGAAGTCCAACCATCAAAGAAAGCACTAACCACAGATGCAGGTGGTGACCTAAGGTTCAGGTCCTGACAAAGTTTCCTCTGATTCTTGTTTGGCAAGTTTATCGGCGATCACATTTCCAGCGATTCCTTGCTGTCCTGGGACCCAGATGAGTTTCAGTGAATTTTGAATGCCAATGAAATTAAGAGATGAATTGCATTCGTGGAATTCATTAAGGAGTTGAGTAAGGCCTAAGGCATAGCCTGGTTGTCACTACAGACGCAGCTACGTCGTCCACCTGTTCTTCACAATATAGTTGGTTGCCATTAGGATCGTTTCCGCTTCCGAACCGGTTTCCGCTTGGAACCGGACCCAAATTTACCTAAAGAAGTGTACAATCTAATGTTGTCGCCCTCCATGTGAGCACGAGTACAGGACCCATCATTTGTGTCATCCATGAAGATACGACAAGATTCCGTACCTGGCTCGAACTCTAGCCAGAGCCATTTCTGGGCTCAGTGCTGGAATGTGCGCAGGAACTTAAATTAAGGCTATCAATATTAAAGCGTAGTTCACACTCTGCAAAAATATGAAATGCAAATGCGAAATAAAATTACAGTAGGTGTTTAGGTACTTTTGTTCTTGGAAAAATTAGTCAAATCTTAAAATTATGAGTCCCCGAGTCAGGTTAAAAAAAATGAGTCCTTTTGACTCTATAGAGTCCCTGTGGTAACACTGCCGACACTAATTCACATTGGAATATATTTTTCTAGTTTTTGTCTACTTTTTCTTTCGCTGAAGTAGTAGGCCCCTTAGGTGTAGGAACCTGCGACTAGCCAGAGCACTAGCAGTCAATATATTGACTAATCAGCCGACCACAAAAAATGGGCTAGATGCTACATCTGCTCTAAAATTGCGGAAAGTTCACGGTGTTTTCTTTGTCATGTGTGTGAAACCAACTTGCACGGAAAATCGTTTTATTCTTTGCGAGAAACGCAAATGAAATGTTAGCCCTCTCGATTCGGTTCTATTCTCTTTTCCGTCTTATGAAGACCTTTATGAAGACCCAAGCCAATAGAATCCGGTGCGTGAGTTACGAACCCAGCCGACTCCAGGAATCACGTCTTTGCGATCAGGTGGTAGGTCTTCGGCGCTGGCGTTGAGAGAGCTGATTCTGCAGACCCTATATCACAGAAGCACTTGCTGGTCTTTAGACGGAATTGTAGGTTGCTGGCTGCTAGTACAATGGACCAGTCTTGAGTCTGAGTTATCCAGAGTTGTATTGCAACCTCCAACAACAAAAAAAATTTATTACTTTCTTTTCTATATAAAAAACACAAATTATTGTCATTTCTTTTTATTATGATAATATTGATATGGTTCAATTATGTATGGAAAAAACTATCGGCGAAATAACACCTCCATCCGATGGTCCAAATTTTCGATGAAGCTGAATCATAATTAAGGTTCTATGCTGTTAATGTGTCGAATTATCTCATCCTTTTACTCTTGTCGACGTACACCTTTTCTTTCAAATAACCCTAAGAAAAAAATCCAACGGTGTCAAATCACATGATCTGGCGGCCAATTGACATCGCCACCACGTGCGATAACACGCATTCACGATAGCGAACACCATTCACAGTAACTGCCTGACAGCCTTTGTTTTGGAAAAAAACATGGCCCGATGATGCCGCCAGCCCATAAGCCGCACCAAACAGTCACTCTTTGTGGTTGCATTGGTTTTTCGACAATCACTCTTGGATTCTCATTCGCCGAAATGCGACAATTCTGCTTATTGACGAATCCCCTGAGGTGAAAATGTGCTTCATCACTGAAGATGATTTTCTTTGAAAATTTATCATCAACTGTTGCCATTTCCTGCCAACATTCTGACCATTGACGAGGCTTAAAATGGTCAAGAGGCTTTAGTTCTTGAGTCAATTGCACCTTGTAAACGTGTAAATGCAAGTCTTTATGCATTAAGTTCATCAACGACGATCGTGAGAGGTGCAATTGGTGGGCACGTCGACGAGTTAAGGTGGACGGCTCTTCAGCCACCCCATCGCGAACAACAGCTATATTTTTCTGAGTACGAGCTGTACGATCATGCACTAGTGTTTTCACATCTCCTACAGACCCGGTTTGCTCAAAATGTTGCACGATTTTTCCGATTGTACACACATTTGGATTATTAAATTGAACGAAAAAATAACGAAGTGCACGATATTTTTTTTTTTTTTTTTATTTAAAGAGCTCAACGTTATAAATAAGTCTTACATGAAGTATACTATTGCACAATTTACAGAGATTTGCTTAGAATAACCTTACTACTGACAATCTATAAACTTATTTCCAAATTGTATATGACACTTTTTAATTTGTAGGAAAGGAAATGCTGTTGATAAAAACCTCTATTCAACTTACTTACATAATAGGTAAATAATAATACAATTACAAAAATATGTGGAGTTACAAAATAAACGAAGGGGGGGAGGGAGGTGGTGTTATTTCCCGATTTCAAGTTTTATGTACAAAAACGTAAACAAAAAGAAGTATTAGGTACACTGTGATTGAAAAAATAAATTAGTATATAAATAAATATAAAATATATATAAATGTAGAAAAATAAATAAATAGATATATAAATAAAATATAAATGAATAAATAAATAAATATATATAAACAAACAATTAAATAAATAAATAAATATACAAATAAATAAATAGTAAATAAATAAATAAATATATTAATAAATAAATTGTAAATAAATAGATGAATATGTAGATAGATAAATTAAATAATTTGGACTAAACTAAACAAATACATATGTACATTATGTTTCGCTTAGTAAACTTGAAATCAAGTGTTTGTCGGATTGGTTACAAGACCATTTATATCGTTCATATAACCTACTTAGTCTAGTATGAACTTTTTCAATATTTGACATTTTATGTAACTTATCTGTAGAAAAATACCATGGCAAGTTAAGCATCATTTTGAGTAACTTATTCTGTGCAACTTGTAGTTTGCATATATGGGTTTTAGCACATTGGCCCCATACTGGAGAACCGTAAAAAATGATTGGTTGGAAAACTGTTTTGAAGATGGCAAGCTTATTAGTATTGCTTAATTTGGATTTACGATTTATGAAAGCATTCTTATTGCTAAGTTGACTTTTTTAATTAAACTCTGAATATGAAGACTGTAGGTTAGTGTCTTGTCGAGGTGCACCCCAAGGTACTTAGCACTTGATTTCCAATCTGTTTCAATGTTATTTATAGTGATTTTGTTGCTTGGTAAGAAGCAGGTTTTAATTTTTCTGGTAAAAAAGGCAGTC
This sequence comes from Eristalis arbustorum, assembly GCA_916610145.1. Classification (NCBI taxonomy): domain Eukaryota; kingdom Metazoa; phylum Arthropoda; class Insecta; order Diptera; family Syrphidae; genus Eristalis; species Eristalis arbustorum. The sequence goes on along the minus strand of OU744320.1, from coordinate 50,321,316 downwards.
TGAGTCTTTGAAGCATTTAATTTAATTTTCCATTTACTAAAGTATTTTTCTACATCATTTGTACCTGACTGCAATTTGGTTACTACGTTACAACCCAACGAATCGGACGCAAAGATGCATGTGTCGTCTGCAAACATAGCGACCTCATAAACATTTGATAGCGGAAAATCATTAGTGAAAATGTTGTACAGTATGGGAGCAAGTACTGAACCTTGGGGTACGCCTGCCTTAATTGGAAAAGCTTGCGATTAACACTTGTTTACGGAAACCATGAAATTACGGTCCGTTATAAAGGACTGGACTATTTTGACCAAGTAGATTTGAAAATTTAGGTTTAGAAGTTTGTACAGCAAACCATCGTGCCATACCGTATCAAAGGCCTTTTCTACATCCAGAAGAACCATACCCGTACTTTTACCTACCTCAAAATTAGCTTTTTTGGTCTTAGTAACGCGGTTAATTTGATGCACTGCGGAATGGTGTGTCCTGAAACCAAATTGTTGAAGGGGAATTATGTTGCGTGAGTCGAGATGGATTAGTAACTTTTGTTTGATAATTTTTTCAAAACATTTGCTTATTGCACTTAGTAAGCTTATGGGACGGTAACTCCTGGTTTCGCATGGGTCTTTTCCTGGTTTTAGAATGGCTATAATTTTTGACGTTTTCCATTCTCGAGGAAAGTAACCTATTTTAAGACAACTGTTGAAAAGTTTTTGTAAGAATCTAATGCCGCATGATGGGAGGTTCTTGAGAAACATGTTTTTTATCCCATCCAAGCCAGGGGACTTTGTGTTTTTTAAATTTCTTATGGCAGCTTTTAGATCTTCGGTTGATATGAGATGGTTGTCATCAAAAGTTGAGCCTTGGTTATTAATATAAGCTATGGCCTTTTGTACTAAACTTTCCTCGCTACTGATTATGTTATTTGCAACAGAATGATTGGTATAGAAAACCTTAGCCAAAGCATTCGACTTTTCGTCATTGGAAACTAGTATCGAATTTTGTTCTTTTAGTGCTGGAGTGATTTGGTTTCTACGTTTTATAATTTTAACTTAATTCCAAAAGGGTTTGCTACGATTATCTAATTCTTGCAGTTTCCTGTTCCAACTTTGGTTCCCAATAGTCAGAATATGTTCTTTTATTCGTCTAGATAACGTTTTTGCTAAGTTCATAAAAGTACTGTCTCTAGTTCTTGCCCATCTGCGCCTGGCAAAATTCCTGATTTGGACTAGTTCTATGATGTGGCGTGGAAGCACGTTGTTGTTGTTGCACTGGATAACTTTTTTAGGGACCGATTTGTCAATACACTCCAGCAATGAGTTAGTGAAATAGTCCACTGCTTTATCAATATGGACTGGTTCTAATTCACTCGGAAACATCTCCTGCCAATTATTTATTTTGCGTTTAGTAGTATTCTGAAATAAGTTCCAGTTTGTATTTTTGTAATTTAACACTACGTTCTGGGATTTTCTGGGCAGCAGAACAGTACTGCATTTGACTGGCGAGTGATCTGAGCTGAGATCATTTATTACGATATGTATTTTGATTTGAACGCCCATTTTCATAATAAGCCCGAATAACTGTAACGCGTTGCTCGATTGTGTATCTTTGGTTCAAATTGAGTTAGTCTGAAATTGAGAAATGTCAAATGAAATGCAGAAAAAAACTTGAGGTTCAACCCTATTAAAAATTTGCTTATTTTGGATGAATACTAGAATTTTCTTAAAGAAAATTTACATTGATCATTTAAGGGCCCGCTACGAACTAGGAACTTTGCAAACTCTGACATCTCAGAAATATGGGGTTTTCTCATTCGCAGAGAAATGCGGGTGCAAAATGACATTTCAGATTGAGGATTGCGTTTGCCCGTTTGTGAACACAGCTTAACAGTTGACAAAGTAAACGATTGATTCACTGAGGAAAACTATTAAATCATTGACTAACTTTTTTTTGGGATTTTTGTCGGTTAAAAAACTCGATAATTTAGTTACAACTTTTTTGTGCATACCAAATGTCACTGACTTACATTTGCTGGTAAAGGGGTTCTTGCCGAACGTTCGCGTTTGCAGTTCGCCTCTCATATGAACGGACCTTAAGAGCAATCATAAATCCAAAATAAAATAGTTAATATCGACAAAAATCCGTTGAAACGCAACAATCCCACAACGGTAATGTTTACAGCACAATTTGTATACGATGTGTATCATTCGCCAGTACCACCTCAACCGCATATCTAAATTAATTAATTGGAGGCCGAAACTGCACACTTCAAATGTATATTAATTTTTTTTTTTTGCTGTAACTATTCGACTTTATGGCAGTGTCCGAGAACTATAACATTACTCAATTTTGAAATTTTATATCGGTCCCATGAATTGAATGTGCAAATGAACCACAAAAAAATATTCTCAATCAAAAAATACAATTAGTTGGACGGCACACTGCTGAAGGGGACCATGTTTGTGTCTATAACTGAACGACGAACTCAATCCATTTTTTGTTTGTTTCAACTGCAAAAAGTGATGTCCACAATCAGTAACAGACATTCGTTGCCCACTTGGTGGAGGGATTTTTTCCATCTGCCCGCTCATCGACTATTCAGTTTTTTTTCTTTTTGGTTTGTGTTAGGCTTTTGTGGTTTTTTTTTGCTAAACCGCCATTTGAATATGAAATATTGGATATTATGCCAGGTTTTTGTGGATTCGCTTTTTTGATGTTGGTACTTAAGAGATACTGATATGTTAGCATCAATATTTTTATGATTAAATCTTTTTAATTAAAACATATTCGTTGTTGGCAATGGGCTGAGGGATACAACTTGTCTTAAAAGTTGTAAAGCAATTTGGTAATCTGATATTTCATATATTTTCTAGTGTTACATTGACAAACAATAACTCAGGTTTAAATTTCAGTTGCATTTTGTAGCCACTTGGTGGCGCGAGGCGTTGTGGGTGTGTGCGTCGATCCCAACGCACATAAACCACAACCTCGTATGTTCGGTCCCTGGTCTGAGCCACAAAAAAAAATAATTTTTCACAGCCCGCCTATTTAGGTCCCTTCCACTCTTGAGAGAACGGAGAACAGAATGCACACTAGGATTGGTTTCTGACGAACTGTGCCTTAACTTGCCTTCTAGGGGCTGTAGCTCCACCCACATTATTATTACTATCACTATATTATGTATAACGGAACAACATTTATTTTCAAAAAAACTGTACGAATGGTGGTTAAGGAATAATATCAAACTTTAGACTTTATAACGAGGAATTCGAACTGAAAATGCTGAACGATTTTCTTTACATTAGTTCCAGCTTTTAGTGAGTTTCCTGGAGACTCGGTCAGCAGAATTAGTAGCTGTCGATTGCAGTTGTAGCTTTCCACTTCCAACCGTAGCGCCCCGTTTTAATTCCGTATTTCTTTCTATATCCTTACTTTGGCTACAACAAGGATATGATCAGAGTCTATGGTGGCTCCACTTATTGTTCGAAAATCGAGAATATTGGAGAAGTGTCGAAAGTGATCAATCTGGTAGACGATTGATAGATCATTGACTGCTAGGACACTTACAGATTTTGAGGTCTACAACCGCATGCTCGTCACAGAGAGGTTCCTTTCTGATTCTAAATGCACCAATAACTGGGGCATTAATCGTATGTCCTTTCTAGGAGATCACAGAAATTATCTTTGCTATCGTCTCCCTTCTCCTATCAGTCAAGTGACTTTTTCAACATTATCTTGAAGGAGATCGTGCAAAACTGACGGGTCAACACTGGAAATACGATCCGTCAAAATGCTGCGCAGACCAAATGTACGTGGTTGAACACACCGAGCCGTAAAGTTCTATTTACAGGTATATCAAGGCATTCTGGACACTTAACATTTAGAATAAAAGTTTCCGTATCGAAAACTTTTTACGAACTGGCGGAGAGAACCGTTTTCCCCAATAGATGTCAGATTGGGGATACAATGACTTAAGTGTGACGGTCCTTCCTAACCTTACCTTTCCCATGACATCTTTGTAGGATTTCGTGTTCGTCTTACCCAAAAACTGCGATGGGCATGGTCGTGAGTTTCGGAACGACCAGGAAAAGCTGAAGGTGCCATCATCAGCGAAGGAGTGGATTGGATTAAAAATAGCAGACAGAGATAGAACAGAGCCTTGAGGGAGACCAGAATTTATTTTGTGAATGTCGGACCCATCCAAAACAACTTGGATGGAACGGTTCGTAAGGTAGGAGCAGGATCTCATCAACACCATAAGCATGTTCGACCAAAACAGCTTGATGCCAAACTCTGTCAAATGAATTAGAAATATCAAGCGCAACTAACTAGCTTTCGGCTGTATTGTGCAAGGATTGGTTCGACTTTTCGGTGAGATAAGCTATCAAGTCACCAGTGGACCTGTTGCTGCGGAAGCCATACTGTCGGTCATTAAGAAGCTTCCGCGATTCAAGATATTTCAAAAGCTGACGATTTATCAGCGTTTCCATGACCTTAGAAAGAAGGGACCTTGGGTCGGTACGAGGTGGGTGACGAAGATTCGCCCTTCTTAGGGAGGGGTGGACAAATGCTGTTTTCCATTTACTCGGAAAGAGACCTGAAGAGTAGGATAGATGAAAAAACTTACGCAGTGGTTTTGCCAGCGAAGAAGAACACCTCTTCAGAAGTATTGGGGGAATACCATCCGGGCCAGCGGATTTGTGCACGTCGAGATCTTTAAGTACTCTTGCAACTGTACGAGTGCGGAAGTGAATTTGTCCCATGGTAAAACCAACGCTCTCGAGTACAGGTGGGGACAAGTTACAATCTGGCAGAGTTGAGCTGGCTGCAAAATGCGCCGCAAGCAGATTGGCTTTGTCCAAAGAGCTGACAGCTGGGATGTCATTGTAAATGAGCGTGGGAATTGATGACGAGGCGGAATTCTTTATGTTTTTCCCAAATGACCAAAAGTTTTTGCTACCCTTGGGACATTGTAGCACTTTTGCCGCAATTTTTGTTCATGTGAGAATTTCACACGTCGGATTATTGCATTGCAGTCATTTCTGGCCCGTTTAAACTTATTCCGGTTTTCCTCAGTAGGGTTGGCTTTGTATAACCGGAAATTCAACTCTCTTATTCTGATAGCCTCTTTGCAGCTCGAGTCATACCATGCATTTGGTCTGGGTTTGATACACTTCACTCTATGCGGAATGAAGGATCTCATACCCAGCTGAAGAATGTTTGTGATCATATCAGCAGCGGCATCCACGTCACTATCGAGGAAGCATAGTGACCAGTTAAAATTCCTAAAGAAGTTGCTGAGTCCGGTCCAATTGGCTTTCTCGTATAGCCATACTGTTCTTTTCGGAATTTGTTCTCTAACTGTTTGTGGCGAAAACGAGAAATTAGCTGATACGACACAGTGGTCAACAGAATATTTATCACGACGAGAGGTGAGAAACAGGTCCAGTGTGTTGGCGGAATGATCTGCAATGTCAGTAATTTATGTGGGCTCATTTATAGCATACGTTTCAACAAACCTTCATTCGGGTGTTGTCTGCTATCCAAGTTTGGACTTCTGTAAATAAAGCAGAAGCGGATTAAATGTTTACGGACTTAAAATGTTCAGTCCGGATTGGAACAAGAGCCCCATTTGGGTTGAAGTTGGTAAGCTACGTCACTTTGCACGTAAATGGCGAAACACCGGTGTACAAAGAATAGCTAACTCTGTGTTTGGCAAAGTTAAGATCAGGTGTGTAAATTTCAGAATTAGCTTCCCAAAAACAATCGTTTTCGGTTTTATGCCCAGACATCGATTAGAGTTGGTCCACCAACAAATTCGCACTTCTAAGTCTGCTGCGTCAGATGCTACCCATTCTCAGTCGCACAGAAGTTGGATGCAAATTCTATTACAGTGGACTCTCAAAAAAACATCATCTACAAAAAACTCCCTCTAAGAGGAGCAAATTTCGAGATCCCGTGAAAATTCGACTTAGGGGAGTTCACTGTAACAGCATACCAATGCTGACATTTCCGAACGCAATTTTGTTCAAAGTTTGTGTCTTTTCAGCAATGAATTCAAAGGAAAATAAATACCGGCAGTACCTAACAAATATGTACCGAGTACATGCGTAAGTATACAATACCCTTCAGTGGGACCAAAAATAGCAATTTTCAAGCAAAAAGTGTTTATTTCTACAGTAACCAATTCCTACCTGCGGTCAGACTGCTTTATAGTACACCCAGGGTGCAATCCAAAACGCTAACAACACAGCGGTCACGAGTTTAAATTACCTAGCAAACACGTAAAAACCCCAAATTAAAGAAGCCAACCGCCCGCAGCAACCCTCTTTGACTTTGCGAAACTAAACCACTACTCGCCACAGCTTTCTATCTACATTTTACAAGCGCACAGCAACGCTACGCTGATATTGAGCAAATATTTGTGATGGACAATTAAAAGAGAACGTGTCCTACACACAGTTCGTACTAAATCGCTTTCGAATATTCGCCAGTCAATGTGTCGGTTCAAAACATTCCCTCAACCTTCCTCCCCGCTCGGGAACACGTGCCACTAGCCACAACATTTATTTTCAATACTTTAATCCTCTGTATTCGTACATTGATTTGGTGAAATTCACAAGGATATGCGACCACATTACACCACAGTCCGGTGTTTTCAAGCGCCCATTGACCATACGAGGTGGTCGCATAAACAATGCACCTGCGGGCCAAATAACAATGGCTTTGGAAAATGCAAACTGTCACACTAATTGCATTCGCGGCATTTTATCACCTCCCGATTGTGTGTGTCCACCGACCTCGGTTCTGTGTCCGCACGCAGAGGTGTTCTCGTACTCGTAGGGGGTTTTTACTTGGCAAACACAATATGCACCTCGTTGCCATTTGAACTGCGTTTAATTAGTTTAATTAAATGATTAAGGAATTGTGATGTGCCAAAGGCAAGGATATTCGTAGTACGAAAATAAGAAGTTTAGAAACTAAGACCTCTGCAAATGCGTCAGTGAAGAGAATAGATCTGTCAAAAGCGTGTCAGAGTGGGCTGGTATCTTTGCCCTTCCCTGGTTCTTGTTGGTGGCATAAACACATAGAGTTGACGGGATGCATTCTCACCTTTTGTTTTTCTTTTTTTTTCACTTGTTTTAGTTTTAATTCATTTACTTACATGCTAGATTATTTTGTTTGTTGTCCCTCACGACGACTTTAAAACTATGTAAGTTGGCCACCATGCCATGGTCAACTACCGTGTCATTTAGAAAAGCCAGCGGCAGTGGGGACTGGTTTTGGTGTAACCACCAGTAAAATTTCCGTTCTTTGGCAGACTCTCCTGTCTCGATCAGACATCGCTCTAATGAACCGGAGGAGATCCTCGTGACTGCAAGTGACATCGCGTTCATATTGAGGTCGCCTGTTCACTGTTCGGCGTCCCACATGGATGATTACAAGACAGCCGTGTAAATCAGCAGTCTTACTTAATGTCCAGTTTTCGGCTCCATAAAGCAGAACAAGCGAGATTTTGTAGACCATGGTTTTGGTCCTTCGAGTCAGAAGTTTTGAACCCAGTTGTTTTGAGGGAAAGATGTGTGGCTGACAGCTTTGAAATCTCTGCAAAAGCCACATCTCCTTGGGAACGTAAGTGGTGAGAAGGCGAGTTGTCTGCTTTTTGCAAAGATTAACATTGACAGAAATATTTTAAGAATCATTGCGGGACATCTTGGAGTCACGTGCTGAGGATAACAAAGCTGTCCCTGATCTCAGTTGCATCAGTATCGGAAAAAAAAATCTTTCATACGCATGTAGCAAGTGAAGAAAATGTGGACCAGTTGTGGCCACTAAGTCGGCCTAGCGACACTCTGTGCATATCAATCAATGGTCTTAAAATGATGTTAGGTTGGTTATAGAATCCGCCCAAGGGAAAAATGATACGTCGATAACTTAAGGCCAATATATGAGGCTACCGGACACACGAACGATCTTATGTCTGATCTTCTGTACTCTTAATGGAATGCTTCTAAAAAGGCGCAGCTGTTGTAAAGCTGCTTAAACACATCAACTATCTGCTAGTAACTAGATTAACATGGTAGTTTTGAAGAGCCTGCTACATATCTCCCTTAAGGTGAGACTTTTGAATTTTTTGTAAAAGGCCCGTATTTGTTAACTTTTTTGCCTAGACTCTTCGTTGTCCTTGAACAAGAGGAGTTCGCAAGAGACTATCTCTTCACTGGTCCTCTCTGCTGTTTTGTGTGAGCGCCTGCAACCATTCGTCAACAACATGATAGGTCCCTATCAGTGCGGTTTCAGGCCCGGGAAGTCAAATCTTCACATCCTCGAAAAAAACCCAAGAGATGCAGATCGACACCAACCACCTATTTGTCAACTTTAAGGCCGCATATGACAGTGTGCAAAGAGACCAGCTATACAACGCCATGCCTAGTTTTGACATTCCTGCCAAACTCGTCAGGCTGTGCAGGATGACGATGGAGAACTCTCGCTGCTTCATCAAGGTCGGTAACGAACTCACCGAGACCTTCAATGTCAAAAAAGGTTTTAGGCAAGGCGACGCGCTGTCGTGTGACTTTTTCCACATTGTACTTGAGAAAGTCGTGCAAAACTCACACGCCACTACTTAAGGCACGATCAACCAAAAGTCCGTTCAACTGCTTGCTTACGCGGAAGACATTGACGTGATTGGTCGAACTCAGCGAGCCGTCAATGAAGCGTTTGCTTGTATTGAAACGGAGGCGGCAAAAATGGGTTTAGCGGTGAATGAGGGCGAAGCAAAGTATATGCTGTCATCAAGAAAGGACACACAACATCGACGACTCGATCAGAACGTCACCATTGGCAGCTACAACTTCGAGAGCTAATAGAATAGAATAACTGTTGCTAACCGCTGTTTCTTTGGGCTCACCACGAAATGCGTGCAATATACGCCGAAAGGAACCTATTGTCAATTAATTTTTCTGTGATGTCTCTGGAGTCCCAGATATCGTTACAAATTTAATTTATTTTGTTATCTCTATTGTTTTCGCCGATCTAGCCTTTCGTCATCACCTTCCATCGCTTGCCGGTCGTATGCTGCCACGGGTGTTTTGCTGGTTGATTCAATCCCCTGGTGGATCATTTTTCTTTGCATGGCGAGTTGCGCTGGAACGCATTCCCACACTTTACTCGTGCAATCTAAGGTCAAGACTAGTGGATCCTATTACTTCAGGTCGTTGCTGCTCGTATTGTGATAACTTTGACTATTAAATTGATAAAAAAAACCACGCCACACAGCAATCTGACACATTTGACGGGATATTCTGTTGCTGAGATCGACATCCGATATCGAATAGCCTTCCATCTCTGGTCTCGACTTATCATAGTTTTATTGTTAGAATCCGCAGCCTCTCGGAGTCTGAAAACAAATCTTCCTGAATCAATGGCCGAGCTTTTGATCGATATGTATCAAGAAGTTGTCGTAGAAAATCTTCGTTCGAGGTGGACCTGGACCTCCCCCAACATCGGTCCGGTCCGGCTTAGGCTCTCCATCTCCTCGACTTGGTGCGTTGACGTCCCCTCTTGCATTGTCACACCGGCTAAGATTTCTCCGGTCGGCGCTATGTTGTTCATACGCTGTATAATCTTTTCGTTATCTTTGGCGCTGGTTCCAAAGACGCTCGATTAGATGTCGCGGTACATCATATACTGTTCGCGGTGGAACCTTCTTCTCCAAATGCCACCACAGCAAGCAGGACGATAGATCGCGAGCAGAACTTTGCTCTCGAAAGGACCAAAAATCTCTTCGCCCTGCTTGGCTATTGCCCATGTCTGTGCACCGAAGACCATGGAGGGGATATTCAAGGTGTCAACTTAATCTTCCGATAGAGGGCCCAAGTAAGCCCACAGAAACTGCAGTGCCAAGAGTTTTGTCTGCGTTCGATCTCGGAACCGGTCCTCGGAGTCGAGGTAGACAAAGTCTTTCACTACGTCGATGTCTACAATCAACTCCGCAATCTGTAATAAACCTTTTATCTTAATTGAAAGCGTATTTTTTAATTAACTTTCGGATGCCTGTATGGTAGTGACACCAAACCACCCATAAAAGGATGCGTTTATCTTTGAATCTTAAAGTTAGGCTATCGATCGATTAAACATTTTCTAATTAAATCTGGATCCGGTGATTTAACCAATTTCCAACGCGACTGTAGTTTTCCATGTGCATGACATTTTATAACCCTAATGACTGTCATAGGCAACCGCTCATTTTCCATGGGCAAAAAAATAAGGCTCCATGAAACGTGGTTGCCTATTCATCACTGACCAGAACAAAAACTCGCATCATTACGACCAAAAATCGGTCCCCATTATGACAGATGACACACACATTGTCCCACGGTTAAATTGCGCCATAAGGTCCATGCAGCTATTAAGCCGCTAGTTGGCTTCGGTCAGTGGTTAGATTTTTTCGTCATGCCATTAATTGGCCAGCCGCCGATCATCAGCACGCACAGCCATGTCCACGTAAATATGTATGTAAGCACGTTCATCGAGGTCATCCTTTCGTAATCATTTCCCGATGTTGGGTAATTTTGCTTGGCGTCGCACAATCACATCGTCCTTCGTCATTGCATTACAATGATTATTATCATTAATCGAAATGATTTACCACCTCTGGTGGCGCCCTGATGCTCAGCTATTGCTGTGCACATTTCCTGTGTCGAATTTGAATTGTTTTTTGGCGCAAGAGAAATGCCTAAGGATTGCTGGGGGACTATGAAAGTGTGTATTGCTTGCAGAGTGGTGCGCAATTTACAAAATAACTTGCAGTTGCACATAACTTAGCTCGAGGGCGAATGCGTCTTTATTGCAGAGATTCCCCAATTTGAAGGCTGTAAGTATATTTCACCAGATTTTGCCTTCGGCGGCCACGTTTCGATACGCTCTGGCACGCTGCAGTTGCATAAAGAGTTCCCATTGCAACTGGGGAGAGCTGCATTTGGAAAATCAGACACAGGAAACGTAATTAAGTGTACCTCGCGGCAGGACGGTCAGTCTATGGAGAGTGTGTTATTTCCGAAATTTTATTTTTCTGATTGTGTTCCTTATGAAATCGCTTAGTAACAGGAGCGAAGAACATTGTATAATAAGTTCTACATTTGAAAGGACCGCCGATTGGGATTCTTATTGTTATCAGAATGCCTTGCATTTTTATTCGTGATGTAGTTCTAGAGTTAAGTTAAGTTAAGTTCTATTAGCCTCTTTCAGCGAACTCCAACTATCACCCCCGCGTGGTGGGTGAATTTTGGGAGTACCCAAGATACGTTGTTGGCTGCTAACGAGAGGAGGCAGACGGTGGGTTGAGTTTGGACTAGGGCTTAGGGCTCATCTCTCTTTATGGGTGGCAGTGGAAGAGCCTGATTCAAGGCGAATTTTCGGAACTCAGCTTTGCAGAAGCTATTTTGTGCGCATTCGTTTTAGAGCTACTTCGGCATACTTGGAGATGAGGTCTTAGAGGTTTTTCATTAATAGAGTCAGTAGCGGGAAGTAGTGGTCAACTACGGCACTTACAACTTCGGTAAATAACCGACACCGGGCACCATTGCCAAGGGAGAAATAGAGAACTTGGCCTCCCTGTTAGAAGTTGTTGGTGCTGTTGCCATGCAAAAACTTGTTCGGCGAATGAAATAAGGTCAATGGCGAGTAGACCATCGAGAAAGTGGGATGTTAAGGGACGGGCAAAATAAGTTGAAAAACTACGGATAGCAATAAAGAGAGGCGCTTATTTTTAATTGGTCGAGGCGTATACGTCTTAGGATATGTGCATAGAAGCGAATGCTGCATGACAATGGATGCCAAGGTAAAATTGGTAAGCATTAGGTCCCATTTTATTTCAATAAACCCTAATTGAAGCACATTTGGCAATTTCAAAGCAAAAAATATGGCCCATCATTGGCCTATCTTTTTGCCGATCCTCCAAATAGAGGATCTCCTTGAGTCAACGTTCAAGAGATACTTACTTACTTAAGGTGGCGCTACAGTCCGGGGTGGACCTGGGCTTCAACCAACAAGCGTCTCGAGCCAGCTCGATCTTTAGCCAGCTGTCTCCAGTTTCGCACAGGAGCTGCTTCATCCGCTTTTGACAGAGTCCATGCCTCCGCGCCATATAGCAGGGCTGGGACGATTAAGGTCTTGTAAAGCGTTACCTTGGTTGTTCGAGAGGGCTTTGTTTGCCAATTGCTTTCTTAGCCCAAAGAAGCACCGATTGTCAAGAGTTATTCTTCGTTTGATTTCAGCGCTGGTGTCATTGTCTGAGTTGATAGCAGTTCCTAGGTAGACAAAGTTCTTGACTACCTCAAAGTTATATCTGTCTGCCGTGACGTTCTTACTGAGGCGTCGGTGTTGGGTGTCATTTCTCGTTGACAGCATATATTTGATCTTACCCTCGTTTACCGCTAAACCCATCTTCGCGGCCTCCGTTGCAATACTCACAAAAGCGCCATTGACATCACACTGCGTTCTTCCGATACTGTCAATATCGTCGGCATTTGCAAGTAGTTGGACGGACTTTTGAAAGATTGTTCCTCTGGTGTTGGCGTTCGAGTTTTGAACAATTCTTTCAAGAACGATGTTGAAAAAGCCGCATGACAGCGCGTCGCTTTGTCTGAATCCTTTTTTGACATCAAAGGCCTCGTCAAGAGATAAGTCTCCCTAATATCGGTTGCAAAATTTTCTTTGTATCATGTATATCTGTATGACCGTTTCTCTCAAAACAAGCAAGAGCTTCTTCAACTTTTGAGAGAAAAGTTCTGCGTACGATCTTTGGTCCTGTTTGCGTTGATTGCGCTTGAAGAAAAAGGTTCAACTATGAATTGTACGGGCTGTACAGCGGCATGCTATAAGTACCCATAAGTACCTTGGCGAATTTAAGTTTTACATTGAGAGGGAGAATATTTTTCCTGATTGACAAGCCCCTAAGATCAGTCCATGTCAGCAGACTATTCCAAGGTTCGTTACGCACGTAACATAGTCTATTATCGTTGAGTTGAGTTCTATTGGCGGAAAACTGGATACTGAAGAGGGTTGTTTCGAAAACCGGTTGACCATTATCGGTAGCCCAATGGGTTATAGAGCACAAATCCTCATTTATTTTTGCAACTGAGTCTTCAACCATACCTAGAGGGAAGCTTAGGTAGGCTTGAACATCGTCTGCATAAATATGGAAATTACAATACGACAACACCGTTCGAAGGTCATTTTAAAACATTGAGAATAACAACAAACATTGAATGGAACCTTGAGGGACACCACAACGTGCATCACAAAATGATGGAAGTCTTGAATTTGGGTAAACGGCGTGGCACCTAGTTAAGCGTCTTCGGATCTAACACTTAAGCTGGCTAGGCCATGTAGAGCGGATGGACACCACATCTGTAGTCCGATGAGTATTCGATACCGAGCCATTAGGACAGTGCAACAGAGGACGTCCTTGCACTAGATAGGGCACACAAGTGGAAAAGGACCTCAACCAACATGGCGTGTGCAGCTGGAGGCAGCTGTCTGGAAAGGCATATTGGTTGAGGCCCAGATCCACCCCGGACTGTAGCGCCATTCAAAGAAGAAGAAGAAAATCTGTATGACCTTATATCAGAATGGCTTCAAATCAAGAATGTTCACAACAGACCAGATCTTCAAGCTACAGCACATCTTAGAAACAGACTCATCTCACCACGTACTCATCGACTTCAAAGTGCTTTAGGATGTTGGTGAAAAGGAGACGGTCTTCATGTGAAAGGCTCGGGCAAGCCTCTTCTAACGAATAATAAAAAGACCATCTTTCAGAAGTTAGTGGGTTAGTTAGTTTTGAGTTTTAAGTTCAATTTTACAATGTAAAGATTATCCTAAGTCATTCATGGTTTGGACTATAGCCGTCTACTATGTTGACAAAATATGTACTTAAGTCTTACATTAAAAATCTCTATCTATGATACGCTTTCTAAAACAAAGTGCTGCTACTGAATAGTCATATAAAGCCTTCCATACATTTTCTCCATTTAAATTGCTAATTACTTCTTTTTCTTCTTCTTTGTGTGGCGCTACAGTCCGAGGTGAATTTGGCCTTAACCAACATGCCTCTCCAACTAGCGATCTCTGGCTAGCTGTCTCCAGTTTCGCACACCAAGTTGGTTGAGGTCCTTCTCCACTTGGGTGCGCCACCTTAAACGCGGGAGTCCTCTGTTGCGTTGCCCGACAGGTTCGGCTTCGAAGATTCTTCGGGGCGGAGCTGTGGTGTCCATCCGCTCTACATGACCTATCCACATTGGATCCGTAGACGCCTAGGTAGGCTCATGGCGCATCGCTGTACAGCCCGTACAGTTCGTGGTTGAATCTTTTCCTCCAAAATATCGCCCGTAGAACTTTTCTCTCAAAGAGACCACGGACGTCTTCATCCGCTTTCGATATTGTCCATGCCTCTGCGCCGCAGGACTGGGATGATCAGTGGCTTGTAAAGAGTCAACTTGGTTCTTCGAGAGTGGGCTATATTACTCAACTGCCTCTTGAGCCCGAAGAAACAGCGGTTGGCAAGAGTTGTCCTACACTTAATCTCGGTACTGATGTTGTTAGTACCGTTTACCCCGGAGCGGAGGTAAATGAAGTCCTTGACTACCTCGAAGTTACCCTGCCATTTGTTACGTCGATGTTGTGTGTCCTTTTTTGAGGACAGCATATACTTCGTTTTGTCCTCATTCACCGTCAGACCCATTTTAGCCGCTTCCGCCTCAATGTTAGCAAAAGCCTCACTGACGGCTCGCTGAGTTCGGCCAATTGGCGTGTAAGTTTTGCACGACCGTGGACAATCCGTCCGCTCCAGCAGCTTTGTTCGACTTCAGTCTAGATATCGCTATCTTGACTTCGTCTAGATCGGGGGGACGGAATTCTCTTCTAACGTCGTCCATTGCCTGGAGTGGAACATTCTGCTTGACAGCGGTATTGGTGTCCACTTCGCCGTTAAACAGTCTGCAGAAGTGATCCTGCCAGATTCTCAGTATCGACTGCGAGTTGTCCCTTTTCGTTCCGACTTCTGTCCGATGTTTGTACTCTTTGGATAGTTGTTTCACCCGCTGGTAAAACTTTCGGACATTATTTCTGCCGTACCACCTCTCCATTTCCTCGATCGCGCGCTTCTCATGCTCCTTTTTTTTCTTTTTGAGAAGCCGGTGCTCTTCCCTTCTTTTAAGTTCGTAGAGCTCACGTTCTTGCTTCTAATCGGGAGAAGGCCGTAGAGGTCCAGGGTCTAGCTTCTCAGCAACCATTGCGGCTGTGCGTGCTATTGTTCTCCGAACGGCTTTGTTTGAAAAGCTTTCTCTAGACAGGAAATACTACCCACACCGCTACGGACCACCACATCCGTCAATTTAATTCTGAATGTAAAAAAATATTCTTATGTGATGAAAGACAGCAATTTAAACAGTCTATACCACATATCTGTTATATTCTATAAATTCAATTATGCTGTCCTTATATAAGCCCTCCACTTACTGATAGGCGAGAATCGAAAAATCTCTGGAGGTTAAAGAACACACGCTTGTGACATTTCTCGACATCGAAGGGGCGTTCAACAATATCAAACCGAAAGCAATTTCACTTGCGCTTAACAACAGCGGGATGGGAAAGTCCTTTGCGTTTTCATTCATAAGCCGCTCAGCAGCAGCTTAACACACTCTCAGATGAGAGGCTAAGATCCATAAAGGAGAATACGGGCACCCCACAGAGAGGTGTTCTGTCTTCCCTTCTTCGAAACGTAGCTTTAAATAACCTGCTATACTGGAAGAGGTTGGATGTAAAGTTATTGCCTATGCGGACGATATTGCCATATTGGCATCCGGCAAATTCGTCTCTACTTTAAGAGACATAATGCAGAACGCCTTCGACAAGCTGGAAGCATGGACACAAACATGCGGACTCGGATATCGTACTCCTCACCAGGAGATACGAAATTCCCTAGTTTGACCCCTCACTGCTGTGTGCCACTATATTACAGCTAACTACCAGTGGGAAATATCTGGGTCTCACTATTGATAGCAAGCTAAATTGGAAGCTCAACATCTAGGAAAGGGACAAAAAAGCCTCTTCTGCCATTTTTAGCTGCCAACAAGCCATTGGATGGGAATGTGGCCTACAACCACGCATCGATCACTGGATTTTCACCTCTATTGTCAGACTGACACTTCTGTATGGGGTCTCAGTTTGGTAGACATCACTGAACAAGGCTATCAACTACAAGGCACTCTGTCGAGTACAAAGACTGGCCTGCCTGTATATCAACCGTGCATTGAGGAGTACTCTGTCAGACGCACTGAATATTCTCCCCCATCTTCCTTCATTGGAAATCTTCGGGAAACAAACAACAACAGCAAGCTTGGACTGGATGTCCGAAAAACAGACGTTGGGCGATCGTGTGCGTATTTTTCCAGATAGATCGAATACAAGCGAAGGGGTGTGTGCGAGTGTCTTTTCCCAAGATCTCAACATTGCAATCTCCTTGCAGCTCCCTTAGACTCAGCAAGCACACTCAATAAGGACTCTCATAGGAGTCTTAACCGGTCACTGTGCAATTGGCACTCATGCTCGCAGGATGGGTGCTTATGTTCTGTAAAGGTTAATGAAAGACTAACGACGAACCTTCGCAACAACTCGACATTTTCTTTCATGTGGATGCTCCGTCTGGACGCCCATTCATTCCTGACTCTTGCTACAGCAGTATGTCAAAGTGAAAAAAACCCAAATTTCCAGGAATTTGTCCACACTTCTTTTGCACCAATGACCGCGCGTGCGACTGAAAACTCACCAATTTTAAAACCCACTGTGACGGAGATGATTTGTTTTTAAAGTTAAATGAGCAAATCATGAAACGTAAGCCCACATAGTGAATTATCTTGTGCCTGGCATTGATTAATACCGCTCGTTGTATCTTCATCTGAACAATAAATCTAGACTTGTAATTTTTTGGGAATTTATTTCCATCATCCGGAACATCGCATGAGTGACGAGCAAATGTCCTCATTTAAGTTATGCATAACTTATTCAGACAGCGTTTCAGAGTGAATCTTTAAACTCACATAATGTGTTTACGCCAATGAATGTAATAAATAAATCAACCCCTTTTCAATGTCCTCAGCCCCACTGTGTGTCATCCGATGTCCTGTAGGTATGGCTGTAGGGATTTCGTCCTTTATGCACGTTTCTTAAAGTAGAATGGGATATAAATAGAAGAGGAGAACAACATGAATGGAAAAAAAAATAGGAAAAAGATCCGAAAGAGTTTAGAATTCCAAATAAGCATTCTTTAGAAGTTCGGACGATGGATACTGGACACTGCCATTGTGAACAACATGCTCCCGAACAGAGATTTTTAATGAGTTTTGCCCTTTTTATAATTAATGAAACTTTCCTACGGACTCCTTGTACACTAATTTCTCCTCTCAACTCCGGGCTGTCCCCTTTGAAGTTAGTCTTTGTTGTATTCTCATCCTGTACCAAGATGCTCTTGACGAGAAGCGGGTGTGGCAGAGAAGGCGGACGGCCAGGCCGACAGAGCATCTTGATGTAAACAAAATGCCCAGGACAGGGATAAGTTTGCCGTTCTATGGTTTATTTTTTTTTGTTGTTCTCTTTATTTTTCGACCGTCACCGAGCAACTTCCTGCATATCTCTTGTGCCGCTGGATATGGTTATGTATTGTGGTCAGTTTGGAAGGTTTCAAATCGAAGGAGTAAATAAAATGACAAGGCAGCTGGAGGAGCATGTATATCACTTCGGTCCTTAGAGAGAGGACATGTCCAGAAGGAAGATTCAAGTTTGTCTCAACTATGTATTTGGTCGATGGTCCCGCAAAGTTGGCCAACAAGAATTGCATTTTAATCAGTCGAATGGACTTCATATGCTATGGAAGGTCAGGCGATACAGCAACCTCGCAGGATGTGGCTGTACGCTGTACGGAAACGAAATTCAACTGCCAATTGGAAGGGCTAATTAGAATTGTAAATTTTCCATGGGACATCTAAGAAATGATTAAAGGAAAATATAATGTTTCCCTCTTTTCACTGGTTCAGGACTCGGCATACCGAGAAAGGAACACCAAATTACTGACTCAATAAGGATAACAAGGTTTTGTTTGCCTTTTCTCCTTCGCCTCTTGCCCTTTTAGGGAGCATCTCATGTGAATATAATGCAAGGAGTACGACAGGAGAATTAAAATAATTGGAGGGAAATTTCATTAGTTCTGGTTCGCTTTTCCGAACGTTGTGTATCTTTGGTCTTTTCAAGTTTTGTGGTTGATTATTCTGAGCATAATTTCAATTCTTTTTTTTTGTCTGAGTTCGGGCTTTAGGTTTAATTCCATTAATGAACGTATTTTCTAAGCTAAGACACACATTATCTACTATATCTGCGTGTAATTTTTCTCGGTACAAAGGACTCTTTGACTGGGAAATCGACCATCAGGTTGGGAGAAAATCGAAGAAGGCGGATTGAAAAGAAGAAACCGAGAATACAGATCGTGCATGCACCACGTGGCCGTACACTGTCATGTGTAATCAGATAAGATGTGTTATATATTGGACTGTAGGATCCAACTTTGATGGTTTGATAATGTTACTCACTTGTCAGGTCTCACTCATGTAGGAAATGGAAAGCGCTGGACATGACTGTGCATGAAGTGTAATTTTTACATTCCTACCAAACTAGTCACGGTGTGCAGAATGATAATAAAAATACTCTCCATTAAGGTCGGTATCGAACTTACTGAGATTATCAACGCACAGAGGAAGGCTCAAAAGAAGCCTTTGGTAGCATTGTATATGGTGTCTTCAACCATCAGCGACGGCTTGGTCATATCGTCATCATAGGTTTACTTTGAGATAGTGAAGTAAACCACCAGCAGTACCGTTATAAGACGATAATCACTTATATTTTGTCCACTTGCCAACAGGCAATAGGTTAGTAGAGCCCCTTCTCAAATGACTGTGCTAACATTGCGTAATACCTTTGTAATCTCTGTTCTGCCATATAACGCGGCATGGAGCAGGTTCTGAGTTCAATACTTGGTTCTGACTGTGTTGATGAAATATGGATGAGAAAATTCAAATACGAACTCTAGCTTCTCCACAAGGACAAAAGTTCTGCGAACGATCTTGGATGCTGTTTGCGTTGATGGCGTCTGGAGGAGAAGGTTTAACCAAGATTTGTACAGCGGCAAGCACCTAGTTAATCACCTTTGGTTCCAAGGCTTAAGATGGCTAGGTCATGTTGAGTGGATGTACACCACAGCTGCAGCCCAAGGGTCTTCGATACCGATTCATTATGACAGCGCAACAGAAGACGTCCTCGCACGAGATGACGCACACCAGTGCAAAAGGACCTCAACCAACTTGGTGTGCGCAGCTGGAGGTAGCTGGCGAAAGATCATGCTGGCTGGAAAGGCATAATGGTTGAGGCCCAGGTCCACCTCCGACTGTAGCGCCAATCAAAGAAGAAGAAGAAGAAACGAAAACTATGCGCCGCCGCACAGCGTTTTTATTGCATAGGAGAGTTGGAACAAAATCTGTAACCCTATAACCCGTGTACCGCCCTTAATGAAAAATCACTGGACAGTGTTTGGCATCAAGCTGTTTGGTCAAAAATGCGTGCTTAAGGTGTTGATGAGTCTCTGGTTCTACTTTTCGAACCATTTTATCCAAGTGGTTTTTAATGGGTTCAAGTCCGATATGCACAAAATTAATGCTGGTCTCCCCCAAGACTGTGTTCTGTCTCTGTCTGCTGTTTCTAATCCAACCCACATCTTCGCTGATGACAGCACTCTCAGCTTTTCATATTCGTTTCAAAAGCCACAACCCAGCCCTTCGGACGTAGTATTGGAACTGCAGCGTATGAATTCCGATCTTGAAAGCATAATTATATAGGGAAAGAGAGTAGAATTCAATGATTCCAAAACTCAATGCTGTCTGCAGTCTCCAAAGCGATCTTCTGAAAATCAGCCATTGTCCATGAATACCGCTTGTATCGACGAAAACTGGAAAACTTTCCATCCTTGGTGTGTGCATCAACACAACAATTAGTTGGAACGATCGAGGTTGCCAAAAATGCTGCGTAATGTTTAGGTTTCCCTAATCGATGCAAGTCAGTCCAGCTGTTGGGATACGCGAATGACGTCGACAGTAGCTTTCACAGCAATTGAGGAACAGGCGGAACGAGCTGGTCTAAAGGTCAACGAGGACAAGACAAAATATATGCTGTTGAGCAAAAAACGATCCACTGCACACCACCTAGGCCAAACGTTACAATCGGGGCAAACTTAAACTCCACGAATGACGATGCTACTTCGGTTTGTCAAAACAACTCCTGACTCGAAGGACCAAAGTCATGCTCTACAAAACCCTTATTCTGCCAGCTCTGCTTTATGGAGCTTAAAGCTGGACATTAAGTAAGACTGCAGAGCTGATGCTTAATGCCTTCGAAAGAAAAATTCTACGTCGGATATATGGTCTCGACTGCGAGGACGGCGAATAGAGGAGATGACACAACCGCGAACTCTACGAGCTGTACAAGAATGTGGATGTAGACCAGAAGACAAGGATCCTTCGACTACGCTGGCTCGGCCACATCCAGCGAATGGACAGCAACGCTTACGCCAAGAGGATTTTTGAATCCGATCCTCTTGGTTCGAGAAGGAGAGGAAGACCGGACCTCCGGTACAGAGACCAAGTCATCGCGGATGTAAGACAGCTTGGCCTTGATGACTGGTAGTAGCGTGCCAAGGACCGTCACCGATGAAAGCTCAGACCCTTCATGGTTCGTCTGCCCGATAAGTAAGTAAGTAATCGATGCAAGAAACATTTACCGCCTCTGATTTGCCTTTGATATATAAGGCGCATATTCGCCCCAAGCTTGAGTACAACGCTCATATCTGGCCTGGCGCCCCAAAGACCACCCTGCATCTACTAGATAGAATATAAAAGCGAGCAAAAAAACTTATTGGAGACAACAATCATTCGAACATGGCCGTACCGTGCCCTCCTTGTCCGTGTTTTATCGCTGTCTTATCAAAAGATGCTCAAGTGAGCTAACAACTGCATTCCTCCTCGCCGTGAGTTCACCAGCAATACAAGTCTCGCAAGGAATGCCTATCAGTTAAGCCTGCTTTCGGACTCACAGTTAAATTAAGAGACTCATTCTTCAGCTGCACTACATGAATATGGAATGCTCTTCACAGGCAAATATGTCCCACAGTCTACAATTCACCGATATTTAAGACCAATGTGCCTATGTACCTCCTCTCCCTTTATACCTTTCACCCTTGCTGTGTCTTGATTCCGGACAAAAAATATTTATTATTCTTGTGAAGAGTCCGAATAATTAGGATTATCTTTTTATCTGCATTCACTACAAAGAAGCTCAAAGAAGGCTACACTATATCAGTTTTCAAATGACAATGCTCGAATGTCATGCCCTATCGTTTCTGTCCATGTACACTGAATATTTCACGTCATTCCAATAAAATATGCCATCTGATATCAATCCTCCCTAAGATAAATGATAAATCGTTTTCGGAAACGCTGCAACCTTCCTAGAAAATAGGAAACTTTCAACTTCTAAACGTTGAAGCTCGAAATTCAAGCAACATCGTTTGTTTACGTACACCAACGATGAATTTTAAGAAGTGCCCGCTGGTTTTAAGGTTGGGAACATAATTACTTCGTTTGTCAACAAAGTTGAGCCGGAATGAAACTGGTTATCGATATGAATACTAAAGTCGGTAATATTACTTCAAATGATTCATGCATTTGAACTAATACACTTAATTAATAGTATTAACACTGTAAGATGACTTCAAGCAGACAGTTCATAGTAATGCTATCGGCTTCTTCCTTGGCATAGAAACCTGTGTACTTGGATTATTGGAGAATTCTTTGAATTTCCTGTGCATTCAGATACGCACTTGAGACAGATATTCAAACAATAACAACATCATTTTCGATTGGTATCGAAATGCTCGGACTACGGCTGGATATTCATCTATCAACGAGTATCGATTATGTTTGACCGAATGCCCTGACCTGTAATCCATACGCATGCATTTGTTAAACAAAATTGCTCTTACGTTATCCCTAGTTGCAGGTTTGATTGTTTGAGGTGAAGGCCATTGTTAATGCATAAATTATACCAAGAACACTGTTCCTTTGCGGATAGTTCACATCCCCTGTCTGCAGTGTACCACAGTTACATAACTACCAATCCGACGCACGTTGCCTTCGTCAAAACCTACAAATACGAATGGGAAATGGTTGAATGGAAATGTATCCTTTCAATGCGATCTATTTCAGATCAATTTCATTTACCATAGACCATGGAAGTGAGGGTGGGTCGAATGAGCCTGGGCCTCCTCATAGGCGGGGACAAAGAGGCAAGAAGCAAACTTTTCTAAAGTTATAAGCACAATAAATCATTTTGAATTTGAAATAATAAAAATAAATGACGGCACGACGGGATTATCTTTTCTCGTGCTCAGACTTAGGCCGTACTTCTTTCGCAAAAGCTCTTTTCTAAGCAACTGTGCCACTGAAGCGGAACCGATGTCCTGTTGCGTTGAAAGCGTATTCCACGGTTCTCCCTTTTTCGATACACCGAACGCCTCGCTCGGAGGGCAAATGGGACGCATATAAATCATTTGTTTAAAGGCCGCTCCACTGGGCGGGAACGCCTTTTAACAAAACCCATGATAAAACTCACATAAGAATTCAATTTCCCCAGAGAAAATATTTATTCCTGGACATATAATGAGTTTCACATATTGCATCCCCTGACTCGGACTCGGAGCGTGTTCCTTTGCCACGGGTGGTCGGTGAGTGTGGCTGTCGAATGAAGAGGGTTTAGGCGGAGGTCCCAAAGTGATGCCATTTATTAGTCACAGTAATGTAAGCGTCATAATTTTTTCCTTCTTTTCTCCTCGTTTGGTTGATTCCTGGGTGCCACTATGCCAAGGACGGTTAAGATTGAGGGATAAGGACTTGATGACGAAGCGAATAGTTGATCGTCTAAAGAGCATTATCCAAAGGTTCAATGGTTTTAAGCTCGCTCCATCGATTTATGTCTGCATTAACAATATCAATGTCAGACGTCCTGCCCAGACCAGTCCGGCAGTGCATAGTGTGTTAGGCCGGAGTGGTGGTGACCCAAACGTTGGGACAAACATTTGCGGTCGGCTCCATAGAAAGGTTGATGAGTAAATTTTCAGATGACACTCTGGTTAAGGGGGGCAAGTGTCTAAACAAAACTTCAACTCAAGTGTATGCCCATGGCGTGGCAGAAATCGAAAATATAACCCATCGTAGGATGTGAGAGCATTTAAAGGTGACGGTCAGATCCTTTACTGGAGCTTTCGTTTCACAAGGATACACGGATTTAATGGACGAGAGGATGTTCGAAATTTGGTAAATTTGCAAATAAACTGTATGACATGTGTGTATGGTTACTGTAGCCCATTAGAGTCAACATGACGCTGCAAGTATACAAATTCATAGAGATTCCTAAAGAATGCCTCTGGATACAGCTACTGACATTGGTATGCGATAGGATTGGCAGGGAATCACCTATTATGAGTTGCTGTCCTACTTGTACTATTCACTGAAGAAGCTATCGCCTAAGAACCGGTTTGCTTCGGTAAACAGGACAATGTCTTTGCGAATACGTCATTAATGATTACCCAGAAGTTCCGTGAACTTGGCTAAGAGGTGCGTTTGCCTCCACTTTACAATGCGAACAATGGGCCAATGATTACCAATGGTTTCTATCAATGACGAACTCAGTTTCAAATTAAAGACGCAAAGCACTCCCATTTGATACTGATTCCAATTTCCAATCGAAATTAAACACAAACATGCACACACAAAAGGTAAGCAAACTCCCCGCCTGAAAAGAAAAATAAATTAAACATAATCCGGAACTATTTACTCAGCAAAGAGCACAGCAATGTTGTTGAACTAATTAAAGCAGCAGCAGTTAGCTCTCAGATGTGTTTGTTAACAAGTCTACCGTTCGCCTGCAAGCGCTATCGTATAATCAATTCATTTAGAGCACAATAATAGGAATGCATGTGCAGCTAGGCGATAATCCGTAAGGTATTGTTCGGTACTAAACTTGAAAAATTAAATCCGCCTAAATGTACGAGTCTCGTGCAAAACGATGAACCGGATATTTCCGCAGGGAAACACTAGTACGTCTGTATAGCCAGATCCGGTGCATTCGCGAGATCGGAAATGCATGTGCCGACATGTAAAATCATAAAAAATAACGTGCAACCGCATTCGTGCGCATAAACGAGTGTTTTTGCGTCAGCTTGAGGTTAATCCTTAGTTCAGCATTTATGAAGAGGACGGTAGATAATACGCTGCCAATTGGGGATATTTTTTCGTTACATATCGTAGCAATTGATCTGAAATAACGACTGGTACTCATAGTGATAATTCCTGTATCTAAGCACTTGCTATTTTGGTGGGACTAGGCGGACATAAGGGTAGTCCTTGACGTGCAGACGGGTGTAGTTAACCTTCTTCTATGATGTCAGTCAGGAAGAATCCACCTTCCTCGCGGACAGCAAGAATCAAATTTCAAATCGATAGCAGGCCTGGAAAACAAGTGTGGCATCATTTTGGTTCATCGAAAAATTGAAGTACTACCAAAGCCCATTCCTGGTCACGAGGATGTCCTATGCTGAATTCTATTAAGGCCAAGAGACCCTTACGTTTCATATATTAAGCAAATATTGCTCCAGTGTGGACGGAGGGTGTTGCCAAAGAATTGCTTGCTTTGTTTGCAAGGATATTTACCATCGACTGCATCCGATGAGGCTGCAGAGGCTTCTCTGAGTTTGGCGATGAATATGGTACGTGAAACAGGCTGAGCTTGTGCTGGCATGCGTTTCATTTGATGCTACCGATCATTTGGGCTTACTGACATGGACCTACTACTTAAGGAAACATTAACCTAAGTAGATCTACGTGACTAATTCACGTCATGGCATGGAATAGACCTCAACGGACACATTATCTCACGGAGAGTGACGAAGTTTTCAAAATATCTTGTGTTTCGTTTTCATACGAGTTTGGCTAATTGTTCGGTAATCAAGCTGAGTAGGCTTTGGAAATCGACTAAGTAGGACAACCGTGTAGACAATAGTTTTTAAAAATAACTCGTATACTGGTTCCAAGGCAAATAAAATACAGTCGAATTGCCATGACTTTGTTGATGGTTTCGGGCTGAAGCTAGGTCATTGGACGAATGTATTCCTAGCCAAGGGTAAACATATTGTGACGTGGACAGAAATCAATTTAAAGCGCCATTTGCGATAAACATTCGAACACTATTGGACAAATTAATCGTGCATACGTAGACAACGTTTTTGTATAAAACGTAGATTTAAAAGCACAGTGGACCGAAACGCTCTGCTCTTTCTTCTTCTTTGTGTGGCGCTACAGTCCGGGGTGGACCTGGGCCTCAACCAACATGCCTCTCCAACTAGCGCGATCCCTGGCTAGCTGTCTCCAGTTTCGCACACCAAGTTGGTTGAGGTCCTTCTCCACTTGGGTGCGCCACCTTAAACGCGGGCGTCCTCTGTTGCGTTGCCCGACAGGTTCGGATTCGAAGATTCTTCGGGCCGGAGCTGTGGTGTCCATACGCTCTACATGACCTAGCCACCATAGGCGTTGGATCCGTAGACGCCTAACTAGGCTCATGTCGCTGTACAGCCCGTACAGTTCGTGATTGAATCTTCTCCTCCAGAACCCGTCAACACAAACAGGACCAAAGATCGTGCGTAGAACTTTTCTCTCAAAGAGACCAAGGACTTCTTCATCCGCTTTCGAGATTGTCCATGCCTCCGCGCCGTATAGCAGGACTGGGATGATCAGAGTCTTATATAGAGTCAACTTGGTTCTTCGAGAGAGGGCTCTATTACTCAATTGCCTCTTGAGCCCGAAGAAACAGCGGTTGGCAAGAGTAATTCTGCGCTTGATCTCGGTACTGGTGTTGTTAGTACAGTTTACTCCGGAGCCGAGGTAAGTGAAGTCCTTGACTACCTCGAAGTTATAGCTGCCCATTGTGACGCTCTGTCCAAGACGTCGATGTTCTATGTCCTTTTTTGAGGACAGCATATACTTCGTTTTGCCCTCATTCACCGCCAGACCCATTTTAGCCGCTTCCGTCTCAATGTTAGCAAAAGCCTCACTGACGGCTCGCTGAGTTCTGCCAATCACGTCAATGTTATCGGCGTATGCTAACAATTGCACGGCCTTCTGGAAGATCGTGCCTCTAGTGTTGGCGTGTGAGTTTCGCACGATCTTCTCCAGGACGATGTTAAAGAAATCACATGACAGCGCGTCGCCTTGTCTAAAACCTTTTTTGACATTGAAGGTCTCGGTGAGTTCGTTACCGACCTTGATGGAGCAGCGAGAGTTCTCCATCGTCATCCTGCACAGCCTGACGAGTTTGGCAGGAATGTCAAAACTAGACATGGCGTTGTATAGCTCGCCTCTATGCACGCTGTCATATGCGGCCTTGAAATCGACGAACAGATGGTGAGTGTCGATTTGCATTTCTTGGGTCTTTTCCAGGATCTGCCGTAGTGTGAAAATTTGGTCTGTTGTGGACTTTCCTGGCCTGAAGCCACACTGATATGGACCTATCAGATTATTAATGAATGGCTTCAGGCGGGTACACAAAACGGCAGAGAAGATCTTATATGCGATGGTAAGAAGACTGATCCCTCGATAGTTGGCGCAGTTGAAGGGGTCTCCTTTCTTGTGGATCGGGCAAACGATACTGAGATTCCACTCGTCGGGCATGCTTTCCCCAGACCATATCTTGCAGATGAGCTGGTGCATGCGCCCAACCAGATCATCTCCAGCTGCCTTAAATATTTCAGCGGGCAGACCGTCCGCTCCAGCAGCTTTGTTAGACTTCAATTCAAGGCTTCTTGACAACGACTCCATTCTTCTTCGATGGTTTGTGCAGGCGGCGTCGAACTAACAGAGAGTTTCTGGGAGACTCGGTCGGCAAAGATCCTGGCAGTCCGCTGCGATTGTAGCTTTGCGACGTCAAACCGTGGTGTTCGTTCTCGACTCCGTTGTTCTCGTGATATCCTGATTCTTACCTTGGCTACAACAAGGAAATGGTCCGAGTCAACATTGGCTCCTCGGAAAGTTCGGACATCAATAATACTGGAGGAGTGTCTGACGTCGATCGCAACGTGATCAATCTGGTTGACGGATGATTGATCTGGGGACCGCCATGTCCCTTTATGGATGTTGAGGTGTGGGAACCGGGTGCTAGCAACAGAGAGGTTACGTCCCATGACAAAGTCCACCAGCCTTAGTCCGTTACTGGACGTGGTGTAGTGTAGGCTGTGTTTCCCTATGACTTTAGCAAAGATTTCTTCTTTACCCAGCTTAGCATTGAAATCTCCTAGAACGATCTTGGTGTCAAAGCTGGGGCATTGATCGTATGTTCTTTCTAGGAGATCATAGAAGTCATCTTTGCTACTATCATCTTTGTCCTCTGTCGGGGCGTGGGCGCATATCGGGCTGATGTTGCCGAATGTAGCCTTGATGCGGATTGTTATGAGGCGTTCGCTTTTACAGTCAAAGCTTAAGACTTTTTGCCTAAGTCTGCCTCGAACAACAAATCCACATCCAAATAAGCGCTCTTTCTGCTGCAATCACCGTAGTAGATGTCGCAGTTTTTCATCCTCTTCTTGCCCGGCCCATTCCATCGCACTTCCTGGATGGCGGTGATATCTGCTTTATAGCAGTCAAGGGCCTCCGCGAGTTCTTCGGCTGCACGTGGCCTGTTAAGAGACCTCACATTCCACGTGCAGAACCGAAAAGCATGGTCATTTGTTCGTTTGCTGGGGTCGTCAACAGTAGATCGGTCAGTATCCGAGGCAAGTAGTCGTCTCTGAACAAAATTTTTTTACGTGGTGAGGGTGTTAACCCCACGCACAACCCCCAGCTGGGAGGCCAGGCCCATTTATTTTACCCTTGGGCGAAGGGTCCGGATGACTCCGGTATCGGTAACCTCGCTGAGGTTGTGAGTGCCGCCGTTGACCCTACACGATAGGGTTCCTCCGCCGCCAACTCTACTCCAAAATCCCGATATGAACTTGAAGGCAACCTTTTAGATCTGAGCTCCGAATATGTCAGAGTAGCTCTAAAAGGAGGTGTACCAGGTAGCTCTGGATGTCGCCGTTGGCTAATCTGATGATAAGCTCCTCCGCCGCCATCCGTAGAGAAGATGAGCCCTGATACAGACTCATCCACTCTCCCCCTCTCTTGTTTGCAGCCGCCAATGACGTCCCACGGGGGTTGGGTACCCCATCTTCAGTCGAAGGTGCTCGGCTCCCGGATTTCACCACGGGGAGGTGAGAGTAGGAGTTCATTGACAGAGGCTAATTGCAGACGCCTGTGCCTGCATAAGTCGCTTGTCAACGCTTCGAAATCCGCTCTGCTCTTTAAACTTTATAATATGGGAACCCTCTCAAATTTGGTTGCGTCCTACAAAATTCAAACCAGTATGCCCAAGTGCATGTGTGGAATGTCCACATTATCTAAGTGGTTTAAAACTAAATCCTGACTCCAGACAAGGTTGTTTACTGAGCCGGATATTATTTGCACTCTTTATTAAGCATATTATTGATGTCCTACCAGGAGGTGTGGACAGGCGTACTAATCAAAGTGCTTCTTTGTGCCAAGGTCCTTGCTCATTAAATTGAAACACTACAATGGATGATTAATCGTTTGGTTGAATATTGCGGTTAAAGGAGTCTAGTGGTCCCCCTTGAGAATTTAAAGGTGATAATTTTTAAAAGCGGTGGATGAAGAAACTGAGCGAATGAGAGATGGATTTCTAATGGAGATCAAATCCTAATTATGGAGGACTAATATAGTATAACTTGGTATGATATTAACTAAAAACTATGAGCCTGGCGAAACGCGTGAACGGTATGAAATGGGTCATTAACCTAGAGAATATTATATAATCGACTAAGCTATTACACTGACTGCAGATAACACTTTTCGGGATCAAGGACGAAATCATTCAAATGATTAGTACTCACTCGAATAATTAGTAGTAATTCGAGTGATCATTCGATTATTAAGATATCTCGATTACAAAAGTCTCGATTTTAAAAATCATTCGATTATGCCCATCATTAATATGGTCTGAGGAAAGTATGCCTGACGAGTGGAATCTTAGTATAGTTTGCAGATCTACAAGAAAGCATACCCCTTTACATGCGCCGACTATAGAGTGATAAGTCTCCTCAGAGCTTTCCGTTTTCGTGATATGGGCGATATTGTAAAATTAAGCATTTCAAGTCGCCTTTTTCGATCCTTTTTTTACCTCCGAGTTATCGCGTAGGGAATGTTGAGGGCTCAACAAAAGCGTCCTTCCATTCCCCATATATGAATAAACAGCGTGGTAATAAGCGATTAACTGGATCCCTGAAAAACGCTTCGTTTCCGAGATATGGGCGATCTTGTAAAATGAAGCATTTCAGGTCGCCTTTTTCGATCCTTTTTCTACCTCCGAGTTATCGCGTAGGGAATGTTGAGGGCTCAACAGAAGCGTCCTTCCATTCCCCATATATGACGCCAGAGCTTTCCTGGCGTTTTGAGTACCTGCCTGAAGCCGATCATTACTAATCTGTGAGGTCCGTATTAGTGTGTGTCCAGGTCGTGGAAATCCACAATAAATCAGATCTGCACACTATGGCAGATCCTCGAAAAGACCCAAGAAGTGCAAGACGACACACACTATCTGTTCGTGGATTTCAGGGCCGCATATGACAGCGTGCATTGAGACAAGTTCTACAACGTCATGTCTAGTTTCGACATTCTTGCCAAACTCGTCAGGTTCTGCAGGATAATGATGGACAGCTCTCGCTGCTCCATTAAGGTCGGTAACCAACTCACAGAGACCTGCAATGTTAAAATTTGAGAGAGATTTGGGCTTTCATGTGATTTCTTTACAATCGTACTGGGTCGTGTAAGACTCACTCACCAGTACAAGAGGCACGATCTTCCGTCCAGCTGTTAGCATACGCTGATGACATTGCCGTGGTTGGCAGAACTAAGTGAGCCGCCAATGATCGATGCTGGCATCGAAAGGGTCTAGCGGTAAAAAAAAGCAAAGCAAAGGACGCACAACATAATTGGCAGCAGAAATTTTGAAATAGTCAAGGACTTCGTCTACCTCCGATCCGGATTAAGCCATACGAATAACATAAGTACCGAAGTCAAACGCAGAATGACTCTTGCTAACAGTGTGTCGAAAGACCAGGTTAATTCTATATAAGACACTGACCATCCCAGTCCTGCTATACGGCGAGGAGGCATGAACAATATCGAAAGCGGATGAAAAAGACCGTGGTCTCTTTGACAGAAAAGTTCTGAGTGCGATTCTTAGTCCTGTTTATGAGGACGAGATCTGGAGTAGAGGATTCAACTACAAACTGTACGGGCTGTACAGCGACATGAGCCTATTCAGACGTCAACGTATACCACGCCAATGGCGGCTTGGCCATGTTGAACGTATGGACAACACTGCTCGAGCCCGAAGAGTCTTTGACTCAGTACCAGTGGGACAATGCAATAGAGGACAACCACGAATCTGATGGCGCACACAAGTATAGAAGAACCTCAGCTAACTTTTAGTGCCCTCAACGCCTCAACGCAAACAGGACCAAAGATTGAACGCAGAACTTTTCTCTCGAAGAGTCCAAGTGCGTCTTCATCCGCTCTTGAGACTTACGCGCCATACAGCAGGACAGGGATGATCAAGTTCTTATATAATGTGAGCTTGGTCTTTCGAGAGAGGGCTCTACTACTCAATTGCCTCTCGAAACAGCGGTTGGCATGAGTTATTCTGCGTTTAATCTCGGTACTGATGTTGTTCGCATTATTAACTTGGGAGCCAAAGTAAGTCTTCTACTACCTCGATCTTGCCTATGCTGACGTTCTGACCGAATCGTCGATGTTGTGTGTCCTTTCTTGATGGCATGGCACGTTGTGCTCTCTTTCACCGCTAAGCCCATTTTGCCGCCTCCGTTTCAATACAAGCAAACGCTTCATGGACGGCTCGCTGAGTTCGGCCAATCACGTCAATGTCGTCCGCGTATGCTAGCAGTTGAACGGAATTTTTGAATATCGTGCCCCTAGTATTGGCGTGTGAGTTTTGCACGACCTTCTCAAGTACAATGTTGAAAAAGTGACACGGCAGCGCGTCGCCTTGCCTAAAAGCTTTTTGGCATTGAAGGTCTTGGTGAGAGCGTTACCGACCTTGGTGGAGCAGCGAGATTTCTTTATCGCCATCCTGCACAGCCTGACGAGCTTGGCAGGAATGTCAAAACTAGACATGGCGCCTTAAAGTCGACAAATGAGGGGTGGGTGTCGATCGGCATCTCTTGGGTTTTTTCGAGGATCTGCCGTAATGTGAAGATTTGACTTCCGGCTCCTGAAACCGCACTGATAGGAACCCATCATGTTGCTGACGAATGATTTCAGGCGCTCACACAGACCGGCAGAGAAGATCTTGTAAGCGATGTTCAGGAGACTAATCCCCCGATAGTTGGCGCAGTCATAGGGGTCTCCTTTTTTGTGGATCGGGCTATAAATGTCTCTAGCTACAATGCCAAATTCAAACATGCCCTTCCTTGAGGATTGGCTTGTACTCCTACATATTTTCCACTGTTTTTTCTGGTCCTGATCGCAAACTGAACTAGCCGATAATAGAAACTGCTTTCTGTTTTCTACATTTAAGAACAGTTTAGGTTTAACCCTGGAGGGCAGGGTCTATGCTCACAGGGCAAAGTTGCTGATCGCTCTCAACTTGGCGGGATGCCAGCAACGATCCTTGTCGATGCATAGATCAAGTTGACATGCAGCCTCCAAGCGGCGCCCCCTGGATAGCTTTCACAACACCCGTTGTGAGGGGAACCAATGCATGCAGCGTTTCCCCAGCGGTTGTGCGGAGGGCTAACAACCCACCCACAAAAAAAAATAACTGTTACGGAAGAGCAAGCAGCCTCGGACGAACGGACGGAACCCCAACGACGACACGGCGCGAAAAAGGACTACGATTTGCGAGTGTGCTCCTGGAATGTAAGAACTCTCTACACTCCGGGGGCCGCACAAAAACTGGAAAATATCCTCACGCAGTATAAAGCGGATATTACTGCGCTCCAGGAAATACGCTGGATAGGACACGGAATTATGAAAAAGAAAGAGTGCGACATATATTACAGCTGTCATAAAAGGTTGCACATATTTGGATGCGGATTCGTCGTGGGAAAGCAGCTAAGGTCGAAGGTCATCGACTTCAAACCGATAAGCGATCGCCTGGCTGTGATCCGCATCCAAGGCAGATTCTACAACATCAGCCTCATATGTGCACACGCCCCTACCGACGAAGCTGAAGACTCTGTCAAAGAGGATTTTTACGACCTCTTGGACGGTGCCTACGGAGCCTGTCCGGAGTACGATGTCAAAATCGTACTCGGAGACTTCAATGCTAAAATCGGTAAGGAAAACATCTTTGGCGGAGTGATCGGAAAGCACAGCCTCCACGACACGACAACAGACAACGGCTTCCGACTCACAGACTTTGCGACAGCACGTAATATGGTCATAAGTAGCACAAAGTTCCCTCGCAAAAAAATCCACACAGCAACCTGGCGATCCCCGGATGGTCGAACCGCCAACCAAATCGACCATGTGCTTATTGACGGAAGACACGCGTCAAACATCCTGGATGTGCGAACATTCAGGGGGGCAAACGTCGACTCTGACCACTTTCTTGTTGCAGCAAGATTCAGAGCTCGACTGTCCAATGTCAGAAAGCTGCACCAGCCGACAAAGAAAACTTTTGACATTGGACGCCTAAGCACACCGGAGATTGCCAGAGCCTACGAAGAGCAATTAAGTGAGAGACTCTCCGGTATGCCTACGTCAAGTGCCAACGAGATGTGGTTGCATTGCCGCTCGGCCATCAAAGAGGTAGCGGAAACTACATTAGGCTACCTACCACCCCCGACAAGAAACCCGTGGTATGATGGCGAGTGTGAGCAGAAAAAACGTGCAACCGACGAGGCATACCAAAAAGCGCTGCAACGGAAAACAAGAGCAGCGCAAGAAGAGTACCGGGCTAGAAGACGGGAGGAGAAAAAGCTTCTACGCCTGAAGAAAAGGTCTCTCGCAACCTCCCAGATCAAGGATATCGAAGAGTCTAGGGACAAGCAAAAAATACGGGCCTTTTACAAAAAAGCCAAAAGCCTGGCCACAGGCTTTAGGAAAGGCACCCAGGCTCTTCGAAATTGCGAGGGTAACCTAGTTACGGACCCCCAGAGAATAGTGGATGTGTTTAAGCAGCACTTCCAACAGCTGCTTAGCGGGCCTGACCAGGAGAGAGTGATAGGGAACCAGGAAATCCCAACTCCAGTCGACGAAGAAGTCCTCCCACCTAGCTTTGAAGAAGTCGGTACAGCCATTAAAAGGCTGAAGAACAACAAAGCCGCAGGCTCAGATGGCTTACCATCGGAGCTTTTCAAAGCTGGGGGCAATGTAATGGTAGGGAGCATGCACCAAATCATTTGCCGAATTTGGGAAGATGAAAGCATGCCCGACGACTGGAATATCAGCTCCATATGCCCCATCCACAAAAAAGGCGATCCTACCTCCTGCAAGAACTACAGAGGTATATCCCTGCTCAATGTCGCCTACAAGATCCTATCCAGCGTACTGTGTGAACGTCTAAAGCCGTTTTGCACCGCACTAATCGGCACGTACCAGTGCGGCTTCCGGCCCCCAGACCAAATCTTCACACTAAGGCAGATCCTGGAGAAGACCAGCGAGTTTCAAATCGATACTCACCATCTTTTCATCGATTTTAAAGCCGCATACGACAGCATTCATCGCAAGGAGCTATTCGAAGCGATGGCCGAATTCGGGATCCCGGGAAAACTGATCCGGTTGTGTTGCACCACGCTAACACATACGCGATGCACCGTGCAGTTCGGTTCAAAAACCTCTGAACCGTTCGAAACCTGCACCGGATATCGGCAAGGAGATGCGCTGTCGTGTGATTTCTTCAATCTGGTACTGGAGAAGATAGTGCGGCGGGCAAAAGTCAACACGGAAGGCACTACCTTCTACAAGTCAGTCCAGCTGTTGGGATACGCGGATGACATCGACATTGTCGCGCGGTCCCAACGTGCCATCGTGGAAGCTTTCACGGCAATTGAGGAACAGGCGAAACGAGCTGGTCTTAAGGTCAACGAGGACAAAACAAAATATATGCTGTCGAGCAAACAACGATCCGCCGCACACCACCTAGGCCAAAACGTTACAATCGACAGCTACAATTTCGAGGTAGTAAAGGAGTTTGTCTACCTCGGGGCAAATGTAAACTCCACGAATGACATCGTAGTGGAGATCCGACGTAGAATCGCCCTTGGCAACCGATGCTAGTTCGGTCTGTCAAAACAACTGGGCTCGAAACTCCTGACTCGAAGGACCAAAGTCATGCTCTACAAAACCCTTATCCTGCCAGTCCTACTTTATGGAGCCGAAAGCTGGACATTAAGTAAGGCTGCAGAGCTGATTCTTGGTGCCTTCGAAAGAAAAATTCTACGTCGGATATATGGTCCCGTCTGCGAGGAAGGCGAATGGAGGAGAAGACACAACCGCGAACTCTACGAGCTGTACAAGGATGTGGATGTAGTCCGGAAGGCAAAAATCCGTCGACTACACTGGCTCGGCCACATCGAGCGAATGGACAACAACGCTCCAGCAAAGAGGGTCTTCGAATCCGAGCCTCCTGGTTCGAGAAGGAGAGGAAGACCGAACCTCCGGTACAAAGACCAAGTCATCGCGGATGCAAGACAGCTTGGCCTTGATGACTGGAAGCAGCGTGCCCAGGACCGTCACCGATGGAAGGCAGCAATTGCTCAGGCTCAGACCCTTCATGGTTCGTCTGCCTGATAAGTAAGTAAGTTAGGTTTAACCTCGAAACCAATGATGCGCTGTTGCTTTTTCAGGCCATTATCTGAACTGAAACGCTCTTAACAATTTAGTTCAGATTAAAAACCAACGCGTACATATGTGAGTGCAAAATTGTTCAAGTTCAATAAAGTCGTTTTAATTGCTTGCAAGCGAGTAAACGACTCGATTTTTCCGATTTCCAATTAAGGATCAATCGATTCTTCGTTATACTGAATCTAATTAATTAGAAATGAAAAGGAAACTTCGAACAATACTCGAGTCCAAGAAGAGGAACAACTCTGAAGTTCTACGTACAGAACTAATAAGCAAGTGCACATCTAACGCATGGATGTAGTTAGATGTGTTTAACGAGCATTCGAAACTTCCTATTACTCCCATTCATTCCGACATCAAAACTGATTAAACAGAGCACAGCTGAACACATCCGCAGAACTGCGGATACTATACACACGTGTGCATGAGCACGCCAACGTACATGACCTCGGCTTTTTATTTGAACAGAAGCGTAGAGTGCAGAAGCCCAAACGAGTAGTTGATAGTGATGGGGCGCAGAAAAAAGGTGAAAGGCCAGAGTTTTGAAGGGAAATCCGAAATCCTTTAGCATCACATATCCATTGATATCATGTGTTGCCGACTCATAAACTATTTGCTTCAGCTGAATTGGGGTTGCTATGCCTGGTTGAAGGCGGAGACAACAATGACATTGCAGCCCATGCATGGGTAGGGATACGGCAGCGTTGTTTCCACATCGCAATCTTTCTCTCTTTCTGAATGGGCCCCAAGAGCGAACGACGAACGAACGAAGGCAATTGTCCCACAATAATGTGATATTTTATAGCCTGATTAAACTTAATAGAGACGTGACGTGTGGAACACGTTGTTGCGATATCCTTTTTCCTACAACATCGTCCCAGTGTATGTACGAACAAGGGGCGATACACAACGCACATGAATCTCATATCCGCCTTATGCTGAGGAAAATCCTTTTCGTCGCATCGTACTTCTCTCCGTTACACTATTATTTCGCATTCAACATCTAGACGACAACCGTACCCATGTGCTTGTCGTATATGTGAACGTGTATACGTTCTAATTCTAATACACAGATGAACACGTTGCTACCGACATCCATACGGGGGAGATTGCTTCCGTTTCCTACACATGGAAACTATGAAACAACAGCCCAACTAAGCGTACATGCGAACTGGTATGTCAAGCTATCTGCACCGAAGTGAGGTTCACGATTCTGTCGCCAGATTCAGTCGCAGAAGTTGTGCAAAAGAAGGTACAAATTGTGGGTAGTGCTTTAAATTGATCAAAGGGTGACGTGTTTTGTCCTTTGATGGAACATAATTTTAAACTTTGAAGTACGTACATACAACATGCAAGTGTCGTTCTCAAGTCTGTCACGTGATGACAACTTCAATAAATGAATATTGCTCGGAATGATGTCATATTCACTTCGACGACGCTTGATTGTTTCACTTCAGCCAGCCAGCGAGAGAGAGCGAGTGCCAGTCAATCAAATCAATTTGCACAAGTTCATGGCGATTTTTGCCGGTTCCCTTCAAGTCCGACTTGTCACTTCTCTGATGATGGAATAAAACGAATGGCCAAAGAAAAGCGTAAAATGAACCTAATTGCAGTTGGCGCCACACAGTTTCACTCCGTCACTCCAACCGTGACTATCAATGTGAGTGTGTCCGAGTGTACAGAGTGAGGATATATCAAAGAGGCGGTGTCGCTGCTTGCACTTGTCAGCTCCTTGTATGATGGATGAGTGGAAAGTTAATAAAGCTAAATTATGGAAAATATCCAAGCTAAACCATGATTTTACCCAGCAGTCCTCGATTTCTCTCCAACCAACGAGGGCAGACCGACCGACGACTCCCATACAGTGAGTGATTGATCGGCCCAAATGGTCATACAGCAGTTTGAAGTGCAAGAATGTGGTAGAACTTGGAACTAACTTGGGAATAAGGTGGTTTTTGGTCAGGCGAAAAGTGTTTGTTTCACAGTTCTATGTGATTAATTTTTAATGAAAGGATTGTAACTGACTTTGATTGAATTTCTGAGGTAGCACGCTGGGATTGAATAAATCTTTCTGTGCTCTTAATGCTTCGAAAAGGTTTTGTTTTTTTTGAGTCTGACGTTTTGACTTTGACGATGCCTTACTTTTTGATTGTTTTAGTGAATTTTAAGATTTTATGCGGTATGTTCCACAAGTAACAAATTGTCTTGGTCTTGTGCATAGACTTTAATATTCTGCAATCGAAATGTTTTAGCAGCACCTGGTCATTGCGATGAGTAATGTAAGTGAATACAGAAGTGAACATCCTGACAGCCTTTGCGTTGGTAGATTGGACTGTCGGAGAACTTCAGGAAGACTCTGTCGACAGTGTTGCTTGCCATGAATTTCTCTTACAGCTTTCTATGGTCAAAGTTTTGTGGTCGTGCTCTACTCCGTTTGATAAATTCTTTCCTCGGATACAGAAATATAGATATGTACCTTCTTGATCGCATTGCCTTCAATCGGTCAGACGGTTGATTGTTCAGTGAGGTGACATACCCACTGCTAATATGTGGGGGAGGGAATCGCGTATCTAACAGGCTGAGTTCGTTTTCGGACTTGTTGTGGTGTGGAGGTATCCTATACCTTCCTAGCCCAACTTGGCGTTACAATCTCCTATGGGCATACTTTTTATAGCCCCACTTCTTTGGAGTCAGTGATAATGCTCCAAGAGTACTTCTGTCCAGGAAGGCTTCTCAAACTTCGTCGTTCGGACTCGGCAAACAACTGCAGACACATATCGAACGCACACCGAACGCTGAGAAGCTATGGCTCTATACGAGCTATGGTGGCACTCATTCATTCATTTTAATTCATTTTTATTACTACTTCAGGATAAACTTACATACTAGACAAAAATGCTTAAAACTAGTTAAATGAACAGTGTTACTATACTAACTTACTGGCCCTCGGCGGGCACTCTAAGCTAAACTTAAACTTAAACTATGTCTTTCGACTTAAACTAGCATTTTATTTGTAATGAATTCATACTGTCTGTACAACTTAATATTAAGAAAAATTTGCAAGGAAAAAAACTTAATTACAGGACTGATTTTTAGATAAAACTTACATACTAACTTACATACTACCTTAAAATAACTTAAAACTAACTTAACTAATCATACCCACATGTATACATGCGTGTATGTAATAATATACGCACATATATATATGTGTGTACTTAACCTATTTACATGTTATACACATAAGTACACTCAGTGTACGAATGTGTATACTTTTTTTTTTTATTTTTTTTTTTCTTATTTTATTTTTTTTTTTGTGTTTTTTTTTTTTTTTTTTTTTTTTTATTTACATATATACAGCTTACTGACTACCTTAAAACTACCCTACGATAAGTGAGTCGGCCATAGGTTGCGGTTTCTAGATTTGCATCTAATTCACCGCAAGACGGAGACCGACTGCGCCCCATAAGGGGGTACGCACTACCCTTTCTACCCTGGGTCTAGAGGGTTCGACGCTGGAGTTCTTTCGCTCCCCAGCCACCAGAACTTTTGGTGCTGCTTAGCAACATCCCTTATATCCCGCCTCGACACCGCTGTACTGAAACGGAGGAGACCCTCCTCAGCTCGTTGTGCGACGGAGCGGTCGTGGTTGAGTCGCCCATCCACAGTTGACCTGGCGACGTGGTAGATGAGCGGTACCGCATTTATGTCTTGTATCAGACTGCACTTGTCTAGATGGAGAAAAGCTTCTGGGGGGACGAATCCGTTATGACGTACCCTTTCGTGGTATTGTGGGTTGGGGTAGTAAGCCCCGGAGATCAGGTTATTGTTCGAGTTCATCGCTCTTGCAGTGTGGCCTCGAATCAACTTCACCAGGAAATTGTCCACTCGTATCAGGTTCGCCCTGTTGTATAAGACCTCGTTGGAGTAGAATTTTATGTACTGGGACTCTGGTGTTCTGTAAAGGCGAAGGCAAGCCCTAAGGCAGGCCCTCTCAAACACCCGAATCTTTTCCATCAAGCTTGTACTCACGTTGAACCACACGGGACAGCCATATGTGAGCATTGGCCGTATGAGGGCCATGTAGCAGATTACCTTTACCCTTGCATCGAGTTGGCTGTTGTAAAACAGTCTCTTTGTAAGGGCGAAAGCGCCTCGGGCCCTGGCTAGAGCAGCATCTACATGTTTGTTAAAATATAGATACTGATCTAGCCAGATCCCCAGGTATCTGACTACAGTCCTTTGCGTCAGTGGTTGCCCGTGCCGTCCTACAATAGAGAACTTTCGCCAATTCTTTTTCGTATCCGCCGAAGCTTTATACAACGGCGTCCTGAACAGAATGGTTTCCGACTTCTGAAAGTTGATATTCAACTTCCAGTCATCGCAATCTCTCATGAATGAGTCGAAGTCACCCTGCGCGAGCGTAATGATGTCCTCGATCTTTTTGCCTGATCTGTACACTATCAAGTCGTCGGCATACGCAATTGCGTGAGGAAGAGAACTTATTAGATCGCTCAAGAAAATGTTGAACAGGATCGGCGAATTAACGGCACCCTGTTGGAGACCATTTTTAATTTCAAAAGTACCTGTAGAGGTCACGTTGCCATTCTTGACTACGAACCGCCTACCGGTTAGCATGTTATACAGTAGGTACAGCAGTGGTTTACTAATGCCTAGCCGATTGAGCTTATAGTAAAGACCTTCTAACCATACGGTGTCGAAGGCCTTCTCCAGGTCAATCAAGCAGGCGCCCGTACATTGTTTCTGGCTCTTATTCCATTGGATATCCGACACCAGTTTCGACGCGGCATGAATAGTGTCATGCCCCGCTCTGAAACCGAATTGGTTATCCGGAATTATATGTTTGTCCTCTGTCCAGTTGATCAGAGCTCTATTTATCACCTTCTCGAATACCTTGCTGATGTTCGGAAGGAGACTAATTGACCGGAGGTTGCACGGATTCGAAGAATCTTTTCCTCGCTTGGATATGGGCTGTACAATCGCAGTTTTCCAATGCTCCGGATAATGTGCATTATTCAGAGCATTGTTAAACAGGATTGTGTACATAGTGACCACTTCCAGAGGAAGATGTCTTAGCACAATGTTGGAGATCCCGTCGATTCCAACTGACTTTTTCTTCTTTATTGATGCGAAGACCGCTTGAAGATCTGCCTTCGAAATGAACGGGGGATGAACCCCTTCGTCGGCGATGACATTGTCTGCCATGTTTTCGTCATTGAACTGGACAAAGCCGTTGTTCTCAGATCGCCATTGCTGCAGATCTTCTCGAAGTTGAGAGTTACTAGCTTGCACGCTGTTTTCCAGGTCGTGGTTCGGGCGAACACTCACGTTCACCTTGTACACTTCCTGGAAAACTGCGCCTAGTACTTCAACTTTTTCCTGCGGATCTTCGACCACAAAGAAGTCATCATCGAGTACGGCGTTATTGGAGTCAATACCTGCTGTAGTCAGTATCTGTTCATTGTCCGTCGTCCTGGGAAGCTTAAGACACGGAAGATCGCTATTTTTCTTTCGGAAGAATTTATTTATTTGTGGGAACATACTCGGGTTGTTAGATCTAACAGCCCGAATCTTAGTGTTCCAGTACGTGTTCACAGAGATTCTATAATTTTGTACAATTAACGTCTGTACATTCTTAATGAGCGATTTCAGTGTCCTAACTTCCTCGCTACGTCTGTCAGTAAACCTCCTGTACAAGGTTTTTAATCTTGACAGTAGCCTACTTTTTTGTTGGTGTAGTGCGTCAATTGTCGCATTGCGGTACAAATTTTCGTTGTTAGTTCGTGTATACCGTGGTATCGTACTGTCCATAGTTCGTTTTATTGTCTCGTCCAATTGAATTAGATACATGTCAATCTCTTCGTTTGACAGATTTCTATTGGACGGAATGTGGAGCGCGTTCGAAGAGAGTGCTCGAGTCATATGTCGGGAGAAGCGTGGCCATCGCGCCCTACTGTAATTGTAGGTATGCGTTTGAACAAACTCTCCTAATTCCGCAATGTCGTTGGGGATCTTGAATTCGGCACTAAGTCCGCAATGGTCACTGAGATACACGAATGTGTTCAAACAGTTTACAGTTTGTGAGTCTATGTCAGTCAGCTGCAGCCTTGCGTCAAACAGCAGGAGATCCAAGAACGACCCGCTTCTGGGGAAGGACGAGATCTCTGTTGCTTTCAGATCGAGTCTATACTCGACACTGTGCAAGCAAAACCAGCTATAAAGCAGGTCTCCTCTGTTGTTGGAATCTGTGTTCCCCCAATATCCATGACGGGCATTTAAGTCCCCGGCCAGAATAAAATAGTTCTCTTCCGAATCCAGACTTAGACACCGAAAGAGTGCATCGAGCTCTGATATGGTAGTTCTGGAACTGAAGGAGCCGGAGGAGTAGACCGACACCGCAAATAGCTTCCTCCCGCTACGGAGAGAAATGCACACGCTGCAGGCCTCCAACACCTGAAACCGTCGCAACTCACTACTGTATACTACTTTGTGTTTAATATTATTCTTTATGAAGATTGCAACACCGCCTCCACCATTGGAGTTGGGTCGGTCTCTTCTAATAATATTATATTTACTGTGCTCCAATATGCCTCTCTGGGTTAGCTTGGTTTCGCTAATCAGACATAGCTCTGGGCTTTGATCGTCCAACAATCGATATAGCTCATTTTTTCGTGGGACCCCTATCAATGAATTCGCATTCACTGCAAGGATCTTAAAAGTACTCTCCGTCTGCGCAGCCATTAGGCGTTGGACCGTGTGCTCTTGGCACTGAGGTTTGCGGCGCTACCTTTGGTAGTTGCTGCTTTTCCGTCCTCCCCATGACGGACGCCATTTGGGCGTAAGTCACTCCAGGAGTGACGGGTATGGCTGCCCCGAGTGGATTTTTCACTGGGGGCTGCTTCTGCAGAACCGCTTTTGCTTTCCGCTCTTGGAACTTAGGGCAGCCCCGATAGCTAGCGGTGTGCCCCGCGTTCCCGCAGAGTACGCACTTAAGCTGACTTTTGTCAGTTGTACCCTCTTTCCCCAGCGGGCAATCCTCCGATATGTGGTTTTCACTGCACTTGACGCATCGAGGCTGCATTTGACAGTTCGACGCAGCGTGCCCGAACCTTTGGCAGCGAACGCATTGGATAATGCCATCGCGCCGTCTTATACTTTCCCAAACACAATGTCGGTAGTCTAAGAATTGAATTTTCTTAAGCACATCGACTTTGCTCGTGGGTGACAGCTGTACTACATAAATGGGTAATTTCCGCCCCTCTCTCCTTGCCTTAGCTGTGGTGAAGGGCTTGACCCCGACGATCTCGACACCATCGCACACTTACTCCTGGAGCATTTGGAAGACCCTCTCCGCTTCAATAAGCGTGGGGATCTTTAAAAGCATTGCTTTACACTTCTCATTTTTGGGAGTGTATGAGAAAAACTCCAGTGTCGAAATCTTGAGACACCTTATAACTTTATTATACTGGTCCACCGTCTTGCAATGCACCGAGTATTTCTCATAACCTTTATTTTTTTTAATGATAAAATTGCCACTACCTATGGCCTCCTTACATACCTTGGCAGTTTGCTCTACATCTGGCTTGTACAAATTTATGGGTGGCACCCTCTCCTTTTTTTGTGGCCGCTGCTGTTGCTGACGAACTGCTGGCTGTTGTTGTTGCTGCTGTTGGTCTGTTGTCTTCTGCTTCTGCTTGTCACTGCTTATTGGCAGTTGCTGCTGTTGCGCTGTGGGATGTTGCTGCGTCGCTGGATGTTGCTGCGACGCTACTTTATGATTTTTGTTGGTTGTCAGCCGCTTTTGTTGTTGTGTAGCTGGCTGATGTTGCGCTGCTGTCGTCTGTCGTTGCTGATCTGCTCTCACTTGCTTCTGATTTTGTTGTTGTTGTTCCAGCGCTCGCCTGGCGAGCGTACTGGATCTAAGCACTCTGATTTCGGCGAGGAGACGCTGTTTTTTCTCCTCAATGTCTTTTACTTCGTTTTCTTTAGAGCGAAGTACTCTCTCTACTTCATCTTCAGTGTCCGAGGCTAACGATTCGAAACTGTTGCTGCTGACAGCGAACAGTCCTTCCCCTCCATCGGACACGTAGTGGACACACTCCTCTTCATCCGTCTCGGCTGTTGCATTTACAACCGTCTTCGCGGCTTCACTCAGCTCATCCTCCTGCCGCCCCTCGGCAGATGCCTTGGTGTCACGGCGTTTCACACTTTTTGGAGACGATTTATTTCTCCTCCTTTTCATAGTGCCTTCCCAGTGCACCGTTGACTGGTGGCCTGATTCTGCCGCCGGTAACTGCTCTCCTTTGTCCGCTTCTAAGAGCGCGGACCGCTCGTCTGATTCCATTTTCTCGCTCACTAATGTATACCAATATTTATTTGGCTTTCGAGAAAAAAAGTTTTATTTTTTATTGTCGCCGCCCCCAACGGGGATTGAACCGGGCACCTGTGGAGCCAAGAGCGCTGACTCTACAACTTCGGCCAATTGCTTGTTAAAGCAAGACGCGACACCAGCACTACTTGATAATTGTTCGTATAGTTTCTTTTTATTTTTGTGAAGCCGAAACACTCGCGCACTATCACTGCACAGCTCCAAGGTCTGTGAACGACTGATGGTGGCACTCATATATAATTATTATGTCACCGCTTTTCATTACATTTTTGCTGTTCCATCCCTAGCACTTCTTGGAAGGCGGTGAAAGTTTTTACTCGGTCTGTTAAGGAACAGCACATTCCACATGCAGATCCGATGCAAAAATAATTCTAGTATTTGAGGCTTGCTGTTGACTCTTAACTGGAATGTTACTACCTGGAATGTTACTACTTCGATGGCAGGGTTGGATCGAGAAGCTGCTGCATTTTTTTGTTGACTAGGTCAACTTTCCGTCATTGTTGGGACTTGAAATTTTCAAAGCGTGGTAAGTGAGGGATTTGAAAAAAAAATTGCTTTTCTAAGAAATTGTACATCCTACACAAAAGCTGCTAAATGAAATGAACAACTAGTCAATCTCCTCCATATTCACATATTTTTAACACAGTCGCAATTTATAACATTTATGACTGGTCGATTTTGTGGAGTGGATTTGAGTAGTAGGTGTGGTAGATTTGAAATTTTAGCAAAACGAATTAGATCTACCACAGTAGTGGTAGAGTCCCAGCACTGGTTGCTGTCCAACACGTATTCGTCCTTGTATCTTCTTCTCCAAAGCCGATCGACATATTCAGCTGTATATGTTTTTCTCATCACAGTCGATGCTTCGGCGCCATAAAGTAGGCACATTTGTGATGATCAATGTATTAC
This sequence comes from Eristalis arbustorum, assembly GCA_916610145.1. Taxonomy (NCBI): domain Eukaryota; kingdom Metazoa; phylum Arthropoda; class Insecta; order Diptera; family Syrphidae; genus Eristalis; species Eristalis arbustorum. The sequence continues at coordinate 50,276,871 of OU744320.1, read as the reverse complement.
CATAAATGGGATTTCGTAGTTGTTCGGGATTCAGCATTACAGCTGCGGAAAAATCTAATCTAATTTAGCCTATTTTTGCAGGCGTGTGTATTAATATTTGTTGGACTATAGACACATTTTCAAAGGAGGTTAGATTGTCTGAAAGGTAGTATCGTGCTCTATTCCTTGCACTAAAATCATCGGACAAAATTGGCCCCGGAGCCCTTAAATATAGCACTATGTTGACACTTGGTTGTACAATAAATGAGGCAACATGTACAGCTAAACCCATTTGTACAGTTTACCTTTTTAATACAAGCTAGTTTTGGCGATCTTCTTTCTTGTGCAACTCTCCAGCTAAAGCAAAGACGTTCTGAGAAGGCAAGGAAAACCTAACCACCGGTATAGAGACCAAGTCATCGCGCATGTAAGACAGCTTGGCATTGGTCACTGGTAGCAGTCTGCCCAGGACCGTCACCTGGAAGGCAGCAATTATGGTATGTAAGTAAGTTTTGTGTGCATAGGCAGACGATGCTTAGATTATATTCATTTGGCATACACTCATCTGACTAAATCTAAGAAATAAGTTGTTCACTAACTTATTCCCAACTGCGCTGAACAGCTGTCATGGATTGCAGTGTTCAGGTGTTCATCAATGTTGACTGGTTCACTCTGCCTAACAGCCGTCCTTTGGTCTTCGTTGAAATAAAACAGTCTTCAGGAGAAGTTTCCCACATTTCCAGCACCGAATGTGATTCTACCATTAGGTTCCCACCTTTATTTCGAAAGGCCTTTGCATAGCCCTCTAGCATTTTGACAAGTGCTATTTACGATTTGTTGAATCTTCCAAACTTCCAACGATCACTCAATATCTTGCAGAAGGCTATACATAATGGCATAGATAAGCTTTCTGTCAACGAATAAATAATGTGATTGATAATAATCTTGTGTTAGACCTAATGGGGCAACATTTCAGTCAACTTCAATTTAAGAGCTGAACTCAGAACTAATTACAAGCCACTTTAAGTGCATGTTTTAACGTTTTTTCGAAAATAGTCACTTTTTAACATGCTGCTAACTAGTCTCTAAATTACGACGTACCTTCAAGTTATTGCAATCAAACTTCAAACTAAAAATGACAGTTCGGATAGACAAATCTATCCGTCAACAAACGTAGTTTCACTGCTATCATTACCATATTCTTTTTCCTTTGCTTAGCCGGAACTTAAGATCAATTGCAAGAAACGGACACAAAGGTATAATTTAAAATGAAATATCGTGATGAAATGAAAGGATTAAATTACAGACTAAGCGCGAAAGCGCAGAACTATTAAAAGGAGGCACGTGACAGAAGGCACTACCCAAGGAGGTGAACTTCACTTGTTGCAAATGCGTTAAACAGAAGATGTGCTTTTAAATGGAAGATATTGAACGTGCCAAAAAATGCACGAACAAATGCACGACGAAAGGCATTTCATAATATGTGCATTCAAAGCGGTAAAGATCCTGCAACTGCAACCAAAAGCCTGTTTAATTTGATGGGTTTCTTTTTAAAGAAGTATGTGCTATACGTGGTGGTCCGTGGCTTTGTGGGAACGTGCGTCGACCCCAACCTTGACGTCGTAGGTTTGATTCCTCCTCTGTTCGACAAAAGTAATTTTCACGGCCTCAGCTCTTTCGATTTAGTGACAATGCTCAAAGAGTATTTCCTGTCTAGGTATAGCTTCTCAAACTTCACCGTTTGGAGCCGGCATAAAACTGTAGGAGAGAACAATAGCACGCACAACACTAGTGGTTGCTGAGAGGCTAGGCCCTGGCCGTCTATGGGGTGTATTATGTGCTATACGTTCTCGAAATAAATTCAAATAAACTCAACATTTAGAAATATTCATCTTCCGAACATATTTTGTACGCTTTTCTTTCACTAAAATCAGTTGACATATAGGTTTAACCGCACGTTAAACATATAAACGATGTGTCGGGTTACTTTAACCTTGGCACTAGGTAATAACTGTGGGCCTTAAGTTGACTTTAATTATCAAAACTCTTTGTTACGTGCTAAAATAATTTTAAAGTGTACTTTTGCCTGCTAAAATTTTGCGCTAATGTTTTTAGTGTTGATGTCAGAAATGTGCTCGTAATGTCGATTACTGCGTATATAACACACTGCAGATTTGATGACTTGCCTTGTCAATAGGAGTTGTCAATGGGAAGCTACTATGTACTACTACTCCCAATTAACCCGTCACCAGCGCGTTCTTGGTAAAGGCAAGTGATCACTGGGCAAAATCTTCCGGAGATGTTCTATAGTTATTGGAAGAGATGCAGCAAAGAGCCCTAATGCTTATCGTCAGGGAAATGTTCGGCTTCTGAATTTCTCTGGATGATCTGACGTATGCTCCCCTGCCGTGAAAAACTCTGTGAGTAAGCCATTTGAACCTGTGACCTTGTTATTGAGAAAAATGGTGCTTGTCATAAAACTGATTATAAGACCAAATTTAGGAATGAGTGAGCAGTTTTGCGCGGGTAGCTTGCTGACAACATCCTGTTTGCAGCACTTCCCAGCAAATGTAAGTTATGGACCCACTCTCGTTGTAAATGCACGAACTACAGGGCATAGCAAGCACAGGCTTGTCTTATGTGCCATAAGATTGTGATGTGTTATGCATTTTCTTCAGCGGCAAGACTAATATTTCAGTAGCTACATACGCTAGCAAACGCAATAGTCGCATATGGGGATGTAAAAAAATGTTCACCCCTACTAATCGCAGCTACTCATAAGCCATCGACTAATATTAACGCAAAGTGTACAGAGTATTATCCCACAAAAAGTCATTTCAAAACCAAACCATATTCAACCAACGCTGATGAACCGCAATGATTACCTATCAATGAATTTCAACTGAGCACTCAATCTACGGAGTTAATTAAGGATACGCTTTCGTTATAATAAACAAGACAAGAAAGAAAAAGTATATATTGCCACAAAACCACCTACTGACTACAGCAACGTAACTGACTTTAACCAAGCAACACCGGAAGCCATTTACCATTTCCAAGACGGATGACTGTCAGTAATTAAAACCGTTCTCCGAAGGGGATAACTTCTAAGGACGTTTCATACATATTCACGTACTTATCAATGGTCATGTGTGCGCAGTCGCCGGTGCCAGTGCCAGTACAGAAAGCAGCAAATCCGTCCTCTAAAGAAATAAATTACTTGGGAATCTAATTCGCTACCGTCTATGTTTTTTTTCTTTGCTATGCGTCCTTTGCACACTTCAGTGAGCGGTTTTTCTTCATTTTGCTAGGGTGAGAGATACCGCAATCATTTATTGCCGTGTCAGAGGAACTGTCTTAAATCGTTGTGATTTCTGCCAGTGTTTTATTAACCGGAAATTAATTTGCTTATATGGCCTTCGGTGGTGTCATTGGTCTGCTGAGGGTAATATCCTTAATTGGTAAGTAATCGCACGTAACCTGACCAGCACGCTGATTTACAATTTGAATTTTCTTCCCAGCAGCCCTTCCTAGGCGCATATCAATTTCCGCTCTCGCTTTAAATTGGTTTGATTCACTTCAGTTCTTGAAAGTTGGTCTTTTTTTCCTTCTGCCCTCTCTGGTAGTGTGGAAGATGGCAAGAAGGGAAAATGTACAAGATGGCTTATTACACAGGCACCCCTTGATCAGTGCATCTTCCACCTTTGATTGTGTTGTGGGCTGGTCGGTTTAATTAAGTTGTTGCCTCGCTCCAGGGGGTCTTTTGTGATCCATCTCCAATGTACATAAGCAGAGTGTCATGTTGACTCCGATAGTCAACTTGAAAGGACACCAAGGAACAATTAGATGGCGTTTAAAATATGTCTTGGAGGCTTTGTTGGGTTTCTTTGATAAAGTCCGTCAAAGGCACACGGGACGAATGCAATTAAATTCACAGGGGGTCGGTAGCAATATATCGGGTAACATGTTGTGTTTTCCTTATATGTGCATCACGACTATCAATGATAATCAGAAACGAATAAATACATACAATACTGCTCTTTGAAAATTCACTCATATTAGGGGTTATAAATTCATTCACTCAGCGAAGTTGTTGATTTCATCAAGCGCTTAGTAATGATAAACAAATTATTTCAGTTCGGACGAAACGTACCTGTGAACGTAGTGATTCTAGAGATGGACATCATGAATAAAGAAGTTCCTGCATGACATTAAACAAGTATGAATGGAAAGCCTTAATGTAATTCTACGACTCGATCGACACAATGTGATCTTTCTATTCTTCGTTACTCATGCTTTGATACACTCTATTTTGTATGCATCGAAGTTCACTTCAATTCCAAATGTCATGTTTGTTGTTTTAATGTGTGACTGTGAATTTGAGTGTGGATTACGTAGATGGCACCAATCACAGATGGAAAAGCAACTACAAATTTGATAGAAATGTTTATTGGCAGTTGCAATTTCGATACATAGCTGCCTTCGGTAATTTTATATGTTGCTCTAAAATGGATACGAAATGTCCATTGTTCCGAAACCAACAACGCTCTGCAAATATGTAAGTTAAAGTAACGTGAAACTTTATTGTAGAAAGTAGTTGATTGACAGATGCAATGAATTTATTTCTTAGAAATTTATGTTCAAATGCGACACAACGAATTTTTAACCTATTGATATTTAGTATTTGGTTCTATCTTATGCAATCAAGTGCACAACCTCAATAGTTGCAAATGTCCTTGATAAGCCGCTTTCTGATCATCTTCAAATAAATCATGTAAGTCCCACTTCATGTAAATGTTTTGTAATTCTTCCTGTTCAATTTGTACTCAAAAATTGTTCAACGATGTTATGTATTTAAGGACAACTTAAAGTGGTGGTCATTGGCATTGTAGGTATGTGCGTCGAACCCAGCCCAGAAATCAAAAGAGTATTCCATATAGTTAACCTATCAGAACATTCTTGACAACTGCCGTAATTAGTCCGATTAGGTTTGATGCGGAAAATGACTGAAGTCGTTTGACTGTAAGGGTTGGAGCTAAGAGACACCAAGTAAGAGGCAGTCTGTGTTTCCAGTAGTAAGCTGGTGAAAGAATAGCCGATCGACAGCTTTGAGACGAGATGCGAGTTGAATAAGCTTAAGGCGGTCAGAGTAAGGAGGTAAAGTGGTTCTGTCGGACCAGACCAGATCGTGAAGAGCGATGCATAGAAACTTACTCTGGACAGCTGCATATATGAACCGCGCAATAAGATGTGTATACTTAGTGTGCATATTCAAGAATGGCTCTGACGAAGGTTGTATATATAGATTTTATGACATAAAGCAATCGTTTTTGCATGAAGTAATTAGGAACATTCTGTTGTCGGTGACGAAGGGACCATCAGTTCTTATTAAAAAAGTAATTATTGGCGGGGTTAAACATAAAGAGAAAATATGTTATCATAATTATTATTTCTTCTTCTTTGTGTGGCGCTACAGTCCAGGGTGGAGTGGACTTGGACCTGGGTTGAGGTCCTTCTCCACTTGGGTGCGCCACCTTTGTTGCCCCACAGGTTCGGATTCGAAGATTCTTCGGGCCGGAGTGCGGTATCCATCAGCCCTATATGTCCTAGCCAACGTAGGCGTTGGATCCGTAGATACCTAACTAGGCTTATGTCGCTGTACAGCCCGTACAGTTCGTGGTTGAATCTTCTCCTCCAGAGCACGTCAACACAAACACGACCAAAGATCGCACGTAGAACTTTTCTCTCAAAAAAAAACCAAGTTGAAACTTTTCCTTCGCATATATTATGATGTCAGTTTCTTTAATATTGTTATCGTATGGAAACAAAAGTTAAGCACATAATACCAAATTATGTCTGATGATGATGATGATAATGATGATTGTGACGGGACAAGAGTAAGACAACAATAATTTTCACGGCCCCCAAATGTCGAGTCACGGACAATGTTCAAAGAGTTTAACTGCGTCAAACATAGCTGTTCGGAGTCGGCATAAAAATTGTAGGGGACCTACATTCATCTCCCTCTCAGCACCTACTCGTGTTGTGCCTGCTTTTGTTCTCTACCGAGTAGAAGCGACCTACAATTTGATGCCGACTCCGAGCGGCCAAATTTGAGAAGCTTTTTCTAGACAAGTCATATTCTTCGAACGTTGTCAGCGACTCGAAAGAGGTGGGACAGTGAACATTATTTATGTCGCTCAGAGCAGGAATCGAACCTACATCGTCGAGGTTGGGGTCGATGCACATACCCACAATGCCAAGGGTCTCCCTTAGATTGTCCCCTGAAAGAAAGTGTTTTCAAGAAAGCCATTGCACTTTTCTTGTGATTACTTGTTAGGTGTAGAGTTACGGATCTTTGTCTTTGTTTGGCGATCGGGGTGCAAGCCTATCCAACTTGCGCTATCTCTGTCTAGCATTCTCCGCGGACGCCTAGTTAAATATGGCTCTCCCATGTTCGGGCTGGATCTGAGTTTTGCGTATTTCCCACATGACCACCTAAGGCTTTAATCCGCAGACGGAGCTTATGAGCAATAGACCAAGATAGCTTCTAATTCACACTTAAGTAGAATGCGACCTCAACTTAAGGTCCAACTAATAAATGATACTAGTTTGTGTTTTTTGTTCATTTTCATATTTAACGAAACTGTTCGCGGAATTCATACAAATTACTGTATTAATGCTTTAATGATTGAGATTTGAACATCCACTATTTTGAATTAATTACCAGTAAAAAATTTACTAGAAAGCCTTTGATTTAAATTGACAAGTCTGCACGTGACACCTGACGGGATGCATTGAATGCCCTTGCATTAATTTGCTCCCTGTTTTCTGTTTGTTACCTAACAAAGCAATATCTGCAAACGCAATTACGGTCTCAATTGTCTGCCTGACCCTTTAATTAAATTCATTCCACTTTTACCATAAAATCGCTTTCACCTATCACATCATGAGATTTCATTTAGATCCGGCACAACCTTGCCCCTATTTCTGTCTCCACCTGGTACAATTCACTCTGTCAGAACCACTCACCCAGGGAGCATCGGTATTATGTTTCGTCTGAATAATTTACTGGTCATCTTACGCACATACACGTGAATGCATACATGTATTTTTCACCCTCATTGGCAAATTGTCGGAGCCCCAAATTGAATTTTCCAATCCAGAGACCTTTCGATGACTCTCCAATTTCAAACTCAATCACTCGCTAACGAGGGCAAGTTTACATGAAGTAAAAATTCGTTTCTCTCCGGTTGACCAAGGACGAAATTAAGGAAAACTAAAGGCGTTTCCTCTATTTCCATCCTGCCGGCACAGAGAGTGACAAAAAAGCCCACCAACGAAACTATCATGGACGAGCATAGCAGCCTGCCAGCCGTGATTAAACGTCCTCATTTCAAAGATATTCAAGCAGTAGATTGGAGAGAAGCCCGAAATATTGCCTCCAACAGTACAGGATGAATGATCTCTTCACGGGGCAACGATGAGCGGTACTGTGGCAATTTCATGCATCAGAGATAACTTCATGATAGATTCTAATTTCTGATAGCCTCCTTCCGGTGCCTTCCGCTCCTGGCGCCACTAGGAAGAGCTAATGGAGGATACTTTCCTGCTAACGCTGCAGCTTCATTACCATACGAAAATGGGACGAACGCACTTCTGTAAAATTGTTCGACAAGAGTGGTCCCGAATGCCTGGCAGCAAATAGCACCTTTGACAACAACATGGTGAGTGCCGTGACTATTCGTTGTCTATTTTCAAACATAATCTGAAATGAACTGGATGTCCTTTAGGTGGCGTTGTCCTTCTTTCCGACTACTCCCGGGGTTTTTCTTTCTCGTCTCGTATTTCCATTTTTGCCTTTCAAATGGCATGCGATAGGTTCTACTTTGCCCTCGTTCCTTGTTGGCGTCCGCCTCCATTGCCTGTACGACTGGAAAATATATGCATGTTTCGTGAAGGACGCATGTTCGGTGATGTAGATGGGTGCGTAGTTGGGCAGCTAACTACTGACGAATGCCAGATCAAATATTTTGTTTTCGCCTTTGTCAAGGTGTAGCCTATTTATATGCTAATACATATCACAGAGGCATATCCAAATGGCAACGCAAAACGACGGAGGAACAACATTTGACTAGTCACCTGGCTGCTTCAAAATAGTGCCAGCCCCAATGATTAAGCGCTAGGTTGACCAAGCACAGGAAAACAAAACAAACCAGTGCATCTGCAGTTGCCCTTTGGGGCTATTGGATTTTGGCTTTTGTTATTCAACTTAAGAAGGATTTCCCCACGTGAGCTGTTTACCTACACAGCAGACAGTTGCAATTGGGCGACAGAACCCGCTCCACACATGCACACAATGCAATTTCCGATTTTGCATAATATTTTCCATTCCGGATGTTGAAACAAGATTTTCCACAATTTGATCCTTGCCCGCTCTGATGCCTGTACTGTATTGTATGTACGACTGTGTTTGTCCGAGATGACTTATTAAAGATATACCGGGTGTAATGGGGTTAGGAAATATAGAAATAATGCTCGTTTGGGATTACGGATAAGGCTCGCAACCAGGGAGAAGTTTTACATTTCAAGTGGCTGCAATCTGAGTATTGCCCTTCAGAGCTCATTCACTACGGCACCAGTATCCTTAACATTGTTATTGAAAATAGGAACGTGAATGCAAATATATACAGGTGTTTCCTTATACATGAATATCTTATGAATAAAATAGTTTCCTTCTGGATATACAATTATATGTGGCCGTTGCGTATATGCGCCCATGTGCGGCCAGTAGTCTGCTTTATTACATTTATTCGATGTATTATAATATATTTCTATTTTTCTTTTTTCTGCTTAATGAATTTAAGTCAGTCAATTGCCCCACCGTGCAAAAATGAATAGTTACGAAACAACAACAAGCCTCTGATATGGACGATCTTACCGCAGACAACCCTAACAGACGACGTAAGGACAATGATTGTCGAATCTGCACTTAGAATGTCAGGACGCTTAACAGACCACGTGCAGCCGAACAACTTGCGAAGGCCCTGGACCGCTATAAAGCGGACATTACAGCAATACAAGAGAAGCGATGGAATGAGTCGGGCAAAAGAAGGATGAAAAACTGTGATATTTACTACGGTGACTGTTACAAAGAACGTAGTCAACGCACATTTGTCATCAACTTAAGCAAAGAGTCTTGCGCTTTAGGTGTATTAGCGAACACACGAACAACATTACGAGCAAAGTCCTAGCTTTGACGTCAAGATAGCCCTTGGTGACTTTAACGCAAGCTGAGCAAGTAGGTCATCTTTGGTAGCGCAATCGGACGACACAGCCTACACGATACCACCTCCGGTAACGGACTTAGGCTCGAACTTCAACGTAGCAAGCATACCACAATCGTATACACCTTAATATCCACAAAGAAACATGGCGATCTCCAGATCAATCTAACATCCACTTTATTGATGATATTGCGATTGCGGCAAGACATTCTAGGAGCATTTCGGACGTCCATACGCTCCGAGGCACCAACATTGATTCGGATCATTATTTATGTGCAGCCAAACTCCGAATGAGGGTTTCAGGGTCCACGCAAAATCATAAAAATGCTTCCAAAATATTTAACGTGGCGCGGCTACAATCGCTGGAGATCGCTAGAGACTTCGCCGATCGAGTCTCCCTTCACCTCTCACAGAGTCCCATACCGCCGACATTAAGTGCTGAAGACCAGTGGTAATACTGCCAAGAAGCCATCAGAAAAGCCGCAACTGATGCGCTAGGTTTCACTTTGCCACCAAAAATAAAACCTCTGGTTCGATGAGGAATGTCGGCGAGGATGCAGCCATGTACTTGAGTCACAGTCGGTGTTGGGAATTAGGAAAGACCACTACTGCAGACTGTATAGCGGCGAAGACGACCAAACTACTGCTCAGGCAGAAACCCATCCAATATAGGCGACTGAATTCAAAGGATGCTGCTGGTGCCGATGGACTGCCTGCCGAGCTCTTTAAAGCAACATTTTTGAGTACATGGGATTTTCTTCTACGGCTACGGCTAAAAACGACTTCTTATCCTCCTTTTTTTTTTCACTTGTCCCGATTGAGCCTGGGCCTCAGCCAACAAGCCTCTCCAGCTGACACGATCCTAGCCAGCTGCCTCCATTGTTCCACTGGTTCGTAGTCTTCGGGATGTAGCAGTGTTGTCCATACGCTCTACATGGCCTAACCACCGTAGGCGTTGGATCCGTAGTAGAGGTCTGCATGAAAGTACTCATTTGAATTTTCTTACAGTGTACAGTACTTCAGTGTACTCTATTAACTGAAATCATTCGGTATACTCTGCACTGAAAATGAGTACTGCATTTCGAGAAACAAACATTGTACAATATTCGATCACCTGATAACGAAACGAATACACTGTTTGATTTCGGTGTGATTCGTGGGTGTTTTACTCAAATAAATCAAGTTCACGCATAACTGGTCAAAATACACCGAGTACACCGAGTGCACCGAATAAAAAACAAAATAATTGGCTGCTCTCTATGTCTCTTACTTTCATCGAGTGTAGAAGGTATGATCGTATTATTTATTAACAAACGATCAGAGCCAGTGAAGTAAAAATAAGTTCACGCAGTAAAGACGATATGACACCGTGCATTTTTCGCCTTTCTGGTCTGTGTGTAGTTCTTTGAAGACGCGTTGTAGAATAAAGATCTGTAACAAGAACGAGCTCCGTTACAATGAAAACACAAATGTGACTTTTTTTGGAGAGTTTAATGTATTACAGTGGTGGCACATGCATCAACTCGAGTTCCCCCTTTTATACAAAACAATTTGTAAAATATTAGCTAGAGCTTCGGAGTGGGTCTTTTCTTCGGCTAGACAGTTGATCTCAGAAAAAAGTAGTGTCATAAGTTCCGACTAGGTTTTGGTAAACCAATTAATGTTCTTAAATTACAATGCTAACAAAACCGATATTTGTATTAATTTCAATGAACATTGAAATACCTAATATTTTGGGAAAAAATACACATAATACATACATATACAACGTTCTTAACCCTTTATTTTATTTCATTGTATTGCACATCCTTATTATTCTGCTACATTTTGAATACACTAACAATAATGAGTTTACATAATAATAATAATAACCCAACATGTACTCGGTGTACTCGGTGTATTCGGTGTACTCGGTGTACTCGGTGTACTCGGTGTACTCGGTGCACTCGGTGCAGTGTACCCGTTTTATCCGAGTACACTGAACCTAATGTTTGGTTACTAAAGGGTGAAGTACTCACTCAGAAATGAAATATAAGGTGCTTCATTCATTTCTCTTTTCAAGATGTGAGTCCAATGAATCATGCACTCGAAAAAATATGAATGTCTTGAAACTGGTTTCAAGAAATTCATTGCAGACCTCTAATCCGTAGACGTCTGGCTAGACTCATGTCGCTGTACAGCCCGTACAATTCGTGGTTGAATCTTTTTCTCCAGAAACCTTCAACGCAAACATGACCAACGATTGAACGCAGAACTTTTCTTTTGTAAAGACCAAGCGCGTCCTCATCCGCTCTCGAGATAGTCCAGACTCCCGCGCCATACAGCAGGGCAGGGATGCAGCGAGTACATTACCAAATTTCAGTCATTAACAAATATCAATTTTAAATAAAAGAACAACTTTTAAAAGCCACAATAAATTTCCCGGACCACGACTTACTTAAGCGCAAATCGTGACTGCCTTGGAGGGAATATTTTTGAATGCACCTTCGAAATGTGAGAAATTCCCCATCGTACGAATTCTGGCTGCAGTTATTGCTAAACGCTCTAAGTAGGCCACTACAATCCATTCTCGCTGTTCCTCTTGGAACTACTTCACATCTCCAGCATATGCAATAGAATGGAAAGCCATTATAAATCACCGTACATACTCGTATTCGGTCTTTTGTAATGCTGACAGTCATGCCGCAAATGCATGGCAAGAGGCTGGATCACATCGCCCATTGAAAAGTCCCTACAAGTTGTCGGCATTTTTCATTAATGGCCACGTCGAAAAGTCGGCTTCTGAACAAAACGAATTGAATGTGCCTACACACAGTCGATATGCAAAAGTGAATGCTCCCATCATAATCGCAGTAATTCCATTTCTATTCTCAGTGATGGCCAATTTCCGGTCAGAGTGTTCCTGGCACCATACCAATCCAGAAATTATCTCTCCTGTGTACGCCATTGATGGTGGCTGTCAATCAGCAGCCTCTGCATTCATAGATCCTTACTTGTCGGATGATGTATGTATGCACATATATCGGGAAAGTACGTACGTACGTATATTAGAATCGATGCGAGCGAAACACTCCATAATTCATATCGCTTCCTCTGCAGCTCCTGTCACATGTATGCATGTGAGTTTTCTCTTCCGATATGGTGACAGGATAATGTGACATGTCAGTTCATTTTCAAAAGCAACCACGTGGCTCCATTGCTCCCCGAATTCCAATTACACACACCCGGGAGCATTGCCGCTGTATGAGGGCACTGTTCTACTTTACGTGTTGCTGCAAACCAACCCCGATTTCTTAATGACACACGGGAACAGTCACACGGACTGTAAGAGCGGCATGAGATAGGTCGCTGTGTCCCTGGTAATTCGAAATTACAACCACTACTTCGTTTGCATGTGAATTGACTCGAATGGATCGGCGCATGGAGGTGGTGGACAGTTGATGTGAGTATCCTGGATGTGTTAGGAGCACACATTGCGTAATCATACATGATGGCTGTCGGCAGTTTGCCAATGGCGCTGGGAAATAGCAGAGGCCAGCTTCGAGGCATCATTTATCACAGTTAACAATTTTTGACAACGTAAACGCGGCTGTTGGTAACTTCGTGGACACACAAGCCTTAGAGGTGTATTTTGCCCATTCAAACTGTTGCTCGCAAAAGCAATTACAGATAGAGGCAATTACACAAACCTAACAAAATTGAATGGCTTCAGGATAAAAAAGTGGGAATATAATTGATACGAATGCACTTCTGTTCCCCTTAAGGTTGGGTGAACCCGTCGAGGAAAACTGAGCACCTTTGACAGATACAAGTCTAATGTGTTAATGGAGTATCACTGAACAACCAGTCTTTGCAATTTACTTTGATGTATAATATGTACATCATCTAAGCGAAAAGTCATAACATTATTAAAACATCTTCTTATTTTATTGGCGTTACTGTCCGGGGTGGACCTGGGCCTCAACCAAGAACTTTTCTCTCAAAACAACCAAGAGCTTCTTCATCCGCTTTTAATAGCGTCCATGTCTCTGCGCCATAGAGCAGGAATGGGATGATCAAAGTTTTACACAAAGTCAATTTGGTGTTTCGAGAGATGGCTCTGTTACTCCATTGCCTCTTGAGCCCAAAGAAGCAGCGATCGGTAAGAGTTATTCTGCGCTTGATCTCGGTACTGATGTTGTTGTCCCGGTTTGCCCCAGAGCCGAGGTAGACGAAGTCCTTGACTACCTCAAAGTTTCTGCTGCGCATTATGACGCTCTGTCCGAGACGTCGATGTTGTGCGTCCTTTCGTGATGACAGCATGTATTTTTTTTTGCTCTGGCTTATCGCTAGACCCTCAGCCTAGATATCGCTATCTTGACTTCGTCTAAGTCGGGGGGACGCAATTCGTGTTCATCATCGTCCAAATTGAGTGAAATATTCTGCCTGACAGCGGAATATGTGTCGTCATCGCCGTTCAACAGTCTATAGAAATGATTTTTCCAAATTCTCAGCATCGATTGCGATTCTACTACTAGTTGTACCTTTTCGTCCCTGCAGGCTTCGGTCCGAGGTCATTTTTTTTTTTTTTTTGTTAACTTTCGGACCTCCTTCCTGTCGTCGATTGCGATTGCAGCTTTCCGACGTCAAACTGTAGTGTCGACTCCGTACTTCTTTCGACCACGACTCCTCATCCTTACCTTGGCTACAACCAGGAAATGATCCGAGTCGATGTTGGCTCCTAGGAACGTTCGGACATCAATAATACTGGAGGAGTGTCTGACGTCGATCGCAATGTGATCAATCTGGTTGACGGTTGATTGATCAGGAGACTGCCAGGTCCCCTTATGGATGTTGAGGTGTGCGCGTGCTCATCACAGACAGGTTACTCTCCGAGGCAAAATCTACCAGCCTGAGTCCGTTACCGGATGTGTTTTCATGCACACTGTGTTTTCCGATGACTGTGCCAAAGATTTCTTCCTTGCCCAGCTTTGCGTTGAAGTTTCCTAGAACAATCTTCGTGTCATAGTTGGGGCTTCAATCGTATATTCTTTCTAGGAGATAATAGAAGTCATGCTTGATATCGTCATCCTTCTTCTCCGTCGGGGCGAGGGCGCAAATTAGGCTGATGTTTCCGAATGTTACCTTGATGCGGATTGTTGTGAGGCGCACGCTTATGCATCTAAAGCTTAAGACTTCTTGCCTAAGTCTGCCTCGAACAACGAATCCGCATCCAAATAAGCGCCGCCTTCGCTCTTTGTAGCAATCGCCGTAATATATGTCGCAGTTTTTCATCCTGTTTTTGCCCGGCCCATGCCATCGCACCTCCTGGAAGCCGGTGATGTCAGCCTTATAGGCTTCTAGGGCCTCCGCAAGTTCATCAGCTGCTCGTAGTCTGTGAAGTGACTGAAAATCCTTTTATTGTCCATGGTCGTCAGTAGTAGGGTCATCCGTACCCGAGGCTTATTGCCGTTTCTGAACTAATGTGTGTCTTACAGGGTGGGGAAATTAACACCACGTGAAACCCCCGAATCTGGTGGTCCGGGTACTGGTTTAATCCCTCGGACAAGGGACTGCTGCATACATCTCAAGCTATACAGAGAGTCAACTTGACATGTGCATTCACAGGGATCGTTGCGAAAAAAAATACCACTTGGTTAACTGCAAAAAATACTCAAGATAAAAAATCAGTTATAACTGCTTGCAATAAAAAAACAGCATTGCAGAAAAACTTAAGAAATATACTTGGCGACTCGCGATACAATTTTCATCTCAACTACGGTTGCAAATTAACATCCGACCCGACTGTATCTACATTCCCATTCCCCCATCACATATTCCTGTGGTAGTGCGTTTTAGCAGCCATCGTGTACAGATTGCCACTCTTTACCTAGAGGTAGAAAAAAGGTTGAAAAATGTTTCGCAAATTATTATCTAAAAAATGTAAAGTAGGCTCCTTTACATAGTTAACTCCCGGGAAAGCGATCAATACTTGTATAAATTCTTCAGCGCATTCCTTTTTGCATACTCTGAGAGCCTAGAGTCGATCCACTGCAGCTGGCCACTGCTAGTCAGAAAATAGTAAAGAAGTCGGGGAATTTACTTGAAGGGTAAACACATTACAGCACAAAGAGGAAGAACTTTTTCTGCTATTCACACAAATACTTCCACTTCCGGGAAACTCATTGGGCTTTCCTGTCTCCTGTCTCCAACCGAAAGCTAGTAATGAAGAATTTCGCTTCGTTCGTACCGTCCGTGGTCGTGCGTCGTATATACGTATTTGTAATTCACACAAAGACGCATGTCCGTGTTTAATGAAATGACTGAAAGTGCCAGAACGAGGACTGCAACTAGAAGGGGATTGTTTGGCATATTTTTAATCCTCCTACGGTCACGTTAATACGGTCTGATGCAGTGTTCTTTCGGCACTTATGCAGAACGCGTACATCGCATTCTCATCCTCCATGGCAGAGCATTTATCCACAGCGCTCGAATGTAAATTTGCAGGGCGGATAACATTATTGCAAATGACAGTGGATTGTTCGTCCGTCAGTATCGGATCCAAACTAAATTAGACAATGTTGACATTTCGACGACGACAGTGGCGTTAGTGGCTCTGACGGTGGTGATGATTGTTAGGACGAGTGGCACGGTCAGCATGGGACGTCCCATGTGTAAAGGGGTGGTAAGTAATTTCTCCTTTATCAGTCGCATTCCAGTCCAGACGGCAATAACAATTGCCCGACTGCTGTCAAAGAGACACGAGGTTGGTAACTGTAGTAGCAATCGGATCTGAAGCACAACGAAAACGACGACGAAGGGCATTGAGTGCTCATCGGTTCGCTGGTTCGTTCGCATTCAATTATGCGAATCCGACGCATCATGAGGACACAAAACCACCATATCTGGCACATTGCGAATACCATTAAGGATACCACTTGAATGCATTTCGGGTTACTTGATGTGCAGCCACCATCGACCGAAACCACACTGCTTGATGAGGATAGCTGTATGGGTGTGCGTTCGTGTTTAGGACGACAGCTCTGCTAATTATCTGGCTTTGGCATTTTCATGGGAATATTTGGGGTGTTCTACTCAATATTTGCGCCTGTGGGAGCATTTTGATAATCAGTCCAGGATATGTCCACTGTGTACCAAGCCGATTGTGCGCCGCATTTACGTGTCAATGCAATTGATCTTGCCGGTAATGTGTTAATTCTGTACCGGAAATGTTATTATTTCCGCTTATTAATTAAATTCAAACAGCGGATGTCAAAATTTGCAAGCCTGCTAGTAAGGAATTTCGTAAATTAAGTAAACTAAACGAGACGACACTTTGAGACGATTTAACTTTGTTATCGTTAATTTTCTGTTCATATGTTCAACATTCAATAAAGGTGAATTAGATTTTGTCTGTTTGTTTCTTTTGAAAGGCAGATGTTGCACCTTAATCTGTTTTTTCCTCATCTCTGCAGCTCCTGCAAAGTTCGATGTATGGTATGTTCATACGTAATGCAGGGCGCAGTGCGATAAGGACACCTAGTGGCGTTCGCAATTTATCGCGATTAAAGCTGATAATTGACGTTGATTTCTTTTGATTCAGCGGGACGTCAAGAGTTCTGGGTACCCAGCACAGGATCATAGTGCTAGTTTTACGTACTTACCTTGAGACTGGAATTTTGTTCTATCGTACTAGTGGATCACCATCATTTAGACGAACCTTGCTTGCGTTCACAAGTATTGGAAAAAGAACGGCTGTAAATAAGGAGCCTTGAAGTACACCACTCAGTGACATCTATAACATTTGAGAAACAACATCTGCAGCAACTAACGAAAAACGCTCATCAGTTTTGAGCATCAGGATTGTTTGACAATTATAGGTACCCAAAGTTTTGAGAAATCGAAAGGAGGTATTAGGATATGTTCCGTCTTATAAGGTCGAGTACGAATATCGTCAACAGTTAAATGAAGAGAGTTGTTTTGAAGCCCAAGGGTATGATGTGGGTATAGTCTTTGCCTTCTTCCATTGGTGATGATGTAACGAAGTAATAAAGGTCGCGTTAAAAACTTACAAAATATGAAAAGGTATCACGACAGTGCTAATCTAATCAATTAAGGGTGCATCCAATCCAATCCAATTCCATTTGACTTTACCTACAACAAGGCGTCAACGACACTTAGGTCAGAAAAACGATGAAAGGAGGAGCACTCAGCGTTTCTGACGCAAATAGAGTAAAATGAGGAGGTGAGTAATCTAGTTGATCTGGAAGCTTAGGCACTATTTTACCGACGGCCCATTTTCGCATATTTTTGCAGAACCTTTTCTTTGCGGTGGATGCGTTCGGTAGTGGTGGATGTAAGAACCTATACATCACTGTGGTGTTTCAAGGACACAGCTCGGAATCTGAAAGTCTGGCGCAGTGTTAAGATGCATTCTCATTCAACCTGACGAGCTTAGGAAGGACATTAGTTTCTTATTATTAGAAGAATCTCATCAAGATTGGTACCCTATCGCTGACTTGGTCTGGCAAGGGTCGAGCAGTTGCAGATGAAATAAAGTACGGTGGTCAGTGGCATTGTATGGTGTATGTACGCTGACCCCAACCTCGGCGTCGAAGGTTCGATTCCTGCTCTGTGCGACAAAAATAATTTTCACGAGCCCACCTTATTCGAGACACCTTCAATGCTTAAAGGGTATTTCCTGTCTAGAAAAAGTTTCTCAAACGTTGCCTTTCGGAGTCGGCATCAAACTAGGTCCCTTCCATTCGTGAGAGAACACAGCAGTGTCTCGTGCAAGCTGCCACCTACCTAGCGATATCATTTCGAATTCGCCGAAAGAAAGTTAGTCGGTCTGTCCCATCCGAGGGTAGTAGTTTCAGCAAAGTGCGTAGAGATTAGCCATGGCTTGTCAAGCTCTCCAAGCGAGCAAACAAGAACAAACCATTGTCGAGTAAGTGCGTCCGCGTTCTCATTTCCTGGGAAGTCGTTCTGAACTTAAAACCAGACATTTTTCGGCGGCCTACTAATGATCTTGATGGCTGCTTTGCTGTGTATGCATATAGCAGGTTGATTAGGTTTTTTATTAACTGGGATGGGCTTAGTTTGTGCTTATAAAACTGTACCTACATACCTCACTAAGGCATATCTGCTCATCCATCGATATCGCTTCCAACGATAGTAGGCAAAATCACTATCTATTCTAGTAGCTTTATAATATTAGCTATAGAAATTATGGCAAGCGACATTGACAGCAAAAATGAGTTAATGATGCAGATTGATAGTTTTCTTCGATTTTGCATCACTGTTTTTTTTACAAAGTATTAGAGTTATAAAATACATTGAAAACACAATTCATCGTAAGCGACCAATACACGTTTTGTTGCCGACACGTTGCAATATGGTTTGCCATCCAAAATGGGAAATCGAAGGCTGCCATTTGAGTTTTCAGTCCAACAAGTTTGTTGAAAAAGTCTAAAGGAAATTGCCAGCTCATAAGACCTAATTAGAGAGGCAAAAATGTGGGCTATGAGTGGAATGCATCACGTCAGTTTAATTTGGCGAACTTTTAACATTCGTTTGACAGTTCATTCTCACATGTGAGTATCATTTATAGATGCATGCACATTATTTGATGGAATTCGTTGTGGGTGCTATTGTTCTCTCACGATTCTAAGGCACCTACTGCCGACCCCGAACGGCCAAGTTTGAGAAGCATTTTCAGTGACTCGAAAGAGGTGAGCCCGAAAATTATTTTTTCGACCCCACAACACCACGGGCCACCACATTCAATTTCAATAGATCAATATTGAAAAATAAAAAGCCGTACACTTGGATGAACTACTTCGAAACGTACCTGAAAATGCAAAATCCAGACCACGAATTGAATGGCTCAGTACTCATTGATAGAATACAATGAAGTTTCCAATAAGAATTACTAGTATCATTCACAAGCAGCGCGAACTGCGAAATCTGCTGTTTCATTCACATGAAACCGTGTGCTTTGCTACGCGTGCATGGGAATGAACAAGAGAAAATTTATGTATGAGCTGGGGCGAGATGGGAGGTTATGCTGAAAATGTACTTTATAACATTCAAACAGTGTTGCGTCGGTCCGGCTCCGTCCACCACTTGACATATTTGCCGAAATGCATTTATCTCTCCACAATTCCGGTCGCAGATCCTGTCTCATATGAGTGACAGTTTTGGGGATTTTTCTTTTGAAAACTTGATAACGTAGAGCTTGATGATTTTCGGTTACTTTAGATCCTGTTTACTAAAGGTGGCGCGACAGTCCTCTCAGGCCTCAACCAACAAGCGTCTTCAGCTAGCTGCTTTCAGTTCCACACGAATAGTTTGTTGATGTCTCTTTCCACTTGCGTGCGCTGCTTGAATCGTGGTCTTCGTCTACTGCGTCGTCCCTCAAAGGTGGATTCGGAGACTTTACGGGCTGGAGCATTGGGCTCCATCCGCTCTACATGGCCTAGCCGTCTTAATCGTTGCAAAGTTTTATTTTATTGTTTAGACTCATGAGGAATATGGGACACAACCTGCATTTGGCCGGTAATTTCTAAGCTCGTGCTAGTTATGTACCCTGCTGGATTTGCTGGCAGCGTCTTTCCTAACTCTTTTGGAAGCAGTATTTGTCCGATTTCAATTTGTAGCAAATTTGTTGGTAAATCATCGTTGTCATGGTCGCCTGTTGTGCTACGCTGACCGACTATGCTTATTTAGAAAATCTGAAAATGGAACACTATCTGCACGAAGTTTCTCCGCTCAAAAGAAAATAATGGAAAAATTATACTGTTTTGATGCATAGAAGAAATCACAATCGCCTTGATATCCCAACGGGCCAACGTTGGCATAAGTTTGATTGTATTTCACTCTCAGTATGAAGTGAATCAGGAGGTGAAGCAAATCTAGCAAGTAAACCTCTAATGACAGCTAATTTCTCGCTAAAGTGGATCTGCAAGCGGAAGCAAACAAAAAATTCGCAATTTCAACCCTCAAATTGAAAACTAAATTGTCAAGGTATACAACTTTCAATAATGGAGGACATAGCGCTGTAGGTCGCTATATACGAAAAGAAATCTAATTAGCACTAGGTGCCATCAACAACATTAATAATTGGTTGCAAGGAACGATACTACTGAATCATGGCAATGAATACTGGCAGCTTACTGAATGCGCGGATTCATGTCAGCGCAATGCGTTGATTTTCACATCATCTGTCTTCTAACTATGAACGTTGACTTTTGTTACATACAGCCCGAATTGCAGCATGACTGACTAAATAGGTTCGTATTTCGAAGTAATCAATAGCGACTGACACCACAAAACTTAAATAAACTTAAACTAATTGGGGAAGCCTGAATGTTAAGAATCACGAAAAGTGCATTTAGGATCTGCATGACAACCTGCTCCTCACCCTTCCGGCGGAACTCTATACATAGTTTCGAATGGCCGTTTTAATGCTATGATTGTATTATACGCACATAGCCGAAGAAACCTTGTTTTGTGAGATGTGAATATAACCCATTTTTTCCATGTTAACCATTTCAGGTCAGATTCCCACATATTAGACATAGTTTTGGGCTCACAAGAAGGGTCTTTGCTTCAGTGAACAATTAAAAGCCATGTATGTGTAGGCATACCTGCCGTTTGAGACGACTAAAATCCTGAGCTAAGAGCTTCTGGCTTTAGGAAACAAACCTTCTCAAATGCTAGTTAAATGGCGGTTTAAACGATTGTAAGTAAGCAAACTAATAAGGGGAAAGTGACTCATCTTATTGTAGATCCATCACGATTTATCTTAGCCTTTTTATTACATTGACATCCAGTCTTGAGATATAATGCCCTGGTACTAGCTTAACCGGAGGTTACAATCTGGTGACAAGGGAGATCAGGAATGTCCGCCTCTGACCTTGAACCCGTAGTCGCGGGAAGAATTGAAGATATACATATATGTATATCAGATATCAATATTTTGCAAGAAGCCCTTTGCCAAATCGGTTGTATTACAACAGCAAAGTCCTGGTTCGTCTTGGAATATAGCGCAACTAAAATAAAGGTTCACCAAAAAGCAATTATAGTTCTTTTAAAGCTACATTAGGCTGTGGCGGAGATATATCTCCTCTTATTTTACGGTTCGATTTGGACCTTTATATTATTTGGGCGCATAATCGTATGTTGACGGCAGAACTAACTCCGGAGATTCACAACACGTTGAATTCGCCAAATTTGGTACTAGAATGTTGGCGGAAAAGCCGGAAGAGTTGGACAAGGCCCATTTTGGCTATATGTATATGAGAGCCAACAAAATTCTCGTTAGCGGTGCGCACACAATCCACAAATGTTTGACCAAAACAAGCGTGGCAGCAGTCACGAGCGAGAGTATTCTAGATTCGAGACCAATATTTGCTATTGCAACACATATTGGGTCGTATCATCCAGTTAATTGGCAGACCCCTTGAATCACTACCACCAAAACCGATGCGACCATTTTAATGTTGGGCTGTATCACACGTCATGGCATCAATGTATTATTACGTAAAAGCCGGACCTTTTTATGATTTTCTTTCACGCTTCTCTACTACTTTAATGCAATAACAGTTAACTTACCCGGCTAAGAAACATTTTCGCCCTTAAATCGAAACAACTTCGGCCAGTTCGTGTATATCGTTGTTGAATGTTGCAAATAAATGTCAAAATTATCTCGTTATTTTTTTAAAACATTGATTCCAATATTTTTCAGCACGCCGTGCAGCTTTTTGTCACGAAGCCCTACCCTAGCTTTTTGAAAAATACTCAGAAGAATTATATAATAGAGCGGTATTAAGACATGCCCAATATGCAACTAAGTTTTTGTTTATATTTGTAATAATTTACAATGTTGAAGGAAGACACTGATGACGAACTGTACGGGCTGCACAGTGACATCGATCTGCTCAATCGAGTTCGAGTCTCTTGTCTCACCAATACTCCGAATGATACCCTAATCTGTTGAACATGCGTGACTGTAGGCAACTGGTACAAGACCGAGCTAAATGAATAGGCATGTTGCCTGAGATGACAGCCAATGAAGAATAAAGCAGTTCAATCAATGCGACGTGTGAGCCTTGTGATATCCACACATTTTTTTCGTTTTTTTCGTAGAATTAGGCATTACTCTGCACCCTAATTTCTTTTAAGTCACCGTTCCAAGCGGATTGACATTTTTTGATAAACTGAGCCTGCGACTTTGTTGTTTTTAAGCCTTTTAATGGCTGTGTTTACTAGATGGGAAGACTACTGCATTGACTGGAGTTGCGACTTACAAATTCCTATCACTTTCTCCTGGTCCAGGGGTTTTAAAAGTGCTGATTAAACACATCCCCCGTTCTCTGTGGATCCGTAACTAGGTTACCCTCGCAAATTCTAAGTGTCTGGGGTCTTTTCAAGCCTGATACCAGACTTTTGGTTTTTTATTGAAAGCCCGTATTTTTGTTTGTTCCTAGACTCTTCGATGGCCTTGAACTTGGAGGTTGCGAGGGACCTTTTCTTTAGACGTGGAAGCTTTTTCTCCTCCCGTCTTCTAGCCCGGTACTCCTATTGCGCTGCTCTTGTTTTCCTTTGCAGCGCTTTTTGGTATGCCTCGTCGTTTGCACGTTTTTTCTGCTCACACTCGCCATCATACCACAGTTCCCTCGTCGGGTGTGCTACGTAGAATGAGCTACCTCTATGGCCGGGCGGCAATGCGACCACATCTCGTTGGAGTTCGTGCTTAGTGTCAAAACTTCTCTTTATTGGATGTCGCCTCTCTCTGACATTGGACAGCCGGGCTCTGAATTTTGCTGCCACGAGAAAATGGTCAGAGTCAAGGTTTTCCCTTTGAATGTTCGCACATCCCGGATATTATATTATTTTTTGCGAAGGAATGTTCTGTGCTTATGAGCGGCAAGAATACCTCACAATGGTTGTTATGACAGCTATCCAGAGGCGCCGGAGGATGCATTTCAACTTGATCTTTGCATCCACAAGGTCTTAGCCTGCCTCCCGCCAAGTTGAGAGCTATCAACAACTTTGTGTTGTGAGCATAGACCCAGTGTTCAAAGAGAGGGTCTGCCATTTAAAAAAAAAATGCCATTCGTCTTATTAAGTTACTGAAACGCGAGATACGCTTAAGACAATCGAATATTCCTTTTAATCTACCCAACTCAAAACGTGACGCCTATTTTTACTTTTTACGTGACACCGGAGTGCCATTGCGCACATTTTAGGAGCCCCTGCTCTAACCAATACTAATTGATAAATACTATCTATTGAAACAAATACATTCTCACAATTATCTAGCTACCCACCACTATGGCCCTTCTATACCACAACCCCTTCTTTAATTAAATAACTTAATTGACGCCTAGGTCTCCATCAATTAAAGTTCCATTTGAACGGCAGTGATTTTTTTGTCATTCTGTCAGCATTTTTCAATCTAAATCAATAAAAACATACTATCGGCTGAAAACTTTTTGACAAACGACTTAAACTTAACTAAATAATCCAATCATCGTAGGAAAATATGGCGCTAATGAATTGAGAAGATTCTAAAGATGCTAGCCACTGCTTGTGAACCTACCCATTCCCGAAAAAAAAACTCCACCAATCAGTCAACCCACACAACTTAATAAAATCCCAACTTAACTGAAGGTTATAGGATACGTAATCGGTTCTCACTAGCTTTACCGATTTTATGACATGATTAGGGTATTTCGCTAGAAAAATTCCAACACAGCGATCCGAAAATCAACAGAGTTCTAAGTGAGATGTTACGCAATGAGGTTACGTATTGTTTCACACGATCTCTGCATAAGGCCATGCATGTATTCAATCAAAAGGCCAAGTACGTCAAACGATGGAACGACATGCAAAGCAATAACTGATGCTATGGAATACTCCTACTTATCCATCGCTCTCGCTATCAGCAGAAACAATAACAAAACATGTTTCACACCTGAATTTCCAATTAAGTGCTTCCCATTCATACCGGTGTTGTATATATCAGATTGCCAGCCAGAGACCTGCTCGCCGAAAAATAAACAAAATCACAAATACTTGGGTGTATGAGAAACTACAGAGATAACTCACTAAGCGTGCCGCACATTATACCACGCGTCAGCCAAGCAACTGTTATTACCCGGTCCATTGGTCCAGTCTGGTTTAACCTTCAGAATACTGATGATTTCAGAGAATCTATTGCGGTCTAAGAAACACTTATCTGTCGCTGAGCGATGAGCTAGACAAAGCTATATAAGCTTCGGGCAACTTCTTCTGCGAGTTTATTCCAATCTCTGTTTGAATTTGGTACAGTTGCGTAACGAACATGGTTAAACTCGTGGTGTTTCCTCTCCTAGTGGTGTTGCTGGCTATGCACACATCGGTCAATGCCTACGGCGTGGTGCGTGTTGATATTCAGAAAGGTTTGTCTCGCATAAAATCCTCGTGCTCATTCATTTATAATTTTATTTGTTCATGTTCTTAGATAGCAACACCGCAGCGTTCGCGAATGCCATCAACAATGCTATCTCCACAAAGATTCAGAGCTTAAATGCCTTCTGGAATAGCGTGTTCCAGGCTAAATTGGCATACAAAACCGTCAGCGTTAGCAGTGCACCCAGCAGTAGCAGTGCAACTGTGAACTATGTCCCACTCTACCAGAAGACAGTGCGTATCAACTCAGGGTACGTAGCCCCAGTCTCAACAACTGGACAGGTTGCCGAGAAGACCGACGATGCCGTCGCTCCAGAATCCTCGTCAGGCTCAGCCGTCTCAGGAGGCAGAACTATCGTGACCGTCAATAAGTCCATCATTCCATCTGTGTCCGTGTCAACTTCATCCTCCACATCTGATACCGTCGCCTCAGCGCCGTCGTCAAGCAACACAGCCACATACACGTACAGAAAACGATATGTTAGTAATTAATTCCTTGTCGTGGGGATGAATAAATTAAAGTTGAGTAATAGTACTTCGTTCAGTGTGTGAATGTGTCTCAGTTTTAATTAATAATCGGTCTCAATTTATGGTAATCGTATTCATGGTCAAAGCCGCTAGCGGATTGAACTGAAACCAAAAGTGATTGTAGTAAGAATTTGGCGCATATGGTGAATGGTGAAATGACGAGGTGATAATTGGGATGGCCCACAAATGCGGAAGATGATCTTGCTGCCTGCTCGCCGTTTGAGACAATGCGCGTTTATATGTATAACCAGCGCATACGACATCGAAGGCCGCATGATGGTTCGAGAGCTGTGATAATTAGATGACCATTAACGATCTGGTCCGCACCATGACCGAAAAAATGTGAATTATTTTCCAGTAATATAGAGGAACTCAGTTAATGTTGTTATGCGGCTTATAGCACGAGTTCATTAACATATATCAAGCTCCTACGCAGTGGGCAGGGTCTGTGATCACAGGGCAATGTTGTTGATCGCTCTCAAATTGAAGGGATGTTATCATCAATCATTGTCGATGCATAGACAAAGTTGATAGGCGGTCTCCTCGCGGCGCCCTATCACAACCGTTGTGATGTGATCCAGTGCATTCAGCGGTTGTCAGATGGGCTAGCAACCCGTCCACGAAAAAAAAAACAAATTACTACGAGAGACAAACGGACCTACAACTACGACACCGCGTGAAATTGTAGAAAAAAGCCAAAAGCCTGGCCTCTAGGCACCTAGGCTCTTCGAAATAGCGAGGGTACTCTAGTACCGGGCCAGCAGGGAATGGCAGTTGCTTAGCGGGCCTGACCAGACGAGTGTTATGGAACAGGAAATTCCAACTTGAGGCGATGACGTAGTCCTCCCACGTAGCATTTAAGCATCGGCACAGCCATTAAACGGTTGAATAACAACAAAGGCGCAGTCTCAAATGGTTTACCGTCGGAGCTTTTCAAAGCTGGGGGGGGGGGGCAATGTACAGGTAGGGAACATGCACAATTTGGGAGAACAAAAGCAAACCCGACGACTGGAATATAGGCTCCATATGCACCTTTCACAAAAAAGGTGAACCTACCTCTTGCATCAACTACAGTATATCCCTGCTCAACGTCGCCTACAAGATCCTATCCAGAGTACTGTGTGAACGTCGAAAGCCGTTTTGCGAGCCACTAATGGGCACGTACCAGTGCGGCTTTCGGCTCGGTAGACCAAATCTAGAGATCAAGATCAGCTAGTTTCAAATCGACACACATCATCTTTGTATCGATTTCAAAGCCGCCTACGAAAGCAACCATCTCGAAAAATTATTCGAAGCGATGTCTAACACACACTCGATGCACCCTGTAGTTCGGTTTGGGGGCATCTGAGCCATTTTGAAATCTGCACCGAATTTCGGCAAGGAGATGTGCTGCCAGTGCGGCGGGCAAAAGTCAACAGGGAGAGCAATAACCTCTATAAATCAGTCCAAATCACATCTGCTGGAAAATGCAGATGACATCAACATCGCCGCGCGTTCCCAACGTGCCATAGTGGAAGCTCTCACGGCAATTGGAGAACAGGGGAAAAGTGCTGGTCGTAAGTTCAATGAGGACCAAGCGAAATGTAAGCTTGTCACAAGCTACCTAGGACAAAATAGTACACTCGACAGTTCAATACATAATTTTGAGGAAGTAAAGGAGTTTTTTTTACCTCGGGGCACATGTCAACTCCACAAACGACATCACAGTGGCCTTGGGTCTGTCGAAACAACCAGGGTCATAACTCTTGACTCAAAGGACCAAAATCATGCTCCACAAGATACATACCTTGCAAATTTTCCACGAGTCCTAAATTAGTCGCATTCCTCAAGTAAATAAGGACGCTCATACACGGTTGATTAGATTGGAGGATAGAACATTGAAAATAGATTGTGTATGATCTGGATTGAGGCATATGCCATACCAACACCATAATAATCACAAATCCCTTTTTGGGATTGACGCAAATCGCTACCGGATTTCAAGCGGAATGCGAGTTGTTATTGCCCAAACTTGTGTGTGTGACAGCATCATCTACTGATCCGCAAAATCCACAATAGGGGTCGCGGGTGTAAGCCGCGCACTTTTGATCTCTATTCAATCCTGTACCATCGACAGGAGACACTCGTTTCACGATTTCAAACCACAGAGGTAAGCCTTTTCCGTTCGGAGAAGCAGCTGCTCAACGCTGCCAATTTCCCGTATGAAGAGCCGGAGTGGTGGACTTTATGACTAGTCAAGTGAATGATCGTTGGTATATGAGTAGAAGGCGGGCTGGGTGCGGGGAAGGGATCGCCTGATCACAGCCTTAGATGGATCTACATTTAAATTTCACGCAGGAAGCCTGTGTTCATGATGAAACATTGGATATTTTTGAACATAAAGGTAGTATCCGCCTAGGTGTTGACAATGTGTCCTGACTAGGCAGTTCCAGGCAGTGAGAACATCTCGATTCTCAATCAATCACTCGAATGACTACTAATCCCTCGAGTGACAAATAACCACTCGCATGGCTTCTAACTACTAACTCAAGAGAACTCGATTATTATATCAACAGCGCGAGAACGAGTAACAAAAAATTCTTGTCGAGATCTACTGATCAGGAACATGTGGAGAATAAAAGTGATTTGCGACAAGTTGTTTTAAACGATTCGGTGAGATGGAAACAAATAAAACAGCTTCGAAAGCAACACTTCTGGACCCACTGTTGTTGTTGATGGTTTTATTAATGCACCGAGTAGTGGGGTAATACTTGAGTACTTTGTGATTTTTTACCCTGCATCAGATTGTTGTTGGCTTGTTTAAAATTTACTATGTGTTTTTGTGTGAACAAATTATTGGAATTCAAATTTTGGCATTGTGGCGAAAAAGTCGCTAGATTTGTGTGATGTGGAACCGAGCAATTTTTTCCTATTTCGCATGTGCCAGTTCGAGCGTCCAACAACTCCCTAATTTTCAATATGAGCTCACCTAAACTGAACCTTAAACGATTGAAGAAGTTCCCATCTCTCAATAGCTTAAATAAATGCATAGTAGTTTAGATCACTAATGCGTATTGCGTGTTGGGTGGTCACGTCCATTAATGACTTTCCTCGAGTACGGAGTTGGGCGGTGGGAAGTAACCGAGACTGTTGCAAATCTTCTACGTAACAACCCGGCTGTGGTCTTGGACATCCATTTTAGGAGTTCAACTTCCTCAACATTTCATATGACTTCGCTTTACTTCCTCTGAACAAAACGTTGCCTACAAGTGGTTAGGGAATTGCATTAACGTGACAGTACTGTGGGCCAAAAATTGTATAATGTGTTCCACTTTAAAAGGGCGGTTAAAATACAACCCACTTTCCCTTTTGCCATTGTTTAGACAGTTCTCAATAAATTCCAGTTTCAACCCTAGAAACTATAAAAAAAGCGTCACCACCCGTACCAGCTCCGCTTAAAAATCCTCGTCGAAGCTTTCGACGTTTTTTTATGCTCATATTTAGCGACCACCGCGGCGGCTGATTAAATTCTGTAAATATCCCTCCTTTTCACATGAAACGCCTGTATTCCCATTCATTTACAAACTTATTCACGTCGGCCAATGATAAAACATATTCCCAATTAGTAACTTCCAGACGCAATATCTTTGAAATTGACGAATTCAATCGCCGTACGATATAGAATAGATGCCAACCCAAAAATATGGGCACAAACGACAGGCGAACAGAATAACCAAAATGAGGTAAACTTGTGCGGATCAATCGCAAGAACGCACGCACGACATTATTTTTTAAATCAATACTCTCGGATGGCCGGTGTGTGCCTTTGGGCATTGTCTCGAAGCGTGGGGAATATCCCTTTAGCAGAGGCAATCATTTCCATTTCCAAAATGTTTGTTTTTTCGGACCATTATCCCTTTATATAGTGAGTGGGACCAGCACCTCCGACTAATAGACACAACACTCATGAATGTTTATAGCTCTGCAATTTGGACGATTGGTTTTCACATTTGTACTAACGTCATTCGTTTACGTTTAACTGGAGATCATCGAAATTTGTTTGTTTATTTAGTTTAAATTAGAGAACCTTATTGAGAAAGAAATTCCTGTTGTTATATGAGTTAACACCGCTCATTTGGGCCTGAACCCCATATAGTGCAAGTGTCAATATGATAATCGCTGACTAAGTCTGTTCAGGTGCAAACCCGTTCACACGTTTCTTGAGAATCAGGTTGAGTCGCACTGTTCGCGCGACCATCGAACATCACATTGCATCACACCGAATACACGCGCCGACATAAAACTGATGAGCCTGCATTCTGGATGGTTGGAGCAGCGGCGTCCTATGGGAACCAACTTAGTTTTAGTGCCAGTCTGATTTTGGACATTGTCTTGGAACGTAATAAATTTAATATAATTTTTGTTTGGAACTAACGTAAGTTGAGGAGTTGGGCGGAGGCGTTCAACTTGTGCATTCTAAGTCTTTAAGTTTGTTTCAATGTTGGTCAATGTAATGTGAATTAGCTTCATGCGGCAAGGCTTATATATTCTAGAAAGAAGTCATTCTGAATATCAGACAAACGCAATAGTTTATGGATTTCGCTGGTCTTGTTAAAAATGTCTTCAACTTTTTTCGTGCTATTGTCTAAATTGTACAACTTTGTCCTTTCTGTAAGGAAGTGTCAGTCCTTCCGTTTTTTTTTTCATCACGATTTTAATATAAAAAATTACACGAATCCTTAGCAATTGTACTTTACACCCTTCATAAGTAGGGAAGACTCGCTTGGCACTTTCTTGAACATTTCTCCTTTAGTCATCTTTATCTAGTTCTGGAATGTACGTGTTAATCGAGTAGTCTAAGAGAGAAGCCCAGGGTAATCAGTTGAGCGTCTTATTCTAGAGCGCTCTTCGTGCTTAAGCTG
Source organism: Eristalis arbustorum (assembly GCA_916610145.1). Lineage (NCBI taxonomy): Eukaryota > Metazoa > Arthropoda > Insecta > Diptera > Syrphidae > Eristalis > Eristalis arbustorum. The sequence goes on along the minus strand of OU744320.1, from coordinate 50,246,738 downwards.
GGATATATAGCATGTGTGCTTTCTAATTGATATGATTAAGATCGACAAGTTCCTTCGATTCTTTCATTCCGTGCTCGAGGCTTTTGATAATGCCTTTGACCCAATAGCGGAGGGTCGAGGTGCATACGGTGTTGGTAACCTCGATGAAGATGCAACCCGAGAAATATGCTCCCGCCCTCTCCTTGAAAGAAACCTTTGAGACACGAGTTCCGAGTATGTCACAGCAGTTCTGGAAATAATGCGCTGCAGATATCTCCTACCGACTGAGACATTGCTGAGCACTCACTATGCTTGCAGCCCCGAACGACATCTCGCTGTGGTTCTCAGCAACATCTTCGAAGGAGCAACTGCAAGGCCGTAAAAACCCTTAAGTGCGCTCGTTTTTCCACACACTGACAAGCTAGAAGAAAAATACCATTCCTATTCCCCGAAAGGGACGAGTGGCTAGCAAACCCCGTTATTGACGACCACGAGGTAGCCCTCTTCACCAAAGTATCAAAAATAGACTTTGGTACTGAGGCCGGATTACGCTCCGCAAAAACCAAATCCCCGACGTGTGTCGCGTTTTTCAAGTAGAGATCTTGGCAATGCAGAAAGCAGCCGTACACTTACAAAATACCAGTATCACATCATTGGATATCAACATTGTTGTTAACAGTCAGATTGCAGTGAAATAAACATTGGGTCTCAATCCTAGCGAACGAATTGTCGAAACAAGGATTTGAAATAGACATCCGCTAGGCGAACAGATCACTGCAACCATCGATCAGTGCATTATACATGACACAACAGTAAAATAAGCTAACACGTCATAGCTTGCGAGAATCGCCCGTCAATCGGCAAAACAAAAAAAAATGTCTGGCTATACAACGAAACTCGAACTCTATGCTCATAGGAGTGATCACAGGACCCTGTCAACAGGAATGCAGTGATCTTTGCCAGAGCTGCGGCGACGAGAAAAAATAAACCGATACGGTACGATACAATATCTGTATTGCCAGTCCACTTTCGCCAGACCACAGAATCTTCACAACTTAGGACATGGCGAATCCAGATAGAGATTTTTTAAAATTCATTAAGAGCACGAGCAGAACTGTTTACTTAAGAAAAGGAGGAATGCTCAACCATCACATTTCCCTTCCAAAACCAACAAAACCTAGAAGGAAAAAAACATGAGAGAAATGATCATTAAACAATGTTTGAAAGCTTTCTTAATTGAACCTCCAAAGCTGAGAAATAGGGCACTAAGCGTAGGGCTTGGACAAGGCGCTCAAATCGCTCGGACCAGCCATGTTGATAGAAGCGATCTGTTAACAGAGCCTAGCCGCGTGATGGGCATTCTTGGCGAAACGTGTATTGCGGGTGAGTTCAAGGAGAGGAGGAATGCAATTAGCTACCTGACCTGAGCATTGTTTATAAAAATAGCGATAAAACAAGGACAAAGAAGACACGCGATGTTGATCTTCGAGCGAGTCTAATGAGCACGCTATATTCTTGTCTCCTACCAGTGTACTGTTGGATTCTACCCAATAGGTGCAGCGTGGACTCTGGAAGCACCAGACCAGGCATAATTGTTGTACTCAAGCTCAGGTCGATTATACGCCGTGTAAATTAAGCCAGATCAGTGGGGTGGAATATTTCTTGCATCGATTACGGAAACCTAAGTATTTCGCAGCATTTTTATTTAGAGTTGTTTGTTAGTTCCAACAAAGTGTTTTGTTGATACACATATCAATGTTGGTTTTCCGGTTTCATCAAAACAAGGAACAGAGCCTTGAACAAGAGCAGAAAGCGACTTGAACCCATCCAAAGCAACATGAAAGGTAGTTTTAATCCGCAGAAGAGATTCACCGATTGACGCTTGCTCTCACCTTTGTTGTGCAAAGATTGGTTCCACTTTATGTTCTTACTCACCTTTCCTGCATGAAACATTTAATGTCGCATTCATTAGTGAAATAGCTTTCTCTAAATACGGGTTTCAGCAGAAAATATAAAAGCATGAAGATGCTGAAGTAAAAAAGACTATTATTTTAAAAATCCTTATATTTAAGATTCCAAAGTCAAAATAAAAATAGTTGATCATAAGAAAACAAATTCATCAAACCTAGATAACTTCTTTAATAGTCGCTATACGCAATGTCCAGTGGCTAAGAGCGTAGGTCATTGCCCCTGTTACTTATTTAATGTGCTTCCACACAGAGTGTGTCTTATTCCGTAATTGACACGAGCTATTCGGAGAAATTCAGACTTCGGTCGAACAAAGGTATCGTCCGCATTTATTATTGGTACTTCGAGGGTTTACGACGGATTTCCATAGAAAATGTCTACCTATTTGACATCGCTTGGATAGACGTTAATAAAGTGTAAGAACGGGGATATCGTGCAATTAAATGCCGTGACAGATGAAGTTCGGCAACATAAGTCAAGTGTCTAACCGCGTGACGGACACATCGAGGGTAAAGATGTGGCGAAGTCAATTAATTGAATAGAATACGCTGTAACCACTAACCAGTGCGGGCAGCTATAATTGGAGGTAACTAGTTTCAGTTGAGTTATGATGTAATACCGCTGTTGGTCTTAATTTCTTGTGGAAATTCCCAGAAATAGGGTTCTGAAAATATGGCATTGAGTGAAGTGTTGACAGGTAACCAGAGTTAAGTTAAAATGTTGTCACAAGCAGACCTTGTGTAATTCAGACAGTCTTTTCACGACGAAGTTGACATTCATTACAGACCATATTGGGCTTTATACTTAGAAATACTCCAGGGCTCTCCAGCTGTGATCCAGTTTTAGGATTTTCGCACGGAGAAGGGGAACTTATCAGAAAATATTAAATTTTAACGATATAAGCCATCCAAGGACAGAAAACTTGTTCACTTAAAAATGGTTGATACATTTTTTATTTCATCATGAAATAACGACAATTCAAACTTATGTCGCGAATGTGTCCAATTATGTTTCGAAGGTTGGCGGCAATTAATTTGAATGGACTCATGGCCAGAAGCAAGCTCGAGGTGTTAAAAAGAAAATCAGATATATATTTTGAAGGAAAGTCATACGAAATAATAAAAAATTCAAGGATTTAAATGATGAATTAAAGTACAAGATAACCGGTACGATGCAATTTTCGCCGTAGATACCTTAAGTATTTTACTGGAGCCAATATTGTGCCTGATAGACTAATTTGTTTTAGTCATTCCAGTTTATAATTTCTTGGAAAAGATAGTACGCCGGCTTTATCGGATCTTACCCAGCCACTCCTTGGAAATATTTAGTCCCCCCCCCCCCACAACTAGGCTCCACAATAGAGGAGAAAAGTCTCTTCCTTGAGAACAACCCCTTGTTGTCTTGACTTTTATTACGCCTTCTGGCATATGAGTCTTTGCTATTCTCATTCTCAGTAGTTCATCGGTCTTCTTAAAGGTTGTGTCTGATTGTCAATCTGTGGAACACTGTGTATAGCATATTAAATGTTTGCAAATTTTTAAATTAAAACAAATTATTGCATTCTTTAAAAAAAAAATGTAATACTTCTCAGATTCACTCTATATGGTTGATGTCCAAAGTGAAACCAAATAAACTCATTGGAAGTACTATTCCCTTTGGGCTGTTCTTCAATCTCGGGAATGTTTTCTTTTTTCGCATATAGACTATATAAATGAGGTTGAATTGCTTTTCTTATATACTATATGATTTGCAATAAACAATATAACTTCGTTTGCATAACGCATATTTTATTCCGAGCTACTCGTTACAATTGTCCACGCCACTGCGTCTATATAGCAACTGTATAACAGTTTTCTTAGATCAACACAGACGGCGGCACTCGAAGTCATCCTATTCTCTCACCCCCTCGACTTATTCTGTAGCAACAGCGCAGCCTTATCGGCTCTGCGGCTCAGGAAGCCGAGTCTTTGCAGAGGAAAAACCATATGGTCACGCTTCCATACTCAGGTGTTGGTCAGCAGTAAAGCACAATAGCCAAACTGACTACCTACTCCCGACAATAGCTTTGGAGAAAACCTCTCACTTCCGTTTTCCGTATCGAAAACAATGGATAGAAGATAGGATTAGTGCTTGGAGTATTCCTAGCAATGCCTTACGCGCTCCGTTTAGCGGAAACTAGACTTCAAAGCCCTAGAGGGAATAAAATCTCGATGGCTCAGTCTGAGAACTGGAGCTTGTGATCGTGATCGCAGCTAAATATAAAAAAATTGAAATTGAAATCACTGATCAGTTTTAGTCGTAATGAGATGTAACGTGATGAGACGCTTGCTGGGGGTACATGGAAACATACCACACAACGACTTTTGCAGTAGCTGTAGCGATGAGGAAAAATTGGAATCTATCCAACATCTGCTCTGCAAATGCTCAGCCCTAACAAAAAGAAGGATGGTGTACTTGCGGAAACACCACTACACTACACTTAAAAACCTCCTAAAGTTTTCAAACGCACTAGGATGGCTCCACTAAAAAAAAGTTTTTTTGGTACATAGAATCACATGTACAATGGACCCACCTAGTTGGTCCAAGTGAGCCACGGCTGAGTTCGCAATGACAATTACCTACCTACTGAGAGATATTAGTTGACATCCTTTTCTTATGTGATGCAATCTATTAAATCATATCCTACCCAAGACATAAGTGCATAGTGCTGTAAGAAATTTAAATATTTAAATACTGTGCATGCATGCAATTGATAGTAATTGCCCAGCAGAGTTTTCTCTACATAAATAGGGAAAACTACAGAGTAATGCAGATTAGACATGAAAACCGAGTCAACCCGAGTTTTGCCAAACCAAGTTGAACCGAGTTGCTGAAACTAAAATGAAACGAATAAATGAACATCAAATCCGCGAACCATTCGACACGGTGTGAACACAAAACTCGGACTCGGGTCATGGCCACGGACACAGACGGAGCAGTGTGGCAGGTTTTTGCTGGTACATAAATGTGTGAAGCTGTTGTGCTTGACAATAAGGGTCATTTTTTCTATAGTCTTTCAAACCAATTGTATAAAGTGAATAGTATGATACGGAAAATATTTGTATGTACATTCTGCTGTAGTAAATGTATTCAGCCTAATAGTGTGTATGTGTACCAAGCTGACCCGAGCTTGGTGTTGTGTTTGACTGTTACAAAAAGGAATATATTTTGAATTGGGCAAGCCCGCGTCAACAGTAGAGCTTCGAGTCGTTTGTTTTAAAAAAAAAACGAGACAACCAACTCGAGTTGCAACTCGGTTCCCTTCAATTCTAACTCGTTTTTTCTCTCGGTTCTCTATTATGTATTGTGAATAGAAATGTGCCCAGACCCATCTCTCGTGTACGTATAATATTTCACGTAAACGAAGTAAAACTGAGATGTGCATCACAGAATACAAGGTAATCTGTTCATTTGAATGAAAGCTGCGTGACGTCACTAGTGTGCTATTTTCTGTGAGAGAGGACTTCTTCTCATACAATGTAGATGAATTGTGAGGAAATAGCACACTTGATTGTATGCTGTTCTATTGGGTAGCTATTCATTAGTGACGGGAACTATCGCATGAATTGCACTATCGATAGTTGGTAACTGAATGATTTCAACTAACGAATAGTTTTATTTATGCATTCATTCATACTCCGTTGCGGCAATACCCATTTTTGTTTTTTTGAGTTAGGGAGTACAGAGCGATTTTTTTCCCATATATTGGCAATGTGTTTTACCACAAGTTATATTATTTATGAGTCCCAGAAATTTAAAAAACGAGCCATTTTGAATATAAATGAGTCACAACAAACATTTTTGATAACACAATGTGAACAATGAAACGAGTACGTTTTTTATTTGTTGGAGGTTTTAATACAACACTGGAACACTCAGGCTCCAGACTGCTTCCTTGTACTACCAGTCATCAACCTACAATTCCTTAGGAAGACCAGCAGGCGCTTCTGAATGAATCGCCGAAGACCTGCCACCTGATCCAAGCAATGGCGGGAGGGTTTCTTAAATCAAGCACAATGGACCGTTGTTACGCCGGTAAGTTGCCTGCAATCTTTTCTGTCAAGGGACAACAAGAATGCTGCGGATTTCTTACAGACGTTTAAGAGCAAACGCTTGGTCTATCTGCATGCTGGAGGTCCAACTATTAATGGAAGCCCTACCCACAGACGCAGGTAGTCCAAGCGCAGGTGCAGGCTCTGAAAAAGTTTCCCCTGGTCCTGTTCTAACAAGTTCTTCGGCTTTCGGCTCATTTCCAGCGATTCCTTGGTGTCCTGGGACACAGGCGACTGCCAATTAAATTCAGAGAGGATTTACAGTACATAGGTTTGGTTATAGTGACTGACTGCTAGGGGCAGTCACGCGTAGGCCAGGGTAGGCCCATTGTGATATCACGCGGATTAACTTCTAACACTGGAACCAATTGGTGCTGCTAATGAAGCGATTTAGTTGGCCAATGCTGGCACTGTTTTGCTCGTTACGTTACCAATTCGAATTGCTACTCGGTTCGCTTCAATTCCAACTCGAGTCAACTCGTGTTAAGAAAGTTCCGGCAGTTGTCTCATCTTATATGCAGATCAAATCTTGATGTCAACGCATATCCCTAACACTCATTTCTATCGCCTGGTATTAATAAGGAAAGCAATACAAGGTACTTCCATATATTGCATATCCTTGTTGGAGAAATAACCCCAAATAGTCCATGACATCCGTCATAGAATTGCTGCACTGTGTATAACCAAGAAACAATATAACCACATCCAAGTACCGCAAACATGTTAACATTGAAAATTACTATACGTACGTTTGCACCCAGGAATAAATCATCAAGTGCTGTGCACGTTCTTTTGCATCAGAAAAGCATTATCCAGATTGTTCATCGTATTTCAACAAATGAGAGGGAATGACACCTGGCCTCAAGAGAGTGTATCCATTGCAATCTAGAATTCTATCGAAATTGCTGAACACAAAATGCGTTTGGTTCCCCGAAACTGAATTCATTGATAATGCATTATGTCATGCCTGCATCCTTAACTTTGAAGTAAAATTGAAAACATCCTTATTTAAACTTAATCAAATAAACATTCTATTCGATTTGTACTTTATTCTTTGAAACTGGAAACCAGAATTTATGCTTAAATGCTGCTACAGTTTCAGAGAGTGGTGTTGTGAGAGATTTTGCTGCAGTAATGCTACCACTTAACCTTATTGTATGCTTGGGCTTCCATGAACACCATAGTTTTGGCAGATTCATAGTACAACCAGCAGTTAGCTTTTACGAAGAAATGCGCTTCGTATGGAACTACTATTCGGAACTGGAAGACACATGGCAATGCAATTCTTGTGCAGATCCCAAGCATAAGCAGGGACTTATTCTCACTAATTCACAAAAAGTAAATCTAGTGATCTACTTCTCCTTTGTTTTGCGCGACAGCCCAGGGTGGCCCCGGGCATCAACCAACAAGCCTCTACAGATAGCACGACTCCTCTTGATTGCGCCATCTCGCTCAAGGCCGTCCTCTGTTGCCTTGTCCCAATGACTCGGATTGGAAAAACTCTGCCGGGTGTTGTTGGGATGTTCAAAAGCTCTACATGACCAAGCCACCTTAAGCGTTGGATCCGAAGATGCTAAACTGGGTGCATGTCCAAGTGAGTGCCATCCTTTCACTTACGACGTTGGTTTCTGTGACGCTCATCGCAGCAAATCTTCTTTCGTTATCCATTCCGCTTAGGATTTGTGTTGAGGATTTATTGAGGAAGCCCTGAAACTTGCAAAAAATGATTGTGATTGTCTTCCAAGTCTCACAAAGGTATATCAGTATGGCTTTCACGTTGGAATTGAATAATCGAACCTTGAGTGCGGCGGTGAGCTGGCTGTTACTTCAGATGATACCAGAAGAGAGAAGTAAACGTGGCGGCCTTCTCTATACAAGACAAGACGTCAGTTTCTGCACTCCCATCTTTGCAGGATGTGCTGCCAATGTAGAAGAATTTGTTGACATCCTCGATTGATTTTTTTTTTTTTGCTAAGTTCCAGCGAGTTTAATTTCCCCGCTAAAGAGTTGGATAACAAAAAAATGTCGTAGACGTAATCGAGTTTTTGAGATTCTCTGTCAGGGATCATTGGATTTTGTTGGAAACGGCTTTGCTTATGCTATCCAAGACAAGGTCAGGGACAACGACTAACAGCAGTCTTTGTTTTACCTTAACCTTACTCCTCTGGTGTTGGTAAAGGAGGCGGTCTCCTTGGAACAGTACTCTTCTCATAGTCTTCGCTACATAAACCACTCCTATCGGTATATTGCTCAAGTATAGTTGCTTCAATGAATTGGGGAGGGGCATTTTCCCCCACGCGGCATCATGTATACATTAGCCCCTACATCACATCAATATCTATTAAATAGAATATGAAATTAATCCAAATAAATTGTTTTCAAATGCAATGAAATTCATTCCGAGAAATCAAAGACAATTTCATCGTTACTGACAATAACATCATGCTATGATGGATCACAAGCCCAGCCGACTGATTGCCTTCTACTTGCACTTGTACGTACATAGATAATATATCCTTCAGCGGAGCGTGCGTTGAAAAGCGCTATTTTGAAAATTCCCCAGCAAGACAAATCGCAAGCACGTTTCAAATGAGATTGATGTTCATTAAAGACCAACCTCCATTGCGCACACATCAATTTAGCTTTTTATTTTGTTCTTTCTGCCAACAGCTCTGCGTTTCGCAAATGGTTTCCCTCTTCCGATGTTGCTGCGAAGAAAACAATTTTCATCCATTAGTTGTTCGATTTGCCAGCGATTGCTATTGCAACTTTCAATCTAAATTAAGCGATTACACTTTTATATTGGCATCCGATGAACAGCAGTTTGCCAACCGAGGGCACACAGGAAGAACCTACGACCTACTTTGGTCTCCGTTCTTTTGTGCGGCGGTTTTATTGTGCAATCGTGTCGGACATCAATGACTGTCACTCAGTTAGATGGTTAATTCTAAGTCAAACTATCAGTGCATGGCACCTATGCAGCCGTGTCCGAAGGTAACCAGTAAAATTGAACTGAAATTTAACTGCCATCAATCTGTGGGCGGTGTGTGGGTACCAAAGAGATCTGGTCTGTTCTGCGATGTCCTGAATCCTGATTCCTTTTTATTCAACTAATTGGTGACATTGATTGATGGATAAAGGCAAACTGGGATGGAAAGCCCTGGCACCTAATGCACAAATAGAACACGGGTTTGTACTGTCGCCTCAGAGCAACTTAATTACAATTAAATGTTGTTTTTTACGAGCCTTTTTGGAGAATCTGTTGAATGTGGGGTGTGAAACTAGGAAAGGGACGAACCAAGCAGGCCTGACATTTTTCGAAATTTGTCAGAACGTAATTCCATCCCACCGTACTGCCATGTTGTGGATTAAGTGGGATGATGATCTTAAACGTCCTTAAGTGAATGGTCAAGTGTAGCTTTGTTTGTACACTTCGTTTTTTGTTCCCATACAAAAGGTTTGCCTTTAGGCACAACCTTTAAATTAATTTGTGAACGCACGCAACATTTTTTTTTCCTCAAAAATGCAGCTTGCGCGAAATTCATTCCTGTTCAGGCCTAAGAGTACTAATATGTGCCTTGCCCTCCTACAAGTTCCATCCATCCATTTCTGATTGGTGATGTTGATGGCATCGCTAAGTTGTAAATATATTATTTATTATTTTTGCACAAGTTGCACATTAGAGGGAGCTGGAGGTGTTGCGTCATAGCTTTGTTGGAAGTGGTTGGCGTAAATTGTCCAACATGTGCCAATAGTGTTCAAAGGCTGCATTGCCTCCAACATCCTATTATGAACATAAGTCAATGCTGCCACCGCGTTTCAAATAGCCCACCATGCAGTTATTCTGCGACGTGGCCATGTCACCATTTGTGCGGTGACCCAATAGTAACCAACTCTACTCAGTTACAAAACCAGGCACATGATGTACATCAAAAATATCATGTTATTTTCCCTCTTCAGCTGTCAAATGTCAACTGGAAAATGTCATCCAAGCCAGAAGGACATCCAACCGCAATCGGCCTGAAACAAAAAATAATTAGTCGTACAAAAAATATTAAATTTTTAAAGAACAGAAAATTTGCTTGCCATTATGGGCCATTGCGCAGTCAATATTAATTACCACCACAGTCCTGTGGACCACTCTTACGGGAGCATTCCTTTTATGTACGAAATCTTCGTACGTACATATGTACCTACTTATTAAATAAGGCGAATGTCAGAAGTTCATAAAATCAAATTAACTGTAGTAATAGGCCATTTGGGTTTTGATATCCCTTCTGTCTTTTGGGGTTCACGTGAATTACTGCAGATTGACTGTATGCGTCCCCATTGGTGTGACCTTCATTTTTCTTTTGCCATCCACGTTCGCCTTGTGGCCCCCATGCACACATTGTGCGGGTATGACTCTAGGTTAAGTTATTTTACATGTAGCGTAGTAAAATTTATTTTTATTCCACTTGGCCTCGGAAGAGCACTCAGCCTGGTGCTTATGACGACAAGGACGAAGACAAACTTAGTAGGCGGCAGCACCAAACGACAGGCATAACACTGGTGCGGTGGCTGTGTAAGGTGACACACTACATGAGGCCACATAAAAACGTCAACTTAAGTCATTCTGGCTGATTAATGTCATGCGTTGGGGAAACGCAGACAACACGCATGCTACGGTTCCACCCTCACACATCGAGGATTGTTCTCTTTTTAATACATTTTCCACGCGAATCTTTATCTCCGTTGAATAATTTTCCAAAAGATAAAGGAAGACGCATGCTTTTAAGTTGGAAGGAATTGGGAATGCAAAGCAAATATTTGGCACTCAATTTTCTCAATCTACAGCTGTGTAGAACCTAGCTCTCCGGGGAAACCCTCCCGAAATGCCACAGACATCGACATGACTTGGGATAAAATGTCCCGGTGAAATTTTCAGGAGCTGTGGAATTCCCACTTAATTGGCAAAAGCCGAAAGAATTGAAAAGTTTTCACGTTTTTTCTGTCATTCTCCGGCAGCATGGACGGCTAATACGGCATTATCGTGTCGTTAGGACGCTTTGTTCGGTGTGAACTTTTGGTCAGCGGAAAGATGAATTGGAATTTTATGGAGAACCTTTGGAATGACAATTGGATGGAAGTTAAACGGCAAAGTTATTATTGGAGTCATTTCGAAAATTAGACGAAAATCTTGCGACAAATTGTTTTGTGATTGCAGCTTTCGGTCGGCTGTTAAATGTGATTTATTCGGAAAAATTGCTAGTGTACTGTGTGATTGGAATAGTATATTAGTTTTTGTTCTGCACAGCGGCAAGCTACTAGCATTTAAGGAATGTATTGAAATAAAGGTGATTCTAGGAAATATTTAATCTTGTACAGCTTTTCTTTTTGAACCATATACGATGTTGAAGGAAAGCTATGGTAAAGTGGTTGGAGGTTCTTACAACGAACTGACCAAGTCCTACAAGTTAAATTAAGACAGACAAGCATAACCCGAGTCACACTTCGAGGGAAAATGTTATGCTGTGGTTAGTTGTAGACATTTCTTATGACCGATGTACAGCCATACAAAGTTGTTTTCAAACCTGAAATTACATGTCATAGAAAGAGGGGGTTGGTTTCCGCAATCAGTAGATCACGGACATAATGCAAGATAAATGCAATTCATACTATAACCCATTCAAAACCATTGAAAGCTTGGAATAAGCTTTTGAAATAGTACGTGAACTGGTTGTTTTGTTAGTTTTTTTATGTGATGTACATCGGGCTGTGCCAATGAATTAGATTTCTTTTTCACCTTCTTCGACTTACATAGTAGTATGACAGACACCAAGGAAACCAATCAACTTTTGTTGAGCCGTAATTTTTTTAAATGTTGGCTCCGGGGTTCTCAGTACCGTTATGTAGTATGATCGAACTTTCTATTTACTATTAGTTTTATATAATATGCAGACTGCTGACTTCAATATGTTTGCGGAACATTTAAAACAGCTGGTTGGACGCATGCACCAGCTCATCTGCAAGATATGGTCTGAGGAAAGCATGACCGATGAGTGGTGCTGTTCTGCTGATGAGTTTGTCCAGTTCACAAGAAAGGAGGCCCCTTTGACTGCGCTAACTATCGAGGGATCAGCCTCCTAAACATCGCGTACAAGATACCTTCTGCCGTTTTGGGTGAACGCCTGAAACCATTTGTCAACAATGTGATAGGTCCTTATCAGTGCGGTTACACGCCTGGGAAGTCCACTATCGAGCAAATATTCATACTTCGGCAGATCCTGGAAAAGACTCAAGAGATGCCGATCGACACCCACCACGTATTTGTCGATTTGAATGCAGCATATGACGGCATGCATAGAGACGAGCTATACAACGCGTGTCTAGTTTTGACATTCCTGCTAAACTCGTCAGGTTGTGCAGGATGACGATGAAGAACTCTTGCTACTCCATCAAGGTCAGTAACGAACTCACCGAGAATTTCAATGTCAAAAAATGTTTTAGGCAAGACGACACGCAGAGAGCCGTCAAGGAGGCGACATCCCGCCAGGACATTGACGTCTACACAAGAACTTCATCTACCTCGGCGAGTTTTGGAGGAGAAGATTCAACCACGAACTGTACGGGACGTACTCAGTTAACCTTAAGCGTATCCAACGCCTAAGGTGGCTGTATCATGTAGAGCATATAGACTAATCAGCACCGGCCCGAAGAATCGTCGATTCTGAGCTGAGTACATATCCAGTACATACACAAAATTCGAACGGGCTCTCAAAAATGTAAATCGTGTGTGTGCACATAAATATGTATATGTTTATTAGTGAACACACAATAATGAAGTTTCATATATGGTTTCATTTCGGGTACGAAATATTAATTGCACAAACAAAGATAACTTTTCCAGCAGCGATTAAACATTGGCCATAATAACAACCTTAGCAGCAACGGATGAATCGTATCTCTCAAATTAGGAATTACTCACGTGAAATATGTGTTAGCTTCTACAAAATCAGACAAAAGTGCAGCTCGCGTATCCACAGTAATGCGTTTAAAACCATTTGTAATTAGTCCGCTGATGTTATATATACAGTCTGTTTGATAAGATCGTACACGACAAAAATTAAAGAAGAACTTACGACAGTAAAAACAATCAATTTTACTGGTTGATTTTGTTTACTTCCGTGAATGCTTTTCAATTAATATGTTGTCCATTCTCGTCCATTATCAATAATTGCATAATTTTGAGGCAAAGGTCTCCATAAACTCATACCTTTCGAGATAGTTTGACCGTCAAGATATTCATTCTTTGGAGCTTTACGTTCATGAATGCCCTAACATTTTCAATCTGATTTTCATCTAACATCTGGCGACTGTGAATCATCAACGTCATTTTCTTGTTTCCACCCACTGCATGAACGACTGCAATATTTCAGGACATGCACTAACCAATTCTCATTCTTCCTTTTAAACCACCTTTAGACAGATTGTAATAAAGCGTTCTTATAAATTGTGACCATGTTGAGTAGCTTAAGTTACTTGTAAACATGAAAAAAATGCCAAATCCTTGTTTTGAGAAACATCCCCAAACGTGCGCCTTTGCCGGGTGTTTGACGGTCCGCTGGATTAATTTATTAAATGCGTACATCAGATATGAGTGATAGGAGATAACGATCAATAAGAAGCTTCATCCGAATAAATAACGTTGTCCCAATCTCTCTCCAAATTGTCCTTGCCCCAACTGAGTCGTTTTTAAATAAAATCAAATACATTTTAAAATACATATGTCTCTGAAAAAATTTAACACTCTTTACATTTATACAAATGGACTGTACATCTCTGCAACACGGACAGCTGAAGCTCCGACTTATGTTGTAAGGCTATGTTTTACACTGTTGCAAGATTGAGGTGCTCTATTTAGTAATGGTTGCGCTTAGCGAGTTCGTACTGTGTGTATGGATATATTTATTGATTTTTTTTTTATGATATATATATATATATATAGAAGCTGTATGTAATACGAAATATATTATTTGAAGGCAGGTATTTTAAATGGGTAAATATCAAATTTGCTTTGTGAGACAGTCCCCTTGGTGCGTTCTGCAGCTTTTTAAATGCCAGATGCATGAGATATAATTAACATATTTATTTAAACTTCTAAGGGTGCATGTGTCAGCGATATGGATGGCGTTACACGTCGTAGAGGGCCAGGTCCTAGATTCTTAGCAACCACTCATGTCCTGTGTGCTTTTGGTCTCTCACGAGTGGAAAGGACCCACAGTCATATGCAGAATCCGAACAACTTTGTTTGAGAAGCTTTTTCTAGACAGGAAATAATCTTTGAGCATTGTCAGTGACTCGAAAGAGGTGGGGTCGTGAAAATTGTTTTCGTAGCACAGCGCAGGAATCGAACCTAGGACGTCAAGGTTGGTGTCGACGCACATACCCACAACGCCAGGGGCCTCCATATGGGTCAGCTATAAAATATGGGCACATAAAATTGATTTTGAAAATACCTCACAGCTGTAAACAAAATGTTGGTGTACGGTATGTGCGGTGTACGTCAGTATTATTGTGAAAGTTAGGTCAGTCGCAAAGGGCTTAACATCAACAAACGGACACAAAGTTTGAGTAGGTTAATACTATTAACACAAATGTATTGATATCAAGGAAACATGTTTAGACTGATATCCAAGAGATGAATTAAAGTATTGTGTACCTTAATTCTGTGTTTTTTTTGTTTCAAAATTTGTAAGTTTATTTCAGAAAAATATGTGCAATGGTATTATTTAAAGTATTGCCGTATGAAGCTATGGTTTATTCAATGATAACTTTTTAGAAGGACAGTAGCTTTCCCACGCATGTTCCAAAAGAATAATAACAGTGGAATAATACAAATTACGCCATCTCTTAGTAGAACTAGAATTGGCCAACACTAGAACCCTGAGATTAAAAAATGTCGTATTACTTCAAATGTGAATACACGTCCAGAGTTATTCTTACAATTGCTGTTTATTTGTCAAAGTACATCTCCCTTTTCGGAGCCTCGTCCGCCAAAGCAAAAGGTCTCAACGGACGTTCGGGCTACACAGACTATTAAGGCCTAAACAGGAAGAGCGTTGCGTCAACTTTACAGTTTTTAACTTCAGCTGCGTTTGACAATTTATTCTAACATGTGTATAGCATTAATGGATGGCATGGAATGGTATGGATATCGGACGAACCGAACGTATTGGGCAGCTCTTTTCAATCCGACAAAAACGATTGATGTGGATCTTAACGTCACTTACGGATTCTTTAATAAAAAAATACGACGAACAACATTCGCTGTTCAAGGACTTATCGGTTTACTCTGTTCAGAGTACATATTTATCAGTCTAAACTACCTAAAGGCTTCTCAAAGTTTCCCATACAGAGCTGGCGCATAACTCCAGATTTTACCTGCTTATTGATGAGCCTCACATTTTGCATTTAATCTGACATATCAATATCCCACCATTCCGAAGCTGAAAGCTTCAATTCGTATTTTCGTAGTGACTTCCTGTTGCTAATTCCATGTGCGAATGTTTATATTTCCGAAGTTCTGGTTTGATAAACTGGTTTGTCATTTAACGGTTCATGAGGTAGATGACTTGAATGTTTCTCATTTACCTAATACACACAAATCCATAATTATTCATTTGTCACTAAGCCAAATCGGTGGGTTTTATAATGTATTTTTAGTTAATTGATGAAAAGCTTGTGAGCAAGTTAACCATTCTCTTGTTCAGTTGCCACGTGTGAAATAACACCTCGTTATTTATCGGCATCCGAACCGGTTTCTTATCGCACGTGTATAATTGAAATACAAATACGAACCATACTTTTTGAGTTTGAGTTTTAAATTGTATGCGATATTTGATCAATGAATGCCGGCGAATTCACTTAAATGTTGCGCGATGAAGTATTGCATAATATGCAAATAAAACCTTTGGGAGGAAATTATGAAACGTCCCCGACAATATTTAGTGTTAGACGTTGTCTTGCGGTTACGATGACCATTTAAATCGAAAATTGATTAATTTAAGTTTTAAAAATAATAACAAATATATGTTTCATTGCTTGTCGTCATCTTTTGTCATTTGTCCAATTCGACATAAGCGAAATTAAGCTTATCGAGTTCAAGCTGTCATCGAGGAAGGACTCGAATCGGGGAAGGACGACTGGGACAGAACGTCACCGTAGGCAGCTTCGAGATGGTTAAGGATTTCGTCTACCACGGCTCCCAAGTAAATAGAACGAACACCGAGACTGAAGGCAGAATAACTCTTGCCAATCGCTCTTGCTTTGCGCTGCAGAGCCAAAGGTTCTGAGGTTGATCTTTGGTCCCATTTGTGTTGATAAAATTATTTAATGTCGGCATCGAACTAGAATGGACCTAGAATGAACCCTGAACTCCACATATGCCATGTCACCTTTCTAACAATCGTCCAGGGTCCTAGTTGGCAATTGTTTGACAAAAAATCTCAATACTGACGGAAGCGGAAGGCATTGTATGTTGATGCACAGGCTCATTCATCAAAGATTAATTCAATAATTTACTGAACAAAACCAAAGGTCACTGAGAGTGGCAAACTGGTTTAATATGGAAAAAAACATTCTTTCAAAGCTTCCTGCACACTGTATACCTGGTCGAAGCACACACTCGTAATCGAATAGCGCTGGTCATATACGGGTGGCTTCAAGTGAGCCATGTCCATCTACAGCCAAAAGAGTGGGGACGCAGTGCAATGAGATTGTGGATATACACACGAATGTGCGCTTTTCAGTTCATAGGCCTCACAGAACACACGTCCGCACTACAAAATGAAGACATAGCTGAAAATGCCATTGTGGAATATAGCATTTTGTGTGGAAAATAAAATAAAAAATACTTAAATTCGGAAGGCATTCGACATTTGTTTTGTGCGGTTGCGGATAGACTCTCCGCATTTTTTAAACATATAAAGGGAAGAAATGATGGTTCCTAATTAGCACACAGACTACAGACAGCCTTTGCACATAAATGGGTGTAGGACTTTGGGACTTCGTGACAAAACCACATTTTTTTCCTTTAATTGAACGCCAGTCTGCTGTTGCTCTGAATAATCTGGCTTGACTTAGTGTTGGCTGCTCGTGATATGGTAACTAATTCTGTTCAAAATAGAAGTCGCCGCAGGCTTTGACTGAAGCATCCTATGCATAATTTCATCTTCCTTTTTCGCTAGATAAATCAGTTCTTTGTATGGTTCAGTAGCGTCTGCCTCTGCTTGGCCATTTGCTGCCATTATAGATATGAGCACAATAATGGGTGGGTGCTAGTGATTTCATTAGTTTCGTTTCTTTGGCAAGAGTTCGTCTAATTAAACCTACACCACATACTCATTTTGAAGTGGTTTGTGTTGAAGGAAATTCAATAATAAGTCAGATAGGTTCCAGTACAATCTAATGTTGTGACGCAGCACCTTACGTATAGTGTATTGAGAGAAGAAGAATTATATAAGAATTTTTAAATGTCAAATATATTTACATAATGCATGATTTCCTCATTCGATAGTTATTGGCATTGATTTATTTCCATTTGGGTGATACTGACCACAATCGCCAACTAAGATTTATGTATTTTCCCTAAATAGCTGACTCATTGAATCATCAACAGTACTACCTCTGTATGGAGGTTTTCGCATTACTGCAACCTTAGTTTGGAAGTTAAAGAGTTTCAAGTTAAGGCAATAATCTGCCAAATAAGAAAGAAATGATGAAATAATGAATTCTGTTTACCAAAAGAAAGGCTTTAGGTTCCTTACAAAGATTTTAACCTTTTCTTATGATTTCATAAAAAACTGTCCGAGGTGGTCCTGGGCCTCAACCAACAAGCGTCTCCAGCAAGCACGACCTTCCGCCAGCTGACTCGAGCTACACAAAGTCCTTTTCCACTTGTGTGTGAAATCTCTTTAGAGGACCTACTCTGTTCCATTGTCCCAATGACTCGGATTCGCAAACTCTTCCGGAAGTTTTTGGAATGTTGAAGGGCCACGTAAGGCCTTGTAATCCAAGGCTTGGGTACGAAGACGCTTCACTGAGTGCATGCTGCTGCAGTCTGTACAGTTCATGGTTTAATCTTCTCCTCCAGACGCCATCAACAACAGAACTTTTCTCTCAAAACGACCAAGAGCTTCCTCATCCGCTTTCAATAGCGTCCATGTCTCAGCGCCAGAGACCAGGAGAGGGATGATCAGAGTGTTATATAAACTCAGCTTGGTGTTTCGACAGATGGCTCTGTTACTCAATTGCCTCTTGAATTGAGAAGCAGCGGCAAGAGTAAAATGTGCTTGAACTCGGTACTGATGTCATCATCAACATCTCGTTTACTGCAGAGGCGAGGTAGACGAAGTCCTTGAATACCTCACCGTTTCTGTTGTCCGTGCTGACTGTTTATCCAAGGCATGTCCTTTCTTGAGGACAGTATATACGTACTTCATTAAACGTCAAACCCATTTTAGACGCATTCGATTCAATGTCAGCAAATGCCTCACTGAAGGTTCGATGTGTTCGTCCAATCACGTCAACGTCATCTGCGTAAGCAAACAGTTGAACGGACAAAATTCGCACAATCTTTTTCAGGGTGATACTGAAAAAACTATATGACAAATTAAAACTTTTTTGAACACTGAAGGTCTCGGTGAGTTCGATACGGACTTTTATGGAGCAGCGAGTATAGGGAAACCCTTCTGAGTTTGGCAGGAATGTTAAACCTAGACATGGTGCTGCGTAACTCGTCTTTATGTACGCTGTCATATGCGGGCTTGGAATCGACGAATAGATGGTGAGTGTCGACTTGCACTTATTGGGTCTTTTCCAGGATCTGTTTCGGTGTGTGAAGATCCGGTCTATTATGGACTTAACCGGCCTGAAGCTATACTGTGCAATGATAAGGAGACTGATCCTTTTATAGTTCACTTCTTACGGACCGGACGAACGATACTGAGATTCCACTTGTCGAGCATGCTTTCCTCCGACCATATCCTTCAGATGATCTAGTGCATACGCCAAAATAGATCATCTCCATCTGCTTCAAATGGTTCCGCTGAAAGTTAGTCTGCTTCAGAAGTTTTGTTCAACTTGAGTCTAGATATTGCTAGATATTCTTGACCTCAATTCGGAGCCGAATTCATCTGTCCGAATTCTTCGACTGTGATTCTACGATTTAAATAGTTAAGAATTCATGTTTCACAAGATTTGTTTGTTGGTTGATATACGATGTGAACAGCATCGCCATTACTGATCGTTTTTTGGGATTCAGCACATTTCCTTAACATCGTAATCAGAGTTCGTGCATCCATTTTCGTTGTCAAGGTATTCATTGGCTGGATCAAATGGAAACTGCACGCAAACTTTCAATATTAATTTCTCTAAAAAATCAGAACCCGCTGAACTAGAATCAACACGTCTTCATCCAAAGAATTGTTTCCCTAATATATCTAAGCAAATATTTTTAGCTCTCTTACTGATAAAACACTCAGCAACGAAGTGGCGCAAAAAACGTTGAAATTCGAATTACAAAAACACATTTTAGCAAGAATACAATACAATTTACTGAGTGTTGGAATTAGGGAGGTAGAATTGTATTATGAGCAGTAATCAAAACGAAAGATTTTTACTTCGGACTACCGCTCCAAAGTTTCCTGCTCTTACAGACGCGTAGACGAAACTTCTCTTTTGAAATGTGTCCCACCTTAACAAAGTGACCAAGCTAAAACCGGAAGTTCTCAGTTAATTCAGTTATTTGTACAAACTAATAAAGTTCAATCCAATTAAAATCCTAAAATAATATGTGTGGTTGTTTTTTCGAAACGAACAAAAACTTGAAAAAAGTTTGAAAACTTGCGCGTGATGATTGGTGAAAAACTGAAAATCAGCTTTTATTGTCTTAACCGACGAAACGAACGTGATTTTCATAAATTTTAAATTTTCTATATATCGAACAAATTAAAATAGCAATAATCGCATGTCGATGTTTCATAATTCTTGAGGAACATTTCTACTATTTCATTGCAGAAGGGCGGCGCAACTCAACTCGCGTGGCGGGACGTTTTTATTCCCTTTGCTAGACCACTTATTTGCAAGTACAAAGATTTTTGTGCTTCTAGCTTGTAGCACGTCGAAGCAGTTGCCTTCATTTTAAAGGGAGTGGGATTAGCATGGGCCCAAATTTCTAGGACGATGCCGAACAATGAAGATCGTGAAATATTTTCCAGCTCACACTAAGTGAACAATGAACAGAACGTGCAGCATTTCGAGAATGCTTAAGCCCAAGCCAGGTGAAAAACCTAACATAAAACGTTTATTGCTTGGCAGAACTCAACTCAATCAAATAATTGACACTGTCTCCTCCACTTTCGACACTTCTTGTGTCCTGCCTTTACGGATGCTTCGACAACACGAAGACCGCTTCTATGATCACCTACTTGATCTGCTGGATATGATCCAACTGGTTTCGTGGTGGGAGCATTGAACATTTAATCTGGTCTAAGTGTATTCTCAATCTCTCGCCTCAGATGGCTAGGTCACGTCAAGCGAATGGACACCAATGCTCCGGCCCGGAAAGAAAATGATACTCCAACCCCGAGGGACAACGCGGTAATGGAAGACCAAGCCTACGGTGTCACACGCAGCTAGAAAGGGACCTAAATAAGTCTGGAAGCAACTAGCATAAGACCGGGCTGGATGCAGGGGCTGAGGCCCAGGTTACTCCCGGACTGTAGCGCCAGCCAAAGAAGAAGAAGAAGTGTATTTTCAAACCAACCCTATTTGTCAATGAGTTCAAAGATGTGGAGCAATAAATTATAAAACCAAGCCGGCCAACATCGAAACCTACACCTATTCACGGTAGCCTTGAATAACACAGCAAACTAAAGTTACCACAATATACCGAAGCTAATCTTTGCGTAAAGCTTGCCATCATCTAATTTTGTTGAAACTAAGCAATCCTCCTCCTGGATCTGAGTTCTGTAAATGTGGTCAAGTTTTCAAACACACCCAATTTGATTACTGAACATCGAACAAACTAAGGTGACGCTACACTGTTCAGCGAAGCCAGGGCATAGCAAAACTGCCAGACTAACTTTCAGGTGATGCTGGCCGACTATATGACCCCCATTGCAGTTTAACCGTCGCCATATGTATGTGGCCATGCGATGTTGTTATCCGATACGAACAAAGATGATTTCGTATTTTACATTTATCGCCTCAAAAACTTCACTTCTAATGCTAGTCTTCTCAGTTCACTACAAAAATTAACACGCGATTTGGTTCCATGTGCACAAGCACCTACCTCTTCCTTCATCCTCCATATCCTCAAACCACGCCTTAGCTTAAGGGAATTCGTTAAACCATTTTGCGCGCGCAGATTGTAGTCAGAAGCATCTTCCCACATTAAGTATTCCCCATTTTACATAACTAAGACTAGTTCTATTCACAATTTTCGGTGATGGCAATGTGCCCCAAGACCCGAGGCATATTGAGCCCAGAAGATGAACAGAGCTTGTTTGTATTGTCATTCAACCGATTTGCGAGGAGTGCTTGTTTGCCAACAAGCGAGTGTGTGAAACGACACCTGTCTTTGGCATTGAACTTGAACCACCTGAAAAGAAGTTACATAAAGAAAACTCTCGAGAAAATGATACCAGTGTAAGCCAGTGTAAGCCATAGTCTCACCGACTTTCGCTACTCTTCTTCACGTGCTGCTTACCGAACCCCACCTGACCTTGACAATTCAGGTGTAAATATTATGTATGCGGTGGAAGACGTTCGACTCCCCACTTGCCACCGCAAATAGTGAAATTTAGTGCTAGATTGTTAACTACTTTGCATTCCAAATGAACATCTTTGGGATTTTTATTGATTTAGTGTGGTTCTTAGATTCCCGACGCTAACTGAGCAAATCAAGTTACTTGGCATGGAACTATGCGTTCACTGTCAGAAGCAGAAACCTGTTCTCTGGCCGGGGAGGCTGATGTTTTTCTTCCACATGCTTGTCCGGAAGAGTGAGATATAAATATTGCGTTTCAATTCTGTGACCGTCCATTCGGTGAGAAATCGTTTATGAGTTGTTTTGTGGTGGAGCTCTGTGCACAAGGGGACACTTGGAAGGACTGTTTGCCAATTTGTCATCGCATGCAAATGAATGAAGGTCGTTCCTAAGCCAAGTGTTGCAAGCTAACGAACTTGTGTGTATGCGCGGCTACATGTGCAACACAACCATGTCATTAACCCACATTGTTTGCCGTGAGGGGTGTTTTGTTTGAATGACTGATTTGCATGCAGCATCGTTTGTGAACAGCTCTTGATGTATAGTCATTATTTGTATTTAGTGTCAATATTGTGTGTTAACAGCGTATAGAGTGGAGGAGACAGACAAGAAGTTGCTGCGGGAACCTCTCCCAATTATCAAGTTCATCTTAAGTAGTTTCATTCGTCTTTGATGGAAACTTACTGACAGTGTTTGCATTGTAACCACATCAATGCAGCTATAAAAGTCAAGGTCGCTTAGGAAGTTAGCCGTAAATGCTCGTAGTGTAGAGCTTGGCCTTTGAAATCAAATCCCTGTTTTTGCTTTGGTAATATAATACTAGAAATAGTGTGGCCCTAAAGTCCGACAGTAATCACTTGTGTGATGCGTGCTATTTGTTTCCTGACGCGTTAATTGATCTATATGCTGGCTCAGCACCTCTCGTAAGCAAGTGTTTGGAAACTGAAGCACTTATCTTTGAATAAGTAGTAGCTCAAGCTTTTATGGAATGCATGGAAAATGGCTTTAAGTAGAGCATAGAGTCATATGCAAAGAATAATATATATGAGCCATATGTGTCCTTAATTCTTAAGCTATGTCAATCAAGCTCTGTAGCGCAGTAATCTCTCTCGACAATATACCGATAAAGCAGCACCACACTTCCGATGGGCAAGCGCCTTATGAGAGTGACCTTGTGAGTCTTTTCCACTTATACAGGCTAGCAAATCCTGACGACGGAGTCCAAGCATCCTAAGATTGGACAAGAGAGAAACTAAATAATGTTTAAAGGTTGGCATGCATCTTGCATTGTAGGCGGCATGAGCACTTGCCCAACTACTGTCATAAAAGTGCTATTATCGCTTATTCCGTCGCTGACATTCATGAGAATGGCAAAGGAATATGAAGAGGCAGGTGCGTTACATAGAGGCAATCCGATACGCTTGTTTAAAACCGACCACGGCCTGCCCATTCGGAAGGATGCCGTAGAAGAATGAAAAAAATCATTCTACTTTCTAGAGTGACGGAGGAGGACGGTAGACCAGATGGCATCTTACTGGCTAGTGACTCAAAAGTAATTGTGTATTAAATAAAATTAGTATATTCATGAAATTGAAAATGACACTCCTCGAGTCTAGGAACCAACTGGCAGTAGCAGGAGAAGTCAGTCACTGCCTTATTCTTTCCTAAAAGTCTATCGACCATCACATTGGGCGAGGTGCTCTCGACCGCCTAGCTACGTATACCGAGAGCAAGTCTGTAAAGATGGTCCAGCACTTGCTGATGAGAACAATAGAAAAATCTCTCGAAAATTAGGAATTCACTTTTATTGGCATCGTAGATAACGAACGAATATACTGCAAAATCGAACTTAGCAATAACTTGAGCACAGAATTTGAATTCCTAAAGTCCACCGATCATTTTACGCATTAACCAGGATATCAGAATTTGCCGAGAAATTAGTACAGACACGTGTAAACTAGATAGTTGCAAACTATTAATTTATTCGATAGTCGAAAATCGTTCATTCATCCATTTGAATGAAAGAAAACCTTCACTTATTAACTATCGAACAACAAATCCACATCAAAATAAGCGCCTCTCTCTGCTGCAATCACCGTAGTCGATGTATCAGTTTTTCATCCTCTTCTTGCCCGGCCCATTCCATCGCACATTCTGGATGGCGGTGATATCTGCTTTATAGCAGTCAAGGCCCTCCGCGAGTTCTTCGGCTGCACCTGGCCTGTTAAGAGACCTCATATTCCTCGTGCAGAACCGAAAAGCATGGTCATTTGTTCGTTCGCTGGGGTAGTCAACAGTAAATCCGTCAGTATCTGAGGCAATTGGTTGTCTCTGAACATGTTGCTTTTTACGTGTTAAGGGCGTTAACCCCACGCACAAGCCCCGACTGTGAGGCCAGGCCCATTAATTTTACCCTTGGGCTAAGGGTCTGGCTGATTCCGGTATCGGTAAAATCGCAGAGGTTGTCAGTGCCGCCGTTGACCCTATATGATAGGGTTCCTCCGCCGCCAAAAATCCCGACATGACTGTGAAGGCAACCTTTCAGATTTGAGCCCTGTAACATAAAGCTCTGGATGTCGCCGTTGGCTAATCTGATGATAAGCTCTCCGCCGCCATCCGTAAAGAGAGATGAGTCCTGATGCAGACTCATCCACTCCCCCCTCTCTGGTTTGCAGCCGCCAATAACCATCCACTCCCCCCTCTCTGGTTTGCAGCCGCCAATAACGACCCACGGGTGTTGGGTACCCTATTTTCAGTCGAAGGTGCTCGGCTCCCGGATTTCAACCCAGGGGAGGAGAGAGTAGGAGTTCATTGACAGAGGCTAGGTGCAGACGCCAGTGCCCGCATAAATCGCTTGTCAACACTGCAAAAACCATGCTGAAGATCTACTTTATTTTTTTATTTTCATTCATTTTCTACGTAGCAATTTTTTTCTACTTCATTTATATTAATTCCATTGAGGATGCATTATACTGATATGTGCTACATTGTACACCCTTGCATCTGTTCGCCACACTCGAACACATTTGGTGGTAACGTGAAGACACCTGCGGTGGTTTATTGGAGTATTGCTTCACTTTCTGGGCTCTGCATTTTCATTTCTGGTAAGCATGTACCTTCTCGTCGATCATATTTTTGCGAAGTCAGCACGCTAATGTATTTGGAGTATGCTGGTCATCTCTTTTCATGAGGACTTTGATCCAGTCAGGCTAGTTGTTTGTCCTATGAAACTTGCCTATAATAAAGATAATGAAGTGCGAATGTTGTAATTTTAATTCTTTAGTATTCGTGTACGTAAAACACGCCACGTAACACATGTGCTAACTCTTCTTCTATCACCTCTCTGGAAATTCTGTCTGTCGGAAAGTCAAATGCCACTCTCTGAAAACATACCTAACAATGACCCGGAAGATTCTATTGTATAGATGGCAACATCAACTAATGTCCTGCGATTCTATTACCGACTCATTAAGATCCTCTCCGACGCCCTCTACCCAGCGTTAACTTAATCGACAAGCAGTTAGCAGCCAACACAACATTATGAACACTAGCATACTTATCATTATCAGATTTATACTTCTGAGGCCCCATGTGAAACAATTATGACTTCCTCTCAATGACCGCATGGTCTAAAAGGCTATCAATGGCTATGTTGTCTTTAAGCCTCTTACGATTTTTGGGTCCAGAATCCCTTTTCGGGTTTCGATGCAAAAGAATCCCTATCGGTTTCAGTGTTGAGAAACGAGAAAACGTTTGGCTTCGGTATCCATAAGCCCTTGCTACAATAACAACTGCAGTAGGTGCAGTGATGATGAATAGGAGGATATCATATGAAACCTTGTTCGATCTTGCCAAACCCTCTCAGAGAGTTCTGATTTCTTCAAAAGTCTAGCCACACAAAGCTCTGCATGCCGCTTTCAATTTCGCACACCTTTGGTTGTTTCTTTTGGAAACAGTTCATTTCCACTGGTGTGCACCACATAGACGCTAGCACTCCCCACTGTGCTTGAGTTGGTCGACGTCCCAGTCCCATAGCGACTTGAACTCAAAGAAACGTCGGATGCAAAGACGTATTTACATATGATCTCTTACAAAGCACTGCGTTCACTTCAAAACCAAGGTAAAAGAAATTCTTCACTTCCTCGAAGTTGTTGCTACGCATTCGAATGCTCTGTCCTAGAGTTCGATGTTGTTTCCCATCGGGACTGGATGGGAGCACACACACCGTGTTTCCTTCACTCATCGGCAGAACCATTTTCATCCCTTCCGACTCAATGAATCATCTCTTTGATGGCACGCTGCGTTCGTCCATCAGCTAAGACGCAGATTTCATAGGGCGATGTGCATAGCAAATCCGACATGGATTACAATGGCTGCATGTTGCTGCAATGTCAGTACCGATCCCACCAAGACCTTCAGTGTCAAAAAAGCGAATCGTATGCAGTCTACAATAAGGAGAGCACCTAAACTTGGCTTGGACCGCAAATACTCCTACCTTTGTTCTCCCAAGAGTGGAGGGAGTGGAGTGACTGCGAACGGCAGAGTCTCGATATTATTCCCTCCCACCGTCAAGCAATGTATGGGATACAACAGAAGTGGAGCAGTAATATACGAGAGTAACTTGTGTCAGAAAAGAACGCAAACAAGCGAGCTTAAACATTAAAAAAAATCACACTACGCCCTGGACTTAAACTCGGAAAGAAGGTGCAGCGGCCGGCAGTCAACAACGATTTTTCTGTGATTGGGACCTTATCAAGGCAAGCACTCCAGATTAGACTTGGAGGTACAATGTCAACAATAACACTCCAAATACCTGCCTCAGAACAGAAGGATCCTTCCTTTTTCATTTGATATTAAAAGTACACACCAAATAATACCACCTCTTGCTTTCACGTTCCACAACATTGGGCCTGGTCCAACAGACTTATGCCCAAAACCTATCCAGTGTTCGGACATATTATTGGAACTACAACAAAAACGACTGCAAAGATTTCCCATTGAACTTCCTGAACCAACCCATCTCCTTCAACCACGACAAGTATCGCCCCAAAACCGCACACATCTCAAAATGAAACTTGTTCTTAATCTACACTCGCTCACCCTGAACACATCGCTTGTGTGTTACGCATTCAGTTACTCAAAATCCAGCACCGATTAACACTATTACTATTTCGTTCGTGCTGACATAACGACTCTCTGCTCCATCAGAACACAAACCAGTATTCATGAACTACGGAAACATATCGTGTTATATAAAAATTTTATTTCGCCTTGACATTTGATACAGAATCAATAAGCACATGCAGCAGCCGACACTGGATTGGGTTGAGTGCGCTTAATCTAATTCTTGTTTTTGGTTTGACAACAGATTGAGTTATGCGATACACTAGTAGTAATAGATTACTCGCGGATTAATGCCATTGTCGTCGTCTTCAACACTCTTAGCCTCTTCTATCAGTCCTTCGCCGGTAATGCTGTCGGCAATGGAACCTCTGAATGAAATGATGTTGAAAGGTCGCGCGTCCCCACTTGTGGACGAGGTTCCCGAAGATGATGCACGCACAGAGACCGTTCCCTGTGTAGGACCAGAGAATATGAGCCCGGTATTTGCTGCTGGCACGTCACTAGAAACTGAGCCCGACGCCGCTAGACCTAAGGAAGTCGGTGAAAGACGACGACTTTTTATTAGCGGCGGTAAATATGTCCACGAAACGGGCGACTGGGTGCTTTGCACACCTTCGTAGTTTTCCGTTGTCGTACTTGTCGTGGATGGTTCTATGATTTCATTTGGCTTATCCTGCGCACCGGAATCGATTTCATATCCAATTTCCGCATCCGGTCCTTCTGTTGTCGTGGTTGTCGTCGTAGTCGTGGTGGTTCTTGGCGTTGTGGAGCTCGTTGTTGGCCTGTAGGTCGTCGGTTCGAAGGTTTGCGCTTCTTTAGTTGTACTTTCGCTAAAACTGAAAGGGGTGGTTGTTCTCTGCGTTGTCGATGGCTCCGTGTAGCTGGTAGAGGTGGTGGTTCTCTCCGTTGTCGACGGTTTGGTATATTCATAGCTGGATGTGGTAGACGTCGTTGTAGACCTTTTCGTGGTTCCAACCTCCTCTGCAGGCACCTCGGTTGAAGATGTCGATGCATTTTCCTTGTCCAAATCGACAGGCACGTAGACGGGATCAATTTGAATCACCGGTCTCTGCGTTGGCCTGGGTCTCTGCGTGGGCACACCAACCAATTTATTGGTGAACAGTTGTGAAAATAACAACCATTTGGAAAATATTCCCCCTGTTCCCAGACTGGTGCTCTGAGATGTTGCCGGACGGGATGCTGAAAGTGTACAATGATGATCAAGATATCAAGACAAAAACCAAAGAGCACTCACTCGATTGCGTCGGCTGCGACACATAGGATTTCTGGATGTTGAAGAAGAACGGGTCAGCTCCGACCCAAACGAAGCAGCAAAACAAAATTAACACGAGCTTCGCCATGGCGGAAGTACACTATGTATTGTATCTGGCGAATGAATAAACTTGAAGTGGAGCTATTCTTAGGTTTATATAGACTTTTGTCATTTTTCTTGTGGTGATCGCACGATATATTCAAATCGTACGTTTTGCGTTCGACTCCGAGACTGCAGCGTTTCGGCTAAGAGGCCTTGAGGGAATACATACAAAATATGTTGGGAGCGGGCTACGCATTCATTCACACGTCGAAGCAGATAACTATACCTAGAGGTGACTTGATACATCAAATTGTCGTGCCCGCATCTCTGCCAAAAGTGTGGGGAGTGTGAGACACTGTTATTTGAGGTCGTTGTAGATCGTAACCCAATCGACACCAATGACCGTCTTCAAGGCGCATCTAATCAGCAGCAGATTTTTACTTTTTCCGTCTTAATCGGGTTTATGGAACTCACCCCCTTTTTGTAGATTGAACCGCGATTGATGGCAGCATATGACTAACCAACTGTAAACGCGTGCAGATGATTTGCAAATCAGCATTTTATGATAGACCAAATCGAAGTTATGCAAATTATGATAGAGCAAGTTAGCCGTCGCAGCGACCATTAGTCATGGAGAAATTTAATCTTTAAACTGGTTTTGCCAGTTAAGCAGTCAACCAGTGTGAGTGATCTGAGTCACAGAAGGAAAAGAAGACACTGACAAGAAGATCAACCACTTTTATGAGTATATTTTGGGAAGTTAAATAATGATTTACGCAACGCTTGCAGAGAGGTGGGGAAGGTGATAAAATATTCGTTATTAGAATACTTAACTATACGAAAGAGAAGAACCGAAAACGTGGCTTCTGTTTTATTGTCATGGGGATGCATGATGCATGATGTGTTGTAGTGGAAGGGTAGTCTTAACAAAATATCGTTGTTTTGGCGTCAGCATCGATCAGCACATGAACATTCCCTTAAGTGTCTGTGCCGGCGTGTATTTATTTTTCTATGATACCAAAATGGGGAATAACTTTGGCAAATATTTCACTTTAGTTTGAACAATGAAATCTTTTTCAAACTTCTTGTGAAAGCCTGCGTTTCTTCAATTGTACTTTGTGATTTTTATAATGTCTGATTTTGTCAAGTAGAGATGTTGCCATTTAATGCTTGCGACGTTGCAAATGTTGTTTACGGTTTTCGGCGATCAATAGACTATGTCGCCATAGCAGCTTGTTGTAGACATTGCTTAGGGCTAGAGATAAAGCAAGAATTTAATATAAGTAATGAGTGTCGGAAAGAATACAAAAATTGCAAATGTGCCAGAGGAGGGTCCGAACCTGAGAAATGTTCTGCCTCCCGAAGCTTACTGTCCTGAGCACGTCCACTTCCAGTTATCAAGACCAAGCTGTCTTGCATTCGCGATTACTTGGCTAGGTACATATTAACGCCGGAGAATTGGCATACCTCTCCTTTTTGAACCAGGTGGCTCGGATTAGAATTCCCTCTTTGCTGGAGAGTTGGTGTTTATGGGCTCGATGTGGACGATTTTAGATACTGGTACAGTATGCCTTCGTAGATTCAAAGTAGAATATTTCTTTCGAAGGCATTAAGAGTTTTGCTTATCGTCCAGCTTTCAGATCCATGAAGCAGAACTGAAAGAATAAACGTTTTGCAGAGCATGATTGTGGTATTCCGAGTCGGCAGATTCGAAAATAATTGTTTTGAGAAACCGAAATAAAATCTGTTGCCATGGGCGATTCTACGACGGATGTCCACTGAAATATCATGCTCCTTTACTATCTCGAACCCAGATGGTGTGCGGCGGATTGCTTGTTCGACAGCCTGTATTCTGTCTTATCACCACCATCCAGGAATGGGCGATGGAATGGGCCGTCCAAGAAGAGGATGAAAAACTGCGACATCTACTGCGGTGCTTGCAGCAGAGGGAGGCGCTTATTTGGATGTGGATTTATTGTTCGAGGCAGACTTAGGCAAGAAGTCTTAAGCTTTGTATGTAAAAACGAACGGCTCATAAAAACCCCCATCAAGGCTTAATTCGGGAACATCAGCCTGACTTGCGCCGACGTCTCGACTGATGATAAAGATTCCAGCAGCAAGGATGACTTCTATGTTACTCTAGAAAGAGCATACGATCAATGCCCCAGCTTCGACCCCAAGATATTTCCAGAAGTTTACAACGGTAAGCTGGGTAAAGAAGACATCTTTGCTAAGGTCATCGGGAAACACACCCCATACGACACCACGTCCAGTAAGTCTGGGACGTAACCTCTCTGTAGCCAGCACCCGGTTCCCATCCTCAACATCAATAAAGGGACCAGAAAATCACCAGATCTATCAACCGTCAAACAGAGTGATCACGTTGCGATCGACGTCAGAGCCTCCTCCAGTATTCTGGATGTCCGAACTTTCCGAAGAGCCAATGTTGAGTCGGACCATTTCCTTGTTGTAGCCAACGTAAGAATCAGGATATCGAGAGAGCAACGGAGTCGACAAACAACACCACGGTTTGACGTCGCAACGGACTGCTAAGATCTTTGCTGGTCGAGTCTTGCAGAAATTATCTGTTAGTTCGACGCCGCCTGTGAAAACCATCGAAGAAGAATGGAGTCGTTTTTAAGAAGGTATCAAAGAAGCTGCCAACTAAACGACACCAACTAGAAAAAACCCATGATTTGACGAAGAGTGCAGGAAGGCACATACAGGCAAACAGGAGGCCGGCAACGCTGCTTCGAACGAGAGCTGCTCGTGAGCTCTGCGAAAAGCAGAGAAGAGAACCGGCTTCTCACTGAAGTCTAACAAAGCTGTTGGAACGGACGGCGTGTCCGTTGAAATCTTTAAAGCAGCTGGGAATGATTTCGACTGGCGCATGGCAACATCGTCCTGCAGAAGATCGTGCATGACTCACATTGCAACTCGAGAGGCACGATCTTCCAGAAATCCGTTTATTTTTTAGCATACGCCGATAGCGTTTATTAACATTGAGACCGAAGCGGAAATGGGTCTGTGGTGGATGAGGGCCAAACGAAGTATATTATGTCCTCAAGAAAGGACATATAACATCGACGCATTGATCAGAGCGTCACAATGCGCAGCTAAAAGCAGCACTGGTTCAAACAGCTGACACACGTTTCGTGTTTTGTTTCACTGTCAAACATCCATGAATTAATTTAACCATGAATCGTCTTACAAGCGAACAACGCTTACGAATTATTGAATTTTATTATCAAAATGCATGCTCTGTTAAGGAAGTACATCGCGCGCTTGTTCCATTTTATGGTTAGTTTAATCGACCCACATTTTTGGCTTAATGGGTACGTAAAAAACAGAATTGTCGATTTTGAAGTGAATATCAGCCAGAAGCATTGCAAGAGCTACCAATGTATCCAGAAAAAGTCACAGTTTGGTGCGGTTTATGTGCTGGTGGCATCATTGGACCGTATTTCTTCAAAGATGATGCATATTGTTACGTAACTATGAAAACGGAATGCCCAAAATGCAAGAGCTTGACTTGCATGACATGTGGTTTCAACAAGACGGTGCCAGCCATATGCCACACAGTACGCGCAACAATCGACATATTGAGAGGCGAGTTCGGTGAACATTTTATTTCACGTTCGGGACCGGTCGATTGGCCGCCTAGATCGTACGATTTAACGTCTTTAGACTATTTTTGTGGGGCTTTGTAAACGCTCATGTCTATACAGACGAGACCGCATTGGAAGACAACATTGAAGCATTTATTCGTGACATACCGGCCGAAATGTTGGAAACAGTATGCCGAAATTGGACTAAGCGGATGGACCATTTGAGGCGCAGTCAAGGTCACCATTTGCATGAAATAATCTTCAAATATTAAATTTATGGACCGTACTATCAATTCAAATAAAGATTTCATGCATTTTTGTGAATTGTATGTGTTTTTTTGATAAACCTTGCTATAGCTTTTTTATAACTTAGACGTATTTAAAAACATTACCTTCATCGGCTTCGGGGTAAATTATACAATTAACATCAGTACCGAGATTAAGCGTAGGATACATCTTGCCAACAGGTGACTAGACTATGTGGATTAAAGGCACAAGGATTAAACGCAGCAGAGGACGCCTGCGTTTAAGGTGGTGCACTCAAGTGGAGAAAGACCTCAACCAACTTGGTGAGAGAAACTTTAAGCAGCTAGCCAGAGATAGCCAGAGGCTTGTTGGTTGAGGCCCAGGTTCACCCCGAACTATAGCGCCATACAAAGAAGAAGAAAGAAGAGGAGGAAGATGATGTGTAAGGTGCCTTTGAGTGAAAACTTGGTCGATTAGGACGATTAGGATGATACTGGTAAGAGTCGATTCGTGCGGTGCAAAACGGCTTTGGATGTTCACACAATACGATATAGGTCCCGGGGCGTACCATTGTATCTCTCAAAGATGTCCCGGATAATTTGAATTGGAAAGCAAGTGGCTCAGTTTTATTATTACAATTTCTATCAGCAGTATATCATAGTAATAAACGGGCTTTACCCCTAGGCGACTGCATTGCGAAAGGCGAAGATGGTAGCGAAGAAATATTTAAAAAAAATAAAATTCGATGCTGTTACGCTGCATTTGATTGTATGGATTTGATGTACATATGAGTATAAAGAAAAACAATAATCAGCGTGCATTCCTGTTTCGCAGAACAGAGAGCAACGTTATGTCTGATGGATAAAATTTTAAGGATGCATTAACAGCGTACAGATTTTTAACGAGTCAAATGACTGTTGAAGTTAACCTCACAAAGCTGACCAGTAATTACGGTATTTTAAATATCAGCAAACTGCCAGGAGTTGTAATGAAGACAAGCTGTTGAATGATTGTGAAAGGGGCTTCAATGAAACTGTTCGGTAATTACTCATTCAGCGCAAAAAGTGCGTATGAATTTCCGAGGTATTCGTATGCTATACGAGCTTTGCATCTTAACACAAACATACACCTTTAACGAGAATGGATAATCGGAAATCAGAGATGAGTAGATGCGGGCAGGTATTTTACATGGTTAATATGACAGTGTTTAATAAAGGGATAGGGAATAATGCTGCAAAAAAATGTTTATCACTAATGAAAAGAAAGCCACACTTAATTCGTTATAATTATATTTATTATATGTCCCAATTGTTACCAGCTTCTGCTACGACCAAAATCCAAGTGACCGAGTACTTGTCGAATTTGTATAATGCAACCAAAAAACGCACTATCAGCTACATGTACATTGTTATTGCACCGATCGTACGAGTTTACGGCAGATGCCTCATCCGATTTTCGTGTACAATTGTTGGTAAAGATAAAAACATACGATTTTGTGTGTACAGTGATTAACAGCAAATTTTTACAAAACTACAGTGAGTGAAAACTAACATAATTTAATCTTGAACATCCCGGCCCCCCTGCGACGAAGTTTAGCAGTACGGTAATACAGCAAGCTTTGTAATTGGTCGTACAAACGTGCCGCTTTTGGTCTTGACTGTTGCCACACGAACGCACTTGTCTGCACCTGCAGATACCGACTCGATTCTGCCAAGCATCCACTTAGTTGGAGGGAGGTTTGGTTCCTTAACTATTACCACATCGCCTGGGTGTAGATTGGACTTGATTTGCTGCCACTTCGGTCTTTCTTGTAGAGTGCTGATATACTCGTTCTGCCATCGACGCCAGAAACCCTGGACCATGTTTTGGAGGTGGTTCCAACGCTTCAATCGGCTGACACGGGTATCCACCAAATTTGGTTCGGGAACTGCTGTATAAGGCTCACCTATAAGAAAATGCGCTGGAGTAAGTGGATTTAAGTCATCATCGGACACACGACATAGAGGACGAGAATTCAAAACAGATTCTATTTGACAGGTCACTGTGCATAACTCTTCGAAAGTTAATATTGTAGATCCCACTACCCGCCGTAGATGTAGCTTCATCGATTTGATTCCGGCCTCCCACAATCCTCCAAAGTGTGGTGCAGATGGTGGAATGAAGTGCCATGAGATGTTATCTTTTGCCAAGGAAGAGGTGATGACGTCAATGTGGCCCTCTGCCATAAGCAGCTTGTGCATCTCAGTTAAGCAGCGGCGTGCGCCTTGAAAATTTGTCCCATTATCACTATAGATGTGAGAGCATAAACCACGACGAGACACAAATCGACGAAAGGCGGCTAAAAAGGCTTCTGTTGTAAGGTCGCTAACGACTTCCAGATGTATTGCTTTGGTAGCCATACACACGAATAGCGCAATATAAGCCTTCGAATGTTTCGAATTGCGCAATTTAGACAGTTTGATGGTGATTGGGCCAGCGAAGTCGCACCCAATATTCAAAAATGGACGACCTGGTTGTATTCGATGAGCTGGTAAGTCCCCCATCAGCTGCTGACTGGTCACCTTCCTTTGCATGAAACACGCCTTGCATCTGTGTACTACATGCCGGATCAAGTTACGACTCCCTAGTATCCAGTATCTTTGCCGAGTGATGCAAAACGTATCGGATACTCCTGGATGCAAATTATTGACATGAATATCTGTTACAATAAGACGAGAAATATTATTGTTTTTAGGAAGTATTATAGGGTGTTTTATGTCGAAGGATGCTATCGCATTTTTAATCCTTCCTCCGACACGAAGCAATCCTTCATTGTCGATAAAAGGAGAATATTTCAGCAATCTTGATTTCGCCGGTAGATGGTGGTTTTGACTGAGATACCGAATGTCGTCACTGAATGAATTTAATTGCACTGATTTGATTATTAATCGTCTTGCGGATTGCAACTCTGCTAGAGTAAGGTTAGAGGACCGTCGATTGAGCTTTGCTGTACGAGAGTTAAACCCAAACCGAAGGCAATACGCGACGATTCGTTGCAACCGAAACCACGATGAGATTTTCCCGATAAGTGTTTGTAATGCATCAGTCTCCGGCGTAACGACCAATGCTTGACACGATTGTCTTTCTTCAAGGTGAGTTTCCTTGGAAGAAGGTCTTGACGTGGGCCAAAGTTGTTCTGGGAGTTTTAACCATGATGGGCCTTCCCACCAAAGATTATGACCTGCCAGCTCCGAAGGAAGTACACCACGTGAAGCACAGTCTGCAGGGTTATATTCTGACGAGATATGACGCCACGAATGTCGAGGAATTGTTTCAATGATGGCAGCTGTGCGATTCGCGACGAATGTTGTCCAGCGGCGAGGTGGTGAAGACAGCCAATGTAGAACGATCTCCGAATCGCACCAAGCGTTTATCTTCGGAATTCTGGTCGCCAGCGACGATTTGAGGTTACTCATCAATCGAGTGAGAAGCAGTGCACCACAGAGTTCCAGCCTTGGAATCGAGACGGGTTTCAATGGAGCAACCTTGGTCTTAGCAGCGACAATTCTTGTTTGAAAGTTTCCATCCGCCACTCTGCAACGAATGTAAACAACAGCTGAATAAGCCAGTGACGACGCATCTGAAAATCCATGCATCTCGATATCTTCCAATGTAGCGAATACATTGCGAGGAACCTGTATGCTCTCGAGACAGTGAAGTTGTGTTCTATACTTGCTCCATCGTTCAGCCAAAGATTGAGGTAAAGGATCATCCCAGCCAAGATTGTAATCGGACGACCAGAGCTCTTGAAACAAAAGCTTGAAAAGGATGACAGATGGAGCCAACAAACCCAAAGGATCGAATATCTTCGATACTTCAGACAACAATGTTCTTCGTGTTGGTGACAAGAGCGGAAGAGTTTCGCACATACGAAAGCCAAAGACATCAAGGGATGGATTCCAAAGCATTCCAAGTACTTTAATTGATGACTGCGAATGTTCGATATCTAACGACGATTGCTCCGATTCAGCACTTGATAATGTCGAAAGAAGAGCCCAACAGTTTGAACTCCATTTTCGAAGTTGCAGTTTAGCCATGGACAACAGTTGCACAAGTTCGGTTTTCAACGCTAAGAGTTGGTCAATAGAGTTGGAACCCGTCATAACATCGTCCACATAAACATCGCTGACTAAAACACGTGCTGCATTAGGA
Source organism: Eristalis arbustorum (assembly GCA_916610145.1). Taxonomy (NCBI): domain Eukaryota; kingdom Metazoa; phylum Arthropoda; class Insecta; order Diptera; family Syrphidae; genus Eristalis; species Eristalis arbustorum. The sequence continues at coordinate 50,210,405 of OU744320.1, read as the reverse complement.
TATTCGGCCTGGTAGTCCTCAGCAATTTGTTTAAGGACACGCACAGACAAGAAAGGCGCTGAAGCAGTGCCATAAGTTACTGTACGTAAGCGATAATGCTGAATATCTTCATCAAAATTGTCTCTCCACACAATCCGCTGGAAATTAGTTTGGTTGTCCTCAATCCAAATTTGACGAAACATTTTTACAACGTCAGCACAGAAAACGTACCGATGTTCTCGAAATCGCAGACAAACACCGACTAAATCGCGTTGGATTGGAGGTCCAACTAGTAGCTCACTGTTTAAAGACAGGCCAGCAGAATCCTTACTGGAACCATCGAATACCACGCGTAACTTGGTTGAGACACTGTCAGGTTTCAAAACCGCGTGATGAGGAAGATAAAAATGCTGACCACGAGCTGTTTCGATTTCTTCTGTGGGGATCCGTTCCATGTGACCAAGATTGACGTATTCCTTCATAAATTCGGAATACAATCGGTGTAACTCTGGATCTCTACGAAAACGTCGTTCCATTAAGTTTAACCGCGAAACTGCTGATTTCAATGTGTTTCCAAACGAGGGCGGAGTATTTTTAAAAGGAAGTGAAACAACATATTTACCGTCCGATGCTCGACTAAATGTTCTGCGAAAATGTTGCTCCGCTGGGTCATCGGTGAAATCCGTATCCTTGGCAGGTTTGACCTCCTCCAACTCCCAAAAACGTTGCAGAAGGACATCTACATCAACTGTGGAATGCAGGGAACTCAACGGCATACTGTCCAACTGCTGCTTTTCAAACAATTCTCCAGTGATTACCCAACCGAACGATGTCTTTTGGGCAATAGAATACCCCTCAGGACCACGAATCTGGTCTCCTTGTAAAATATTCCATATTTTATCTGCTCCTAGTAGGACATCAACTGGCGCTGCCGTGTTAAAATAGGGGTCAGCTAAGTCCAGACCTTTAATATGAGGCCAGAGATCAACGTTTAGCGATTGCGATGGCAAGTTACGCGTCAATTTACTCAAAATGAATGCGTCTACTGACACTGAATTTGAGTCATAACGCGAACCCAGTTGGAAGGAAACGTAACCTCTGGTGTATCCTGCGTCTGTTGATGATAACCCGAGTATTCGAATACGAGCATGCTTCCGAGAATAGCCGAGTCTTTGAACGAAAGATTCGACAACGAAAGAGGATTGTGAACCCGAATCCAGTAAAACTCGACAATCGATAAAATTACCCCGAATATCCTTAACCTTTGCTAACACAGTTGGAAGAAGAGTTTGAGTACGACGAGTGGGTTTGAGAGAAAGGTTATTCATAAGGGGTAGATTTGAATTCAGGGGAGATCGAGACGATTGGTTCGAGGACGACGACGACGGGATTCCCGGTTCCGCTAGCGTGGATGGTGGTGGTACGCTGTTTGAATCGTCAGGGTGGACCAGCGAGTGATGACGCGACTTACAAACTCGACAACGGAAACATGATCGACATTTGTTCGACGAATGTCCAACCCGAAGACAATTAAAACACACTGAATTGGTTTTTACAAAGTTTCGACGGGAATCTGTTTCTAAAGCCAAAAACTTGGGACACTGGGCTAATAGATGATTCATTTTACACTTTGGACACACAGAACTAGATTCTTCAGCAACATGCGCTCTTATTGTAGCTGATGGCCTTACACGAGGTGCTACAGAACGATTTACCGATTGACACGAATCAAGAGCATCACAGCGTTTTTGGAGATAGTTCAACAGCTCGGTTATAGTGCAATCGTCGCGAGACCCTACGTGTTCCGCCCAAGATTGATTGGTATCCTGATCGAGCTTATTTAACAGTAAGTATATAAGCCACGGGTCGCGACTGGTTTTGTCCATAGCATTTAATCCGCGCACAACTTCATCCGCACCGTCAGCGATTTTTCTTAGAGTCTGAGCATTCGCGGTGCTCATTGACGGAAGCGACAAGAAGGATTGAATAAACGACTTTACTATCAAATGCGCGCGATCATACCGGCTTTCTAATCGCTCCCACGTTTCAAGATAATTAACATCTGATATCGGAATGTGCTTTACAAAATTGGCCGCATCATCACGAAGAAAGGACTTAAGGTAGTGAAACTTTTGGGTTGGTGTCAGATTTTTTTGATTATCCACCGAACCAAGGAAAAGATCACGAAATGTTGGCCAATCCTTATAATTCCCGGAAAATGGCGGAATCACAATTGTCGGCAATTTTACCTCAGAGCGCGAGTTGTTTGCGGAATCGTTGAGTTTTTCGAGAAATGAAGTTTGTTGATTCACAAGGCGGTCTATCGCCGAACTGTCCGAAATTTCTTTAACGAATGTTTTTCGCTCACGAATGGCTTTCACAAGTACAGCATTTGCACGAAAGAAGTTAGTTTCATAACTTGCGAATTCGTTTTCCATCAGCACAAACTCATCATCTTTCAAATGTTGAAGAAGATCGTTGTGAACGTCTGAAAACTGTACCCACGTATCGTTTAGATTTGTTAGGCGTATCTCTAGCATTTCTAAATCTGTAGATTCACTGATTGTTTCGACGAATAACACCGCGCGATTTAATCGTCCTTTTGCATTTTCACGTTTTGCTTTCTTTGATGCACTCATGATTAAATACTAATTCAATGGCTTATTACAATGATTATAGACTAGTATAATTCACTTAATCACACAGGAATTTCAGAAATAATCACAATTACAACCAATTCACTTTTTTTATTGTTAACTATCCGGATTCGAAGGACCAAAAAATGTTTAATAAAGGGATAGGGAATAATGCTGCAAAAAAATGTTTATCACTAATGAAAAGAAAGCCACACTTAATTCGTTATAATTATATTTATTATATGTCCCAATTGTTGCCAGCTTCTGCTACGACCAAAATCCAAGTGACCGAGTACTTGTCGAATTTGTATAATGCAACCAAAAAACGCACTATCAGCTACATGTACATTGTTATTGCACCGATCGTACGAGTTTACGGCAGATGCCTCATCCGATTTTCGTGTACAATTGTTGGTAAAGATAAAAACATACGATTTTGTGTGTACAGTGATTAACAGCAAATTTTTACAAAATTACAGTGAGTGAAAACTAACATAATTTAATCTTGAACAGACAGCATGTTGGCATTCTTCTTTAGAATTTGGTACTCGAACTTGTCTTTATATATATTTTTAAAATCTGATTATTTCCTTTATCGAACTAATGTAGTGAAGGCCAAGCCAGCAGTTGAATCCCATTGCACCAATGGCACAATGCCCAGTTAAGACGTCCGTAACAGAAATTCTGTCTACTCATTCTGATTAGTTTGAGTGAGCGTCCTAGATCAGCAATAATCTATATCTGCTTTATAATGAGCCACCCAGTGCCAGTATACCTTCTACAATTTGTATGTATACGACTTTTAAGATTCAGTAGATGCTTTGCAATAGCGATTCGCATGGATGGAAGTCGGACAGTTTGGAGGAAGTGTCCCTTCTAGCGATTTCGTTTCGTTCTACCCAAAATCGATGGCCATTTCGATGAAAGATACCCAGCAAAAGGATGATTCGAATTCGAGCCACCTACCAAACGTTTTAAAAATGTATATTTTATTACCTGATATTCAACGTAGCTGGAAAATTCACTGTTGACGACTGCAGCAGACGCTTAATGGACAAGGAATTTCGGCTCTGCAGGGTTCACGTGGAATGTGAGGTCTCTGAACAAACCCCGTGCCATACCTCCATACCCCCCCATACACAAAAATTCCAGTCTACCTCTTGCAACAACTACGGAAGTAATTCTTTGTTGAAGCCCTCACGGCAATTGAAGAACAGAATAAAATAGCTGATCATGATATTACAAAATATACATACGCCACCGAGTTAGAACCCCTCTGTCAAACACCGCATGCAACCGAATCTCTGGAAAAAAGATCAAGTCATAGCGAACGCAAGACCAATGCGGCTATTTACTTCATGTGTAGTAGCACATCGGGCAGTAGAATTGGCTAATGCCTTCTCCGTTCGGCTTGCTACCGGCGTATTCCATCTTCCTGTGTCTGTTAATAAAGATAGCTTTAGTTGTGAGCAGCATCAGCAAAAGCCAAATGACTTGCAGTTGATATTGGAAGACATATTTGGCTTGCGAATGCTTGACACTGTTGGCACCGTTCCCCCACAGCGAAAGGGATTTTTACCGAGTAAAAAGCAGCTCCCACTAAATAATTTATATTCTTATTACAATCAAGTCTTCCACTTATCCAGCAGATCTACATTCTTGGTTATGAAGCGAATGGCAAGAGATTCTCCCCACTCAGAGTTCTTGCTAATACCACAGCTAAACGTGGGATAAATTTTCCATGCTTGTCCTTTCATAACGGCGTAAAACGTTACTTTCGCCAAGAATTTGAAGGACAGCAAAGTGTGTATGCTCTTCCAGGCGACGATTGTACTTGAGAGTAAAATTGTTAATTTCATCTTGGTGTCATGATAAACGCCCAATGCTTAAAATATTTGCCAATAAACCAGTATGACCTTATATCTTAATTGAAGATCTTCTCGATTCTCTTTGACGTACGCCTTTTTTATTATTTGGCATTTGTGCATATTTTTTAAAAACGGAAAAATTATTCACGTTCTTCTTCACTCGAAAAAGAAAAGCTTGCTTACTTCAAAGCAAAAGCCTTCAAATTAATTGTTTTCCGATCGAGTGGAAAGTATGTTGATGTACATTAAAACGAAAGGTTAACTTTTAGGCTTCATATTCAATAAGTTTTCAAAAAAATAAACTTAACGATAAGGATTGTCTATCCATTAAATTGATGGAATTCAAAACTAAGCAATGAAAACAAACTATTGATTTTTAAGTCCATTTTCCAACCGATCATGTTCTACGGGTCTCTTGTCTGGGTGAGTGAGCCAAAAGTCATCTGCGTGGACTCCAAATAACGCAAAATAAGCTCTCAAAAATTAGCCCTTAGTCTCCCCTGGTTTTTCTCGACTACGGAACCTCAAAATATATCCAAGATCGAAATCCTCCTCCTCCAATATAATCCATCCCTTTTTTTTCGGGAATGACTTAATTTCGAACATAGCTGCGAACAGAGTGCAATTCTTACTTGTTTTTGCATCCATCTATGTATGTATTTTACTTGTATTGCTTATTTATTTCATTTATTCACATATTTATTTATTGTCAATCATTTTTGTCATGGGCTGTAGCGCCACCGATATTATTATTATTTTATTTTCCTTCTAAAATCGAATATTTTTGTGATAAATTATATACAGATTTTGTGAATATTTTAGTACTAAGGTTATCCAAACCAAATCTCTGTATAAGAAATTGTATGCAATAAATTGTCACATTTGTGCCACTATAATAAATAAAAAAAAACGTCCTTCTTCTTCTTTGATTGGCGCTACAGTTCGGTGTGGAACTGGGCCTCAACGAACATGCCTCTCCAGCCAGCTGCCTCCAGCAGAGCACATCCAGTTGGTTGAGGTCGTTTTCCATACTTGAGTGTGCGCCATCTTGTTCGTGGACGTCCTCTGTTGCGCTGTTCCAATGGCTCGGTATCAAAGACTCTTCGGGCTTCGCATGTAAGACACCAACTCATCACCGACTGAAGAGAAATCAAATGTCAACGGTTGCGTATTGATTTTCAATTTGACATCAGTCTTGACATGCATATTACTAATGCACAAGCACATATACACACACGCAATAATATGAAGTAAAAATTTCATACATTTCATTTGTAAATTGATAGGGCGATCTTTTAATCCTCTCAGTACGAGACAAACGGTCAGAGCTTCTAAAGTTTTTTTCTTTAATTTTCTTTCTGAGCAATTAATGGCGTCCGATTTATTTTTTATTGCTCCCTCTTGTGTCTTATTCTCATACACTCTGCAGACGTCCGCACAGCAATCCACAATTTAGTCGAATCCATTATGCAAATTGATTCAAAGCACTAGTGACCCAACAGCACCCAGCATCCAGCATTCAGCATCGCCCACCAAAAGCAAGGACATACAAATCGCAAATCGGCAAGCCGCACTGATTGCTCTCCGCGTAGGTTGGGACAAATTAAAGAATTTTAATTGTCCACGAGATTCTATCTCCTCCATTCTCCCTCGTACTCCACAATTCGATTTTAGCAATTGTATGGCGATTCAGTTGGGGTCACCCAATAATATCGCCGTAGCTCCTGAGTCCGTGCAAAGATGACGGGATTGCGGCAACGTTAAATATACTCTCTTTTATCTTGAAGTGTACTCTCCTCACTTCCCCTCTGCTAGACCATTCAAAGGGCAATCAGCATAATTGATTACTGCTTACAGTTGTCGCCATTTGCAGGGGACATTATTTGCGGGGTTTAATTTCGTTCCCAAGTAGACAATGGCAGTACGGACCGTGAGCTAAATTCGAGAGCCAAATAATTTTATAGGCGATCCACATAAATAACAGCACAATGGGAAGGGGTACCGCTCCCGGCACGGCGCGACGTAAGTGATGACCGTGGCAACGACGGTGGTGGTCATCATATTTAAAGGGCGGTTAGGCGTCCGGGATTTATATCCACCCGAGTTCTATTCGTCGTGGTGTAATTTGATTTGTTACATCGAATTCGATCATCGGTTTTTATTTGATTTACTGAAATCGGTTTTGGGTAATTGGACTCCGCAGAAGGATTTCACTTCAAAGAATCGTAGGAGTGTGAGTGTATGAGTGATTGCAGTGCACGTTGGTGGAGGATATTGGGGCTAACCGTTGCGGCATTCCAGTAGAGGGCGATGTTAATTTTCATTCGATAAAATCAATTCAACGTAACATGACAGTCCTTCTATAACTCGATTGACACACTCACTCACACATCATATGTGAGTGTGCGTTGGAATTTTGTCATTTGAAAGTAACATTTCGCATGTGCTTATGTGGGTACTTTGAAGAGCGTTTTTGATGACATTTTCAATCAAAATTTGGTTAGTGAGTTTGATTTTAATTTAAAGTGGGTTGTGGCGTTGGACCCTTCCACAAGAGACACAGGGAGACATCTCTGACCACGTCAACTATAGAGGTGCTCATCTGCAGAGTTGTTTTCTCGCTTGATGCCACAATGCAATGGGTCCCTTAAGGAGTTCTTTTAAGACGCCGAAGTCCACAATAGATCAAATCTTTACACTGCGCAGGTTATTCAAAGAAGAAATATATTAGTGGTCAAGGTAGATAGACAGAGTGAACACAGCGCTAAGACTGCTGTCACGAACAGCATTTAAAGGGTGATTTTTTAAAAGCTGTAGGAAAGTTTAAAAAAAACACATAAATTTCAGAAAAATGCATGAAATCTTTATTTGAATCGATAGTACGGTCTATGCAATTTAATGTTTGAAGATTATTTCACGCAAATGTTGACCTTAACTGCGCCCAAATGGTCCATCCACTTAGTCCAATGTTGGCATACGCTTTCCAACATTTCGGCCGGTATCACACGAATAAAATGTTCACCGAACTCGCCTCTCAATAAGTCCATTGTTGCGCGTGATGTGTGGCATGTGGCTGGCACCGTCTTGTTGAAACCACATGTCATGCAAGTCAAGCTTTTTCATTTTGGGCAAACAAAAGGTTGGATATCATCTCACGGTAGCGCTCACCATTCACAGTTACGTAACAATTCGCATCATCTTTGAAGAAGTACGGTCCAATAATGCCACCAGCCCATAAACCGCACCAAACTGTGACTTTTTCTGGATACATTGGTAGCTCTTGCAATGCTTCTGGCTGATATTCATTCCAAAATCGACAATTCTGCTTATTTAGGAACCCATTGAGCCAAAAATGAGCTGACCATAAAATGGAAGAAGAGAGCGATGAACTTTCTTTACAGAGCACGCATTTTGATAGTAAAATTCAATAATTTTTAAGCGTTGTTCGCTTGTAAGACGATTCATGGTTAAATTATAGACCAAACTGAAGATGTTCGACAGTGAAACAAAACACGAAACGTGAGACATCTGTTTAAGCCAGTGTTGCCAAAAAGATAATAGCTACAAAATCACCCTTTACTTCGTTGACCCTGATGTTAACTCATTTGTATGTGAGTGTTTCTGATCTTTTCAAAATCATTTTGTGGCTTTGAGGAATTGTAGAATGTCCTTCGGATTTGTGTTGATTTAGATATTCAAAGTAGTTGAAGTAATATTAGCCGATTATTTCTGGCTTCTGAAAGTGTGGGATATGTTCCGAAGTAATGTTGAATTGTTTCATCTTCTTCCTCATCACTGCAGCTTCGGCAGAAGTTGTTAAATGGTGCTTTAAGCCTTCTGGCGTGGTTGTCTATGAGACAGTGGACAGTTAGTATCCATTTTACTTTGCTAAGTAAGATTCAGTCCTTCCTTAGTTCAGGTCACTTCGCTTTTGATGTTATCCTTTATCGCAATCGTCATCATTCGAGATTTTATTGTTTTCTGTGGAGGATGAGGTGTCCCCTGGTCTAGTGCTGTTGATAAAACCGCCCTATTTTTACTGATTCATTAGCTCTTTCATTGCTCGGAGTGCCCTTGTGCCCAGGAACCTAGCGTAAGGTAAAATTCCAGTTGATAGGTAGGGATGGCATTGGATTACCCTCGGGAACCTAATCGATGGTGTATCGAAAGCTTATATAAATAGCCTGACAATCTATACATAAAACAACAGATCTCCACAATATTGGTCACGTCGATAGTCGACTGGCCGTTGAACAGCCTCAGTCAAAAATCCTCTCCAGCTGGCACGATCCTTAACCAGCTACCTCCAATTTCGTTTCTCAGCGACCACTCGTGTTCTGCGTGCTATTGTTATCTCGCGAGTGGAAGGCATTTACGGCTTTATGCCGAATCCGAACGGCCAAGAGAGAGAGAGATGCATTTTCGAGGTTTTAATGCGTAAGAGTTACATGTCCACAACGCCACTGGCCACCACACTTTTGGAATTTTATTCCACTACAGGGCCGCTGTGCGCCAGTGGGTCAGCTAATAAGTTTTGAATGGGTGACAGACATAATAATAATGGCATAATTTTTGATGACGGGTTGCCTGCCCACATTTCTCCATACCTAACCAAGGCCTCCATTTCACGCCTCAACTCATTTCTGTTCATCCTCCGCGTCATATTTCTTTAAAGTCATCCATAGATCATCTCCCTGTATAATAAAGTCTAAGCAAAGTCTTCTTAAACTGGCAATTAAAAATACTTAATTTTCACAGTCCCTCTCATGTTCCTTAAGTGAATTGTCATCGCGGCGTCTTCATTGAAAAACAAAATTAAGGTCTTAGCAGAAATGCTAATTAGAATGCTAATGTGCAACAAGCTACCTTCCTGTGGCATTGATGTATTTTCCACCTTTCACCATGCAACTTTTTCTTTTCTCCGGTGGCGCCGCACGAGTATGGAATTATAACTTCAGCTTGCTCCGGTTTCCTTCGCTTGGTGGATGTGAGAAATTGCTTGGATATCAGGTACCAACGGGTGCAGAAAACATCCTAGTGCACTCACGCGAAGGACGACACTCTCTGCTGATTAATGGACCAAAGCTGTAGACGGTAATTAGGTCTGTCAGCCGTTTCTTTTTGTTTTCACTTCACCACTGTTTTACAGTCACGCCACTGATTCGACTGATGAAATGAAAATAAAATGGGAAATAAAGAAGTATTCCAGTGGGAATAAATTTCGCCAAGTGGCATAGCGATGGTGCTATGTGCTCGGCAATCGGCTCAGTTGCGGACGCGGGGGTGTGGCTCTAGCGTTAACCTCATTAATTTGTATCACGAATACAATTGAGCACGTGACTTCGAGGCAAATTAATGAACTGGTTCAAATGATAAGGAAACGACGATAGACGAAAAACAACGCAGTCTAAAGTGGATTTATATTGGACGTTCATGATGTTGATGGTGGCATTGATGGTCACCATCAAATCCCAATTTGGAGAAACTATGGAGTGCCAATTGGTCTCGTCGCCGCAGTGAAGATCTTAAATTTCCTTCTGCGTGTGTCATTAACAGTAATGTCTTAATAAGGTTCTTTAAGATGTGACCCAGAACACACTTCAACCCTCTGGTGCTCTGGTGGGACTCCTTTACCTCCAGCAATTTATCTGTCATAGCCAAGAAAATCAATTAGCTGCAATTACCAACGGAATACCAACTAAACTCGTGACAAGTGATAGAACGCTGCAGAGGTACACGACGCTGCCGACACTGATGTGGTAATTGCAAAGTGACATTGGCATTAGACTGTTGAAGTTGAAGTGTGCATTGAATTAGCAAGTGATTTCGCGAAACCGTGGGGATTTGATCCTTTAATTGGTTCGTAAATTCATTAGGAGTCTATTGGATTGTCCGTCTGTCGGTGTACATGGTTGCATACACCAATATATGTAAAACATAATTCTGTAATATTATATAGGACATAGGACTGCGAGAAGGACGGGTAAGGACTTGCATTAAATTTGTACAGCTCTTGGCGGCCATCTCGGTTTTTGATTTTCTGACAGATTTTTTTTCTGAGAGAATTGAACACGATTCCCATTTACTATACGTTTCATTTATTTTTACACAAAATTGTCGGTTGTGCAGATATCCTCTAAACCAATTTGCTACCAATCCTCTTATTCCACGATGCTCTAGTGCATCAATTAGCTTGTCATGGTTTAGGCTATCAAAAGCCTTACTGAAGTAAACGAATAACACTAAGACATAATAACTTTTGCTTAAGCTTTCATTGACATAGTTTGCGAATTCCTCTTATAACTTGCCAACACTTATACTTCTACTGGAACCCATAATGACGTGGGTGTATGAGAGTGTTCTTTGAAATGAAATCTTGTAGTCTGGTAGTTATTACCTCTTCAAGTCTTTTTTAGATATTGGTCTATAATTGCTGACCTCTCTTTTCACACCTCCTTTATATACATGTCGCACGGTTCTTAATCCACCAGGAATTTTCGTTTCATTTATGCGCATGCTTGCCAGTTTACACAGAATGGGAGTAAATATGTTCACGTGCCGCATTATATCGCCTGCTCTTATTCCATCGACGCCTTGTGACTTCATATCGTTCAACGACAGAATTAGTCTATTTCAGAACAGTTGGCTTCTTGATCTGACTGAAGTTGAACTAGTGTGTGTGGAAGTGACAACACCATATTGCTGGATGATGTCTCGTATTTGAGAGTTAAAACTTTTTGCAAATACACTGGCTAGGCTACCGAGACACATTTTACAAGTGTCTCATATATCAGACTCCATGTTTTACACGGACCGGTGATGAATTTTGTCTTGTAGAATAACGATTTTTGGGTGAATATCTATTTGTTAACTCTGTTTCTAAAGTAATAATTTGCTAACTTTGATGGCTTGTAAATAAGTGCATGGTATATATATTTCAAAAATGCTTTGATATCATAAGTCCTAGTTATCTAAGAGTACTTAGACATAAAACTCGTAAGGCTACATACTTAAGTTTCCGCTCTCAGCCCACTGTGCACCGCGCAGTGAGGATACCCAACATCAACCATGAGGATACACAACAACAAAGAGTCACTGTTGTAGGTTCTGGGCACTCTTCACTGATACGCACTTCGAAGATAGCATTGACAATCCCATTATCGGAGAGCACTGTTAGTCGATGATAACGAATTTCTTTCATCATTGATTAAATGTGTCTGATGTCACAATGGACAAATCAATTAGAGACATGCTTATCTCACGTAGAATCGACGTGACCTAACCTTCGACATCTGCCAGTGTAACTTTTTCTTGCGGAGTTTCATAAAGTCGTAGTTATATTTCAAGAAGGAAAATAGGTCTTCATGTTCTATTTAATTGACGTTCGTTCGTCCCTTTAGGAGTACACGTTGGTTGACTAATACTTCTGGTGGAATAATAAGTGATAGCTCAGGTTATCATTCGCAAGTTGAAATATGGGCGGCACATAGTATTAGGAAAAAACCACATACTAACCGAAAAGAAAAATGATCTTATTGCCGTCATTGTAAACCTTGTGGCAATAGTGGCGTTCACTTAAGTATTGCAGGTCGTAAGGCTAGACCGGGTCAAATGACCAAAATATACTTCGCGTTCACGTTGCGCTGTGCTGCTGATGTACTTCATGTATGAGTGTCATTTCATGGCAATAAAATCGAAGCGCACGATCTTCTTCCAGTGATGTTGATGTCCTAAACAAACAAATGACACTAAGCTCTATCGAGAAAACATATCATTTTCTATTCATCCGCTGGTGCTCACTCGTTGAAGTAAAGCTTGAATGAAATTTTGTACTGCGGCCGTACGACCAAGGAAGTTAAAAAAGTCGAACTTCCAAGCGAAGGCCCACACGACTGTCGTACGGAGCGTTTGCACTTGTACGATCGTATAGAAGTAAGCCTATACGACCCGGTCGTTCGACATATCGCACTACCCGGTAGTATAATGTACACGTACGTAAAGTTAGTTCGGTTTTTTTGAGTTTGGTCTTTACAAAATTTTATCTACACCGATGTCAACAGTGCCCCATTGCGTAAACTCGCTGGATGATGATTGATGATAGCACTTTTCAGGAATTAAGACACTAAATTGCTTTTGCTTCTAGTGAAAATGTAGGAACTAGTGGAGGAGAGGATTCATTTCTTTTTTTTTTTTTTGTTTTTTATTATGTGAGTCCAAGATAGTTATTGGCATGATATGGTGGTTGAAAAATTCTTCAGTCAATTAATATTGTATGAAGTTCGTGCTTTACGATTGTAAGACATTAAGCAAACATTACGATCAATAGCTATAATTTGAATGCACTAACGATATTTATTTATCTACTTAAACTCCACAACAGACATCTTAGTGGAAATCAGAATCCATAGTACAAGCCTAGAAGGAAATGAATACCTTACACTTTAACTGTACTCCCTTAGCCACCAGAATATTCTGAAGGCAACGCGGACAAAACCGGAGTTCTGCTAGAATGACATATTTTAGACTCTATGATAACTCATTGTCCGCTTTCTTTCTCACCTCTTCTTTCCTGTGCACCGCGACGTATCAAGCTGCATGTTATTTTGAAGAGCACACTTTGTTCAAGAATTCAAAGACAACCGCATTTTATGTGAAATTCAGGCAAAAATCCCATAGAAAGTTCATATCTCTTGATTTAACAATCACTGCCACTACATTTGAAATAGACAGCCGCTCCCAAAGGGGGCCCTTAATTAAGTGACAATTACGCCAGTGAGCATACGACAACGAAAAATAACTTTGGGTCCCCAAAAATACCATAAATTCAAAGGATTTCTGATAACAAAAACGTCATTTAAGTAAAAAGAAGTGTTTTTTTTCTTCTTCTGGTCTTGTGTGCTCTCACATTCTTGGGGAAAAGTTTTATATTTGCCTGAAATGGAGGAGGGTGAAGGGGGAGGGATGATATCATTTTTAGAAAAGGGAAAGAAAAATACGAAACTTCCAAGAGTATATCTCAGCCCACTTGGCTGCCGCACACGATTCATTTATCAAGCAATCTTAAAACCCTCGTTCATTAACAACAGAGATATCACATGTCTAAGCTTCGGGGTGGTGCGTTGGTGGCGGCGGGCTAGATTCACCCTGAAAAAGGTTAAGATTGCAGGGCACGATAAAGAGATGTAGGTGTGACAATCTAGAAAATGTGATCAGATTAAGGGAATTTTTGTTTAATAGAACCAAATGGGGATCCAGTGAACAGAATATACTTATTTTTGTATTTATTTCCTAACTTAATGGTTGTGGCTACGTTCATGGGAACGGAAATAATCAATCTTTGATTGTTTTTTGAGAAGGAAGCGCACAGAATGATTTATTCGAAATATTCATATCAATTCAAATGCTTGTCTATGGCAATTTCGATATCGATTGACTAATGTTTTCTTTTTTCAATCAAAATGGACAACTTGAAAACAACATGCACTAATGGGAATCTTGATTGATATTCACACATTCGCTTCCTGTATTATGCCGCCACCGCGTCACCGTTGGAATTTCTAGTTTCATGCGAAAACCTGAAGTTTATTTTTATCCGTCCGCAGTTGCCATTGCATTCATTTTGGTTAATATACTTTCAAATTCCTTAGCCACACTTTTCGCTTCAGTGTGGATCGCATTGAATACATCTAGTTTTGCAAGGTGGTGTGGGAAACTAAATTGAATGTGCATTAAGATTCTCTGTGGTAGCACAAGAAGGTTCCCATCCAATTCAATTTATAGCATCAAAGTGGTATCATGCTTTACACATACGCCTTGCTGAAGAACATACGTTCACTTTGTCTTTGTTCTTTTAGCGCTTTGAATTTTACTGTCGTCTTGTCATCTGATCCGGTGCTGGTGTAGACGAAGAGTAGTTTGAATGGCATTTAGTATAATTTTAGCACTGTTTTATTACTTCCATGCTTTCTACTTAAAGCTAAACAGCAACAAACCCTGATCCACAAATCAAGATACTGTTCTGATTTCTGATGTTTTCAAAGTATGTGCTATGAAAGCGGTTAAGACTGCTTTTTGAGCCTTGGCATTTGATCTTTCACCGGCGATATTCTGTTTTCTGACCTATAATTATACCAATAGCATAGCTGAGGTTTCTATTGAACGATAGTAACAGTTTAATCGATCGATCGATCAGACTGGATATCTAATGGCAAACGTTGGATGATCCTCTGCGTATTTTCACAGACGGATCGAAGACTAATGAAGGCGTGGTTGCGGATGTCTATTCCGAAGATATCAAAATTGCTATCTCTTTGAAGCTATCTGATCAGTGCGGAAACTATAGAAATTAAAAAAGGGGGTTGTCATGGCTCAAGAAAACGTGATATCGAAAAGGGATGTTACTCAAAAACATCCCTTAATTGCAAGTTTGCTTAACGAGGTGGCTGAGCATTTTAACACTCACCTCATGTGTGTGCGAGGACACTTTGACATACCAGGAAACTGCAAGGCCGATGAACTCGCCAGTTGTGGTACAACCTGGTCTATCAATAGAAGGGGTAACACCTTCCATGTTGATCGCTACAGCCTAACATCTTTTAAAGAGCCACACAATGAAAACCACTAACAACAAGTGTCTAGAAGGCACCATTTCCCTTAAAACAAAAAAAATCTGGCCATCATTTACCCTAAAACGGTCATTCAGTCTACTTAGACTCAGTAAGCACTCATTAATAAGAGTCAACTGTGCAATTGCCACTCATGTTCGCAGGATGAGTGAGAGGAAGAAAACACTCATCACCTACTCTTTTCGCGCAGCGCTATAGTTAGTCGTATGTTCCTACACCTAGTGGCCTACTATTTCAAAAACCTAGCTAAACAGCGCTAGCATATGCCAGCTAATCGCTTCACTACAGTATCAACTGGTTCCAATGTTAGAGATCTGCATGGTATCACAATGGGCCTACCCTGGCCTAACTGTGATTGCCATTAGCAATCAGCCACTATAACCTTACCTAACCTAAAGTTTTTTTCTTCTTGCCCCACAATAGCCTTGTCTTCTTTGTCCGTGTTTTATCGCTCTGTTAGCAAACGATGCTCGAGTGAGCTAGCCTACTGCATTCCTCCTCTCCTCGAATTCACCTGCATTACACGTCTCGCCAGGAATGCCCATATGTTTACCCGTGAGCCTGCTCTCGGACGTTTTTCAGTCGCACTACTTGAATATGGAATGCTCTTCCCAACCCTATATTTCCCACAGACTACAATCCTCAGATACTTAAGAGCATCACATCTCCATCTCTCCTACTATACCTTGGGACCATGCTGTGTCTTGACCCCAGAGAATTTAGGGTATTAATAACCTCTTGAGCATATTATTAAAAAAAATCCACCGCCGATAGGACGGCTTAAGGAACACTGTGACTTAGGTGGGGATCGCAAATGGAAAAGGCACTTAACTATACGTGCGAAACTAGAGACATCTCGCTAAAGCTCGAGTTGGCTGTAGTGGCTTGTTGGTTGAAGTGCACCGCGGACTGTAGCGCCACTTTATGTTAGTAAGTATCTGAGTAGGGTAGAGATATCAAGTGAGATATCAAGAAGCTCAACGTTCATTTGTTCATCTTGGATACGGCATACGGCTTCCCAATATGGCACAACATTTTATAAACCGAAGCTGGAAATGTATGTGCCGGTCTCACCTTCGACAGGGACCGTGTAAAGCACCTCAACAACAAAAAAAACTTTACAACGAAACACGCATCATCCTCTTGCAGCAGTACATGCTACCACTGTTCAAAAACAGCTTCTACGGAACACGACACCTCAACGCCCTAAATCTGCTAAATGAACGTGACTCCCCAACGAAGTGTAACAATGAGCTTCTTGAATCACTATCGAGGCTGAATCGGCTGCCACATAATCGCCTCATCCCAAAATGACCAATATGGACACACGTATTTAAGCCAACCAATGTAAGGACTGGGCTTTGTAAGATTTCAAAAATTAACGCTACACCGATAATGTTAGATTCAACATTCGGCTCGTATTGATGAGCCATCCTTTGGTTTTAAGCCATTGTTTATCAATTTTTTTCAAGTATTTAGTAACGACATTTTTTCACTTATGATTGGCTGTGCTGTACCCCATCAACCACTGTAGGTTTCGTAGTTTATATGCCGAAAAGAAGTTTGAAAAGCATCCCACAACCTTGCGCATCTCCCCTAGATACGAATTCATCGAACCTACGACGCCTGAATTTTGTAATTTATTAATTAATTTTCATCAATCTTAGATGAATGGATGGCACAACAATCCTGGTGTTTACACCAGAAGATGCTGTTCCTAAATAAAAAAAACTTGCTTCGTTTGAGGACATTGGGTGGTGTGAATAAAAACTGAGTATGAGCATTTCCTCAGAATTTTGGAGGAAATGCTCCATCTGGCGTGAATAAAAATGTATTTCGTTAAGTTTAACGAATCCTCTCCGCTCACATATTTTCACAGTTGAGTATTACCTCAGTTTTGGTGTGAATAAAGATGGAATGTATTCAGATATCAATCGTTGAAGTTGAGTGTGCATAGGAGGTGACTCAAGAGACAAAAAAGTAAAAAAACAATAAAAATAATGGAAATTACTGCGTCGGAGGAGGAATATTTTGACGGATTAAGCCTTATTCCTTAAACAAAAAAAATCTGGAATGGGCGATGGCGATTTCATCAAGTGTTAACAACTGTACCCGCGTTTGCTGGAAAAAAGCCAAACCGATTCAGGTACTCATCGCCATGTAAATAAGGCTTTAATATTGCAATATGAGTACAATCTCAAGCGCCAATTTCACATCTCGCAATTCCTCGATCGAAGAAGGAAATTTCATCCACAGATCCGCCTTTGCACATATAGCAACACACTTGCCAAACTGTTTTTGATACAGTGGTGTAATGAACCCCAAAGTCCTCTCCAACTCCAACTTGAAAACCCGGGTCACCAATGTATCGAAGGAATATTTTCATCTTCTCCATGCTTGGTATTGCACCACCACGGTTTTCTCCAGGAATATCGGAGAGGACTGATTGGTTAACCATTCCCTGTTGCGAAACTCGAATCTGTAATGTTTCTTGAAATTATCCCCTGTGTCCCCGAAACGCCGTGAATTATATTGTTTTATTTTTCGCGTTTCTATATTTAAAAACATGATTGAAAATGAATAATTCGCATGTGTTTGCGTTTGTTAATTGAATTTGAAGAATGTTGACGAATAAATTTGCCAGCTCTCCAGCTGAGTTTTTAAACGTCAAATTGAGGATAAGAACCTGCTTTGAGGAACATTTTTATTCACACCAAATTGAGCATTTCCTTTGACGAACATACTCGACTGAAGTGTTTTTACTCCGAGTGTTTTCTCAGTTTTTATTCACACCACCCATTGTCTTCTTTTTGCTTATCAACCCATTTCTCTGACTTATTCAGTCAATTGGTGGACTAGTCCACTTGTCACTAACTGATACCTTCACAAGTTGAACCCTCTGCTAATCAAAATGGAAAACCAATACCTTAATGCTTCCTTCTTTGTTAAGATCCGAATGCCGTCTTCCATTTACATCCAAACCCTTACTCCTCTGCACTCATGCCAAACTTTTCTCGATTCCCTCCACATGTTGGTTCCTACCTTTGATGTGGAACTTCATCAGTTGGTACATGCATCCACAGATATACATTCCTAATTCATACTCGTAATTCCCCAGTCCAATTACCTATTCGATTAAAAGTATTTGATGAGGACTTTATCAGCTGTACACGGTATCGTACAAGTAAGCATTATTCAGTCACGTTGTTACTCACTCTCTCACTCGAAATGCTTTTCCCTTACTTGATTCTACAGCCCGACAATTTTTACAATCCACTCCAGCATAATGTGTCTCTTCTTATTTAGATGCAAATTCAAAGAGCAAATCATATCTATACCCCGAGGATAGGTTACCTTCCTCTGTGGAATCATCTTCCTTTTTGCCAACTTTCATACGAGTACATTTCGGAATAGCATTCATTCTTTAACTCCACACACAAGTATTTGCAAGAGAATTGCCAACTGAGGACACAAAATTCCAGGAAACGTATTTCATTCCGTCCTCTTGGGCAGACAAGAGGACGTTCTTATTTTTCTGCATGAACAGTTGTCAAAAAACGTCCTGAATGCATTTACCTATTTCTTAGGCACTTTAGACACACATATACAAATGCATGTACCTCGATATGTATTTAACGACACACAACAAATGTGGTTTGAAAGGGCAGTAGAAGAAGTACCCTCTTCTTGTCCACTCTAAGTGAACAACCGAAAAAGGATTGTCTTGGTCTATTGGATATCCTTTCATTCACTTCTTCAACTTGACTACAGAAAGGGTATGCCAAGCCATTAACTTTTGTTTAAGTTCAATGAGACCACTGTCTGGTCAAAATTGGGATAAGGGTTGCCTGTGTAATTGGTACTGTGAATGCCGTACACTCGGGCGGATGTATCAAATTGCCTGAGTGATTGAAACTGCATACATATATTGTATTGTGTTCAATTTACATTTGCGGCGAATTTCTCTGCATTGTGTTCTCGTGTAATTGTTTGCCAATTGAAAGTAACTGTGCGAAAAATCGCTTTGTCATTGAATCTCTTCCGAAATTTCGAGCTTCATTGGTTACTTTACGTTTTATGTTTGACAAAAAAATATGTTTTTTTAAAGTCGCAGCGATTCTGCCTCTCCAAGTACTGACTACAAATTACATAAAATATTGATCTTAAATACTATTAAACTGATGACAAGTGTCCTGCCTGCCGGCCGCTTGGCGACTCCTCCATGTGGGTCGAGGAATATGGTCGTCTCTTCACTTGCATGCTCGGTAGTGTCAGGTGAGCCGGACTTGCATGCGTCGTGTCATATGACCAATGTGGGAACTTTTGTTATGTTAACTTGTATACCATCAGGATATTATAGAACTCTTATCATTAGCGGTAATTTAGTACTTAAACCTTTCTTAGATTTTAGTGCACATTTCAACCAATTTATTCAGAAAAGAGAAACAAAATATTGGTTTCTAAGGCTTTTTTAAAAAAGAAAAATACATGGACATTTTTTATCATGTATGCCATCCTATTTTCAGCATATATCATGCATACAACAGATCGGTGAAAAATTTTAGAACCGTTGAAAAAATGGAACCTAGTATGCTCGGTAAATTTAAGTCCCTTAAAAATAGACAGCGACATTAATGTAAACAGGATTTCTTTTAATGACCAGAATAATGCTGGTCTTGGTAGGTAGATAGATAGTGGTGGCCCGTGGCATTGTGGGTGTGTGCGTCGACCCCAACCTCGACGTCTTAGTTTCGATTCCAGCTCTGAACGACAAAAATAATTTTCACGACCCCACCTCTTTCGAGTCGCTGACAATGCTCAAAGAGTATTTCCTGTCTAGAAAAAGCTTCTCAAACTTGGCCGTTCGGATTCGGCATATATTTAAGTCCCTTCCGCTCGTGAGAGAAGATTAGAACGCACAACACGAGTAGTGCTGAGAGGCTTGGGCTGTAGCGCCCGTAGAGAGTGTACGCCATAGATTGCTCAGCTATTATGTGTTTGTATTATTAAATGGCATGAAAAGGAAACATTAAAATTTGGGCTGTAGATGCGATAGATTTGAAAATTTCGTAAAAACAAAGTAGATGTACCAGAATTGTGGTGAAGTCCCTTTGCTGGTTCCTTAAAATTTTTCCGACAAGGCCAGTGTGCAGGGCAACAGAAATGTTAACTCACCAGTGTTGTTGCAGCTGCGACAGCGTGAGTTATGTGGAATATCTAATTCTGCGGCATCATTTTTGTATCGGCTAATGACCTATACAGACCCTCGCCAATCGTGCTACATAATATCGATTTCAACGCAGGAGATCGATTGTTCTGGATCGATTATACTCGACAATTTTTTCTGAATGCAGCACAAAGAGGTGTGAGTATCTAGTTTTTCGGCGTGATTTCCTATCGGCCAGTGTCCCGAACAGAGCGCTACCAATTTTGCAATATCATGTCGGTTATAGTAGATCGATTATACTCGGTCAGATTTTTCTGGACGAAGCACAGTTTGTAAGTCTGATCCATATGTGGTCAGCAATTTAAAGAGCGTGCTTGTGGAGGTGCAAATACATCCTCTGCAAGCGACATGAACCTTGCCTAGCATTAGCGCGGAGTCCATACGACCGATGTCTACCGAGTTACCTTAATCTAATTCAAATTCAACTATGTATCAATCTAACAAGCAACATGAACTTCGTAATATGTGCATATAAAAAAATATTTTTGTGTTTCCTTCACCAACACACATAAGCGAAAATTTCTGCGAAGACACAAGCCCTCGTCACTCTTTACACTATTTTTAGCCTAAAAAGCCTTGATTGGCCTGATTTATTCTCCAAACAATCATTTGATAATTTGTTCCCGGTTGTCTGACTGCGAGTTTCCAGTATGTACGTCTTTTCGATGTGGGCTGTAAAGGTGTACTCGAATCTCCTCAAAAACAGAATGATGTGGACTGTAATATATTATTGTAGTTTAGGACCTACTAACAGACGATCGTTAAGTAAAGTTGGAAGGTTTCTTTTGAAGACACTTTTATTACACTTTACGTTCTGTACATTTTCGCTTTACAGACCTGAAGTATAAAAATCGGCTTGAACTGATTTTTTATTTGTGTTGATTCAGAAGGTGGTTGCAGGTGGTTATTTTGTTCAAATTCGCCACGCCACGCCACTGTTGCCTGGCTTGTCCATTCGCCTTCTTATTTCGGAATGGCTTTGATGGCAACTTTTTACATATGGTTATTAATACATATAGCAACCTTTTGTCTTGACAAGATATGTGCGATTGTGACGACAGGCTTCCCGGTTAGTGAAAAACTTCGCTTAGAAAACACTGAAATTATCTGGCATTCTGTAGGCTTCTGATGTGATGATTGATTCTAAGAACATCCCTACACTGAATCCGATGCTCATCTTGGAGCATTCGGTGTACATTACCAAATGCTGGGCTGCTTGTTAAAGTTAAAAAAGAAATGTGAACGGAGCCACTCCCCTATGGCAAGATTAACGGATATACAAAATTAAAAGAAATAAGTGCTTAATTTGGTTCGTCTTTACGCCTCTACGTGCTAGAGACGAATGAACTTAAATATAATCTTAGACCAGCCGCCGGGCAGCTTACGCCTGAAGCAGCTATGTCAGCATTCTCCGGCCTGGGAACGAATTCATGGACTGCCATTTTTAAGGCGAAGAGTCTGTTTGGGGAGACATATAGTCGCTCGTAGGTGTGAGGCCTGGGTAAGAATTCATGCTGGAGCCGCGTGCATGAAGGTGTCACATCGCACACACGAGTAGTTGGGAGTTCAAGGTAATAGCTCCTCTTTCTTGTGGGGAATCGGCGACAGTTCCAATAAATAATGAGCTTCAATATTAAGTATAATTTCTAGTGAATATGGAGCACAAAGTAGGAGTAAAAGCTTTCCAGTGAATAAGAAACTTTGATTTTAAGTGTCAGTTCCAGAGAACATGGAACATAAACTGCAAGCTGAATGCATCAGTTTAGCGAGCAGTAAGCAGGTGCGTTGGAAACGGTTCCGGTGAATATGAACAAAAATATAAGTAAAACTTAAAATCCAGATATATAAAACACTAAACAAATGTTTAAGTTTGTTTATCAAAATAAACAAAACAACATTTAAATTAAAATAAAATAATTTAATGAAAAATAAAAAACCGAGACAATAATGAATCTTTCCTCTAATTTCCTCAAAATGAAATATTTCACTGGCACTTTCGCGGCCCACAGTCAAATGACTGACTTTGACTAGCGCAACAGTAATACCAGGACAGACTTGGCTAAAATGGTCAGATTTCAGCAGAGTTTGGCAGTAACAAAGCAGATGCTGGGTCGTCTGCTGTTTTCCTCGTCGCATCTCCGGTAGACGTTGCTTCCTGTGTGTCCGCTGAACACTTCAACGCCAGAGACTTATATTTTTTACTCAGGTCACGCTGATGTCGTCGTGTGTCAGTCATTCCTTGCAAGCCAACATGACTTGGCTTCTTTTAGTGTTATGTTATTTATGATCCAGTACAGTTCATCAAGTAAAGGTAAAGGTTCCGCTTTACATGTCCATCCCTGACTCTTGTCTGGTCAATTCGTCCGCTCTTTCGTTCCGTCTGATGGTGACATATCATGGCATTTCGTTGTAAAGGATCCTATTGGCTACAGTGCAGCCCTTCTGTCTACAAGGATGGTGACATCCGATGGATATCGGTTTCTTGAAAATTTTCAGCTGATTTCCCTATTGCCAGACGCTGCATGAATCTGTTTGTAGTTTGTGTAAAGTGTCCGAGTAGAATCTGGTTCAGTACCGTCCTCCGTTGACGGAGCGGGCAATCTCGTGGCAGTTGGTCAACGGTGTCTGGAAATAGGACGTCCAATTTGGAGGAGAAGAGTCAGTGTGGGGAGATATATAGTCATTCGTGGCTGTGAGGCTATTAAAGCCACGCCAGGCCTATATATTATTTTGATTTAAATAGGGACTTAGGTACAGTTATCTTCGATGAGTGCGCTGCAAATAAAATTCATAGGCCGTATTTAAGATTAACGAGAAAAAAGAATACCTAACCCAAATGTCTATAATCCTTTCCTCTTGGCAAAACTAAAGCGACTCATTACAACCACAAAGCTGATTTCCATGTGAATCCGTGTGTTATCAGAAGAAAAGAAACCATGGACACGGGTAAAATAAAAAGTAAAAACACTCGATAAACGTTGAGTCCCAAAGCTTCAATCGATGGTATTTCTTTCCGGAATTTAAAAAGAAACATCCCTCAGTTAACGTACAATTCCTGATGCGAACTTACCATCAAATGATGTCTTATGTTTTCATTTCTATTATTTTCTTTCAATTTTAAGGGTTGCTTACATCTTGTTAGGCTAATCCCTTCCCCCTTAAAAATAGCATCATGCTCTCCCATAAGACTGTCATCCCCTACGCGAATTCAAACAAACCTTAACGACATCGCAAGTTTTTAGGTTAAATGAACCCGAAAGATGTCCACAGTGTAGCACCAATACAATCCACCTAAATTAATACAATTTATCCCTTCGATAAACTTTGCAATGTTATCCCTTAAAGGATTAATTTGTTATGTTTGCTTTCAGAGGCGGACATAAGCCCAGTCCGCCAGCCTCCAACGCCTTGCCCACCCTACGCCATCAATCCTTCGATTGTTTGTAGCGAACAAAAAAAAAACATCGGGACGGAACTGGTCCATGATGTAAATTCGAACGCCACATGAAAGTAAATGCGAATCTGAAAAAGGATTCAATTTGTTGTCTTGTCCTGCGCTCAATTAAACGCTGTTATTGGTGGCTCTCCGTCCTCTGAGCTCCACCTGGGCCATGGCGAGTCGCACTCAGAAGGAAAATGGATGGTGCGTTGAAACCGAAAGATTATCCGTTTGCAAATTAAGCGACTTGTCGTTCTGCAACCTCAGCTCCTCTTGCATTCATTTGACGTCAGAGGGTAAACAGTTAACCTGGTGGAAAATTCATTGCCCGTCATTGTCCCTACTTAACAAAAAAAAAACAGACGAAAATTGGGAGAGTACCCCAGAACAAAAGGAATGATTTTATAGTCACTCTGCGAGTATGTGTGTACTTTCGCCAAACCCTGTGTATATTTACGAAATGAGATAACAAGAAAACCTGATTATACGCTTGAGATACCGCCGGGATGCCGTAAATGAATTAACCTAAAAGAACCGCGTAAAGACAGCACAAATAAAGGCAAAACCAACAGTGGGCCAGATTAATTGCGAAACAGCAGGGGTCGAATTTAAAAGCGACTACTTCCGATTTTATCTCTAAAAGGATTTGGCCACCGTGATGACAAGATTAAAAACGGCCATTAAGATACATACGTAAAACTAACTGACCGCCTTTTGGACCGAACACCGAACAAGGTTTCACTTCTGTGAGCATCTGTTGATTTTAGTTTCGATATGCTTACTTACGTGTGTCCATGTGTATGCATGTGTACGTCTGGAAAATACACAATTCTTTGTAATTACAGTTTGACTTAAAAATTAGACGCTTGAACTAACAAAATCCGCTTAGTAGCAAGTAAATGCGAATGAGATTAAAGAGTGTCGTCAATTTGAAAAAAATAAAACTTTGAAAAAGAGGGATTTCCAAACAAATGCTGTAAAGCGAAATATACTTCTGAAATTACCAGTCGATAATGTCAATTGGATAACGATGTCTTGCAATGCCAAACAATGACCAAACATTGCTAATGACTGACTTATTTCCGTCAGGAATGATGCGGATTCCGATGCAAAGTGGAACAAAATTGTTAGTAATACTTTTGCGAGCAGACACTGTACCGAAAGAAGCACTGCTCTGGCTGAAGAGCGATGTTATATCCAAAATGGAATCGAACAGCCAAGTCGTTTTTGTGAACCTTTGAACCTTTCCATTTAACCAATTAATGCCTCCGTTTGTTTTTTGTATTTGAAAGAGGACACAATTCTGAACAGCGCCTGTTAAAAAAGTCATCTGGATATGTGACATTTGACTTCATATATTGCGTGCCCTGATGAGGCACTTCGGGCATTATCGCAAAAAATGTATAAGTTGTACTTGTATGGACTATATTTTATATAGAACTTTTTTCGGAGAAATTTTCATGAGAATGATTATAAAAACAAAAAAGTTATTGGTGCCGCACATATTCTTCTTCTTATTTGTGTGGCGCTACAGTCCGGGGTGGGCCTCAACTAACAAGCTTCTTCAATCAGCGCGATCTCCGGATAGTTTTCTCCAGTTCCGCACACCAAGTTGGTTGAGATTCTTCTCCATTTGTGAGCCATCTCATACGAGAACGTCCTCTATTGCGCTGTCCCAATGGATCGGTAGCAAAGACTTCTCGGGCCGGAGCTGTGGTCTCCATCCGCTCTACATGACCTAGTTATCTCAAGCGTTGGATCCGAAAACGCTTAACTAGGTACATGCTGCTGTACAATTCGTGTTTGAATCTTCTCCTCCAGAACCCGTCAACACAAACAGGAACAAAGATCGCACGCAGAACTTTTCTCTCAACCGTTTTTGATATTTTCCATGCTTCCGCACCGTATAGCAGGACTGATATGATCAGTGTCTTAAACAGAGCCCTTTGAGATACCGTACTATTACTCATTTTCCTCTTGAGCCTAAATAAACCGCTGTTGGCAAGAGCTATCCTACGCTTGATCTTGGTGCTAATGTTATTTTTACAATTTACTCCGGAGCCGAGGTAAGTGAAGTCCTTGAATACCTTAATGTTCCTGCTGCCCATAATGACGCTCTGTCCAAGACGTCGCTGTGTTACGTCCTTTCTTGAGGACAGCATGTAATCCGTTTTGCCCTCATTCACAGTCAGACGTATTTTAACCGCTTTCATCTCAATGTTACCAAATGCCTCATTGACGTGATTGGTAAAACTTAGCCAGTCGTCAATGATCGTCGTCAATGATCATCGGTGTATGCTGAAAATTGCACGGACTTCTGGAAGATCGTGCCTCTAATGTTGGCGTGTGATTTTTGCACGATCTTCTTCAGGACGATGTTGAAGAAATCACATGACAGCGAATCGCCTTGTCTAAAACCTTTTTTGACTAGACATAGTGTTGTAAAGCTCGTCTCTATGATGCTATCATATGCGGCCTTGAAATTTCTTGGGTCTTTTCCACGATCTGCCGTAGTGTGAAGATCTGGTCTATTGTGGACTTTCCTGTCCTGAAGTCAGGACGTGGTGTCGTGTAGGCTGTGTTTCCCGATGACTTTAGAAAAGATGTCTTAATCCCATTTCAACTCAGCTTAGCGTTGAAATCTCTTAGAACGATCTTGGGGGGACATTGATCGTATGGTCTTTCTAGGAGATCATAGAAGTCATCCTGGCTGTCATCTTTGTCCTCTGTCGAGGCGTGGGCGTAGATCAGAGTGATGTTCACTTTTACAGACGTTTTGCCTAAGTCTGCCTCGAATAACAAATCCACATCCAAATAAGCGCCCCTCTCTGCTGCAATCACCGTAGAAGATGTCACAGTTTTCCATCCTCTTCTTGCCCGGCCCATTCCATCGCACTTCCTGGATGGCGGTGATAACTGCTTTATAGCAGTTAAAGTGACTTCAAATTCCACGTGCAGAAGCGAAAAGCATGGTAACTTTTTCCTTGGTTCTCTGAACATGGCGGCGCATCGCAGGTTGTGTTAAGTTCCATGCAAATTCTTCTTACAGTCCCACAATGAATTTGACATTTCCGGCAAAAAAATCGGGTTAGTGAGCAGCCAGGTTTTTTGCGTCGATGTCAAGTTGTAATGACCGATTATGTCTAGTCGTACACCCTTCAATAGCAAAGCAGCAATATTCACTCGACTCCGCATGACTGCGCCAATAGTATGAAAAATTTCTTAAGTCAGGTGTCCCCTTTTGTGATAGATTGGTATGATTTTAGTGGATTTATTGCTTATACTGTCCAATCGAAGTGGCATTGACGTACGCTTAAGCATTGATGATGCTCATATCGCACTTGTGGTAGAACAGACAGTGTGTCAATTTTATAATTTTTGAAAACAACCCATGGATGCGTCTCTCAAAACAAGCGCGTTCGGTCACATCGGTTTGAATTTTTGCTGTTTGTTGAAATGCTGAACAGTTGGAGGTGTTGTGTGACGTAAAAAAGTACCAGAATGAATATGCACTGATCGGTATTTCTATTCGTTCGATTTAAGTTTTTTACTTTTGTCTCATAACCATCTGTATTCCTAACACTACTAAATGAATTAATCTTCTCGAACCTTAGTAACCGTTATCAATATTTTTTATGTAAATCGAAACTGTCGTCCTTATGTGATATCCACAATGGAATACCTCAAGGTTATAATCTCTGTCCGTTATTATTCTAAATGTTCATTAATGCTCTTCCTAGAGTGTTGTCTTTATGCAACTTTTACATATATGCAGATGATGTTCAAATCTACGTTTGTTTTCTTCTTGGTATTGCAAAATTCAGTTGCTAAATCTAACAAGGATATGTGCTTGATTACGACGATGTGCTCGATCCTGACAATACCAAACTCATACCATTCTCAAAACATCATCTCTCTCTTTCAAACATCCCCTACATAGAATTAAACTCGTATATCGTCGAATAGGGGACCTGTTTTCAACATCTTGGTGTAATGCTTAATAGTGAACTAAGATGGACTGACTATATAGACAGCATAGTGTTTAAGGTTTATGCGTCTCCTAGGTTGCTGTGAATTGATGAGCAAATTTATACTCCCTATTTTTGTCTCTATTTAAGTACGTGTGCGAGTTGTTCGCCGACTGTGCTAACTGCTTAATGCAAAAATTGTTAAAAGCAATCAACGCGACTGCACGGTATGTTTTTAGCCTTCAAAGATTTGATCATGTCTCGGAACCACGCCGCATTTTCCAAGGATGTGAATTTGACGCATTCAATACAGATCATGCACACAACTCTTTAAAATAATTCATTGCAAACAGCCTGAATAGCTCTATGAGAAACTTACCTTCAGTCGATCGAGTCGTAACATTACGTTAAAACCTTCTGTTCATACATGTTTAACCTCCCGTAGGCATTTCATGATGTACCATACATGTTTGGAATCATCTTCCTCCACAAGTACGGTCTAAGACCGAATACAGACAATTTAGCTTAGCTTGTATTTCTTGTCACTCCAATATGAACTGAAAAAGTCCCAAAAATTAAATTCTTAAAAAATAAATTCAAATATAGTTAACTTTAATACATTAATCTATGAATTCTTTAATTTAATCTTAGTATATGAAAAAGTATTATGTCACTTCACTGGAAATATTAAACAATGTTAGATCATAACTCCTGTAATCTAAAAGAATTGCATATTCTCAATGTACAGAGATACCCTACAATCAATAAAACGAAATGAAATAAAAATGTATCCAAATTTAACCAATGTCTCTGTAGGTGTGTTTCATGCTTGATTGGCTGTTGTTATTGTGTGCAGCTAGTTTTGTTAGATTAGAACAATTTGTACAATTATGTAACAATTATGTACATTTTACGTTTCATTCTCACGATTATTGGAGAATGAAAGCCGTCCCACGAATTATGCTTCGTCGTTCGTTTTACCAATCGCTAGAAATGCTCCTTGGGATAGCTTTGGAAGTCCGGGCAGAGCGCAGCGATTCTCAGCGTCAAAATAATCTTACAGTACAATAAGGAAAAGCCTCGAACCACTGGTCTACGACAAATTATAACTCTCTATGACAAAAAAACTAACTTCCATAACAAAAAACTATCACTGCACTTATTCTCTTTTATTTCGCCGATTCATCAAGTGCACTCCCAGTCTGTTTTCGACTGAAGTGGTTGGGCAATGCCCTCTATTTTGGCTGTTTTTTCCTTTTGTAGAATTGTGGTCCTTCACAACATCGAGCCAAAATCCGCTAATTTCCCATTCCCACTTCAGCCGGCTCAAGGACATGGAACCATAACCGACGAATCTTGGGACGAACCAAAAAAGGAAGAAACGCAGACACAGTATTCGAACCTTAAAGTAGTGTTTGAATTCGAATAATTGCGATACCTTAGACCCAATGACTACCAAACAAACGCTAGGGCCACGGACCGAAGACTCCTATGATATAAATGACCCCACATTAACTAAACTAGGCAAAAACCCTTTGCTTTCGGCCCTTACAAGAGCTCTAGTATACACAAGATTATATGCCGACGATAATAACTAATCCGACATTTCAACACTTGCACCCTATGCTTTGTTCGCCATTGATATATTTCAATCGACGTTCAGTCTTAAATTGCCAGTATCGTCGGTCTTACTTTTGCCTAGCAAACACAGCAGATAATGCATTTCATTTGATGAACAAATATTTTTGTAAACTCGAACCCCTTGAACTAGTTTAGCGCACATTCCATTGCTCATCGAAGTCAAAGAGCCTTGACAAAACTGAATGAAATTTATACTATTGTTTCGTATTAAACGATTTTTATTATATTATTTTACTTAATTAACTTTACAAAGGTTTCTTTAATTTAATGAAGTTAATGAGTCTAAGCACTGCGCGAGTGAGTTACCACGTCCAACCAGGATGAAAGCCAAAACCAGAAGAAGAAGGAAGAACGACAGTTTTGTCGTCAATGTGTCAAAAGCTATCGAAAGAACTCAAAATGTAGTAGATCAATTGTAGGCCAGTCTTAGGCCGAATGCACATTATTGTACTAAGTATAAAGTAATCTCAAACATCCTGCCCGGTTGGACCATCAGGTTCAAAAGCTTCTACTAGTCGACATAGCTTCTGCACTGCCCGGGTACAAACTCCATTTGCCGTCTTCACAGTTGCGTTGCGAACCATTCCATCGCTGCCCGGATGGAGGTTCGTAATCCGGCCCAGTCGCCAGTGGGTTGGCGGAAGATTCTCATGCCGGATCACTACAACGTCACCCACACTGATGTCTTCTGAGCGCCGCTGCCATTTGCTTCTCGTCTGCAACGTTGACAGATATTCGTCACTCCAACGGTTCCAAAAGTGTTGATGGATCTGGCGCAGCCACTGCCAATGCTTGAGACGATTGGGGGATACTTCGACGAGGCTGGGTTCCGGAATTGCTACGAGTGGTGCACCGATAAGGAAATCTCCTGGTGTTAAAGCGAATTTATCTTCCGGATCATCGTGAAGTGGTATGAGCGGGCGGGAGTTGAGGCACGCCTCGATGCGTACCGCCAAGGTTTGCAGTTGGCTGTACCACAGGTTTTGTCCGCCAACTAACCGGACCAAATGTCGCTTTGCGGATTTAACTGCAGCTTCCCAAAGTCCACCCTGATGAGGAGCACTGGGAGTGATAAAATGCCACCTCGTACCGTCGTTCGCCAAAGCTTGTTGGTTCTGCTCGCTGGTCCAAGCCACCAAGTCTTCTCGGAGCATCCGGTTAGCACCAACAAAGGTTGTTCCGTTGTCGCTGTAGAGGTCTTGGCATGGTCCACGTCGGCCGGTAAATCGGGTAAAGGCATCCAAAAAGGCCTGCGATGAGAGATCGTCCACCACCTCAATGTGTACGGCCTTCGTAACCATACATATGAAGATAGCCAGATAAGTTTTCACGGTGGCACGGGATCGCTTCGTTCCAATGCGCAGGGTAAAAGGGCCACAGTAGTCAACTCCGGAAGCGGAGAAAGGTCGAGCAGCAACAACTCTGTGCCTAGGCAATGGAGCCATCTGCTGCGTAAGAGTAGCTCCACGGTGGCGCCGGCAAACGACACAATCGTGTATATAACGTCGCACAGCCTGTCTACCATGTAGAATCCAAAAACGTCTGCGGAGAGTTTGAAGCATGAGTTGCGTACCTCCATGGAGGGTGCGATCATGAACATCTTTGATGACCAGCCATGTTAGGGCCCCTGCCTTAGGCAAGATAACAGGAAAGCGGAAGTCGTATGGCACGGATGCTTTGCTAAGACGACCACCAACGCGCAGGAGGCCATCTTCATCTAGGTAGGGGTTTAATGGTAATAATCTGCTAGAGCTAGGTAAACTAGATTTGTTGCGTAGTTGATGAATGTCTGTCGAAAATACATTGTGTTGCTCAATGCGCAGAAGTACCCGCAATGCATTGTTCAATTCATCAGCACCGACTATAGTCTTACGTAGGTGGCGACGGCTCGGCAACCAACGTAAGATGAAAGCCACAGTGTGGAGCAGGCTCTGAAGAGAGCTGAACCGCTCGGTGAGCGAAATAACTTGACCATCTCGCCTTCTCGTTGCAAGTCCCGGGTTGACGGCAGCCGCTAGGACTCGTACAGACATCCTCTCCTCACTCAGCACGGTATGTTCTTCTTCGGTCGTTATATTGTTGTCATCCTCAGAAACGAATGATTCACCTGCTAGCCAACTAGGTCCATGTAGCCACAAGCGATGGGTTAATAGTTCCTGCGCTCCAATACCGCGACTGGCGCAATCAGCAGGATTCATAGCAGACGAGACATGATGCCATCGATCGGGTGTTGTTAATTCCTGTATTCTCCGAACCCTATTTGCTACGTACGGCTTAAGAATGACAGGGTTCTTACGAAGCCAACAAAGGACGATGTTTGAATCCGACCATAAATAATATGCTGCGTCTTGGAGCCCAAGTGCAAGACGGACATTTTGAAGTGTTACTGCAAGAAGGTGTGCAGCGCACAGCTCCAATCGTGGTATAGTAGCGCCCTGAAGCGGAGCCACCTTTGTGCGAGCCGTGAGTAGCGAAATATGAGCTGGTTCGTTGGGACGTATGGTCTTCACATAAATGACAGCAGCGTAAGCTCGTAGACTGGCGTCGCAGAAACCATGAATTGAGGTTATTTCTCCATTGGACATACCTAACCATCGAGGCACCCGAAAATGATTAAGTGCCTGCAGGCCATTGCGGAACGTGAGCCAAGATTCCAGCAGCTCCAGTGGTAGAGGAGCATCCCAAGTAACGCCTGCGGACCAAAGAGACTGTATGAAAATCTTACCGGTAATGATGACTGGTGCTAGCAGTCCGGTTGGATCGAAAAGCTGGGCCACCTCGCTGAGTACACGTCGTTTCGTAGGGCCTTTAGCAGGTTGATCAATGTTCACGCAAAAGAACAGTTCATCTCTCGAAGGATCCCATCGTAGTCCAAGCACCGAAGATGTGGTATGGATAGTGTGCTCCGATGTCAAAGGTGTACGATTTGTGATGTCGGATATCACCTGTAAACTATTCGAATTCCATTTTCGCAGTTTGAAATGCCCAGCCGAAAGGATCTTGTTAACGTTGGTAGCTAACGACACCGCATCGGGAATGGAATTGCAACTTGTTAAGAAATCATCAACATAGAAGGAGTTTAATATAGAGTCCCGCGCTGCTGAAGCCTGTGCCTGATCCACTACCTCTATACAATTATCATAGGCACACTGGTTTAGAGTTCGCACTGCATTGAATGGGCTGCAAGCCATTCCGTAAGTGACCGTAGTTAGTTGGTACACACTCAAGTCCTTTTTCGGAGACTCTCTCCATAGGATGCGCTGGAACCGTCGATGTTCTGGAGCCACCAAGATCTGGCGAAACATCTTCTCCACGTCAGCAGTGAGAGCGATGAGAAAACGCCGAAACCGGAAAATAATGTTCAGCAGAGAGTCCTGTATAGTAGGGCCAACCAATTGCAAATCGTTCAACGAGACGCCCGTAGTTGTGCGAGCTGAGGCGTTGAACACAACTCTGAACTTCGAGGTAACTGCGTGGTGTGGAATGTAGTATGCACCGGAATGGTCGCCAGGTTGACCCACATATTCCATATGCCCTAGTTCAGCATACTCACGCATAAATGCAATGTATTTGTCCTTGAGGTCGAGATCTCCAGCCAGTCTACGTTCCAGGGAGTGAAACTGTCGCAATGCACTCTGAAACGAGTCTCCCAGCTGCGATGATGTACTGGAAAACGGGATACGGACCATGTATCGGCCTTCACGAGTGCGGGAGTGTGTTGTCGCAAAAAACCTTTCACACTCATCATCTACTGCGTCCCGTTCGGGCACCTCCTCCAGCTTCCAAAATTCACGAACGAGCGCTTCCAGGTTTGGTTCGTCCGCCGAAACTTGGGCACCGAAAGTACGGATAGACGGCGCTGATCCAGGTACTATCGATGCCGGACCAAATACAACCCATCCCAACTGGGTTCGTTGGGCGTGTGGTTCATCTGACTTGCCATAGATAATATCGCCTTGAACGACTAAGCCCCACACGTCAGATCCAAGAAGAATGTCTATTCCACTAGGAGTACCAAAGTTCGGGTCGGATAATTCAATACCCGACAAATGCTGCCACTGTGTAACGTCCACATGCACCGCAGGGGTAATCGATGTTATGAATGGGATGACAAATGCATTGATGTCCAAAGAGAATTCATTATACGTTGATGTAAGTCGGAGCGAAACGCTGCCTTTAGTGCGCATATGAGCTAATGCGCCTATACCTTCTACAGCTACTTCACACTTGATTCTGCGAAGACTTAAAACGTTAGCAAAACGGTCTGAAACAAAACTTACCTGCGATCCAGGATCGCAGAGGATACGAGCAAGGCGCTGTTGCGAACGATCTCCAGTTGCATATGCACGCGCAGTTGCAAGCAATATGGTCTGATCGCTCCTGGTGATGCAAGTTGTCACGGAGTCGGTTGGTCACAAGGGATGACGAGTAACTGCTGGCGCGGGTGTTGAGTATTTCGTTGGCGCTGCTGCCTCTGGTGTAGCCAAGGGTTGAGCACTGTTGTTACGGCAGAACATTGTGTGATGTTTACGACCACACTGACGACATCCACCTGATGAGCACTGCTTCGAAGTATGTCCGCTCTTCAAACAGTTAAAGCAGAGGCCAAAGTTCTTCAACGCCTCGAATCGCTGCTCTGGTCCCCGTGACATAAGGGTTTGACATCGTGAAATCCTGTGTGGTCCATGGCAGTAGGGACATTTCGCACTTTCCGCTACAGCCAAACATGACTTCATCGTACTTTGAACCTTTGACCGCGTTCTGATGTTTGTAGGCTCTGTTGGTAGAGTAGTGCGAATGATCTCAGTTGAAAGACTGTGTGCTCTCTTTTCCAAAAACGTGATTAGATCCTTCAATGCAGGAATTTGAGTAGAATCACAGTTCATTGTCCACTCTCGTTTTGTAATGCCAGGTAGCTTCGACATTACAATCGGCACGGCTAAGGCATCCCATTGGTCGACAGGTAACTTCATCACTCTAAGTGCACGAAGGGACTCCTGCACCGTATCCACCACCGTCAGTAACGTCTTTGCACTTTCTTCTGCAGCAACTTCCATATTGAGAAACCTGGAGACGTGGATCTCGGCCAACAGTTTCGGATTGTCAAACCGATTTTTTAGAGCTGCCCACACTTCGTGATAACCACCAGAGTACAGTCCACCAATCAACGGTACCACGCTTGCATTAACCGCTTGTCGAAGTTTGCTAAGTTTATATGCTTCGGGGAAATCGGCATCGTGTACCAACGTCTCGAACAGGTCCTTGAATGCTAGCCAATTTGCGTATGATCCATCAAAGTCCGGGATGGATACAGGATCCAGTTTAATATCGCACGTGGTTGTCTTTGAAGGCTGCGCCGATTCTGTCATAGCGGGGCTTTGTGAAGAAGCCTTGCACTCCAACAGCAAGCGATTGAGGGCAACACATGTGTCGTTGTATGTGGCTTCCACTTGCTCCCACAACCGATCATGTTCAGGGAGTTCATCACCTTGGGCCGTTCCAACTAAAACCTCGTGGTAGCGCACAAAACGGTGATAATGATTCTCCACACATTTTAGCTCCTGCTCGATTTGAAAAGCATCGCACGTGATCGAACTCGCTCCAAGTACCCGTTCACTGATTCTTTTAATTGCTGTTACTGCAGACAATCTTTGGTTTAATTCCGCCATAGTTCAATGTTGTAAGTCACGTGTATGTGCACCAGACCAACGGCAATATAGACACTTAATTCACAGCACAATGTTCACAAATTGTTAAAATGTAATCTGACCGCATTTGCGAGATCCTCGTGCAAAAGGGCATTTCCTCACAGGAGGCACCAAGAATATGTTTCGTATTAAACGATTTTTATTATATTATTTTACTTAATTAACTTTACAAAGGTTTCTTTAATTTAATGAAGTTAATGAGTCTAAGCACTGCGCGAGTGAGTTACCACGTCCAACCAGGATGAAAGCCAAAACCAGAAGAAGAAGGAAGAACGACAGTTTTGTCGTCAATGTGTCAAAAGCTATCGAAAGAACTCAAAATGTAGTAGATCAATTGTAGGCCAGTCTTAGGCCGAATGCACATTATTGTACTAAGTATAAAGTAATCTCAAACAACTATAATATATTTTTTTATTTGATAACTTCCTAATGTTGTTATTTGCAGATATATAACAAAAACTTAAAGTTATTAAACAGCTTTCCTTTTTTCACAGGCGTCTCTCACATGAAGTGAGGCAGATTGCTAGGAACAGAATGTTCAAATTAAAAGTAACGCATACCCTGTATGGAATATAAAACCAGAGTTATGAGTAGAGACATAACTTTAACAGGTAATCAGCACAATCTGGAAATATTAACGATACCACACCCAGGATCAACGTCACGTAGAAACCCATGAACCAGCCGTAATCCGTAGCGCCCCACATGTGCACATTTGAAGTACGAGTAGTTTCACCGGCTTTATGAAGACTTCTAAAATACGGAGAGTGATTTCTACTTCATCAAAAGTGAAAATAAACACACTTTAGTTCATATTTATTGACCATAACTCGTTTTATTGCCTAAACTACTGAACACTCGTTTAGTGTGTCCCCCTTTAATACACTCTTATTAGCACACTTAGAAGCAGTAGATGTGGGTCACTCAATCGGATCCTAGTTAAACACCCGTAAAAGTGAGTTCACAACCAGCGTCCTTAATTGTCCTCGACTCGCCATTAACGAGACCGAGGTGTCAATCCATGAATTTTATGGAATCAATCTAAATGGAAAGTTTAACCCATTAACTTTATTACATTCCGATTCAATGTCAAATGATGTTGACTGTAAGGGGGCATTTTTAGCTCGATATTCGCAGATATCGCCACAGCCAGACACGCCAATAAAACCCACTCCGTGCAGATAGGCTGAGGTATTTATGAATTTAATTTCAGTTCTAGGCCAAAAAGTACATTTAACCAGGTTAAGTGATAAATTTATAGAGATTTTGTGACCAATTAAATTTGGGACATTGCCTCTGTGAACTTTATAATAACAAATAAAAACGGTTATCATGACAGAACAGAAATGCTATTTGTTGAGTGGGTACATTGAAGATGGTTCCTTTGTGCGGTCTATGGTCATAGGTATGAAGTCGAGTTTGGCATAGTTGAGTGTTGTTCTCTTGTCTGAGGATATGATAATTTAATCTTACGCTTCTGTACTCCTAAACGTGTCATGAATCACCTTATTTAAATCATCGCGGTGGCGTAAAATGCAAAGCACGAATGCACATTTAAGAACTAATTTCGCATCATCAAATTTGAAATTCAATTGAAAAATAACATCAACAAGTTGTTCGCTTTCGAACAAAAACACTTAAGAACTGTAATATTTCTCCAGACAACGCCTGAACAGTCAAATATTAGTTTCAAGTACTCCTCTCGAAAACAAACCGCAAAGTAGTGCCATAATTCCGAATCCGAATGCCGGACAAGATGATGTTCTAAAACTTATATTAAAATCCAAAACCTTATTACCTCAGTCGAGGCAAAACTTTATCATTTACTATATCACTGCAGTATAGAGGAAGATTGTTGGTGCATTCGTTAGGTACGATATGATGAAAAATACGCGAAAATCAACAACAATGGACCGCCTCCTTACAATCCGTACCGGGAAACTTTTATAATTCCTCGTCACCACTCGTGTATATCTGCCTCCTGGCTCTGCCCCCCTTATGGCTGACTATCACCCACTTTTAGCGAACGAATTGAAGGTGAAAACGAAATCGCAAAGTCCTCGCTTATCCCAAAATGGTAAAATGTGCAAGGGCAAAAAAAGCAAGTTGAGTACCTGATAACCTGACGCATTGAAGCGGACAGACATTACGAAACTTATTGCACTTTATCTCTATTTCCCTTTACTTAAAAGCGGAAAGTTTAGCTTTCGTCATCTCGCGACGGAAGGAAACGCAGGGGTTTGAGTGTACACGCCGGAGTTTTGGTATATTCGTTAACTGTGTTGAAGTTTATTGATGCGGACACGTGAACTTTCCAAACTGCTTGCACTTACAGTCGCTACAACTGAAGAGTG
This sequence comes from Eristalis arbustorum, assembly GCA_916610145.1. Classification (NCBI taxonomy): domain Eukaryota; kingdom Metazoa; phylum Arthropoda; class Insecta; order Diptera; family Syrphidae; genus Eristalis; species Eristalis arbustorum. The sequence goes on along the minus strand of OU744320.1, from coordinate 50,172,960 downwards.
CTATCTCTTGGTACTTGGCTCAACGAGTACTGAATTGAAAACGTGTTTCAAATTTAACCCAAATTTTGCGTAGAGGGGCAACTCGGCGCCTCATTGTGTTTTGAAAGGACACAGGAGTATGTGCCATTTAGCTACCCACAAAGGCTGGCCTACTCTCTGTCAACTGCTTACAGAATGCTATCTGGTTGTTGCGTTATAATTTGCTAGTAGTTTTAGAAAATTAAAATGCAAGTATCTTTAACTGTGCATTGCATATTCTACTAAAGTTATGATTTATGTAAAAGATATTGAAAAGCGATGAAATGTGATAAGCCGTTTGTCTACTGACCGTGATACGTGGCATTGATAGCACATCAGTACGACAAAAATATGGATCTTATGTCAACTGTGCACTCTCTTGAGAGAGTACAATATGTCCCTACCCTTCCCATTTAACCCAAGATATTTCTGTGGGTAGTTTGTTGGTTGCCTGTCAAATCAATTGTTCTTCAAACTGTCTGAATTAGTTTACGTTTTTTTTGCTCTTTTTTAAATTTACAGTTAATAAGAATAAAAACCAATTGAAATTCTTATAAGATCCTGAACTGTTGACGTATAGCATCTCTGCACTTAAACAAAAGTTTAAAAATGACAAAAGTTACACATTTGGTTTAATTGCGTTCTCGCACTTTCTTCATATATAAGGCGTGTTTTTTTGACTAGTCAGTGCTTAGCTCAGCAAGATTTCACACGGGAAACAACAACAACACATATCACTGAGTTAAAACTCTCCAGTAAAATTTCAATGTCATCACTGACTAGGACGATTGAAACATCGAAATCATAGACGGCGCTAGAGGAAAGTATTTGTTTACTAATTGTTTGTATCTGGTATTTTATTTGACACTTGTAAATTGTAAATGTTCACTTTTTAATGACACTTGTGAAAGTTGAAATACTTTCGACAGCCGCTCTTTCACACTCAAAAATCTTGGGGTATGAGGAGTCGTACACCATATCAAGTTAATATGTTCGACGCCGGCTAAGAGATCACCACAATATAGTGTAATGAGAATTTTAGTAATTGGACGTTGTTTATTTGTAGTTACGTTGAAGCAGGAGGTCCTTAGCTGCAGTACATCGACTATTTGGCAAATGCTAAGTTTCTAAAGTATGCTGGCCAAGGGTACGGTGGCATTCTGTGCCAGTATCGATCGGTACCACCACCCAAAGATTACGCAAGAAGAGGCAAATGACGTGCTAAGGAAATGCGTTTGTGAAAAACAATAAAACAGATTGGTTAAGCAATATTAGTAGACGTCGTAAAACGGATGCTTCCACAGATGATTTTTCTTTCTTATCTTGCCTGTTTCACATTCAGCATTCTAAATGTGGCAGTGCTAAGACACCTCAGCATTTAATGATTTTGGAGCAAAATAAAGTTAAAAACAATCTGTATTTTAAAAGAATTGCATAAAAGGTAAAACAACTTCTATTTTGTAACTATAAAGCAGCTGTTTCAATAGTTATCCAGCTTTTCCAATCTTAAAGGAAAGCTGAGCATTACTCCTCCCACCACTTGTGACTAAGACCCTGACATACTTGAACTTCTCCACCTGGTTCAGTAAGACTCCAATCACATGTAGAGTGCATTGCTCAGGCGTTACTCTTAACATAATTTCTGATTTGTCCACGTGTACCTTCATCCCAGCATCTGTACATACATTCAAAATATGTAAATACATATTTCTTTTAAGCACACCTGGAGTCGATCGGTACTCCTGGAACAGTTTTCTTCCGACTCCGAACGGCCAATTTTTTTGAGAAGTCCTCTTTGAGCATTGTCAGTAACTCGAAAGAGAGGCAGTGAAAGTTATATTGTCGGACAGAACAGGGATCGAACCTAGATGTCGAGATTCAAGTGCTTTGGGATCGAAGCACATACCCACAATGACACGGAAACCAAGAAATCAATGTAGCCCGTGGTTTATTGTCATAGTGACCGAACCAATGCCAAATAAATAAGACTAGAAATGGCGATATTGTCGCAAAAATGTGACTATTTCTAAGATAGCTGTTTTTATGAAATAAGCGCTACGATTTAGTTGAATGAGCAGTAGATAATATTTACCAGAAAACAAACTCTAGACCCTGATCTTCTTGAGCTGGACATTCCCAACCAGTTCTTTCTCCCCTTGTTTCCACCGGAACTAAGCAAGAGAATTTCTTAAACAAATTGTAGCACACTGTGTTTGTTCCACCATTACTTTGATCTCAGAATAGCCAATTCACAAGAAAAGAGTCCCTTCGGGCTCGTCGGCCTTTTTTAAACAATCTGATAGGTCCTTATCAGCGCGGTTTCAGGCCGGGGAAGTTTCCAATAGATCTCGACACTACGGCAGATCCTGGAGAGATGCAAATCGACGCCCATCTCTTATTTGTTGACTTTGAGGCCGCATATGACAGCGTGCAGAGAGACGAGCTATACAGCGCCACGTATAGTTTTGCCATGCCTGAGGAGAAGATGGAGAACTCTAGTTTCTCTAGTTCTCTAGTTCTCTATCATAACGAACTCACCGATATCAACGCCGTGGACAAAGCTTCATGATGGTCAGATCGAGATAGTTAACTACAACGGGGGCAATAACAACAGTACCGAGATCAAGCGCAGAATTACTCTTGCCAATCGCTGTTTCTTTTGGTTCTAGGGGCAAATGAGTAAAGCGGCATCCCTCGAAATACCAAGCTAAGCTTATATAACACTCTAATAAACTCTGTCCAGCTTGAAAGCGGATTAAGAAGCTCTTGGTCGAGGAGAAGATTCAACCACGAACTGTACGGGCTGTACAGCTGCATGCACCTAGCTAAACGTCCAAGAATCCAACGCTTTCGATGACAAAGTAATTCAAAGCGGATGGAGATCATAGCTTAAGCCCGAAGAGTGTTCGTTTCCAAGCAATTGAGACAAACAATTAAATAAATTCAAGTTCAAGACCGACAGAGCTAGGATAAGACCCCAAAGGGACGAATCGCATGCACACAAGAGCCCTGATGATCGACCTCACAAGTTCCCCAACGTCGCAGTACGGAGCCGCCATAAAACTATTAACCGGATGAAAAATTGCAAGCATAACACTAGTGGATGCTGAGGAAGCAAAGTCCAGGAACACTGCACGCTGTAGCCTTTTAGCTTTTGCCATTTTAATTGAATTAATTTACTCAGCTAATGCAACTCCTATGAGACTCAAGCTAGAAGTGATACCTGAAGTTTGTGTACAAAACCCCCTACCTTGTTTTAAAAGAAGAATTATGTATCGCTAATTGCCTCTTTTGGCATCTAGGTACTAATGATTGGTTTCATTTCATTCTAATAATGTTATGAACGAGTAACTTTTCTTATGCAATGAACAACTTCAATTAAAACCATTCCCTATCGCCAGGATTCCGATCGTTAGAGAGTAATTAACCAGCAAAAGAACACGTTCTTCCATTGTCCTACTTGAGCTTTCATCTTTTTCTGTATTTATTAAACCAAACCCTGCAAGCGATTCATTGCAATGAACACTTCTTCGCCTCGGCAATATGCCACCATCATCAACATGACCAAACGTGAGGAGTGATGCGCTGCCCGAGGTGATGCACTGGACGAGTTAAGGTGACTTTATTGAAATTTTGTCGTCGTTTACCCCCGGGCGGGCGGTCGGGCTCTCTTATTGAAAATGACTGCTACCATCAACGAGTTCAAGCTGTCTGCATTAAGGCGTTGGTTTTACACACACACTTAGGATAGAGCATGTACAACTTTCTGCATGACATTCTGAGCGCTCAATGGATCTGATATTACGGCGACCCCTGTGCTCTAGTTCCGTGGGAATTATTAACTACGGTCCTATTCTTATTGCTTTCTCCTTTGGAAAGTATCGTTATATAAAAGCGTCCATTACGGCACTGATGTTAATAATATTTTTCATAAAGGAGGACAAGCTGTGGAGCAATGCAGACATGCTCATTGTATCACATAGAATGAGATCTCAGGTGTAGCGTTGTTAAGGATTCACTATCGACAAGGGCATATCATAGTTTCACATTGTTACTTGTGTTCCAGAAGAGCGAAGAAGGTGAGTAGTCTACGTCAAGTTTCTTCTACAATTGTGGGCTTTCTATGGAAATACATATGCGTCCTTTGGTATTGCTAGATGTTTTGATAGGAGGTCAGTCAGCGAAGCAATTACCAAATGAGTTTATGACAAAAGCATGGTAACAACTAAGAATTCAAAATAACCATCTCTGCATTCAGCTGAGGAAAAATAGTATTCTATCACTTATTAAATGTTGGGATAAGACACATTTCTTTCCCTTTTTGGTTATTGATTGTATAGTATGCCTTAAGTGAAACAAGTTGTTTATTTTACTCAAACTATTTATTTTGCTATAACTATACTCTAATCTATGCTCGTATTCCGTGCTGGTTTGCGGTCTTTCTTAAGACGTCCGTACCGTACCGTTGGGGGATTATAACACACCCCAGTAATTGCATTCCTATTGCTTCGCCTGTTAGCCCGCCGCTATTATGCACACTTTGTCATCCGAATGACAAAAGTTTAGTGCCACACAACAGGTAAAACCTCGAGCCACTCTGTGTTGTAAAAAAAAGAAAATACCTCGGAACAGTATGTACCACTCTGTAACACCACAAGCAACAGACTTTTTTTTTAGAAAAAGGAACATTGGATCAGTAACTAATATCTGAAATCTAACTTTGCGTAGAGTTTCAAAATGCAGGCCAATTGCCCTAATACAGAAATCTGACGTAAAATGTTCTCTTGGATATTGTCTATCAGAATTCGGTGGCTCCATACAACTCTTGCTCCTGCATTGACCTTTTTTTCTCATTTTCACTTTACTTACTTACTTAAGGGTGAGGTGGACCTGGGCCTGAACCAACAAGTGTCTCCAGCCAGCTCGGTCTTTAGCTAGCTGTCTCCAGTTTCGCACGCATAGTTGGTTGAGGTCCCTTTCCACTTGCGTGCGCCACCTGAGTCGCGGTCTTCCCTTACTGCGCCGTCCCTTGGAGGTGGATTCGAAGACTTTTCAGGCTGGAGCCTTGGTTTCCATCCGCTCTACATGACCTAGCCTGTATAGTTCGTCGTTATACCTCCTCTTCCACTCACCATCTATGCAGACGAGACCGAAAATCACACGAAGAATTTTTCTCTCGAAGCAATCAAGAGCAGCTTCATCCGCTTTTGACAGAGTCCATGCCTCCGCGCCATATAGCAGGACTGGGACGATTAAGGTCTTGTAAAGCGTTACCTTGGTGGTTCGAGAGAGAGCTTTGTTTACCAATTGCTTTCTTAGCCCAAAGAAGCACCGATTGGCAAGAGTTATTCTTCGTTTGATTTCAGCGCTGGTGTCGTTGTCTGAGTTGATAGCGGTTCCTAGGTATACAAAGTTTTTAACTACCTCAAGGTTATACCTGTCTGCTGTGACGTTCCGAGCGAGACGTCGGTGTTGGTTTGTCCCTTCTCGTTGACAACATTTACTTGGTCTTACCCTCGTTTACCGCTAAACCCATCTTCGCGGCCTCCGTTGCAATACCCACAAAAGTGCCATTGATCATCACGCTGCGTTCTTCCGATAATTTCAATATCGTCGGAATATGCGGGTAGTTGGACGGACTTCTGAAAGACTGTTCCTCGGGTGTTGGCGTTCGAGTTTTCAATGATGTTGAAAAAGTAGCATGACTGCGCGTCGCCTTGTCCGAATCCTTTTTTGTCATCAAAGGTCACGGTTAGGTCTTTACCGACCTTGATGGGGCAGCGTGCATTTTCCATCGTCACACAAACGGACGAGTTTGGTAGGAATGCCGAACTAGACATTGCTATGTATAGCTCGTATCTATAAATACTATCATACGCGGCCTTAAAATGATGAAAGGGTGCCCACTACTCGATTTGTTGCTCCTGGGTTTTCTCCAAAATCTGTCGAAGTATGAATAATTGGACGATGGTGGATTTTCCTGGCCTAAAGCCACACTGGTATGAAAACGACCAGGTTGTTGACGAATGGCTTTAGGCAGTACGCCAGATAAGATCTTGTATGCGATACTTAGGAGACTGATGCATCTGTAGTTGGCGCAGTTCAAAGGGTCTCCTATTTTTATGGACCATATTTTACAGATGAGTTGGTGCATACTCCTTACCAAATCATCGCCTGCGGCTTTAAAAAGCTCGGCGGTTAGGCATTCATGACTTTTAATACATTCAATGGATATCATGAAAGCCTGTATACTGCCACTTGGTCAATTGTCCGAAGAAGCCCAAGAAGTGATGAATAAGGAAAAAAAAAGGAAATCTTCCAGAAAAAATACGAACAGAGAGTGTTAATCAGATTTTCATCAGATCATCATCAGATTTTGTTTAAAAAATTAAATTTGAAATAAATGTCTTAAGCCACTAGAAGTTGCTTCGTGTTTCATATTTGATTAATCTACGCACTTTTCTGAATGTGGCGTTTTGTGCATGTGCGTCGACTCCAACCTCGACGCCGTAGGTTCGATCCCTGGTCTGAGCGATAAAATAATTTTCACGGCCCTACCTCTTTCTAGTCATTAACGCTCTGAAAAAAAAACACTTCTCAAGAAACTTGGCCGTGCGGAGTCGGCACAAAACTGTAGGTGCCTTCCACTCATGGCAGAACACTAACACGCGTAACAGGAGTGGTTCCTGAGAAGATAAGCCCTGGCTCTATACGTGCTGTAGCGCCACCCATATTATATATAACTTACCTGAACACATTGCTTAAGATTTGAACAAAATCAGTTTAATGGTATCTAAATGAATGACATTTTTGTGTCTGAGGTTAGTGGTGAGAATCTTTCACTGACCACAAATGCTTTGTACGTCTTAAAACCTTTATAGAATTACCTTTTATCTGTTACCGAGTAAGAAAATCCATATCCAAGCGCAACAGGAATAAAGTTTCTCTAGATGTGCGCCGTCTCGGATCACTTCGTCAATGAGGCCGATCAAATTCTGTTTTTTTTTTTAATTTTGTGTGATCCAGCAGTTCTAAGACTGCTTTGATAAATTAATTGATATATGCCTTTTTAATGGGGTTCGAAAAGTCCCTCCTTTGACAATGACAACTCCAACTAAGCCGATAGTGCTTAACCTTTTCAACTTAGGACGCATTTTTCGGTAACAGAAGAGAAAGCTGTGTTTTCCAGCCACGATGATTGATATCGTTATTCACTTTTCATCAACGACCCCAGATAGTTGAACTTTTCCGAAGCGGATGCATCTCGTCACCTGAACGTTCGCCTTTGAGGGAGACAGGGCACCCAATCATAGTTGGGGGCGGCTTTTCGAAACAACGTCCGAAGAAACTGTTCATTTAAGAGGCTTTCACATTACTGTCGCCACCTTTGTAATATTTTTACGTCATCCAAAAGAAGCTGACCTTGAAGACCTTAAATGTAGTTCAGTGATCTAATTTCCTGGGCATTTTTACTACTCTGTGCGGTTATTTTGATGATAGATGTGTTCTTGTTGAATTTGTTTCACCACAGTTCGTGGTTTGCCTGATTCGCATCAGCAGCCGAAGAATATTTCCTCCCACACCCGATTGAGGCTCATCATTTGAATTTGTACGCACTTCTTTTGCGCTACATCCTTGGAGCGTCTATATTTCAATTCATGCTACCTTTTCCATGCCTACTGATTGCGGAGCGTTTTGAGCAAGCTTTAAAGGTCATCAAAATGGCACAATGCGTGTCATACACTTATGACTATATGTGATGGTAGACCGGAGAGAGAGAGACAAAAGACTCTGAGCGTATACTTTAGGAGGTGCGTAATACAGTCCTCTACTCAACTCAAGCTCGCTTGTACATCTCTTCTAGAGTGACGCAATGGATGATTGCACATTATCTTCAGAATTAAATGTAGCGCGCTTTGAAAATACACAAGTCTACAGGTCAAGGATTTCGAAGTTTTGACAAGAGGCTTATGCAGGTTTAGGCGTCTGCACTTAGCCTTTGTCAATTAACTCGTACTCACACGTGGTGAAATCCAGGAGCCGAGCACATTCGACTGAAGGCGGCTTCAAACGAGAGAGGGGGAGAGTGCATGAGTCTGCACGACCCCAGAGAACAAGCAAATGACCATGCTTTTTGGTTCTGCAAGTGGAATGTGAGGTCTTCCACGTGCAGCCGAAGAGCTCACGGAAACCCTTGTCTGCTATAAAGCAGATATAATCGCCATCCAGGAAGTGCGATGGAATGGGCTGGGCAAGAACAGGATGAAAAACTGTGACATCAATACGGTGATTGCAGCAGAGGGAGGCGCTTATTTGGATGTGGATTTGTTATTCGAGGCAGACTCAGGCAAGCAGTTTTAAGCGTTGTCTGTAATAGCGAACGCCTCATAACAATCCGCATTAAGGCAAAATTCGACAACATCAGCCTGATTTGCGCCCACAAGATGACAGCAGCAAGGATGACTTCTATGTCAACGCTAAGCTGGGTTGAAATGGGATTAAGACATCCTTTTTAAAGTCATCGGGAAACACAGCCACGACACCACGACACCACGTTCTGGCTTCAGGCCAGGAATGTCCACAATAGATCTTCACACTACGGCATGTCCTGAAAAAGACCTAACATATGCAAATCGGCACTCACCATCTGTTCGTCGACTTCAAGGCCGCATATGATGGCGTGCATAGAGACGAGCTATACAACGCCACGTCTAGTTTTGACATTCCTGCCAAACTCATCAGGCTCTGCAGAATGACGATGGAGAACTTTTGCTGCTCCATCAAGGTCGGTAACGAACTCACCGAGACCTTCAATGTCAAAAAAGGTTTTAGACAAGGTGAATCGCTGTCATGTGATTTCTTCAACATCGTCCTGAAGAAGATCTTTCAAAACTCACACGCCAACATTAGAGGCACGATCTTCAGAAGTTCGTGCAATTGTCAGCATACACCGATGACATTGACGTGATTAGTAGAGCTTAGCGAGCCGTAAATAAGGCATTTGGTAACATTGAGACGGAAGCGGTTAAAATAGGTCTGGCGGTGAATGAGAGCAAAACGAATCATATGTTGTCCTCAAGAAAGGACGTACAACAACGACGTCTTGGATAGATCGTCACAATGGACGGCCATAACTTCGAGATAGTGAAGAACTTAAATTGTACAAATAACATCAGTATCGAGATCAAGCGTAGGATAACTCTTGCCAACAGCGGTTAGTTTAAGCTCAAGAGGAAATGGAGTGATAGAGCCCCCTCTCGAAGAACAAAGTTGATTCTATCTAAGACACTGATAATCCTAGTGCTGCTATACGGTGCGGAAGCCTGGTCCATCTCAAGAACGAATGAAGACGTGCATGGTCTCTTCGAGAGAAAAGTTATACGTGCGATATTTGGTCCTTTTTGAGTTGACGGTTTCCGGAGGAAGAGATTCTACCACGAACTGTACCGACTGTACAGTGAAATTAACCTAGTTAGGCGTCTACGTATCCAACGCCCACGGTGGCTAGGTCATGTAGAGCGGATGGAGACCACCACACATCCGGGCCGAAGAATCTCGGAGATCGCGCCGGTTGGAGAAGCTTGTTGGTTAAGGCCCAGGTCCACCCCGCCCAGCCCCTCACAAAGAAGAAGCAGATAATAGGTCTACAACCACAGTCCTGACTCTCTTCAACAGAATGATACTGGTGTGCGGTGGTGACAGGAGCAACTCCTAATATGCTAATCTTTTAGACATGTGGACACGTTAAGATGAAATTAATGTCAAAAAATAACAAATACCCTCTTCAGCTACCGCCATTTGCTGCTAGATTTGCTTAGTTTCTCAGACTAGATCCGTTGCGAGGCAGAGATCGCACCGATGTTTCACTTAATGCGCCTTTATCATTTTAACAAAATGTTATAAATATTATAATTATTGACGGTTTATTTCATCATAACATTCTCTTCTAGAGTTCCTCTCGCATGCAGTTCTTTTCAGAGTTGTATTGAAGGTGGAGAGATTTACTCTACAGTATTCTACCAAAGCCGGTTCCCTTAAGGAATCTATGGTATGTATGAGAGATGCGTCCGGTGACTTAAATTCTTTCTCTAATATGAGACGCTTGCCAAGATATTTTTCCCTTTGAGGGCTTTTGCCACAAAAAAGGGCCCAGTACATGCTCTGGAGTTACACTATTCATTCTCCACAGCATCGTCAGATAACTCCCTCTGATATACCAATTTTCCTTAGGTGTTCACTTCATTGCTTACTTCATGGCACGAGCATTATTCCAGGTTTCTCTCTGGTTTCTTCTTTCAAATTCCCAGAATTACTCTCTGAGGACAAGACTCCTATAGGGCCTTTAAATTATTGCGACGCTCCATTCCTAGTTAGGGAATAGTCCATTTCATTGCCGTCCATTTCTTTATGCCCAGGTGTTTTTCTCCTTCTCATGTCTTTGTACTTGCTTAAACATTCCCACACAAATGACTATCCTACGCAGAAGTTTGTATATATTCTGTGAAGATTGATCCGAGCGCATATTTCTACTTGAAAGATGCTGGTGCGTTTGCCCATAGATTGGATGCATATGTCGAGCTTTTGTCTGGTTCATAGCCTCAATGAAATTTTCTGAGTGACAAAAGGACAGCTTTTAATGAACAACATTTTTTTTACATAAATGTGAAAATTCAAAATTTAAGACCTCCAGGGCTATCAACTGCAAGGCACTCAATCGAGACTCATAGACTGGCCTACTTGTGCATCGGCACTGAGCAGTACTCCGTCAGACGCACTTAATATGCTCCTCCACCTTCCACCACTTGACACTATTTGAAAAACAAACAACACCCACCACAGCCTTGAGACCCAAACACTCCGACTGAGGTCCGAACTCAACACCGGCCACTCAACCATTCTCAAAGAATTCAACTTTCGAGCGACACTTACCGCCTAGTACCCCAGGCTATCTTCGAGAAGAAATTCTCGATCAGCATTCCTTCCAGATTGGACTGGATGTCCGATAGGCAAACGTTGGATGATACTGTGCGTATTTTCACAGACGGATCAAAGTCTAACGAAGGGGTGGGTGCGGGTGTCTATTCTCAAGTCATCAACATTGCTATCTTCTTCAAGCTCCCTGATCATTGCAGCGTTTTTCAGACAGAAACAATAGTGATCAAAGAGGCGCTGTCATGGCTCTAAACCAACGTGATATCATCAAAAAGAGATATCACCATCTGTTCCGGTAGTCAGGCCTCTATAAAATCTCTTGACAATGTCATGTTTTAGTCAAAAACATCCCGTAATTGCAGACTGTCTCTTAACGAGATGGATGACCATTTTAACTATTGTGGGTACCGGGACACTGTGACATATCAGGAAGCTGCAAAGCCGAGGAACTCGCCAGGTGTGGTACAACCTCATCCCTATCAATAGCAGGGGTACCACCTTCCATGCCGATCGCTACAGCTTACCATCTTGTAAGGATTCACACAGTACAAACTACTAATAAAAAATGGTTAGAAGGCACCACCTGCCTTTAAACAAAATAAATCTGTCCATCACTTAACCTAAACCGGTCACTCAGTCTACTTAGACTCAGCAGACACTTATTAAGGACTCTCATAGGAGTCATAGCCGGACACTGTGCAATTGGCACTCAGGCTCGCAGGATGGGTGTCCCATATAATGATTACAGCGGAAACTGCATAGATGAAGAGACGGTCAAAGAAGCGGCCAGAATGATATCAATATTAAAGTTTCCACCGGCTGATATCACCATTCTTGTTGATAGTAAAGCGCCATGAAAGCAATTTTTGCGACGAAGATCAAGTCCAATTTGATCGCATGCTGCCGCGAAGAGCTTAAGGCTGGTTGCAGAAGAACAACACTGGAAGTGGATGTAGACTGGATGGGTCTACAATGGCCTTAGTGTCACGTCCCTCCGGCTCGGCAGCTCGCTTACCAAACCTAATCTAACTTAACCTGAAGAGTGTCCAGATCGAAGTTCTTTTCAGAGATGCAGCGATCTGAACCCGATCGTTGTATAACTGCTTGCTGTCTACTGACTAGGGCTATCGGAGAAGGTGATGATGCTCCGTTAATACATACATCATCTGCGCCCTTTGGAGTGGTTTGCTGTTGTTGTTCCTATCGAGTGCGGTCCAAGATACAGCAGTATGGGTCTCACTAGCGATACAAATAGCCGCTGGTAATCCCCATTGGCACCCAAGCTTTTTTTGCAGCAATAGAGAGCCGTGACGGTCTTCCTGACACGTTCCTGGATATTCAGCAACCAGTTTAGTTTCGTGTCTAGTATACGCCTTAGGCACTTGCCTCTGCATTTTTAAGACAACAATCGCTGTTTGTTCCCATAGTGGGTTGCCACAAAAAGTCAGAAACTACTCCCTCCGTTTAATGTCTGTGTAAAGTAGTCACGATTCTTTAACAATGTCTCCATACTCCAATAAGCAATTCGATTGTCGTTTGTTATGAACATTTAACCAATTGGTACAATTTTTCACGACTCTCTGCGGTTTTATTTCCTCCTTACATTTGAAAAGTTAGATATTTTCGCAAATTGTAGCTTCGGACTTGTTCCTTTTTTGAAACTATTTGAATCGCTCTTGAAACTAGAAGTTAATGGGGAACAAGGTCTGGCGGGGAAAAAAATCTAAGGCACTTTGCAAACTCTTCAGCACTCTTCCCATCCACCCACAGACTGCAGCAACTCGAGTTCGTTGGGTACTTAACCAACTGCCCGCATCAGAGCAATTGTAGTCGTGAAGTCCATTTAACCAAAAAAAAAAAATAGGGTCGAATGAAGAGGCGAGCAAATACTATTCACTCCACAATTTCTATATAAAAACTACATATTTATGTAAAACATACATACATGCACACGAACAAACTGAAGTTTATCCAGAAGTAAAGTTTGTCAGTCCTTCGGGTGACAACAATTTGCATATTACAAAATCCGAAACTAGAACAAAAGTGGAATGAGAGGGAATAATGCAATCCGAAAAAATTCAATTATTCTCAAGCCATCCCCAAAAGATGGAAGTACGTAAACATTGCCCGCCAGTCAACCGAGGGAATCGCATGGAACAATGGAGAAAATACGTTTTTTTTTTGTTTGTTCGCCTTCCTCTACTTTTGAATGTAGCCCCCGGCGCTATTGGTATCACACATATAAACCATACCACTCAGAGTCCGACGCATTTTCTTTATTTAAGTCCCGATGGAGGTTTGCTCTGTCGATATTTATTCACCATAATCATAAAATATACATGCGGTTATTTTTCAACCTACACGTCCTACAAACATACAATCCCCTTCGAGAGTGTGTAGGGGATGGCCACGTATGACTGTGCTCGCACGGAGACGCTCCCAACCTAAAGTGAAATTTATTCAATTCGGTGTAAAATCCTTTCGCACCCAGAGGAATAACCGAATTCCCCAAACTCTTTAGTTGTTCTTTTCCGTGTGTATTCTGATCAGTGTTCGTCTACTTTTTGCTGCGATGTCTTCTCTACCGCTCTGTGGTGATTTTTGTTCTTTTGTTTTTTCACGCTTGCTCGTGGTCGTCCCTTATGTTGGCACCCAACCCAATGTGAATGTGGAATCAAAAATTTAAAACTTTATCTCCAGCTTTACCCGTGCGTGCTTTTTTTGTGGCTCCGCAGTTGGATAGCACACCTGCTGCCATCAACTGATGATTTTCTATAGTTGATCTGCTTAAGCGCGTGGCTTTCATTTATTCGCTTTTTCAAAACTGATAGAGTAACACGGTGGTAATTTTCAATGTGCTATAATAAGCTAGGATTACTGCGTTTTTGGGGAGGAAAAAACTTTGCTGGTTTACATTTGTGTTCCTCACTAGCAGAAAGTTGGTCATGTTACTAAATTCTGAGGACTTACTAGTTTCCATTTTATTCATTTAACTACACATTGACTATGAATAGGTATTTATTAGTAGATGCAAGTGCATTTGAATAAGCGCGCGTCCTGTTGCTGCCTGATTTAGTTCTTAAAACGGCTTAAGTATTACGTGTTGGCCCGTGGCGTTGTGGCTATGTGCGTCGATTCTAACCTCGATGTTGTATGTTCAATTCCTGCTCTGTGCGAGCAAATAATTTTCACTGCCCCACCTCTTCCGATTCACTGACAATGCTCAAAGAGAATTTCCTGTCTAGAAAAAGCTTCTCAAACTTGGCCGTTCGGAGTCGCCATAAAACTGTAGGTACCTTCCGCTCGTGAAAGAACATTACACGCACGCACAACACGAGTTGCTGAGAAGTTAGGCCCTGTCACTCTATGGGCTGTAGCGCCACCCATATAATTGGATTAAGTATTACGTTCACAAACTTCTTTAAGCATGTTTTTATGTTTCATTTGAATTTTTTATTTTTTGTACAAATTTTATTATCTTTTCGTTTCATACGTTGACCAAATTTAAGAAGGGATAATTAAACTAACTAAAACTAACACACGACGCAACGAAGATGGCATAAGCGCCGATGAGCTAAATGTTCGATTCACTTCTCTCAATGTGCCTTCGCACTTAGACATAAAGAAAGGATGGGTTTGAAATAGGAAGAGTGGATACATAGTCTGTCGGCTGTGCAATATTTTCCATAACAGTCTGTTGGACTGGATAATATTCACCCAGACTTTATAAAAATCTTGCTTCCTATTATAATCCCTTATATAATCCATATTTTCAACACCATAATCATGACATCGACGTAACCCGAACAATGGAAAATAGCAAAAATAGTCGCAGTTCCTATGAAAACAAACTCGCAGCAACATCGGCCAGTTGCTATTCTCTCGTTTTGTAGAAAGTGTTCGAGTCTATCGTCAGTCGAGCGATTAAATATCACATTGACGGACAGCATTTAATAAGCCCGATGGAATCAGGATTTCGTGGCGTTGTGGGTATGTGCGTCGACCCCAACCTCGGCGTCGTAGGTTCGATTCCTGCTCTGTGCGACGAAAACAATTTTCACGGCCCCACCTCTTTCGAGTCACTGACAATGCTCAAAGAGTATTTCCTGTCTAGAGAAAGCTTCTCAAACAAAGCTTGACTTTTCAAAAGCAGTGTTAACCCGTATATGCTTTGTCACAAACTGTCCACCCAATTTAACTTCTGTTATCTTACTAACAAGTTAATATGTTCATACCTTACTAACCGGACTCAAGCTGTTTTATATAACTCAAAACTGTGGTCCTTTCACAAGGGAGTACCTCAAGGTTCTATTGCTCTCATACAATCAATCCTTACAAAACTAAAGTCATTCCATTCTCCAAACACTATCCCCCCTTCCAAACTTTCCCCCAATAGAGTTAAACTCTGTTGTCATCGAGTATGTTACCTGTGTCAAAAATCTTGGCATAATGTGTAATAATGAACTAACATGGAGTGACCACAGAGGTCCCTTAGATGTCTGTGAATTAGCAAATTTATACTCCCCCTAATGTCAAACTAAAACTTGCCAAAGCATTTATAGTGCCTCTGTTAACCTACGGGTGCTAGTTGTTGACTGTTTAATGCAATGTCTCAATGCAAAAATTGCTAAAAGCAATCAACGCGACTGCAGGTTACGTTTTTAACCTTCAGACCAACGTCGTCTTCTCCTCGGATGTGAATTAGAAGCATTTTTGAAATACAGATGCATACTAATCCTTAAAATCATTCATCACAAACAACCTGACTATCTTCATGAAAAAATAACTTTCTGTCGTACGGGTCGTAATATAACATTGAAACCTTCTGTTCGTACATGTCTAACATCACGCAGGCAGTTTTCATTCATGCTGTACACCTGTGGAATCATCTACCTCCACAGGTACGGTCAAAGACCGAGTACAGACAATTTGTTTCCGCCTGTTTTTGACACCTCTTCAATACGCACTGAAATATTACCCATAATTTAAATCTTAATTTGGTGGCAGTAAAGTTATCTAAGCCTCGGTCAACGAACTCCTCTCACTTCCACGTGATGAAATGCGGGTGTCAAGCACCTTCGGTCAAACATGGGGTTCCCAACCCCTTTGGGACGTCGTTGAGCGCTGCTAACGAAAGTCGATGGGAGAGTGAGTCTGTACCAGAGCTAATTTCTCTTTACGAATGGCAACGGATGAACTGATCATCAGATTAGCCAACGATAACATGCAGAGCTATTTCAAGCAACTCTGACATATTCGGAGCTCAGGTCCGAAAGATTTTCTCTATGGTCACGTCGGCATCTTGGTGCAGAGTTGGCTGAGGCAGATCCCTAGCGAGATTGCCAATGCCGAATGCACCCGTACAAGGGTAAAATGAAGAATCATGGCCAATTGATGGTTGCGCGTGAGGTTGACTCTTTCACCACGTCAAAAACCATATGTTCAGAGACAACAGCTACAATTTCGAGGTATTAGAGGAGTTTGTCTACCTCGGGGTAAACGTAAACTCCGACGTAGAATCGCCCCTGGCAACCGATGCTACTTTGGTTTGGCAAAACAACTGGGCTCGAAACTAATGACTCGAAGGACCAAAGGCATGCTCTACAAAGCTCTTATTCTTCCAGTCCTGTTTTATGAAGCCGAAAGCTGGACATTAAGCAAGACTGCAAAGTTGATTGTTGGTGCCTTCGAAAGAAAAATTCTATGTCGGATATATGGTCCCTGCGAGGAAGTCGAATGGAGGAGAAGACACAACCGCGAACTGTAAAAGAAGTGGATGTAGTCCGAAAGGCAAAAATCGTCGACTACACTGGCTCGGCCACATCGAGGGAATGGACAACAACGCTCCAGCAAAGAGGGTCTTCGAATCCGAGCCACCTGGTTGGAGAAGGAGAGGAACCACCGAACTGCCGGTACAGAGACCAAGTCATCGCGGATCTAAGCCAGCTTGGCGTTGATGAATGGAAGCAGCGCGCCCAAGTCACCAGGTCAGGCTCACACCCTTCA
The DNA here is from genome assembly GCA_916610145.1 of Eristalis arbustorum. Classification (NCBI taxonomy): domain Eukaryota; kingdom Metazoa; phylum Arthropoda; class Insecta; order Diptera; family Syrphidae; genus Eristalis; species Eristalis arbustorum. Next base: position 50,156,004 of record OU744320.1, on the reverse strand, counting down.
ATGTTCGTCTCCCTGATAAGTAAGTCAGTCAGAGACAACTAATTGCCTCGAATAATAACTGATTTTCTTTTGACGACTCCAGCAAAACAACTTTTGACAAGGATTTTCCGTTCTACACGTGGAATGCATGTTAAACCAAACGCTTCGTAACTATTCGCAACAAGACTTAATTCGGCAACATCGGATCGAGATACGAGACTCATTGGCTCTATGCACACATTGGCGCTCTAACTAGACACATGTGTCTGCACTCGAACTCTCATCTACACATGTTGAAATGTAAAAACTGGAGTCAAGTTAATTCGACCGAAGACGATGCACGCAACCCCCTTGAGTTGTCGTTGACGCGACGAATGGGAGAGAGTTATATGTTCGCAGCGTACATTTCCACCTATTCTTCTAAGCCTTCGACGCTTCGTCGATAAGATCAGAAGACTGTGACTGCCACTCCATAACGAGCCTATTTCATTCAAATCATATTTTCATCATCTCGGCAGAGCGCTTGGGCTATTATTCTGCATGGATTCCAACTCAATTGGCATATCCTCTTCAGCGATTCCAGCGTAATCCCGTTTAAGATTTAGACGTAGTCCACTGCACACAATGTATCTTTGATCAAAGGCATTGTAGAGCACACTTAAATCATTGTAATTCATTGATTCCATTCATCTCCACCTCACATCCACGCAAACGAGTTCGAGTTGTTTCACTCTCGTATTTTGTTCCAATTTTTTTTTTAATTTATGTATGATTGAAGCGTGCAGAGAGAACACGAAGTAGGTGGGTAGGTGCGTGGGTGGTGGCATTCTCCAACTTAGGCCAATGATTGTCCATTGTGCCACATGGGTAATTAAAATTTGGGGAGTTGATTATGACAGCCAGTTAGATTGTGTGTATTGCTGTGTATTGATAGTGTATTGCTGGGGTAAGTGGTGGCCGGTGGCGTTGTGGGTTTATGCGTAGACCCCAATGCACCTGAACCTCGACGCCTACTTTCGATCCTTGATCTGTACAATGTACGACGAAAATAATGTTCACAGCCGCCCCTCCTGCGAATTACTGAAAATGTTCCCAGAGTATTCCTGTCTAGAAAAGCCTTATCAAACTTGGCCGTTCGGAGTTGGCATAAAACTGTAGGTCTCTTCTTGAAGGCAGTTAAAGGGGTACCTTTGTTTTAAGAGATTTCGTCAATCGCGCAGTCTGGATCTGCCTTATCCGTAAAGATACAGATATCTCGGGCGGATATCACGTTCCCATTTAGCCAGGGCAGTGCTTCGCTAATTGCAAGTACTTCCGCTTTGAACACCCAGCAGTGATCGGGGAGACGAACAGTCTTGTTTAGGTTTGGCCACTCCTGAAAACTTCCATCTTCCATCTTGGATTCATCTATGTAAAAGTGTATGGCTTTACCAAAGGGTATACTGTCGCCGTACCACGCGTCTCCTTCCGGAATCAGGGTTTCGAAGCTGTAAGTGTCGTGCTGAAGTCGTAGTTGTAGCAGCAGTATAGTTTAGTTGGATTTTGGTAATGACTTTGGCGTGTCCGTAGGTGTAATCTCACCATTTAGAATTAACTAGAGTCCTTAGGCGAATAGCACAGTTGGTTGCTATTTACTTACCAATGATATCCAACGGGGTGAAGTTTAGGTAGGAGCAGCCGAACAAGAGGAGGGGTCTGAGGACAATTTTTGTACACAATGACTTTCTTGCTCATGTATAAGGCCGTAGTGGCTTTTCTTAGTCTGTCTTCTGTGTTGAGGTAGGTCTTATTAGAGTACAGGATACTGTTGCCATTTAGAGTGGGGGAAGAGGAACAATGAGAAGGATCCCACATTTTCTAGGGAAAGGGACAGATTCGGTCTGAGCCTGAGGTCTGAGCGTTAGTACCCAGACCGTTCTTAATTGTCCAGTCAATAGGTTGAGACCATGTTGCATTAGATATCTTAATACTTGAGAGAATGGGGAGAGCTAAATCTCACTCAGGTCCTAATACACCCATTGAACCTCTACCATCGTCCTACTCGTTGACTTTATGGGAGCCACCAAGTGTAGAGATATGGTGCTGCCCTTTCCAGCCATCCGGTGGTCTGGACAAACCTGCAAATAAAGCTTAGAGGGATATCTGCAACGTCTTTGGGTTTCCAAGATTCAGGAAAAAAGAAATCTCCCAGTGTTCTCTGTCTCAGTATGCAGAGACTGAGGTAATGACAATGGTAGCTGGTAAGAAGACGTTTGAAACAAAACCTACTAACAGCATTCGGCACACTTCATGGGTATGTTGACTAGATTTAAGGGAGTTTGGGCTTATTTTAGATTTTATTTGAGAAATAATGGTTACGATATTATCGATAGACGAGAAACCTTCAGTGTCAAAAAACGTCTTAGCCAAGCCTTCACGTTGTCGTGTGACTTCTTCAATATCATACTTGAGACGATCGCGCGAAACTCAAACGTAAACACACGAGGCACGATATTCCAAAAGTCCGTTCTGCTTGCTTACGCGAACGACATTGACGTGATTGGACGAACACAGCGAGCCGTCATTGAGGCGTGTGCTGGCATTGAAGTGGAATCGGCTAAAATGCGTCCAGCAGTAAACCAGGGAAAAACAAAGTATACTTGTATATACATATTGTATACAAGGTACATGCTGTCATCACGGAAGGACGCACAACATCGATGTCTCGGACAGAGCGTCATATTGGGCAGCAGAACCTTGAATTAGTTAAGGACTTAGTCTACATCGGCTCTGCAGTAAACAGGGACAATAACACCAGTACCGAGATCAAGTGCAGAATTACTCTTGCTAACCGCTGCTTCTTTCGGCTCAACAGAGTCCTCTCTGTCGACACCAAGCTGTCTTTATATAACACTCTGATTATTCCTCCCCTGCTCTATTGCACAGAGATATGGACACTGTTGAAAGCGGATGAAGAAGGTCTTGGTCGTTTTAGGAGAAAAGTTTTGCGTGCGATCTTTGGTCCTGTTTGCGTTGATGTTGTCTTTAGGATGCATCATGCACCTAGGTAAGCTTCTTCGGATGGCTAGGTTATGTATAGCGGATGGATACCACAGCTCTGGCCCGAAGAGTCTTCGACACAGAGCCTGACCATTAAAGTCAACCAATTCCGGAAATAGAATTTAAGTCCATGCTGGTCGCGTGCTGCTGCAAAAAGCTCAAACGCTACACACTAGAAGTCCATGTTGGGTCCTTGGTCATAGGGACATAACCGGCAAAAGGTAAAGGCGCCGAAATCGACCAACCCCACGCAATGGATTGGAATCAACCAACTCCGGAAGATGTGAGGTGAATGTTTGAATCCAAGAACTAGCTAACAAGAGGTGGAAGGCTACAACCATTTGTAAGATAACTCGGATGATATGGCTCAATACGAGTCGGAGCTCTAACGGCGCACAACCATCTCAGGTATCACGAATCAAGAATGGGTCCTTCCAGAAACTTTAAATGTGTGACTGTGCCAGCCTCTGTCAATGTGGGGTTGGCTGGACCAAGAAATATCTCGTTGAGTACGACAGGGTTGTAAGGACATGCTCCTGCCCGTCTATCCACGATCTTTTACTATCTCAGAGAGGGGAGAACTATTCCTCCCAATAGGTCTTATATGCTCTACTTGCTCTAATTCAGAGGCATCTTGAGAGGCCCGTCCCGAAACAAATGTCAATGGAACATGATGATACATTACTGGGAAGACTCAGAAGGGGCAGAGTTTGTACAATATTTTTCGGTAAACATGCTATTTCTATCAGTAATACAGCAGTATTATCTATACAATATATACAAATGTATGTAAGCGCAATAGAGTGTCATATGTTCTGACATCATAATTGGACCAATTATTCAGCTTTAACAAAATCTTCTTGCAAAATAGTATTCAGAGCAGACTAAATGTCTGGCTTTGTAACAATAATATGGACGACGCTACGGCCTGTAGAGTTCCAGGGCCTAACTTCTGAACAACTACTCTTATTGTGCGTGCTATTGTGTTCTTCCACGAGTGGAAGGGACCTAAATTGTTATGCCGTCTCCGAAGTGAAAAAATGAATGAAATTCTCTTCGATCATTATCAGTGACTAAAAAGAGGTGTGGCTGTGAAAATTGTTCATTGATCGAACCTACAACGTGGAGTTTGGGGTCCACTCAAATACTCACACCACCAAAGTCAACTACTTTCTTTATTTTCAGCAAATATTTCGCTGACTAGAAAGGAATTTACAATAAAGCTTACTACATGGCTACATTGGCAATATTTTGAGAAACTGTTTAGATGACGATACAGAGTCCTCGCTGTATCAAGGTCGGGAGAAACTTAAAAAACAAGAGGCAAGCCGACGCATCATTTGGCTTCAATTGAGAATTTTTCTTGATAACATCACCCTAATCTAAGCTAAAAGCAGAATCTACCTGATTCCTTACATTCATACAATTACGAGCATAATCGTGCTTAGTCAAGCTAAACGAACCTTCACTAAGACGTTTTCTTCCTTCTTCCTCCTTCTTCACACCTTTACAGCAAGTGCGACCAGTGGTGTAGACTCTAACATGCTAAGAGGCAATTAAGTTCAGCTTGAAGTACAAATATTGGTTGTCCCATTCTTGCTTTACGGAGCAGCATAAGACCTGAACATGTATCCTTTGTAAATCCGAGACAAACGTTCTTTGAGGTCGTCTGAAGGAAAAGAGTCAATCACGATGTGTATGTGGTACAAGGACCTAAATCTAGCCAAGCATATATGAATTCTAATGTGAAGTGCCATGGATCACTACTGGCATCCAGCACGAAGAAGTAGAGTAAGTGCGCCAAATATGGTCCACCCTTAAAATTTAAAAAAAACATACATTTAAATTTATTCATTTCATTTTTACTTTTTTCAGTCTTACAAATCATTTTATATCAGCCCTTAGAAACTACAATTAAAAAATACAAAACATCAAGAAGTTGTATACAAAAACTCAAAGGAACTTTATATTTGACTTTTAAAAAAAAAATCCCAAACTGGTTTTCAGGGGAACTTTGTTGTTAGTTTCCAATATGGCGTTCATCATGCCACTTTCCCGCAAGTCTTCCATGGTCGAAATAAAAACAAGAAATAGTTGAGTTTCAATCAAGAAAACGTGTCAATTATGACCGAGTAGGCAATATTTCACAGGGGGTAGGTCATATTTAACACACTGCAATTTGTTGACTCATTTTATTTTTAACTCAAAATCAAAATTTTCAATCAGTGACGTAAACGCTGAGGGTATTGTCATACTTTGTTGCGCTTTAAATGAACATTTGCGATATCCCTGATTACTTCAATATAAGACACCGACTTGTAAGGCAAGCGATGCTGGAACTGGTAAGCATGCCGTCCGTTCATGGCGATCATATAGCTCCTTCATCATAACGCGGATTTATGTGCAGAGCGACTTCCTTACCAGTTTTTATATTAATCGCGAATCTGTGGGGCGATATCAATTTTTGCACAACTTTAAGACAACTTCAAGAACAACATACTCGTTACAGTTCGGCAAAATGTAGCCGGTGAACATAAAGCTCACGCCCTCCTTAACAGCTCCTATATCTTTAAACACGCAGAATGCATGTAGAATGAGATTAAACAGTAGGTGAAGGTTTCATGGTTTGGATGAACTTGTTAGAACAACACTCCAGTTACCTACGTTCTTTGGTGGAATGGTTGGTGAGAAATTTTCTACCACCACCTCCCACAGTTGGATGTTGCCATTCACATACAGAGGATCCATTATATTCTCACCGACCTGCATTGGAATCTCTACCACAAGCTGCTTGTTCACATACACCTTGTACGAAGACTGTCCTCGAGCGACATCCAAATGGAAGATTTTTTCACGTGGTAGAGTTTGATTAAAGTTATTGCGTTGACGCTTCCCGTCGGCTGTAAAGATTGCGTAACGGTCGCTGAGTTCGAATGCGACGGAGTGGTTTCGATCAGAAGTCTTTTGCGCTCTGTAGGCGAACGATGAAACTCTCCGGTAGGAAAGTGCCAAGGTATGGTACATAAACTTTAAAATTTGTCGTCTATTATGCAGGTATTAAGAAATTTAGAAGAATTCGTCCATGCAATGTTGAAATTCACAGAAGATGAAGAAAATATCTAAATGCACTCACCTCTGTAATTTTTGACTCATTTTAACTTTTAACACACATTATAAGCTTTTTCAAAAATGTGATATCACACAAATTAAGCTTATGCATACCAGAATTTAGTTTGAGAAAACTGTAACAAATTTAACACCAAATTCAATGTAAGAATAAAGAAGTTTACAACGAAAGTCGATAAATCTCAATAGTCCGTATAACTTTCAAAGCGGCCGCTTTAAACTCACCGATAAAGACTGACGCTATACAAGTCTGCATGAGTCGTAATTCGTATTTGTTTGATTCGCTCTGGGCTTTGGTTTAGGAAATACAATTGTGGGCCATATTACTCACGTGGGCCAGTTTTCCCGCACTTAATCAACACCTAGTATGACATCGCAACAAAAAGCACCCTCTCTTAAGTTCTTGAAGAACCACAGCCAACTTGTTGTATTGACATGGAACCAGCTTGCATTGGTCATCGTAGCTGGAGAGGTTTATCAGTCAAGCTGCACCGCCCTCAACAAGCTGTCGTATTTATACATAAAAATCATTCATAAAAGCATGCATAAACTCACCTTATGTATTCTTAATCCTCCATGGACTCACTGTGATTCCATTTTGGCAAAAAAAAAAGTAGATTGCATCTACAATGAAGCTTAGGATACCCAAGTTAAAGTTCTGGCACGAATTACTACGCTTTAGTATCGGATTACACGGTCCCCCAATTTTTGAATGCATTACGTATTCAAAAATATTCCATTTTATTATCGCTACCGCCCTTTCAGCGCTCCAATTCACATCAGCCCTTAAAAGGTTGGCTCGTAACTATTCATACGTTCCATCACCCGACCACTAGCAAAGTTTTCACAGAAAAAACACAAGCAAAATACATGCATGCACGTATAATTACATACGAGCTTGCAGATAGAACACACCATTAAACAGCATATTTCCAAGATGAGCGCACATTTTCCCATTTGCATCTTTATATTTAGCAGAGGTGCCACAGGTGCTGCAAAAAAAGAAAACGTTCTAAACTATTTAACAAGATTTTTGTTTTGCATTCGCCTTCTCCGTCAGCAGCGGCAACAGCAGCGCAGTAGAGGAGTCTCTACAGCCCAGTTACCAGTTACTTTTTGTTTGCCCTGAAATTGTCCCACTCAACCGAAAGAGACTCTGATAAGGACTGTGGTGGTGCACCACCAGGCGCACACATGCATATGAACTTGGCAGTTCACTTTGCGCTAGTGAACTTCATGCTTACGGTTATACATCCCATGCGCAGTTCAATGGAGCCTTGCCATAGGGTGGCCGCAGTCCCGTGACTGACTCTAAGTCAAGAGTCGAGATTTCCAACAACTGCATGCAGTAAATTAAAAATAATATGATGGATTTGAACCACTGACGGCCATGTGTGTTGGTTTTTGAGCGGATAAGCATGATACGCTGAGTTCACCGGAACAAGTTGCCTCATGGTATGCCACAGTACTGTGCGAGTGCATTTTTCAGTCTTCCTAAGACAATGCTTCTTAATACAGTTTTAATTAATTTTGAAGCGTGATACTGGTGGCAGACTGTAGGGTCCTTCAATTGGTATTGTTGTACAACTAGGACTAATTATCTTAGAAGGACCCTTAAAAGTGTTGATGCACATTTTGGGGTTTCTGATTGTTGTTGTTCAGGCCTTTGGTATGGAAGGACGAACTTTAGCCGGACAACGAGGCAAATTTGCTGACTGCACACGCATACCTATGTAGGTACACTTGTTCACGGGATTAACAACATGTAAGCTTATGATTTGCGAGAAAATTTTAATCAGCATAACTGAAGTTGCCGCATTGGCTTTGGGCTATTTTCGAATCTGTCGTGTTCACATTTCCCCTTTTCTAGGGATATTATAAATTATTTTTCACTACCTGATTTTTGTATTCATAATTTACGTAAAGTTTGAGAACAAGGAACATCACTGTTCTCAACCTAAGGAGCTATTCCAGATGTTGTATTTGCATCCGTGGCCGTCGTGGAGGGTGCATCGACTCCTATATCAAAGATCTGCGCATCAAATCCTTATGAACACACTACTCTGACTGAATGTAAAAGTTAAAAATACATTAGAGTGGTGGTATAACAACGACCTACAGTGGGGAAGGGTGACGCAACCAAAGACTGCTTCTACAAAACTCCTTAAGTAGAAGCCTCCGAGCAATGTCCTAGTTTCGACATCAAGACCGTCCGTGGAGACTTCATCACGGAGCTTGGCAAGAAGGCAACCTTTGGTGGTACAGTCGGAGAAAAAATGACCTACTTACAGGTCCGGAGAAAGAGATGGAGCATGAGGAGCGGGCGAGAGGAGATTGAGAAGTACTTCCGTCGAAAGGAAGTTTGAGAATTCCATCAACAAAAAAAAAAAAAAAACGAATCAAACTCGCAGGAACCTCACAGAAGACTGCAAGTATTATGGAACTGTTGTACTATAATCACAGTCGATGCTGAGACATGCTCTTACAGGTATTAGTTCCCTAATATGATTTATTTATGTGTTATATTTAACAATTATAGGTACATTAAGGGAAATGTTAAGCATATACTAACCTAGGTGTCAATTTGTACATTGTGAATGGAACAAAGTGGTTGACACTCGCAAAGTTAATTGAAATCAATTTTGTTGATAAGCATCAATTTATAGTCAATAAAATTGTTGAGGTTCACAAACCAAACTCAAGTCATATCTTGTTTAGTTTTATTGTATTAAGTACACAAATATCAGATAAATGTCAACTAAATGATGTTTGAAATGATCTCATTTATTTTTCAATTTAAAAAAACGGTTGATTCCACACTACAAATGAGATCTTCGAGTAGTATAAAACCATTCAATTGTTGTAGCCAAGGTACGAATCAGGATATCAAGAGAACAACGAAGTCGAGAACGAACACCACGGTTTGACGTCGCAAAGCTACAATCGCGGACTGCCAGGATCTTTGCCGACCGAGTCTCCCAGAAACTCTCTGTAAGTTCGACGCCGCCTGCACAAACCATCGAAGAAGAATGGAGTCGTTGTCAAGAAGCCATCAAAGAAGCTGCCACTGATGTGCTGGGTTTTACGACACCACCTAGAAGGAACCCATGGTTTGACGACGAGTGCAGGCAATCACATGCAGCCAAGCAGGCGGCCTACAAGGCAACGCTGCATCGAACAACGAGGGCTGTTCGTGAGCTCTACGAACAGAAGAGAAGGGAAGAGAACCGGCTTCTCAGAAGAAAAAAGAAAGAGCATGAGAAGCGCGCGGTCGAGGAGAAGGTAATTATGGCAAGAATGACGGACGTCCGAAAGTTATATCAAAGGGTGAAACAATTATCCAATGGATATAAAACTCGGACAAAAGCCTGTCGGGATGGAAATGGACATCTGGTAGTAGAGTCGCAGTCGATACTGAGAATCTGGAAAGATCATTTCTGTAGACTGTTAAACGGCGATGAGAACCAAATACCGCTGTCAGGCAGAATGTTCTACTCAATCTGGACGATTACAGACGCGAATTTCCTCCCCCAGACTTAGACGAGGTCAAGATAGCAATATAAAGACTGAAGTCTAACAAAGCTGCTGGAGCGGACGGATTGTCCGCTGAAATATTTAATGCAGCTGGAGATGATATGGTAGGGCGCATGCACCAGCTCATCTGTAAGATATGGTCTGAGGAAAGCATGCCAAACGAATGGAATCTGACTATCTTGTGCCCGATTCACAGAAAGGAAACCAATTTGACTGCGCCAACTATCGATTGATCAGTCTTCTTAACAAAGAGTATAAGATCTTCTCTGCCGTTTTATGTACCCACCTGAAGCCGTTCATTAATAATAAATAAATAAAAATAGGTAACTGTGTGGCTTCAGGCCAGGAGAGTCCTAGAAAAAAAGAGCCAAAAAATCGACACTCACCATCTGTTCGTCGATTTCAAGGCCCATAACGCATTGGCGTTTGGTATCGATGTGTGTTTTGTTGCAAGGACAATTAGCAAAAAAAAAATGTTCAGCTCAAGGATAAGCTAGCCGGAGGCGGAACAACAAAGGATTGAAGTAAAACCGTGAAGTAAAAACCTTCGAGAGCGCGCTGAGAAACGGACAACCGAGAGAAACGCAACTAGCAAGAAAGACAAAAAAAAACTTTTTTTTTTCTACGAATTAGATTTCTTAACGATGTTGATTGCTTTAGTTCTACACTGGGAATGCATACATCATCAGGGTCATTGCCTTCAGGAAATCTCTGGTCCGTTTATTTCCTTGGTCTATTGCTGGTCCAGTTGCATAGATTTTGCACATTTCGCCATCCTGCACCTCCCGGTTCCCTTGAAGTAGCCAGACCATCACTGCATACGGGCACACCAAAATTCCATGCATGTGTGACAAAAAAAAAACGTCGCAGCGTCGGAGGAGCCAAAGGGCGGTCGCGAAGCAGCTAGACATTCAGTGCATACATACACACATCAAGTCCTCAGCACATGTGTGCATATCGCGAAAACATCGCTTCGTGGGAGTAGCCAAAATGTGGTCCTTGTCGCTCTCGATGTAGATCATTTTCTTTCTCCCTTTTCTGATTTCCCAAATTTGATGAAATGCCGTCGGTCGTCAGCTGATTGGGGTCTGTTGATTTTCCGTCGGCGTTTTTGTGATGCATTTCGTGATGTGCAATTTCCTCAGATGAATGCATGTTGCGTGCAACAATGTGGTTTTAATTGCTGACATTTACTTTTCCTTTCCCACAATCAAAACCACCATAAACCAAAGAAATCTGGCCATCACTTAAGCTAAAACGGTCACTCAGTCTACTAAGAATCATTAAGCACTCATTAAGGACTCTCATAGGCCTAAGTGTGACCGCCCTTAGCAGACAGCCATTATAACCTAGCCCGTATATTAAGTTCGTTGTTGCTGTGAAGATGTAGATCCAGTGCGTCACATTCGGTTGTAGTCCCCACTTCGATCAGAACATAGCTTACAGCCGTAGATGGCATTATCTGCCTTTTCGTCAAGTCGTCAAGATAAGAGAAAAGAAGAAATTTTCTGCTAGTGATGGATGGCTAACAAGGTTTCTTAAAAGAAACGCATTTCATAATTTAAATATTAAAGGAGAAATCGAAAACCTTTCCAGCAGAACCAGTCAAAATAATTGAAGATGGGAGCTATGTCCCCGACCAAATTTTCAATGCTGATGAAACGGGTTTGTTTTGGAAAAAATGCCTTCCAGAACTTTTATAGCAAAATCCGAAAAAAATGCTATTAGTTGCTTAAGATCGGGTAACATTTTTATAGTGTAGCAACGCTTCTGGTGACAAAATCTTAAAGCCTCTTTTAATTAACCGATCATTAAGGCCCCGTGCTTTGAGAGGAAAAAACAGTCAAGAGTTGCCGATTCATTGGGGGGCGAATAAAAAGACCTGGATCACAGCAGGTCTATTTACGGAATGGTTTGAAGAATGCTTCCTGAAGTTAAAATATATATTGAACGCAATGTCTTGATTTTAAAGTGATTTTGCTCATAGATAATGCGCCAAGTCATCCCGTTGTAGAGCCTTTAAATGTTCAAGTAATACTTTTCCCACCCTATACCACTTCCTTGATTCAACCATTAGATCAGGGTATAATTGCTGGGTATAAAGATAAAGGGTTGTATAAAGAAATTAAAAAACCAAAAGTTCGACTTTCTATAAAAGATTTTTTAATAAAATAGTCGACGGCGCAAGACCTTTCGGAAAGTAGTCCGACAGTTCAAAACTCTATTACCCGACGAAAGTCACCATTGCATAATTTGATGGATATCTCCAATGATGATACCCATTTTAGTCCAGTTCGTCACAAGCAATTGCGCTTGTTATCAAGTAGAGACGTACAATTATGTAGCTATGTAATTATTTGTTTCTTTATTTCTATCCTAATTTTTCTGTCCTTAATTCTGGATTAACAGATTACTTTTGTTTTTTGCTTGCTCTACCAATTTTCACCCGTATGGATTATGTATTTTAAGTTTTAAAGCTCAAAAAAATGCCATATGAACATACAATTTGTATGCATATCTGAAATTTTGTAGTTTTCAACATTTTGTACACGGTTTTTCGAAGTAAATATAGTTCTTTATTCTATCATGGTTTTCAGGTGACATGGAACGTATCCCCCATTTTACAATAGGAAACGCCTCTTTTTTTACACGGTTTCTTTCTACATGGATTTCTGGGGAACGTATCTACCGTGTAAAAAAAAGAGTTAGGTGTACTAAAATCAACCCATATTCCTACAGTTGTTTCAGAATATACTCTTCTTTTCATTTGTGAGAAAGCTGGATACTTTCCAAATGCACGTGCATACGTACATATATGTATACAACGTTTTCCTCTCCTTGCATCACAACTGAGGATGCACCACTGAAAATTCCTCAATTCAAAACCCACCATAAAATTGAAAGTGAAATAATGGGGAAACTACAATCCACTGGTTCCCTTCTAATTACACCAGGCACACCGTATTCCGTTCTGCAAATATACCAGAGCAAATTATTCGATGCGATTACATTAATTAGTCGCCCGAGCAAAACAACACTGTCGATGTGCAGCTGAAATTCCAAAAACCGTGCTCTTCAACCACCTTCAACCGGTGTGGCGGCTACATCTATTCTTTCATCGTAACCAAATGCCGGATGATCCCTTCCCGCAAAATGTGTGCAAAATTAAAAATTCTAGCTTTATGGTGGATTGTGTAATTAAAATTATTGTACGGTGCAATCTGCAATCTTCTCCACTATTCCCGGGCAATTATCCTTATTTTTCATGGCGTCCCCCTCTGCCCCGTGAAAAACCACGAGAAAAAAGAAGAAATAAACAAAACCACACGCCGTAATGTGAAAGCTTTGTACCCAGACGAGAATAGAAAGCGAAGTAGTGCGAAAAAAACCAGCAAACCCAACAGGGTATCAGTTTTTTCTCGCCTTCAGTTTTACACACCCAAAAAGCCACAGTGCACGTAATTGAAATTAAGAATTTACCCAGACAAAAATAACCACACACAAAGACCAAAAAAAAAAAAAAAAATTGCAACAAAAAAAAAATCCTGAAACGGATGAGTATGCTGGAGATAACGAGCAAAGCAATTTAGAGGAGCAGGACGTTGAGTTGAGTCCTCCGTGGCTTTGCACCCTCGTCCAGTGTTGTTAGCAGATCTCAGACTTTTGCTGTTGCCGCCGCCGTGCACCGTGATATATGCAGCTGCAAGGATGCTAGCGTATTAGTCACGTAGCCACAAGGAATCATGGATGTGTTGTATGTACATTTGTTTAGAACAGAGAAAATTAACGACAGCAATAGATACGAAAACCCTTTACAATGCTTTGCGAACTGCACGGGGTTTCCTATGCAAATGATGTACGACGATAATTGACGGTTTTTGTTTTTTTTTTCTTCTTTCAATTGGACATGCAAATGCATTGAATGGGGGGTTTTTTAGCATTCTGTAGGAGATTGGTTTCAACGGTAATTAACGCCAACCCAAGCCCGACTACATTCTCCTGGTCAATAGCTTAGCATATGGAGATGCACATGCATGCATCGGATTGAGTGGGAATAGCTCTAGATTATTCGGTTCTAGGTATTCATTTCAACGATGTCAGCTCAAACCGAACAAAACACAATCTGTGTATCTAATGTCGAAACGGTAGCAGGCTGTGGGCACGTTGTAATCATTGCTAAGTACCCGCCCATCCATTACTGTTCTACAAAAAGAGCAAATTATTTACTCATTTTGAAATGGCTTTCGGCTGCTGAGTTGTTGTGACAATTACTTCATTTGGGATGTGTATACGTTGAACTATAAGATGTGTATACACATTAGGAAATATGGGCCGACAAATAGGACGAGCATTTTATGGTCACCATCCACAATGTACTTAAGTGGCCGAGAGTTCCACTCACCATCGATATCAACAGCTCATCATTCCCCAGCTAACCAGAAGGGAATCTTGCACAAAGATCTACGATTGTTCTTTTACAAGGTCCAAATGACTTCGACATCGCTTCACAGTTTGGACCTTTGGAGCAGCGTGGATTGGATTTTCATACAGGCTAGGTTAGGTTATAGTGGCTGACTGCTAAGGGCGGCCACACTTAGGCCAGAGTAGGTCCATTATGATACCACGCGGATAGACTTATTCTAACATCGCAACCAGTTGGTGCTACTAGTGATGCGATTTAGCTGGCCTATGCTGGTTCCGTTTAGCTCATTGGGGTTACTGACATAGTAGGCCCCTAGGTGTATGAACCTCCAGCTAGCCAGAGAGCTGCTTTCTTCCTCCTCTTCATCCGTGTAGCTTCTTACAGAAATCACTTTATGTGCCACCCATCCTGCGAGCATGAGTGCCAATTGCACAGTGTTCGGTTATGACTCCTATGAGAGTCCTTACTGAGTCTAAGTAGACCGAGTGACCGTTTTAGGTCAAGTGATGGCCAGATTTCTTTTGTATTAAGGCAGGTGATGCCATCTAGCTAATTGTTATTGGTGGTTTTAACTGTGTGCATCTTAAGAAGATGGTAGGCTATAGCCCCCCTGCCATTGACAGAGATGAACTTACCACAACGTACCACACCTGGCAAGTTCATCGGTTTTGCAGTTTCCTGGTAACAGTGTGCCGGCACGCACATGAGATGATTGTCAAAATGATCAGCCATCTCGTTAAGAGAAAGCCTGCAATTAAGGATGTTTTTGAGTAGAACATGATAATATCACGTTGGTTTAGAGCCATGACAGCGCCTCTTTAATCGCTATGGTTTCTGTCTGAAAAGCGCTATAGTGATCAGGGAGCTTGGAGAAGATAGCAAAGTTGAGATATTGGGAATAGTCACTCGCACCCGCCCCTTCGTTAGTCTTCGATCCATCTGTGAAAAAACGCACAGTATCGTCCAACGTTTGCCTATCGGACATCCAGTACAGTCTGGAAGGAATGCTGATCGAGAATTTATTTTCGAAGATAGCCTGGGGTACTAGGCGGTAAGTGTCGCTCGAAAGTTGAATTCTTTGAGAATGGTTGAGTGACCGATGTTGAGTTCGGACCTCAGTCGGAGTGTTTGGGTCTCAAGGCTGTGCTGGCTGTTGTTTGTTTTCGAATAGTTCCAGTGGTAGAAGGTGGAGGAGAATATTAAGTACGTCTGACGGCTACTGCTCAGTACCGATGCACAAGCAGGCCAGTATATGTACTCGATTGAGTGTCTTGCAGTTGATAGTCCTGAAGGGCTCGAATTTCGGGTTTTCACTATAATGAGCCATTTTTTCATCACTCAACAAATTTTATTGAGGCGATTCGATGAACCAGACAAAAACTCGAAATATACTTTGAATCTATTGACAAACGCACCAGCATCTTTCAACTAGAAATATGCGCTCGGATCAATCTTTACAGAATATATACCGACTGCTGCGTAGGATAGTCATTTGTGTGGGAATGCTTAAACAAGTACAAAGACTTGAGAAGGAGAAAAACAACTGGGCATAAAGAAATGGACGGCAATGAAATGGACTATTCCCTAACTAGGAATGGAGCGTCGCAATCATTTAAAGGCCCTATAGGAGTCTTGTCCTCAGAGAGTAATTCTGGGAATTTGAAAGAAGAAACCAGAGAGAAACCTGGAATAATGCTCGTGCCATGAAGTAAGCAATGAAGTGAACACCTAAGGAAAATTGGTATATCAGAAGAAGTTCTCTGCAGATGCTGTGGAGAATGAGTAGTGAAATTCCAGAGCATGTACTGGGCCCTTTTTTGTGGCAAAAGCCCTCAAAGGGAAAAATATCTTGGCAAGCGTCTCATATTAGAGAAAGAATTTAAGTCACCGGACGCATCTCTCATACATAGATTCGTAAAGGAAACGGGCTTTGGTAGAATACTGTAGAGTAAATCTCTTCCACCTTCAATATAACTCTGAAAGGAACTGCATGCGAGGGGAACTCCAGAAGAGAATGTTATGATGAAATAAACCGTCAATAATTATAATAATTATATACTTTTGTTAAAATGATAAAGGCGCATTAAGTGAAACATCGTTGAGATCTCTGCCTCGCAACGAATACAGTCTGAGAAACTAAGCAAATCTAGCAGCAAATGGCGGTGGCTGAAGAGGGTATTTGTCATTTTTTAACATTAATTTCATCTGAACGTGTCCACATGTCTAAAAGATTAGTATATTAGGAGTTGCTCCTGTCACCACCGCACACCAGTATCATTCTATTGAAGAGAAGATATTAATCGGCCATCTGTCAGGCCTGTGGTTGTAGACCTATTATCTGCTTCTTCTTTGTGTGTCGCTACAGTCCGGGGTGGACCTAGGCCTCAACCAACTGGCGCGATCTCCGGCTAGCTGTCTTCAGTTTCGCACACCAAGTTGGTTGAGGTCCTTCTTCACTTGGGTGCGCCACCTTAAACGCGGGCGTCCTCTGTTGCGTTGCCAGACAGGTTCAGATTAAAAGATTCTTCGGCCCGGACGTGTGGTGGTCTCCATCCGCTCTACATGACCTAGCCATGTTATATGCGCAGATGCCGGGCTAGGACCATGTTGCTGTACAGCCCGTACAGTTCAAACAAACCCGTCAAAAAAGACCACAGATCACACGGAGAACATTTGTCTCGAAGAGACTATGGCGTTCTTCATTCGCATTTGAGATTGTTCATGCCTATGCTCATCAGTGTCTTATATAGACCCAACTTGGTTCTTCGAGATAAGGCTTTATTGCTTTTTGAGCCCAAAAAACAGCGATTGGCAAGATGGTGACGGGCTTTCCAAGCGTTTATGTTGTGTGCCTTTTCTTAAGGACAGCAAATTTTTCGTTTTGCTCTCATTCCCCGCCGGACCCATTTTAGCCGCTTCCATCGCAACGTTAGCAAACGCCTCATTGACAGCTCGCTGAGTGCTGCCAATCACTTCAATTTCATCGACGTATGCTTACAGTTGTACGAACTTCTGGAAGATCGCACTATAAGAGGACTAATTTCTTATTAAGCGACGCTGAGATTCCAGTCATCGGGCATGCTTTTCTCTGACCAAATCTTACAGATTAGCTGGTGCATGCGCCCTACCAGATCATCTCCAGCTGTCTTCAGCGGACAGACCGTCATTCTTTGTTAGACTGTCAGACCGATTTTTTTTACTTCGGCTTTATTCCTCTTTAGCAAAGAATTCCAAAATTCGACCTTATTTCACGGCACCATCGACCACTGTGTGAGGATCCAATTCGGTGATATTACCGTGCAAACAAAAAAAAAAACAAAGCCGCGGAGAGCTAGGGGGTTCGCTGTCTACTGTAAGTCCCATAACATATACGCAGAGTGGTGGACGTTTAACGGCTGCTATATGGAGCCGTAAGGCGGACCATGACAGAACAACACAGACGATAACCTAGAAGGACAGAATATTTGGCTCACCCGATGAAGATAAGATGAAGGACAAGACATAGATATGAACTGGTATAAGCTGTATAAAGATATGTAGCCGCGTCGAAAAGTTGAAAGCTTCAAATCTGAGCCTACTAATTCGAGAAGGAGAGGATTTAGCCCCTGGTATTACTGCCGAATTATAGCACACCCAAGACAACTGATGACTGCAAGCATCGTGCGGTGGAAAAGTACTGAAGGCGACTGAACGTCCGACAGTCAGAATCCCCAAGGGCGACTGTATTCACCATCAGCAAAATCAGTAAAATGCCAATAATGAACAAACTACGGTATATACAAGTACCTAAACAAAAACCAGACCCATCTTATTTTGCATACCCCCTTGTACTCGTCAAGGACTAAAAACAAACCACTATCTGAGCTAAATTAGAAGCAATAAAGGATAATTTATACGTCATTCTACGATGGAGGCCGCAAAAAAGAAAGAGAGACAAATGGAATTGTAATTTACGACAGCCAATGATATTATGCGCACCATTTAATTGAATTGGAAAAAAATACATTTTACGAACGGCGTGTCTGGCCGAATATATTCCCTCCGTTATTCCTATTCCACCGTTAATCTTTATGTCGAATTTCGCTGGTCTCATCGTGTGAGAGAAGCAATAACGTCCTAATATAGTACATTCTGGTTTTCGCCCACCCACGACCGCGACGCCGAATAGTTACAAAATTGAAAATAGTTTTTCTTTTTTCGAAACATATGAAACTTCTGTCTAACGGGCTGCTGTGCAGTTGTGTAGTACTGTGTGCAGTAGTACAGAAAACGGCTGCACCGATATTCATTTCAAATCTATGAGTACTTTACTTTTTTTGTCCCTTAAAAGGACTTAACTCACACATGACAAGCAGGGCTTCGCACAAGGATTGCGAATAAAAGTTATGGAAGATATTGCAAAATGAATGGCATTGCAGTTGCAATCGTAAATTATACGTGGCAACGATTTTTCGTTCACTCTGTCATCCATCGTCGTCGACGTTGTCCTGGCGGAGATACACACACTTGATACATCCGGCGGAATCAAGGATATGCATCCCTTGTCTGGCATCCTTTGTGGTCATTTCTTTTTTTTTCGTTCTTCTTTTTTTTGCACATGATACATGGGTGAGAACGTGCAATTGAAGGCATTGGAAAATGCGTCAATGATGCGTTCTGCTGTGGATTCAGTTCGGCGTTTTGCGTCGTTTTTTAAGTGCCCTAATATTCTGATGAAAGTTCAGCGCGTACAAAATGAATGAATTTTCATTTTGCTGGTTCAGAGCAAAGAATGTGTGATTTATTGGAAAATTCAAATTTGATACATCCTCTGTCCGCCAAACGAATCACACGGTGATAGTGTTCATAGCCGGTGACACTGTTGCTAATAGCTCACATGGGAACAGAGGTAGGAATTTAAACGAGATTTCTAATAAATGTTCGGGGAGTAATTTAGTTAATTGATGAACAAAGGGGGTAATGGGGAAAAAGCATTTTGCGTTATAGGGTGGATATGCACTAGCACAAAAAATTCCCTTCTCATGATGTGTCATCTCATATGTCAAGAAATGTCATTAAAAACATCGACATATACATACGACCGTTTAAGGTTTACCATTTTACAATTACAATTTTAAAAATTAGAAGAATAGTCGCCCAATCACAAAACGAAGACCTTTCCACTATAGCATAATCGACGGGCGGTTATTTACAGCGAGGAGCACTGAACGGCAGAGAAGATGTTACATGCGATGTTTATTACACTAGTTGAAGTATACTTTCTTGTGGATCTGATCATGATTGCCTCCGACCATACCCTACTGTGGTGGTAGGTGGCGTTCTGGGTATGTGGGTCGACCCCAACCTCGACGTCCTAGGTTCGATTCCAGCTCTGAGCGACGAAAATAATTTTCACTGCTTCACCTCTTTCGTGTCATTGGCAATGCTCATAAAGTGTTTCCTGTCTAGAAAAAGCTTCTCAAACTTGGCCGTTCGGAGTCGGCATAAAACTGTAGGTCCCTTCCACTCGTGAGAGAACAATAATACGCACAACATTAGTGGTTGCTGAGAAGCTACTCCCTGGCCCTCTACGGGCTGTAGCGCCACCCATATTATTATTATTATATCCTACGGATAAGTTGGTGCATGCACCATACCAGCTCATCTCCAGTTGCCCTTAAGAGTTCTGCAGGCAATCTGTCTGCACCAGCAGCTTTGTTAGACTTTAGTCTCGATATAGCTATCTTGACATAGTCTATATCGGGGAGTGAATATTAATGTCCCCTTCGCCGTTAAACAGTCTGCAGAAGTGATCCTTCCAGATTATCTGTATCGACTGCGACGCTACTACGAGTTGTCGCTCTTCGTTCGACACGCTTCTGTCCAAGGTTTATACCCTTGGGATGTGGTTTTATCCGTTGGTAAAACTTTCGGACATCATTTCTGGCGTACCACCTCTCCATTTCCTCGATAGCGTGCTTCTCATGCTCTTTCCTTTTCTTTTTGAGAAGCCGGTGCTCTTCCCTTCTTTTAAGTTCGTTGAGCTTACCAACCGCTCTTGTATTTCTATCCAGCGTCACTTTATTTGATGCTTGCTTCGTAGAATGCACCTACCGGCACTCGTCAAGCCAGGGGTTTTTTCTGTATGGTGTTTTAAAACCCAGCACCTCAGAGCTGCTCTCAACGGCTCCATTGTTCGGCGAATGTTTCGTTTGGCAGCAGAACTGGATTCTCTGAGAGCTTCAGGGAGACTCGATTGGAAAAGTTTGTTTCGGTCGATTGTTGTAGCTTTCTGACGTAAAGCTGTCAAGCTATTTTGGTCTACTATCGATATCCGAGTCTTGACCTTGGCTACAGCAAGCTAGTGATCCGAGTCGATGTTAGCACCGGAACGTTCGGACATCGAAAACAGTGAAGGAGTGTCTGACGTCGATCGCAATGTGATCAATCAGGGGATCGCCAGGTCCCTTTGCGAATGTTGAGATAACCGAACTGCGTACAGTGAGGTTCCTTCCCGTCATGATGTCCAACAGGTGTGTTTTCTGATGACTCTAGGAGAGACTACTTCTTTGGCCGAATTTGCATTGAAATCGCGTAGATCGATCGAAATCATAGAAGTCGTGCTTGCTATCGTCGTTTTTATCCTCCGTTGTCTCGCTACCT
Organism: Eristalis arbustorum; assembly: GCA_916610145.1. NCBI lineage: Eukaryota > Metazoa > Arthropoda > Insecta > Diptera > Syrphidae > Eristalis > Eristalis arbustorum. Next base: position 50,135,261 of record OU744320.1, on the reverse strand, counting down.
CTTACTGGGTCGTATGAGTTGTCAAGTCGATCTCGTATGCAATGGATTTTAACGGCTTGGGTCCTTGCAGAAACTTTTCAGTTCTTGACCCAAAGCTCCGTTGCACATACTCTCTTATTACATTACAGATAGATTATATAAGTATATGTTTGCTGCGAATGGCTACTACACAGTTCGGTCGATTCCAAAGGACTGAGAATTATATTGCAATGGTACTATTGGTCACTCTCATTTGATGGTGACATGTAGAAAAGCATAAACGATTTCCACAAAACACATATCACACGTTTCGTTTATTATTCTCGGAACTGTTGAAGCTCACATGCGAAATATGTATCTATACCAACATTTGTCTTGATACTCCTTGCGATAAATATTTGCTAAATAGGAAAGTGAATTACGGTTGGCAATATAACACTTACAGAAGTGAAGATTTCTCCAAGGTTTATGATGACATTCCTGTTATCTAGAAAATTCCATTAGTTGTTTGAAATTACTAGAATATGATCCTTTGGAATCTCTGCAAGGATGTGTATGTTTCGGGAATAGACGAAACTTTTGAGAGAGGACAGTCTTAATTTTCACACCAAAATGCTGTTTGTCGTCCTAATACAACGTTCTTCTCTCTTTCATTAAATGTACATTAAAAACTCAAATTGAAAATTCAATCACAACCCGTAAACAAGTGTAACGCTTCCTTAAGTTGTAGATTTATGAAGCCATTGGCTTGTGGGTGGTACATTGTGGTTCTACTCTCTTCGCACCAAGGGCTTTGAAGTTTCATCTTATGCGTTGGATTCGAAGATTACCTAGGTGTAAGCCAATATTAACAAAGACCACACGCAGAACTTTTCTCTCAAAACGACCAAGAGCTTCTTTATCTGCTTTCAACAGCGTTCATGTCTCTGCGCCGTAGAGCAGAACAAGGTTGATCAAAGTGTTATATGAAGTCAGCTTGGTGTTTCGAGAGATGGCTCTGTTACTTATTTCCCTCGAGTGATTCTGCGCTTGATGTTATTGCCCCTGTTTACTCCAGTGGTGAATGTAGTCGTTGACTATCCCGCGCTGCCCATCATGACGCACTGTCTAAGGCGTTAATGTTTTATGTTTGATGCATATGTACATCGTTTTGCATTTATTCAGCGTCAAACCCATTTTAGCCGCTACCGCTTCAATGCCAAAAAGGCCGCATCACGGCTCGATATGTTCCTGAAATCACGTCAATGAAACTCTCTTGGAAGATCTCTTGGAAGATCATGGCTCAAGTGTTTATCTGTGAGTCTCGCACGATCTTCTCAAGTATGTTTGATGTTGAAAAAATCACATGACAGAATCTCGCCTTATCTAAAACCTTTTGTGACACGGAAGGTCTCTCCATGGAGCACCGAGTCGTCCATAGCCATCCTACACAACCTAGAAGAGTATGGCAGGAATGTCAAAACTAGACAAAGCGATGCATGTATAGCTCGTCTCTTTGCGAGCTATCACATGCGGCCTTGAAAACAACGAATAGGTGATGGATGTTTTTTTCGAGGGTCTGCCATAATGTGTATGTGATTGATTGATAGTATACTTCCCTGCTCTGAAACCGCACTGATTAGGACCAATCAGAAAAAGATCCAACCCCCTATCTGGCGCAGTCAAAGAGGGTCTCTTTTCTTATGGAGGCTAATAGTGTCCTTGTGCTAGTAACTTCGGTGACTTGTTTTAAAAATAGTGCGACTGCTGTTCGTCTTCCAACAGTCTACGCTAACAAACTACGCTTTATTGCCTTCAAGGTATACAAGAAGATTACCTTCTACAGCCGAATGTTTTCACAATGCTACAAGTAGATTATAGTAAATATCTTATCTTACTTACTTACTTATCAGGCAGACGAACCATGAAGGGTCTGAGCCTGAGCAATTGCTGCCTTCCATCGGTGACGGTCCTGGGCACGCTGCTTCCAGTCATCAAGGCCAAGCTGTCTTGCATCCGCGATGACTTGGTCTTTGTACCGGAGGTTCGGTCTTCCTCTCCTTCTCGGACCAGGAGGCTCGGATTCGAAGACCCTCTTTGCTGGAGCGTTGTTGTCCATTCGCTCGATGTGGCCGAGCCAGTGTAGTCGACGGATTTTTGCCTTCCGGACTACATCCACATCCTTGTACAGCTCGTAGAGTTCGCGGTTGTGTCTTCTCCTCCATTCGCCTTCCTCGCAGACGGGACCATATATCCGACGTAGAATTTTTCTTTCGAAGGCACCAAGAATCAGCTCTGCAGCCTTACTTAATGTCCAGCTTTCGGCTCCATAAAGTAGGACTGGCAGGATAAAAAATATCTAAATATCTTATCTACTTTTACTTAATTCCATAATACATGAACTGTACCAAGTCTCTGTCGGTGAATATTTTGTCATCGGTTCTCTCTTTTCTCATCGCTCAAACAATAGAGCTCTTCAATAATAATTGATACTTCAATAATAATGTCAATAATAAATGATTCTTATCCTCTTTGCAAATAATTTTACCTAGATATTTATTTGTTAATGTAGATAATTTGTCAATGTTAGGATGTTTAAGAATTAAATCGAACTGAGCCAATTTGCAACTGACTTAACATCTTAGTTTGTGTTTATTTCATTTTGATAATTCAATTCTCTGAACTGCTAGTAAAGAAATTGGCAGCATTCCAACGCAAACCGAAAGTGATACCCAATACAAATTAATTGTAGTATCGGATTTCATTTCGAATTCGAGTCCGAAAGCAATACAAAATAAGGCCCTGAGCCTTCTAGGACCAACTGAATGGAATTTGGCCATTAGTCACTATGCGATGCACAACGTTATGTTTAAACGGTAGAGTAAAAACAAAAGCAGTTTTAAGATCTACAAACTTTTCCAAAATGAAGCCGAAATCGCATGAAATTGGAAACAATTTAGGAGAACAACTACGTTCCTTTGAAAATGTCGCTAAATATGTTCTATGTCTACCACTCTACGGTTACTTAGATCGATTATTGCGTTAAGTCGAATATGCAATAACATCGAAGAAACGTCTGATGTTTAGGCTCTATAATAAATGTTTACATAAGTAAGTCATTAGTCTACCACTGCGCTCTGCGGTCTATTTTACTGATGGATAAAACGTTTCGTTGGGCTCAAAAGGCAATTGAGTAACAGAGCCATCTCTCAAAACACCAAGTTGACTTCCATTAAAACTCTGATCATCCCAGTCCTGCTCTATGGCGCAGCTACATGGACGGTATTGAAAACAAGTGAAGCTCTTGGATTTTTTGAGAGAAAAGTTCTGCGTACGATCTTTGGTCCTGTTTGCGTTGATTGCGTTTGGAAGAGAAGGTTCAAGCACGAACTGTACGGGCTGCTTAAGATGGCTAGGTCATGTAGAGCGGATGGACACCACAGCTCCGGCCCGAAGTCTTAGATACCGAGCCATTGGTACAGTGCAACAGAAGGCGTCCTCGCACGAGATGGCACACACAAGTGGAAAAGGACCTCAACCAACTTGGGGTGCGCAGCTGGAGGCAGCTGGCAAAAGATCGTACTGGCTAGAGAGGCATGTTGGTTGAGGCCCAGGTCCACCCCGGACTGTTGCGCCAATCAAAGAAGAGAAAACGTTTCCACCTGCGTTAAAACATCGCAAATATTTACATACTTATCAGAATGCGTTTTACTATGTCCATGTTTTTGATTCATTTTGTCTACAACCTGTTTAAACATCGAACTCTCTCCATTTCTTGAAATTAATTGGAATAAGCAGTAAGAAGCCTCATCTTCCTCGGAAAACTGCTCTTCAAGGTACATTATAAGCGTATCGAGAAAAGAAATGAACATAGCTTTTCGGGAGAAGACAAGGGTATATTTGACCGATGGATCTGTTTTTATATTAATTTTGGGCAGCAAAATTCAATTTCTGATCCACGTAATTATTTCTCCATTGTCTTTCATTGAGTTGTGAAGAGATTCTGTTTAAAACGTCGATTAATTTACAACTATAGAAATATTTTGTTCAACTCCCTACTTCACATTAGCAACTGGTTCAATGGTAATTGCGAAAGCATGTGAATGTCTAACCACATGCCTTCTACAACAGATTGTGTAGGGAAACAAAAAAATTAAGACATCCTACAGTTGCAGCCAGGTTGTATTTATTTTTATAATAAAACATATTTCGGATATGTTTTAGAACCAGCATTATTTGGTTCCATAATTATATGTACACATTAAGTTTTCAGAATTTGATTTGATATTTATCAACCTGTAATCGTCTGTCCTCTTGAAAGCTATCCAATATCCATCTAATTGACATAATTTGAACCTTATGCAACCGGTCAACGAAGTTTGCTAGAAACCATATTTCAAATGCTCTCAAATCGACGGTGTCCGGATCAGCAAACAAGTACTTCACTTTCTTGTCTACAACGCAATTCGACATATCTGGGCATATTCCTCCACGCCACTTAAACATAAGACAGGCCATCCCAGTTTCATGTGACCATTCTTGTTCTTCAGGCTTGTAAAAATGCGCTTGAATATTGCGAAAGTAATTCGGTGAGCCGTTCACACCGTAGATGTTATCTTCAAGGGAAGCAATTTCATTCTCTTGTAATAGAGGTAGACTCTGTAAACAAAGTAAGTGTATAAGTCATTTAAAAAGTGTATGTGCATCTTTTCAATACCTCGTCATTCTGCATTTCGTCGATAAGCATTTTCAACTCTTCCTCGTCCGCGTTATCAATAAACGAGTCCCCGTAGGGATCAAAGCGCATTTTTAATTCTTCTTTCATTTTATGTGTGGAACTAAGCATGTCTCTGGGTTTCAATTGCATACGTTTGCGTTCCGCAGCGTCGACCAGCCAGTTGCAGGAGACCACATTATACAACCCAGTTGTGCATAAGTCATTAACACGCGTTGTCATATCACCGGCAATGCAAATGCAGTTGGGATCTGTTGGTGATGGATTCTCAACAATGTTACCACCGTTCTTAACAACCAGCTCTTTTAACTGATGAACACTGTAGTTTCTACGAATTCCGCTAAGAATGCAAAAATTGAAGCTGTCAAATATTGAGGACTGAATAGTCACCTAGTGAAAGAGAAATGTGAAGTACTAAATCGCTGATATTACTGTGCACTTACCTCATTTTTATCAAATCTGTTGGAGTAAACCGTTGTGGAATTTTTCGATTTCTTTGCATTTGATTTTTTCCTCTTTTCAGTTGTTAGGTCTTCCAATTGAAGACCTCTTCCGTGTATCTTCTTCACACCATGATCTGTCTAAAACCAACAAAATAAATATGCTTTTACTTACACCGTGTTTCGTTTAAATTTGAATGGTTTTAGTCTTGATTACAGGTCCCACACAGCGTAATTTATACATTCTGGCACGATGGCCCCCTGCATCACATCTTCCTTCATCAGGAAGGCGTCCCCTTTACAAATCCAGGGCGAGGTGGTTTGGCCAAATCAAAATACTCGCACTGGGCATAAATTGTGATGAGTTAGAGCCTATAGAGATGCGTGCTTTGGCTCCAAGACCCCTTGGATGATTTGGTTGTGGAAATGATGAAAATGAAACTTTTTGAGTCGAGAAACCAATGCTTGCCACTAAATTTGGAAGATTTGAATATAATGCGGGTGGGGCTACAACCCGTAGATGATAAGGAACTAGCACCACAGCAACAACCCGTGTTGCGCGTGCTATTGACTTCTCATTAGTGAGAGGGGCGTACATTCTCAGTTTTTCTAGACAAATAATTATTAACTTACGAGCGCTGTCAATGACTCGAAAGAGGTGGGCCGTGCAAATAATTTTTGTATAGTACTTGACATCATGGTCGCCCAAAAATGATGTCATGCCAATGTAGACCATAACAACGTGTAGGTGGTCCAATTTGAGTAGCTTCAGAATAGTAGGTGATGCTGTCTTCTTTGGCTGGCTTGTAGAGTGATGGCAGTTGACGTTTCCCAACAACAAACACATTAAAGCTTTCGCATCGCACTTTTCAGTCGGTCCAGAGATAAATTGCTCAAAGACACCCATTGGTCAGGTAGTCCGTCGAGTCTCGTGGTGTTTGGCACTAAGCTCCCTCTTGCTGGAAACACTTGTTGACCAGATCGTTCAGCTTGTCCATTTGGGGCAACAGAGTTCGAAACCAAACTAACCAACCACCATTGACGGTAAAGTTGCTCGTTGACAGCTCTTGTCTCGCTTCATAGTTAGTAGGAAAGAATTTATTTATTAGCTTTTTAACTAAGAAGTTTGCCAAGTATTTACGAGTACACGAGTATGTTGTCTTTAAGAACGAATTGGTAGTAATCATGCATCAACACATCTGTAAAATATGATCGGATGATATTGTCCTATGAATACAATCTCAGCATCGTTTGCCCTATCCACGAAATAGGGAACGTGAGTAGAGGCGAGGTATACAACGATATGTCTAGTATCGACATTACTCACAAACTCGTCAGTTTAGGACTTGCGATGAGCCATCGATGTCGGAAAAGAACTCTTCAAGATCATGTCAAAAATTATTTAGACAAGGCTGTCTAGTGACTTATGACTTTTTCAACATCATACTTGAGGTGGTTAAACACAACGCACTCGCCAGCACAGGAGTCACAATCTCCAAAAGCCCTTAAAACAATAAGTACACGCTGATGACATTAATGTGATTGGTCGTACACAGTGATCCGTTAATGGAGCGTTTGCGGCCTGTGGTGACGGTGCTCTGTAGAGCACATGACAACTCGACTTCGGCTAGAAGCTTTGACCTCACAGTGGAAAATGCCGGCTAAGCTAAACTCGTATTGCGGTACCAGGATTTGTAGAAGACCTACACTCACACGGGCTTTAGCGCCAAACAAATTTAAAGTTTATTCCCGGACTGAAGCGTTACACAAATGTGAAAATGAATACAACATGACCGATAGGAGCGCTTTGGTTCTTTTCGTACTAAATAATAAAACTTGCCGTACTGCAAACCGTGTTGAATGTATCAATGAAGACATCCAGGGCAATTATGCTACTTATGTCAGTTGTGCGGGCATTACATTACAAGAATCCCTTACTTGTTATCGGTCTGGCAATGACTGTGTAGTTTTAATGAACCACAAAGTCCCCATCTGGGCCTGAGAGCTCTACAACAGATATACAATGCAAAATTTCCTACCCGATGTAATCTTGTGCAATATTCCCTCCTTGATTTACTATTCAAAATTACGCCAAAAAACATTTGGCATAATCTGTGAAGTTAAGTTCTCCCTTGCTTGGTTAGGTTATGTTGGAAGAGGCATTGATGTTCTTTGCCATCAGCCAGTTTTGACGATACATCTTACCAGCGAATTGACTGGCATTTTTAGAGGTAAGAAATATGAGCCTAAAATGACTTTCCTGGGTGGTCATCCTCCATCTACGTAGCTTTTACAATAGTCGTTGGAGAAGAGGAATGGCCTTTTTGCATGGAGGTCTAACGGACAGTAAATGGTAATTATTCATATTGTAGGCTATTTGATCTATTTGGATCAAGATGAGGACAGATTTGCTCTGAGCTTCGTCGAGCGGTGCCTGTCGATGCCTGCATTCAGCATTTTTTTTTTTTGCGTGTATGGGTAATTGGTCTATGACTATAGGGGTACCTATTTTGCAGGAAATTTCATCAGTCTCGTAACGTATTTAGCGATTTCGTCAGCGTTGAAGTTCTCCGGGATGTCTCCATGGCCTGGCATCTAGCAAGGCACAGGCGTATGTTGAATTGTTCGGATATCTTGTCAAGAGATGAACGGCATTCGGTTTCTTATTCGGAATTTGTTGCCGCTAGCTACCCGTACAGATAACGGACCGGAATAGGTCTTCGCTACTCGCTATTACTTCCGCTCGGAAGACGTTTTGGGAAGCCGCTCGGGTTTGGTCAGGTTAAGACAACTCCATCTTCCGTCTTTAATTCATCTGTGCAAAAGTGTATGGCTGTTTTATAATTCACGCAGTTTGATGGGATTACTAATACCCTTAAGTGTCCGAGGTCAAGACACAGTACGGGACGTAGGCATAGATTGAGAAGGGAGAGAGAGAGAGAGAGAGATAGAGAGAGAGAGAGAGAGAGAGAGAGAGAGAGAGAGAGAGAGAGAGAGAGATAGATGAGGTACATGCGTGGTTGGAAATATCTGCGGATTGTAGTCTGTAGGAAATATTGGGCTGGGAAGAGCATTTCATATTGGTGTAGTGCACTGAAAAACTACCATCTAAATTTAACTTTGCATCCGAAAGCAGGCTTAAGGGTAGACCGATATGCATTGCTGGCGAAACGTGTATTGCGCGTGAAAGCCACAGTACGAGCGAATCTAATGAGCCCGCGATATTGCTGTCTCTAAAAGTCGCTTTTAGCTTCTATATAGTAGGCGCTGCGGGCATCAAGACAGGATATGAGTGTTCTACTCAGTAAATTAAAGCCAATTCACAAGAGCTGAAATCAGAGATAATGGAAGGAGGAGATATGCCACTTCTACGTTTCTTGCCCCTCAGATTCTTCTGACAGCGTTTTTTATAACATTTCACAGCTGTTTTCCTCCTGCTTCACATCCGTTTCACAGACAGTGTCTGTGAATACGTGTAAAGTTCGCGACCAGCTGAATGTGAATGTGAATGTGTTTATGTAAATGCGTATTAGTTTATGAGAGCAGTTGATGAAATGAATTATCCGGAATTTCCGTCTTTGCCACTAATTTGAACGCCAAATATTCACCTAAAAACAGAAACGGAAACTAAGAGACAAGTGTATGTTCGCAAAATGCATTGAATTATGTTCTTATTATGAGGCTGGAATATTCCATTAAAAAAGACGTTAAATTTGAAAACTAACAAATTCAGGATAAACAAAATAGGTCTCTTCCCGTAGTTTCTGCACCAAATTTTGAAGACTGTCATTTTTTAAGGAGTGGAGATAAAAACCTCTCAGAATGAACGAAAATGTGTAACTTATGCTTGTTGGTTTCTGTATGATGTGAGAGACGATATATATCAAAAGTTACAGCAAAACATGTACATTAAAAAACAGAGTTTTTTGGCATTTAATTCGGTTTCTATTCTTCTGAACTACTTGTTCAAATAAACTCAAACTAATTCAAAATTGTTGAATAGTACTGTATTCGAGATTGACACATCAAATGATTTGACAGAAAACCACCAAAAAAAACCAAAACTACCCATAGACATTTCTTGGGTTAAAATGGACAGGGTAGGGACATTTTTTACTCTCCCCTGATACAGTCGAACCCGCTTAAATGAAATGAAAAAAAAACAGAATGTTAATTTCAATTAACCGGGTCTTGCATTGAAGCGTACCTCGGGTAATTGAAAAAAGGTTTCATTTAGACGAATTGTTTAGTGGATCAAAAAATTTGATGAATGAAATCTCTTTGTATCCATATCCTTGCTTGCGTTGGTGCGCTTGAAGTAAACTGCGTATAAATGGTTTCCCGCGTCTCACCATCATCAAGATATTTTAAAATGTTAAGTGTGTCTTTTATAGACAAACTTGTTTGATTCTTAGATTCATGGCCGCTGTAAATTTTGATAATTTTTCTGTAATTTCAATTTCTATTTAATTCACTTTATAAACGTTATCTTTGGGGCCGAAATTTTGAAATAAGTAAGATTACAGACGAATGTTTTAACGAGCAGTACATAGCAGATCAAATTTCGTACATACATAACTTTTAGTCTTACCTTAATCCACAATACGTACTACTACTATATGAAAATAAATTGTAGTATTCTTGTAAATGTTTTCACATTTTTCCTGACCGTAATGTTCTTCGATATATATTTATAACAATTAGTTTGTTAGAATGATTGGCATTTATTGACGACTTTTTATAATGAATAATTAATAAACAGCTACAATAATTCCTTTTAAAAAGTATGAGCTTAGCGAACAGTGTCCTGGAATACTTTCCAATCGGGGCCATTTCTGACATTATCATGGGCAATCTCGCAAATTTTTGACACTATTGAGGGCAGATAATAAAAGCAAGATGGCGGTGCTCTGTATATAAAGTAGTGTTAGTGACTTGAGGGCGGAAACGCTTAGAATCCGAGGTGTATTAGTGACTTGAGAGCGGAAACGCTTAAAATCTGAGGTGGATTTGTGGTGGACTAGGGGTTTTCCAATGGAAAGATGAACATCTCTTTCATTACATTATCTCTGGCTGAAATATTTCTTGCATCAATTGAGGTAACCTAAACATTTCGCAACGTTTTTGGCGACCTCGAATATGTGATCGCTCCAACTAAGTGCCATTCATGGATAATGAATGATTATTTAGGGTTCGCTTTAGTGACAGGTGACAGCATTGAGTTTTGGAAGCTTAAGTAATGTATGCAGACACCAATGCTCACAGAGTGTATGTGTGAGAAAGCTCGGACATTAAAAGTTGAGGGGAGAAGAAATTTGACGACTTAATAGATAATAGTCTCTGTGTATGTAACGTCGGCTCAGAGCCAACTTTTATAAACAAATTAAGTCAAGGGGTTACACTGCTAACAAACAAGCAAGAAATAACTGTAAGCGTGTGGATGGTATGGAGGAGAGTTTTACTTTTCAGATGATAGATACATACAATTCAACATCAAGCATACAAATCAGCTTCAGAAATCCCAAGGAAACTGATTGGGTGAGCTATAATAAACTGCGTCACAAAGCTTGCAATCAGCCAAGGGCTACGCAACATATCGATAAGAAACTGCTTGCCCCTGAGTAGATAAGAGAAAACCAGCAAATACTAGGGTGAAACTGGGAACTAGTGGAGCTACTCAAAGACAGTAGAAGATGCTTCAACAGAGCAAAATTTCCCAGGGACATGGTCGACTAGGATATTTATACAAGCTAAGCCTTAAAACCTGTAAAAAGAGAATTAAGAAAGCGCAAAATGAATCCCTTAAGAAATTCTTCTAAAACCCCAACAATTCTCTGTTGCGTGAAAAAGTCTCCAGGACAATGGATCGAATCGAGCGAGGATACCCTTCGGCTCCTAATACACACACATTTCCCGGGGAATAAACAAACAAACTTACTTGATGAAACTTGAGGCGTCTGAGAAGAGATATACTAACGCCACACAAACTACACTGGGCAGTACACAGCTTCGACCCCCACAAATCACCGGGTTCAGAAAGCATGCGACCAGTTACAAAAAGGCTTACTGCACGACGGCTAGTAACTATATTTAGAAGCTGGCTTAAATTCAGCTATACCCCAGTACTATGGAGAAAAGCAAAGGTAATTTGTACAAGCAGCACTCCCAAAGATAATATTGAGAAGTTAACAAAACAACCAGACTATACAACACACTTTGTAGACTTCGAAATTAAGCACAAAACGTAGCCCCCGCAAGAAACGAGTGGGATAAAGGAAAATTTTGCCAATCTACTGTCACGGAAACCGGAAACTGATAGCTCTAAGGGGGTGATGGAAAATCGAATGTTATAGATGTAGTCATAAAAACCCTGCGCCACTCTCTAAGGGGCTATCGAATGGAAATATCCAAGTGAAGGCTAAAAACTCACTAAAAACGCCACCTGCAAATCAAATTGTAGGTGGGCGGAACTGAACACCTGTAGTTCATCGAAGGCAATGTGGCCCAATCTAGACCCCTCAAAAATTAAAACTCTTCCAGAACTTGATAGGAGGAACTTAAGTAAAACAGTACGGTAGTCGCTGGCCATTTTCTAATTGGCAATCAAGACAGAAGACTGGGAGCGCCCTACAATGACTTCTGTAAAAGCTGCAGAGATGAGTAGGAGGAGCAAACAGTGACACACAACTTTGGTCCCTGCCCGGCCCTTGCAGAAGTATGAAGAAAATACATGGGCAGCTATTTTCTCGACACCACCGAGGGCATAGCGAACATAGACTTCAAGGATATCCCTTCTAAAACCACCAATTCGTAAGTAAGTATCACTGCATACAGCAATAAAGGTGAGTGCGAAGCAAGTCTTGGGGCCTTGGCAGGGTTGTGGGAACGAATTTGAAAGAATGAGGGTGGTGTCATCAGCGACGGAGTGGATTGGATTGGAAGTAGCAGACAAAATATTATTTATAAAAATGTTCCGAAAACAGGACAGAGGCTTGAGGAGCAGCAGCATTTATTTTGTGAATATCAGGGTTGATCCCATCCGGAACTACTTCAATTGAACGCTTGGAAAGGTAGTTTCTAATCCACAGAAGAAGAGATTCATCAAGAGCATAGGCACGCTCTCACGACCTTGGACGTAAGTCATATTGGTACGTATAAGGAGGGAGACGAAAATATTCACCCTTTTTTGGGGCCGGCTGAACAAATCCAGTGGTTTTGCGTTGTTTGGTTGGTGCCGCCGTACCTCAGGCTTCTGTCCTAGGGGTGTAAATGAATAATAAAATATTTTTTTCTTCAACTCTCACCTTGTAAAATCCTTCATACTCCTCCAACGTCATAGACTCATGCCAAGGCTTATCACTACGTACTGCCTCTATTCTGGGAAATCTCAGCACATATGGCGTTGCAAATGATGAAGCTTGACCAAGTTCACTGGCTTTTACTTGAAGAACGATTGAATCTTTAGGTTCAATCCATACATCAAGACATATGCTACCAAAATTCATACACGACTTTGGCAAACCATGCTTCCACTTCGGAAATAGCAGCGAATTGAGGTGAACTCGCTCATCTTTTGTTAATCCAATTCCAACTTTTCCAACGCAATGCACTTGGAAATCATCTGCGAATGAGAATTGTTTAAAAGGGGATATTCCAAACAGAAAAAACTGCAAAAGCTTACCTTGCTCACCCTGCACTACGCCGAGCAGGTAATTGTTTACGTATGACCTTGTACGATTGTAGCAGCCACCCATAATGACCATGTCCATGTCAGAAGTTAGTCCATCAATATACTGAATGTAAAAATGTACGTGTGCAGTAAGATTACAGAGTTGCATCAATTTGAACTTACATCAGCTTTAACTTTATACCACCCACCTTTGCGGGAACCGGGCTTATAAGTTGAACGTGCTAGTTTAAGGACCACACCCTCTTCGTTCGCATCCAAGGCTGCATTGAATATGTCCTGGAAATGCTGTAGTGTGCACACTTCTGTTCTCTTTGCAATCACTAACACACCTTCCGCTTCTTCGACAATTCCCTTGAGTTTTTCAACTCGATCCATATATATTGAATCGATCAAACTATCTCCATTCAAGTAGAGCAAGTCGTACACCACAAAGCATGGACGCAAAGGTCCGCTTTTGGTCAAGTGTTTGACGTCGATGTTTTCACCTTTGACTTTGAACGAATGGTTTCCTTTGTCCCAGACCATCATTTCCCCATCTAAGATAAAACTCTTAACGTGAGTCTTGAATAACTTAACCAAAAGCGGCGTTAAATTTCCTTCACAGTGGTTACTACCGAAGGCAGCTGTGTAATCGCGTCCATTTCGAGATATATACTTGTACACTTCGTCTGACAGGTGTATCTGAAATCGTTCGCCATCCATTTTCGTCTCAGCGTATACATTGTCGCCCCTCATAATATCATACAGATTCCCTGATTCCAAACGATCGCACAACATTGGCCGGATGTGTTGAAAAGGAGCCACTACTTCTTGTAGCAACAACTCGTCGCCACGTTGAACTGCAGCACAAACTTTCTCCAGATCGGAGCATCGCGTGTAGAAATCTTTTGCGCTGGGATGAAGTGCAGAAAAGATCTTCTGTTCGCCAATTCCCAGGTTCATCTTCTTCAGTAAGAGACGAATAAGCCATTTTTGCTCAAGAGCAGATCCAACTTCCATGAACTTTGTTAGCTCGGTTTCAGCATCTATGTGAAAAATTCAAATTTACAAGTTAAGCGCATACTCTAGAACCTAATTCGAAGTGTCTCTTACTTCTTATATCTTTCGATGAAATGTCATCCAATAAGCTGTGAACATCAAACAAACTGACGTCACTTGGAACCTTGGATACGCGAGCTTGTACAACACTGAAAACTATATCCGCATAATCACCTGGTATGCCACTTCTGCTGCGATGTTGTAATGCAATTGCATCCTTGCCTGCAATTTTACGCTTTTATTGTGGATTAAACTGGGTACAAAAACCACGACTTACTGTCTGGGGGTATTTGAAGAATTTTTATATAAATCCTGCCGATGGATGTTACTTTGAGGCCATAACTGGCCCTTGCAGAGTCGGCACGAGGGATTAGACATCTTAAGACGGAGTAAAAACTTGTCTTTGTATCCTGTATGTATGCTTTATTTATATAGATTCACACTCCAGAGCAGAATTAAAATACTTACCTCCCCATGCTTCTTTTGGAATTCTTTGCTAAATTCTGTGAACGATTCTATGTATCGTTTAATATGCCGCTCCTTTTCTGGAATGCTCTCTGACCTTTGTATTTTTTCAAGTATTTTACAAATGTCAACGAACTTTATATTTTTGGATATATCCATGATGGTCTTCAGTTATCAAATATTACAAAATAAACCGTGGCAAGTAAAAATAAATAACGAAATATAATATACACAAAATTACTATACACAAATAATCAACAAGACAAACGTCATTCCAATTGTCACTATTTCACAACAAATCATAAATGACAGTTCTTGCTCTTACTTACAGTTTCGCTGCCTGTGATACGGTGACATCGTTAGGATATGGCTGCGTTGTCAAACTTCCTCCATTATCTCTGCTTTACATATTCTTAAATGCATCAACATTATGATAGTCTGTTTATTTTTAACTGCCTGACAAACATCGTGCGAGTATTTTTGTCAACAGAAAAAAACTTAAACTTAATTTTCCTCCCACCATGATTCATATCGATGACAGTGAAATTTTACTAAACAGTTGTTACTCAGTAAGTTGCTTTGTTTATTTTTATTACATTAGCAAAAGAACACGCTTCACAACACGCTGTCTTCACAGGTCTTGAACTACGTCCAACACCCCATTCACATTCCAAATAGCCCTGTTTGTTCGTGGGAAAATTATACCTTGTTATTTTATTTGAATTGACTGCCAAAGGGCCAATATAAATCAACCACCTATCCAAAAATAAGATCTCACTAAAAATCATGGAGTATAGAATATAAATTGTGCTGGACAGGTTGTTAAAGACACCATACTTTTATTTTATGACGTCAAGCAGGTTTTTTTTGTTATTCGATCGATAGCTGTTCCTGTGTCATGGTGTAGGCTAAGCATGTGGTGTCAAAAATTAAATTCAATAACACGAATACTCCGGCCATGTTTATTATTCAAAATTAAGACGGCCTATATTCTAGAACGTCGAAGTTTTAAATATATTGTTTTTATTTTCTTTCATTAATTGAATGTCCACTGCCACCCTGTGATTGATATCATTACATTGTTTTGACACATGAACATGTGGGTATCGCTTTTGACATTTCTGTTTTACGAAATAAACACAAATTCCTGATGTCGACTGGTGCCCTCCGTTGGACGTGTTTTATCGCTTTTAGTTTCAATGATGACGAAAAACTAGTAGTTGCATAAACCCTCAGAACGTCTTGTGAAATTGTTTTTACATTTTTTTTTTCAAAACAATAGAGACTGCAACTATAAAATGATTGCGATACGAGCAGCGCTTAAGAATGCAGCCGTCGTTAGAAAATGCATTAATTTCAACCGCAAAGCCTTCAGTGATAAATACCTGCTCGTAACGAACGTTACCATCTCACTCAGCCTCTCATCAGTCGGGGATATTTTGGAGCAGCAATATGAAAGGTACAGCGGTGAACTTGAAGTCTGGGACCGTCGACGAACTGCCCATATGGGGGTGTCTGGAATTAGTGTCGGTGTTATATGCCATTATTGGTATAAATTTCTCGATCGCCGATTGCCGGGACGAACGATCCGAACAGTGATTCAAAAAATAGTTTTGGACCAGTTTATTTGTTCACCGGTGTATATTTCTGCGTTCTTCATTACTTTGGGGGTGTTGGAGAAAAAGCGCTCACAGGAAGTGTGGGATGAAATCAAGGACAAAGCATGGAAACTGTATGCTGCTGAGTGGGCAGTTTGGCCAGTTGCACAATTCGTTAACTTCTATTGGCTGCCCACCAGATACCGAGTATTCTACGACAACATTATCAGTTTGGGCTTCGATGTGTACACTTCAAAAGTGATGCACAGCAATGCATCGTAATGTGGGGAGTGTCAGGCGTATACTTATGTGATTTACTGATTAACGGCTAGGTACATATTTATAAATATATTTTTGTAAACTAAATTTTGACCAATATGTAACCAACTGTGTGTGCTATCAATAAAATGTGATACTAAATGGCAATAATCCTAGTCATTTAATTTGATATCGGGACAATAAGCGAATCATTCATCATGTGAACCAGAAAGACGACAAAAATATCGCTCCGAGGCAAGCGCTCATTTCTGTTTTTATTTAAGTTCGGTCCTTGCACATCAAAAGTGTATAATGGCCTTACAACAGTATTTCGCTTGATTAATTCTTACGGTTTCCTCTACGCCGCATTGATGCTGTACACTTCGGACAGTACCACTTGCCTTTGGGAGGTTGTGTGATACCGACACATGGGTAATGGAACCACTCAAATGGACACTAGAGGGGAGAGAAATCGAACGATTATTCAACATGAACGTTACGCAGAAACCAAATGAAAAACGTACAGCATCATTGTCGCAGGCAACCATGTCTCCGTAGGAAACCTGATTACAGATACAATACCGTGGCTCGTTGGGGTCGTATGACCATTCGCCTTCAGTGGTATTTTCCACAACTAAACCATTGTCTGAAGCACGCTGTGACGCAACTGCAGAAGTTGTGGCGGCAGCGCTGGACGCAGAGGTCGATGGTGTGACTTCGGCAATGCTAGATGTGGAGGACTCTGCGTGCGAACTGACAGAAGAGGACGATGAAGAGATCGTTGTAGTTAAAGCGGGAGTGTGTAGCAAATTCGATGAAAGTTTTCTAAAATGAATAAATATATTAGTGACAAGGCTCTGTTCTGCTAACATATCCATACTTCTTATGCTTGCGGGCACCTGACTCGCGGTCAACGCTGGGCAGCGCATTCTGTGCTGTGGGAGTACTTAGCTCTCTGTTTATCCAGAATTCGTGGGGAGCAGAACCCCCAGCGGCACCGTTGATTGCTTCATAAGATGCTTTTAGGCTGGCCGTACGTCGGCCCTGTTGCATTTGTTGGGTAGCAGCGATAGCTTGGCTAGCGGCAGCTGCAATAGCGTTTCCAGCTCCTCCCATGTGCTGCAAATTGTATGACACAGAAGGTGTCGCTGGCTGAACGGCGGGATGATGAGTTACACTTGGAGTAATCGGACGTACAACTGGTACCACTGGTGTTGTTGGTGTTGGCACATTGTTTCCCAAATTTGGACGCTTCTCAACAATGGGCGCTGGCGTACTATCCCGACGTTTTTCCGGTTTCGGTCGATATCGATTGTCTTTCGGTTGGCTAGCTGATACACCACCTGTATGATTATTTGTCGCAATTGAACCAAAGTAACGATTTTCTTTCTGATTACCGGCACTACTTGTTATTGAACTTGATCCATCGAGCTCAAGTGACCTTTTTTCAAGTATTTCTGTAATACCATTATTATCCGCTTCAAGTTCGCACTTAAATTTGAACAATTCACTGTCCAATCGACGCAAATATCTCTCGACCAAGTCATGAATTTGAGTGGCTATCGCAACTTTTTCATCAGCATCCTCCAGGACTTTGTAATACTCTTTGCGTAGATTCTGAAATTCAGTCTCAACAGCAGTATTCTGCAGTTCGCCGCGCTTACACTGCAAGAAGAAGGTGCGTGCCTTCTTTTCTAGTGAGTCCATGTTGTCTGCAATGAGTAAACAAATCTCGTATCACTGGCAAGTAACTTGCAAATAAAATGTATAAGCCTCACTTTGAACGGTTAGATCAAGTTCACGCATTTCAGTAAATCGATCCCGGAGCTCCTGTGGTAGGTGTTCGATCACTAAAAGACAAATAAGAAAACAATAATTCATGGCAAGTCATCTCAAATTTGTTTTGCACAAGTGTAAACAAATCAGGCTCTTTTTGGGGTAAGACCAGCGGAGGCTCAAATTTGAGATGCATTTTTTTGACCGCACTCCTTCAAAAACTTACTTTCAAGATAATCCTCGAGATAAAGCATGTTTATATTTGTATTTGATGTAGATTTTGAAAAAGTTTTTAGTGAACTTAATTGAATAAATTTATATTTTAGGAAAAATGTTACGATCTTTCCAGCTTTATTCTGCAATGACAGCTATGGAACTGCAATGTTTGACATATGTAATCTTAAGTGCCTAACACAAGTGAGTTGCTATAATATGCGAATCTTGTGGTTGGAAATAGGTGTGTGGAATTCGGATTTTAGATTTTTTTTTCGCAAGCAATCTTGGGAATATGCAAAATTCTCAAACCGTCTCCACAAGTTCTGATTTTCCGTTAATTTGGATACATTGTATTGGCATTTATTCCGCATAATGGTCGGAATAAATGCAACAATATTCAAAAATAAACAAACGTTTTTGGTCGTCTTACGGATATTAGAGTGAATGCCGGTTATTGAAGATATGTATATAAATATGTTTTCGAAAGCAAATACCGGAATTGAGGATAATCGAGTTGCAACTGTATGTATGAATTCAAACTAAATAATGCAATAAAATCAAATATTAAAAATATCTTCAAAATTTACCTTCCAGGTAATTAATAATAATAATTTATAATTAATAAATAAATTTATTATTCGTCCACAGACTTGATCCAAAAGCAGACGTTTTTCCTTATGAGTTTATAGTTGCATTATTATAGCAACTGATTGTCAAATATGTCACTTTGAACATTTCGCCCGGCAATGCATAACGTTGAAGAAAGTATTTGTTTGGATTTACATTAAATTTGAAAAAATTGTGTGACCATACGATGCGAAGGCGAGAACTTCAAAGTATTACATTAAAACTCTCCGAACTTAAAGAATATGAACACGCAAAGGCAGAAAGAATATCAGCGGAGAAGGGTGTAGATAAGTCATCCGAAGAAGAAGCAGGGACAAGTAAACCCATGGACAGCATTGCGACTTCTGCAGAGCCAAAGACTAAGGATGAAGTCAAGGAGAGAATCGGGATGACTATGTGAAATGTGATTCATATTATAATATATTACTATAGTTTATAACTTCACACAGAAGCCATGCATTTTGAATTTAATAAGTGGGTTGGAATACCTTTAATCAATTGGAACATAGCTCATATACATGTATTCTAAAAAGTGGATTTAGCTGCTGTTGCTAAACAGGATACACATGGAGCTGATGAAAACTTTTGTTCAAAACCGTGAAAAAATAAAAGCACGAAATGGAATCGAAGATCTGACTTTTTCACTTTTGGCGGTTCAGTTTTACTTTTCCCATGGTACGTACCGCAGAGTTTCAGTAGGTGTCAACGTTTTGACTTTTGGAGAATTGTCGAACAGGTGCCTCCCCAATAAAGTACCATTTATGTAATATTCAGCGTGAAATTGACTACGCAGCTGCTTGTGGACATTAATGAAAGGCTTCCGATTGTCATGGGCTCGGCATTAATAGTGAAATCGTTCGATGTCTAAAAAGTTAGCCAAAACGACTCAGTCTTATGAAATGTTGAATAAAATGTTAACAGGGACAGCACCAATATTCGCCTCAACTTTTTTTGTGTTCAAGTGTCACCAAAAATGTCCCTTCAGGTCATAGACTCATTTTTAGGTATTTTTATGGAAAATGGTTCTAGACAAATTTAAATGCGTGTTTATACTTGTATTTTACCGCTTTTTTGTTGCGGTCGTACATTGGTCTCACGCGGCCATCCGGTTTGCAGTAAATCCTAAGAATCCGCATACGCACTCAGACTCGGGTGTACGATACAACGGAGACTATTCGGAAGACATGGTCTCTCAGACAACTTCATCCTTTCCATCTGGGAAGGACTCACGTTGAAACACAGTGGACCCGTACGTCATAATTGGCCGGGCTATGTAGCAGATTATCATCGCCCTGAAATCAAGCTGGCTGCTGTAAGGTACAACAACGGCCTTTTAAGTTTGTGCGCGGATCCCATGGCACCATGTACAACGGGGTCCTGAACAGGATAGTTTCACACTTCAAGAAGTTAATAATCAACTTCCAGTCATCGCAAAATTGCTGAATTTGTTCGAAGTCGCGTTGCAACAAGGTATTTATTACTTTGGCTTTCGGACCTGATCTGTACGCTGCTAGATCGTCGGCGTTCGCAATTACGTGCAGCATTGAACCTATAAGATTTTCGGTGAATATAGAGAATACCACTGTCATGTTTAAGCAATCGTTTACTGGAGCCGAACCTGACGGTGTCGAGCTTTTTCTCCAAGTCAATCAGGCAAGCACACGTGCATTGATTTTTGTCTTTATCCATTCCCACAATTTCGACCATATCCATTCCGACCCCGGGTATGTAAAATTGTTTGAAATTTCTGATGCCGCGAAATGCTTTCCATTGCATCAGGATCGATTGATACACGTAAGAAAACATGGAAACAGGTGTGCGCGAGTCTTTGGTAAGCCTAATAGGGCCGCTGTGGCAGTTGGAAGATGGGTCATGAAATCCATCAGAACAGCCTTACTAACCACTGCTTAGATTTTGCGGTCAAAATCTTAGTGTTGTCGGATGCACCTCAAACTCTCAGGATCGATTAATACACGCACCAGCACATGCAAAACGGTGTGTGCACTTCGTTGGTGGGCCTAATAGGGCCGCTGTGGCAGTTGGAAGATGGGTCATGAAATCCATCAGAACAGCCTTACTAACCACTGCTTAGATTTTGCGGTCAAAATCTTAGTGTTGTCGGATGCACCTCAAACTCTCAGGATCGATTAATACACGCACCAGCACATGCAAAACGGTGTGTGCACTTCGTTGGTGGGCCTAATAGGGCCGCTGTGGCAGTTGGAAGATGGGTCATGAAATCCATCAGAACAGCCTTACTAACCACTGCTTAGATTTTGCGGTCAAAATCTCAATGTTGTCGGATGCACCTCAAACTCTCAGGATCGATTAATACACGCACCAGCACATGCAAAACGGTGTGCGCACTTCGTTGGTGGGCCTAATAGGGCCGCTGTGGCAGTTGGAAGATGGGTCATGAAATCCATCAGAACAGCCTTACTAACCACTGCTTAGATTTTGCGGTCAAAATCTTAGTGTTGTCGGATGCACCTCAAACTCTCAGGATCGATTAATACACGCACCAGCACATGCAAAACGGTGTGCGCACTTCGTTGGTGGGCCTAATAGGGCCGCTGTGGCAGTTGGAAGATGGGTCAAAATCTTAGTGTTGTCGGATGCACCGCAAACTCTCAGGATCGATTAATACACGCACCAGCACATGCAAAACGGTGTGCGCCCTTCGTTGGTGGGCCTAATAGGGCCGCTGTGGCAGTTGGAAGATGGGTCATGAAATCCATCAGAACAGTCTTACTAACCACTGCTTAGATTTTGCGGTCAAAATCTTAGTGTTGTCGGATGCACCGCAAACTCTCAGGATCGATTAATACACGCACCAGCACATGCAAAACGGTGTGCGCCCTTCGTTGGTGGGCCTAATAGGGCCGCTGTGGCAGTTGGAAGATGGGTCATGAAATCCATCAGAACAGCCTTACTAACCACTGCTTAGATTTTGCGGTCAAAATCTCAATGTTGTCGGATGCACCTCAAACTCTCAGGATCGATTAATACACGCACCAGCACATGCAAAACGGTGTGCGCACTTCGTTGGTGGGCCTAATAGGGCCGCTGTGGCAGTTGGAAGATGGGTCATGAAATCTATCAGAACAGCCTTACTAACCACTGCTTAGATTTTGCGGTCAAAATCTCAATGTTGTCGGATGCACCTCAAACTCTCAGGATCGATTAATACACGCACCAGCACATGCAAAACGGTGTGCGCACTTCGTTGGTGGGCCTAATAGGGCCGCTGTGGCAGTTGGAAGATGGGTCATGAAATCTATCAGAACAGCCTTACTAACCACTGCTTAGATTTTGCGGTCAAAATCTCAATGTTGTCGGATGCACCTCAAACTCTCAGGATCGATTAATACACGCACCAGCACATGCAAAACGGTGTGCGCACTTCGTTGGTGGGCCTAATAGGGCCGCTGTGGCAGTTGGAAGATGGGTCATGAAATCTATCAGAACAGCCTTACTAACCACTGCTTAGATTTTGCGGTCAAAATCTCAATGTTGTCGGATGCACCTCAAACTCTCAGGATCGATTAATACACGCACCAGCACATGCAAAACGGTGTGCGCCCTTCGTTGGTGGGCCTAATAGGGCCGCTGTGGCAGTTGGAAGATGGGTCATGAAATCCATCAGAACAGCCTTACTAACCACTGCTTAGATTTTGCGGTCAAAATCTCAATGTTGTCGGATGCACCTCAAACTCTCAGGATCGATTAATACACGCACCAGCACATGCAAAACGGTGTGCGCACTTCGTTGGTGGGCCTAATAGGGCCGCTGTGGCAGTTGGAAGATGGGTCATGAAATCCATCAGAACAGCCTTACTAACCACTGCTTAGATTTTGCGGTCAAAATCTCAATGTTGTCGGATGCACCTCAAACTCTCAGGATCGGTTAATACACGCACCAGCATATGCAAAACGGTGTGCGCACTTCGTTGGTGGGCCTAATAGGGCCGCTGTGGCAGTTGGAAGATGGGTCATGAAATCCATCAGAACAGCCTTACTAACCACTGCTTAGATTTTGCGGTCAAAATCTCAATGTTGTCGGATGCACCTCAAACTCTCAGGATCGATTAATACACGCACCAGCACATGCAAAACGGTGTGCGCACTTCGTTGGTGGGCCTAATAGGGCCGCTGTGGCAGTTGGAAGATGGGTCATGAAATCCATCAGAACAGCCTTACTAACCACTGCTTAGATTTTGCGGTCAAAATCTCAATTTTGTCGGATGCACCTCAAATTTTAAGGATCAATTAATACACACACCAGCACATGCAAAACGGTGTGCGCACTTCGTTGGTGGGCCTAATAGGGCCGCTGTGGCTGTTGGAAGATGGGTCATGAAATCCATCAGAACAGCCTTACTAACCACTGCTTAGATTTTGCGGTCAAAATCTCAATGTTGTCGGATGCACCTCAAACTCTCAGGATCGGTTAATACACGCACCAGCACATGCAAAACGGTGTGCGCACTTCGTTGGTGGGCCTAATAGGGCCGCTGTGGCAGTTGGAAGATGGGTCATGAAATCCATCAGAACAGTCTTACTAACCACTGCTTAGATTTTGCGGTCAAAATCTCAATGTTGTCGGATGCACCTCAAACTCTCAGGATCGATTAATACACGCACCAGCACATGCAAAACGGTGTGCGCCCTTCGTTGGTGGGCCTAATAGGGCCGCTGTGGCAGTTGGAAGATGGGTCATGAAATCCATCAGAACAGCCTTACTAACCACTGCTTAGATTTTGAGGTCAAAATCTCAATTTTGTCGGATGCACCACAAACTCTCAGGATCAATTAATACACACACCAGCACATGCAAAACGGTGTGCGCACTTCGTTGGTGGGCCTAATAGGGCCGCTGTGGCAGTTGGAAGATGGGTCATGAAATCCATCAGAACAGCCTTACTAACCACTGCTTAGATTTTGAGGTCAAAATCTCAATTTTGTCGGATGCACCACAAACTCTCAGGATCGATTAATACACACACCAGCACATGCAAAACGGTGTGCGCACTTCGTTGGTGGGCCTAATAGGGCCACTGTGGCAGTTGGAAGATGGGTCATGAAATCCATCAGAACAGCCTTACTAACCACTGCTTAGATTTTGCGGTCAAAATCTCAATGTTGTCGGATGCACCACAAGCTCTCAGGATCGATTAATACACGCACCAGCACATGCAAAACGGTGTGCGCACTTCGTTGGTGGGCCTAATAGGGCCACTGTGGCAGTTGGAAGATGGGTCATGAAATCCATCAGAACAGCCTTACTAACCACTGCTTAGATTTTGAGGTCAAAATCTCAATTTTGTCGGATGCACCACAAACTCTCAGGATCAATTAATACACACACCAGCACATGCAAAACGGTGTGCGCACTTCGTTGGTGGGCCTAATAGGGCCGCTGTGGCAGTTGGAAGATGGGTCATGAAATCCATCAGAACAGTCTTACTAACCACTGCTTAGATTTTGCGGTCAAAATCTCAATGTTGTCGGATGCACCTCAAACTCTCAGGATCGATTAATACACGCACCAGCACATGCAAAACGGTGTGCGCCCTTCGTTGGTGGGCCTAATAGGGCCGCTGTGGCAGTTGGAAGATGGGTCATGAAATCCATCAGAACAGCCTTACTAACCACTGCTTAGATTTTGCGGTCAAAGTCTCAATGATGTCGGATGCACCTCAAACTCTCAGGATCGATTAATACACACACCAGCACATGCAAAACAGTGTGCGCACTTCGTTGGTGGGCCTAATAGGGCCGCTGTGGCAGTTGGAAGATGGGTCATGAAATCCATCAGAACAGCCTTACTAACCACTGCTTAGATTTTGAGGTCAAAATCTCAATTTTGTCGGATGCACCACAAACTCTCAGGATCAATTAATACACACACCAGCACATGCAAAACGGTGTGCGCACTTCGTTGGTGGGCCTAATAGGGCCGCTGTGGCAGTTGGAAGATGGGTCATGAAATCCATCAGAACAGTCTTACTAACCACTGCTTAGATTTTGCGGTCAAAATCTCAATGTTGTCGGATGCACCTCAAACTCTCAGGATCGATTAATACACGCACCAGCACATGCAAAACGGTGTGCGCCCTTCGTTGGTGGGCCTAATAGGGCCGCTGTGGCAGTTGGAAGATGGGTCATGAAATCCATCAGAACAGCCTTACTAACCACTGCTTAGATTTTGCGGTCAAAGTCTCAATGATGTCGGATGCACCTCAAACTCTCAGGATCGATTAATACACGCACCAGCACATGCAAAACAGTGTGCGCACTTCGTTGGTGGGCCTAATAGGGCCGCTGTGGCAGTTGGAAGATGGGTCATGAAATCCATCAGAACAGCCTTACTAACCACTGCTTAGATTTTGCGGTCAAAGTCTCAATGATGTCGGATGCACCTCAAACTCTCAGGATCGATTAATACACACACCAGCACATGCAAAACAGTGTGCGCACTTCGTTGGTGGGCCTAATAGGGCCGCTGTGGCAGTTGGAAGATGGGTCATGAAATCCATCAGAACAGCCTTACTAACCACTGCTTAGATTTTGCGGTCAAAATCTCAATGTTGTCGGATGCACCTCAAACTCTCAGGATCGATTAATACACGCACCAGCACATGCAAAACGGTGTGCGCACTTCGTTGGTGGGCCTAATAGGGCCGCTGTGGCAGTTGGAAGATGGGTCATGAAATCCATCAGAACAGCCTTACTAACCACTGCTTAGATTTTGAGGTCAAAATCTCAATTTTGTCGGATGCACCACAAACTCTCAGGATCGATTAATACACGCACCAGCACATGCAAAACGGTGTGCGCACTTCGTTGGTGGGCCTAATAGGGCCACTGTGGCAGTTGGAAGATGGGTCATGAAATCCATCAGAACAGCCTTACTAACCACTGCTTAGATTTTGAGGTCAAAATCTCAATTTTGTCGGATGCACCACAAACTCTCAGGATCAATTAATACACACACCAGCACATGCAAAACGGTGTGCGCACTTCGTTGGTGGGCCTAATAGGGCCGCTGTGGCAGTTGGAAGATGGGTCATGAAATCCATCAGAACAGCCTTACTAACCACTGCTTAGATTTTGCGGTCAAAATCTCAATGTTGTCGGATGCACCTCAAACTCTCAGGATCGATTAATACACGCACCAGCACATGCAAAACGGTGTGCGCCCTTCGTTGGTGGGCCTAATAGGGCCGCTGTGGCAGTTGGAAGATGGGTCATGAAATCCATCAGAACAGCCTTACTAACCACTGCTTAGATTTTGCGGTCAAAATCTCAATGTTGTCGGATGCACCTCAAACTCTCAGGATCGATTAATACACGCACCAGCACATGCAAAACGGTGTGCGCCCTTCGTTGGTGGGCCTAATAGGGCCGCTGTGGCAGTTGGAAGATGGGTCATGAAATCCATCAGAACAGCCTTACTAACCACTGCTTAGATTTTGCGGTCAAAATCTTAGTGTTGTCGGATGCACCGCAAACTCTCAGGATCGATTAATACACGCACCAGCACATGCAAAACGGTGTGCGCCCTTCGTTGGTGGGCCTAATAGGGCCGCTGTGGCAGTTGGAAGATGGGTCATGAAATCCATCAGAACAGCCTTACTAACCACTGCTTAGATTTTGCGGTCAAAATCTCAATGTTGTCGGATGCACCTCAAACTCTCAGGATCGATTAATACACGCACCAGCACATGCAAAACGGTGTGCGCACTTCGTTGGTGGGCCTAATAGGGCCGCTGTGGCAGTTGGAAGATGGGTCATGAAATCTATCAGAACAGCCTTACTAACCACTGCTTAGATTTTGCGGTCAAAATCTCAATGTTGTCGGATGCACCTCAAACTCTCAGGATCGATTAATACACGCACCAGCACATGCAAAACGGTGTGCGCACTTCGTTGGTGGGCCTAATAGGGCCGCTGTGGCAGTTGGAAGATGGGTCATGAAATCTATCAGAACAGCCTTACTAACCACTGCTTAGATTTTGCGGTCAAAATCTCAATGTTGTCGGATGCACCTCAAACTCTCAGGATCGATTAATACACGCACCAGCACATGCAAAACGGTGTGCGCCCTTCGTTGGTGGGCCTAATAGGGCCGCTGTGGCAGTTGGAAGATGGGTCATGAAATCTATCAGAACAGCCTTACTAACCACTGCTTAGATTTTGCGGTCAAAATCTCAATGTTGTCGGATGCACCTCAAACTCTCAGGATCGATTAATACACGCACCAGCACATGCAAAACGGTGTGCGCACTTCGTTGGTGGGCCTAATAGGGCCGCTGTGGCAGTTGGAAGATGGGTCATGAAATCCATCAGAACAGCCTTACTAACCATTGCTTAGATTTTGCGGTCAAAATCTCAATGTTGTCGGATGCACCTCAAACTCTCAGGATCGGTTAATACACGCACCAGCATATGCAAAACGGTGTGCGCACTTCGTTGGTGGGCCTAATAGGGCCGCTGTGGCAGTTGGAAGATGGGTCATGAAATCCATCAGAACAGCCTTACTAACCACTGCTTAGATTTTGCGGTCAAAATCTCAATGTTGTCGGATGCACCTCAAACTCTCAGGATCGGTTAATACACGCACCAGCATATGCAAAACGGTGTGCGCACTTCGTTGGTGGGCCTAATAGGGCCGCTGTGGCAGTTGGAAGATGGGTCATGAAATCCATCAGAACAGCCTTACTAACCACTGCTTAGATTTTGCGGTCAAAATCTCAATTTTGTCGGATGCACCTCAAATTTTAAAGATCAATTAATACACACACCAGCACATGCAAAACGGTGTGCGCACTTCGTTGGTGGGCCTAATAGGGCCGCTGTGGCAGTTGGAAGATGGGTCATGAAATCTATCAGAACAGCCTTACTAACCACTGCTTAGATTTTGAGGTCAAAATCTCAATGTTGTCGGATGCACCTCAAACTCTCAGGATCGATTAATACACGCACCAGCACATGCAAAACGGTGTGCGCACTTCGTTGGTGGGCCTAATAGGGCCGCTGTGGCAGTTGGAAGATGGGTCATGAAATCCATCAGAACAGCCTTAATAACCACTGCTTAGATTTTGCGGTCAAAATCTCAATGTTGTCGGATGCACCTCAAACTCTCAGGATCGGTTAATACATGCACCAGCACATGCAAAACGGTGTGCGCACTTCGTTGGTGGGCCTAATAGGGCCGCTGTGGCAGTTGGAAGATGGGTCATGAAATCCATCAGAACAGCCTTACTAACCACTGCTTAGATTTTGCGGTCAAAATCTCAATTTTGTCGGATGCACCTCAAATTTTAAGGATCAATTAATACACACACCAGCACATGCAAAACGGTGTGCGCACTTCGTTGGTGGGCCTAATAGGGCCGCTGTGGCTGTTGGAAGATGGGTCATGAAATCCATCAGAACAGCCTTACTAACCACTGCTTAGATTTTGCGGTCAAAATCTCAATGTTGTCGGATGCACCTCAAACTCTCAGGATCGGTTAATACACGCACCAGCACATGCAAAACGGTGTGCGCACTTCGTTGGTGGGCCTAATAGGGCCGCTGTGGCAGTTGGAAGATGGGTCATGAAATCCATCAGAACAGTCTTACTAACCACTGCTTAGATTTTGCGGTCAAAATCTCAATGTTGTCGGATGCACCTCAAACTCTCAGGATCGATTAATACACGCACCAGCACATGCAAAACGGTGTGCGCCCTTCGTTGGTGGGCCTAATAGGGCCGCTGTGGCAGTTGGAAGATGGGTCATGAAATCCATCAGAACAGCCTTACTAACCACTGCTTAGATTTTGCGGTCAAAGTCTCAATGATGTCGGATGCACCTCAAACTCTCAGGATCGATTAATACACACACCAGCACATGCAAAACAGTGTGCGCACTTCGTTGGTGGGCCTAATAGGGCCGCTGTGGCAGTTGGAAGATGGGTCATGAAATCCATCAGAACAGCCTTACTAACCACTGCTTAGATTTTGAGGTCAAAATCTCAATTTTGTCGGATGCACCACAAACTCTCAGGATCAATTAATACACACACCAGCACATGCAAAACGGTGTGCGCACTTCGTTGGTGGGCCTAATAGGGCCGCTGTGGCAGTTGGAAGATGGGTCATGAAATCCATCAGAACAGCCTTACTAACCACTGCTTAGATTTTGAGGTCAAAATCTCAATTTTGTCGGATGCACCACAAACTCTCAGGATCGATTAATACACGCACCAGCACATGCAAAACAGTGTGCGCACTTCGTTGGTGGGCCTAATAGGGCCACTGTGGCAGTTGGAAGATGGGTCATGAAATCCATCAGAACAGCCTTACTAACCACTGCTTAGATTTTGAGGTCAAAATCTCAATTTTGTCGGATGCACCACAAACTCTCAGGATCGATTAATACACGCACCAGCACATGCAAAACGGTGTGCGCACTTCGTTGGTGGGCCTAATAGGGCCACTGTGGCAGTTGGAAGATGGGTCATGAAATCCATCAGAACAGCCTTACTAACCACTGCTTAGATTTTGAGGTCAAAATCTCAATTTTGTCGGATGCACCACAAACTCTCAGGATCAATTAATACACACACCAGCACATGCAAAACGGTGTGCGCACTTCGTTGGTGGGCCTAATAGGGCCGCTGTGGCAGTTGGAAGATGGGTCATGAAATCCATCAGAACAGTCTTACTAACCACTGCTTAGATTTTGCGGTCAAAATCTCAATGTTGTCGGATGCACCTCAAACTCTCAGGATCGATTAATACACGCACCAGCACATGCAAAACGGTGTGCGCCCTTCGTTGGTGGGCCTAATAGGGCCGCTGTGGCAGTTGGAAGATGGGTCATGAAATCCATCAGAACAGCCTTACTAACCACTGCTTAGATTTTGCGGTCAAAGTCTCAATGATGTCGGATGCACCTCAAACTCTCAGGATCGATTAATACACACACCAGCACATGCAAAACAGTGTGCGCACTTCGTTGGTGGGCCTAATGGGGCCGCTGTGGCAGTTGGAAGATGGGTCATGAAATCCATCAGAACAGCCTTACTAACCACTGCTTAGATTTTGAGGTCAAAATCTCAATTTTGTCGGATGCACCACAAACTCTCAGGATCAATTAATACACACACCAGCACATGCAAAACGGTGTGCGCACTTCGTTGGTGGGCCTAATAGGGCCGCTGTGGCAGTTGGAAGATGGGTCATGAAATCCATCAGAACAGCCTTACTAACCACTGCTTAGATTTTGCGGTCAAAGTCTCAATGATGTCGGATGCACCTCAAACTCTCAGGATCGATTAATACACACACCAGCACATGCAAAACAGTGTGCGCACTTCGTTGGTGGGCCTAATAGGGCCGCTGTGGCAGTTGGAAGATGGGTCATGAAATCCATCAGAACAGCCTTACTAACCACTGCTTAGATTTTGAGGTCAAAATCTCAATTTTGTCGGATGCACCACAAACTCTCAGGATCGATTAATACACGCACCAGCACATGCAAAACGGTGTGCGCACTTCGTTGGTGGGCCTAATAGGGCCGCTGTGGCAGTTGGAAGATGGGTCATGAAATCCATCAGAACAGCCTTACTAACCACTGCTTAGATTTTGAGGTCAAAATCTCAATTTTGTCGGATGCACCACAAACTCTCAGGATCGATTAATACACGCACCAGCACATGCAAAACGGTGTGCGCACTTCGTTGGTGGGCCTAATAGGGCCGCTGTGGCAGTTGGAAGATGGGTCATGAAATCCATCAGAACAGCCTTACTAACCACTGCTTAGATTTTGCGGGCAAAATCTCAATGTTGTCGGATGCACCTCAAACTCTCAGGATCGATTAATACACACACCAGCACATGCAAAACGGTGTGCGCACTTCGTTGGTGGGCCTAATAGGGCCGCTGTGGCAGTTGGAAGATGGGTCATGAAATCCATCAGAACAGCCTTACTAACCACTGCTTAGATTTTGCGGTCAAAATCTCAATGTTGTCGGATGCACCTCAAACTCTCAGGATCGATTAATACACGCACCAGCACATGCAAAACGGTGTGCGCACTTCGTTGGTGGGCCTAATAGGGCCGCTGTGGCAGTTGGAAGATGGGTCATGAAATCCATCAGAACAGCCTTACTAACCACTGCTTAGATTTTGCGGTCAAAATCTCAATGTTGTCGGATGCACCTCAAACTCTCAGGATCGATTAATACACACACCAGCACATGCAAAACGGTGTGCGCACTTCGTTGGTGGGCCTAATGGGGCCGCTGTGGCAGTTGGAAGATATGTCATGAAATCCATCAGAACAGCCTTAGTAACCACTGCTTAGATTTTGCGGTCAAAATCTTAGTGTTGTCGGATGCACCGCAAACTCTCAGGATCGATTAATACACGCACCAGCACATGCAAAACGGTGTGCGCACTTCGTTGGTGGGCCTAATAGGGCCGCTGTGGCAGTTGGAAGATGGGTCATGAAATCCATCAGAACAGCCTTACTAACCACTGCTTAGATTTTGCGGGCAAAATCTCAATGTTGTCGGATGCACCTCAAACTCTCAGGATCGATTAATACACACACCAGCACATGCAAAACGGTGTGCGCACTTCGTTGGTGGGCCTAATAGGGCCGCTGTGGCAGTTGGAAGATGGGTCATGAAATCCATCAGAACAGCCTTACTAACCACTGCTTAGATTTTGCGGTCAAAATCTCAATGTTGTCGGATGCACCTCAAACTCTCAGGATCGATTAATACACACACCAGCACATGCAAAACGGTGTGCGCACTTCGTTGGTGGGCCTAATAGGGCCGCTGTGGCAGTTGGAAGATGGGTCATGAAATCCATCAGAACAGCCTTACTAACCACTGCTTAGATTTTGCGGTCAAAATCTCAATGTTGTCGGATGCACCTCAAACTCTCAGGATCGATTAATACACACACCAGCACATGCAAAACGGTGTGCGCACTTCGTTGGTGGGCCTAATAGGGCCGCTGTGGCAGTTGGAAGATGGGTCATGAAATCCATCAGAACAGCCTTACTAACCACTGCTTAGATTTTGAGGTCAAAATCTCAATTTTGTCGGATGCACCACAAACTCTCAGGATCGATTAATACACGCACCAGCACATGCAAAACGGTGTGCGCACTTCGTTGGTGGGCCTAATAGGGCCACTGTGGCAGTTGGAAGATGGGTCATGAAATCCATCAGAACAGCCTTACTAACCACTGCTTAGATTTTGAGGTCAAAATCTCAATTTTGTCGGATGCACCACAAACTCTCAGGATCGATTAATACACGCACCAGCACATGCAAAACGGTGTGCGCACTTCGTTGGTGGGCCTAATAGGGCCACTGTGGCAGTTGGAAGATGGGTCATGAAATCCATCAGAACAGCCTTACTAACCACTGCTTAGATTTTGAGGTCAAAATCTCAATTTTGTCGGATGCACCACAAACTCTCAGGATCGATTAATACACACACCAGCACATGCAAAACGGTGTGCGCACTTCGTTGGTGGGCCTAATAGGGCCGCTGTGGCAGTTGGAAGATGGGTCATGAAATCCATCAGAACAGTCTTACTAACCACTGCTTAGATTTTGCGGTCAAAATCTCAATGTTGTCGGATGCACCTCAAACTCTCAGGATCGATTAATACACGCACCAGCACATGCAAAACGGTGTGCGCCCTTCGTTGGTGGGCCTAATAGGGCCGCTGTGGCAGTTGGAAGATGGGTCATGAAATCCATCAGAACAGCCTTACTAACCACTGCTTAGATTTTGCGGGCAAAATCTCAATGTTGTCGGATGCACCTCAAACTCTCAGGATCGATTAATACACACACCAGCACATGCAAAACGGTGTGCGCACTTCGTTGGTGGGCCTAATAGGGCCGCTGTGGCAGTTGGAAGATGGGTCATGAAATCCATCAGAACAGCCTTACTAACCACTGCTTAGATTTTGCGGTCAAAATCTCAATGTTGTCGGATGCACCTCAAACTCTCAGGATCGATTAATACACACACCAGCACATGCAAAACGGTGTGCGCACTTCGTTGGTGGGCCTAATAGGGCCGCTGTGGCAGTTGGAAGATGGGTCATGAAATCCATCAGAACAGCCTTACTAACCACTGCTTAGATTTTGAGGTCAAAATCTCAATTTTGTCGGATGCACCACAAACTCTCAGGATCAATTAATACACACACCAGCACATGCAAAACGGTGTGCGCACTTCGTTGGTGGGCCTAATAGGGCCGCTGTGGCAGTTGGAAGATGGGTCATGAAATCCATCAGAACAGCCTTACTAACCACTGCTTAGATTTTGAGGTCAAAATCTCAATTTTGTCGGATGCACCACAAACTCTCAGGATCGATTAATACACGCACCAGCACATGCAAAACGGTGTGCGCACTTCGTTGGTGGGCCTAATAGGGCCACTGTGGCAGTTGGAAGATGGGTCATGAAATCCATCAGAACAGCCTTACTAACCACTGCTTAGATTTTGAGGTCAAAATCTCAATTTTGTCGGATGCACCACAAACTCTCAGGATCGATTAATACACGCACCAGCACATGCAAAACGGTGTGCGCACTTCGTTGGTGGGCCTAATAGGGCCGCTGTGGCAGTTGGAAGATGGGTCATGAAATCCATCAGAACAGCCTTACTAACCACTGCTTAGATTTTGCGGTCAAAATCTCAATTTTGTCGGATGCACCTCAAATTTTAAAGATCAATTAATACACACACCAGCACATGCAAAACGGTGTGCGCACTTCGTTGGTGGGCCTAATAGGGCCGCTGTGGCAGTTGGAAGATGGGTCATGAAATCCATCAGAACAGCCTTACTAACCACTGCTTAGATTTTGCGGGCAAAATCTCAATGTTGTCGGATGCACCTCAAACTCTCAGGATCGATTAATACACACACCAGCACATGCAAAACGGTGTGCGCACTTCGTTGGTGGGCCTAATAGGGCCGCTGTGGCAGTTGGAAGATGGGTCATGAAATCCATCAGAACAGCCTTACTAACCACTGCTTAGATTTTGCGGTCAAAATCTCAATGTTGTCGGATGCACCTCAAACTCTCAGGATCGATTAATACACACACCAGCACATGCAAAACGGTGTGCGCACTTCGTTGGTGGGCCTAATAGGGCCGCTGTGGCAGTTGGAAGATGGGTCATGAAATCCATCAGAACAGCCTTACTAACCACTGCTTAGATTTTGAGGTCAAAATCTCAATTTTGTCGGATGCACCACAAACTCTCAGGATCAATTAATACACACACCAGCACATGCAAAACGGTGTGCGCACTTCGTTGGTGGGCCTAATAGGGCCGCTGTGGCAGTTGGAAGATGGGTCATGAAATCCATCAGAACAGCCTTACTAACCACTGCTTAGATTTTGAGGTCAAAATCTCAATTTTGTCGGATGCACCACAAACTCTCAGGATCGATTAATACACACACCAGCACATGCAAAACGGTGTGCGCACTTCGTTGGTGGGCCTAATAGGGCCACTGTGGCAGTTGGAAGATGGGTCATGAAATCCATCAGAACAGCCTTACTAACCACTGCTTAGATTTTGAGGTCAAAATCTCAATTTTGTCGGATGCACCACAAACTCTCAGGATCGATTAATACACGCACCAGCACATGCAAAACGGTGTGCGCACTTCGTTGGTGGGCCTAATAGGGCCACTGTGGCAGTTGGAAGATGGGTCATGAAATCCATCAGAACAGCCTTACTAACCACTGCTTAGATTTTGAGGTCAAAATCTCAATTTTGTCGGATGCACCACAAACTCTCAGGATCAATTAATACACACACCAGCACATGCAAAACGGTGTGCGCACTTCGTTGGTGGGCCTAATAGGGCCGCTGTGGCAGTTGGAAGATGGGTCATGAAATCCATCAGAACAGCCTTACTAACCACTGCTTAGATTTTGAGGTCAAAATCTCAATTTTGTCGGATGCACCACAAACTCTCAGGATCGATTAATACACGCACCAGCACATGCAAAACGGTGTGCGCACTTCGTTGGTGGGCCTAATAGGGCCGCTGTGGCAGTTGGAAGATGGGTCATGAAATCCATCAGAACAGTCTTACTAACCACTGCTTAGATTTTGCGGTCAAAATCTCAATGTTGTCGGATGCACCTCAAACTCTCAGGATCGATTAATACACGCACCAGCACATGCAAAACGGTGTGCGCCCTTCGTTGGTGGGCCTAATAGGGCCGCTGTGGCAGTTGGAAGATGGGTCATGAAATCCATCAGAACAGCCTTACTAACCACTGCTTAGATTTTGCGGGCAAAATCTCAATGTTGTCGGATGCACCTCAAACTCTCAGGATCGATTAATACACACACCAGCACATGCAAAACGGTGTGCGCACTTCGTTGGTGGGCCTAATAGGGCCGCTGTGGCAGTTGGAAGATGGGTCATGAAATCCATCAGAACAGCCTTACTAACCACTGCTTAGATTTTGCGGTCAAAATCTCAATGTTGTCGGATGCACCTCAAACTCTCAGGATCGATTAATACACACACCAGCACATGCAAAACGGTGTGCGCACTTCGTTGGTGGGCCTAATAGGGCCGCTGTGGCAGTTGGAAGATGGGTCATGAAATCCATCAGAACAGCCTTACTAACCACTGCTTAGATTTTGCGGTCAAAATCTCAATGTTGTCGGATGCACCTCAAACTCTCAGGATCGATTAATACACACACCAGCACATGCAAAACGGTGTGCGCACTTCGTTGGTGGGCCTAATAGGGCCGCTGTGGCAGTTGGAAGATGGGTCATGAAATCCATCAGAACAGCCTTACTAACCACTGCTTAGATTTTGAGGTCAAAATCTCAATTTTGTCGGATGCACCACAAACTCTCAGGATCAATTAATACACACACCAGCACATGCAAAACGGTGTGCGCACTTCGTTGGTGGGCCTAATAGGGCCGCTGTGGCAGTTGGAAGATGGGTCATGAAATCCATCAGAACAGCCTTACTAACCACTGCTTAGATTTTGAGGTCAAAATCTCAATTTTGTCGGATGCACCACAAACTCTCAGGATCGATTAATACACGCACCAGCACATGCAAAACGGTGTGCGCACTTCGTTGGTGGGCCTAATAGGGCCACTGTGGCAGTTGGAAGATGGGTCATGAAATCCATCAGAACAGCCTTACTAACCACTGCTTAGATTTTGAGGTCAAAATCTCAATTTTGTCGGATGCACCACAAACTCTCAGGATCGATTAATACACGCACCAGCACATGCAAAACGGTGTGCGCACTTCGTTGCTGGGCCTAATAGGGCCACTGTGGCAGTTGGAAGATGGGTCATGAAATCCATCAGAACAGCCTTACTAACCACTGCTTAGATTTTGAGGTCAAAATCTCAATTTTGTCGGATGCACCACAAACTCTCAGGATCAATTAATACACACACCAGCACATGCAAAACGGTGTGCGCACTTCGTTGGTGGGCCTAATAGGGCCGCTGTGGCAGTTGGAAGATGGGTCATGAAATCCATCAGAACAGTCTTACTAACCACTGCTTAGATTTTGCGGTCAAAATCTCAATGTTGTCGGATGCACCTCAAACTCTCAGGATCGATTAATACACACACCAGCACATGCAAAACAGTGTGCGCACTTCGTTGGTGGGCCTAATAGGGCCGCTGTGGCAGTTGGAAGATGGGTCATGAAATCCATCAGAACAGCCTTACTAACCACTGCTTAGATTTTGAGGTCAAAATCTCAATTTTGTCGGATGCACCACAAACTCTCAGGATCGATTAATACACGCACCAGCACATGCAAAACGGTGTGCGCATTTCGTTGGTGGGCCTAATAGGGCCGCTGTGGCAGTTGGAAGATGGGTCATGAAATCCATCAGAACAGCCTTACTAACCACTGCTTAGATTTTGAGGTCAAAATCTCAATTTTGTCGGATGCACCACAAACTCTCAGGATCAATTAATACACACACCAGCACATGCAAAACGGTGTGCGCACTTCGTTGGTGGGCCTAATAGGGCCGCTGTGGCAGTTGGAAGATGGGTCATGAAATCCATCAGAACAGCCTTACTAACCACTGCTTAGATTTTGCGGGCAAAATCTCAATGTTGTCGGATGCACCTCAAACTCTCAGGATCGATTAATACACACACCAGCACATGCAAAACGGTGTGCGCACTTCGTTGGTGGGCCTAATAGGGCCGCTGTGGCAGTTGGAAGATGGGTCATGAAATCCATCAGAACAGCCTTACTAACCACTGCTTAGATTTTGCGGTCAAAATCTCAATGTTGTCGGATGCACCTCAAACTCTCAGGATCGATTAATACACACACCAGCACATGCAAAACGGTGTGCGCACTTCGTTGGTGGGCCTAATAGGGCCGCTGTGGCAGTTGGAAGATGGGTCATGAAATCCATCAGAACAGCCTTACTAACCACTGCTTAGATTTTGAGGTCAAAATCTCAATTTTGTCGGATGCACCACAAACTCTCAGGATCAATTAATACACACACCAGCACATGCAAAACGGTGTGCGCACTTCGTTGGTGGGCCTAATAGGGCCGCTGTGGCAGTTGGAAGATGGGTCATGAAATCCATCAGAACAGCCTTACTAACCACTGCTTAGATTTTGCGGGCAAAATCTCAATGTTGTCGGATGCACCTCAAACTCTCAGGATCGATTAATACACACACCAGCACATGCAAAACGGTGTGCGCACTTCGTTGGTGGGCCTAATAGGGCCGCTGTGGCAGTTGGAAGATGGGTCATGAAATCCATCAGAACAGCCTTACTAACCACTGCTTAGATTTTTCGGTCAAAATCTCAATTTTGTCGGATGCACCTCTAACTCTCAGGATCAATTAATACACACACCAGCACATGCAAAACGGTGTGCGCACTTCGTTGGTGGGCCTAATAGGGCCGCTGTGGCAGTTGGAAGATGGGTCATGAAATCCATCAGAACAGCCTTACTAACCACTGCTTAGATTTTGCGGTCAAAATCTCAATGTTGTCGGATGCACCTCAAACTCTCAGGATCGATTAATACACACACCAGCACATGCAAAACGGTGTGCGCACTTCGTTGGTGGGCCTAATAGGGCCGCTGTGGCAGTTGGAAGATGGGTCATGAAATCCATCAGAACAGCCTTACTAACCACTGCTTAGATTTTTCGGTCAAAATCTCAATTTTGTCGGATGCACCTCTAACTCTCAGGATCAATTAATACACACACCAGCACATGCAAAACGGTGTGCGCACTTCGTTGGTGGGCCTAATAGGGCCGCTGTGGCTGTTGGAAGATGGGTCATGAAATCCATCAGAACAGCCTTACTAACCACTGCTTAGATTTTGCGGTCAAAATCTCAATGTTGTCGGATGCACCTCAAACTCTCAGGATCGATTAATACACGCACCAGCACATGCAAAACGGTGTGCGCACTTCGTTGGTGGGCCTAATAGGGCCGCTGTGGCAGTTGGAAGATGGGTCATGAAATCCATCAGAACAGCCTTACTAACCACTGCTTAGATTTTGCGGTCAAAATCTCAATGTTGTCGGATGCACCTCAAACTCTCAGGATCGATTAATACACACACCCGCACATGCAAAACGGTGTGCGCACTTCGTTGGTGGGCCTAATAGGGCCGCTGTGGCAGTTGGAAGATGGGTCATGAAATCCATCAGAACAGCCTTACTAACCACTGCTTAGATTTTGAGGTCAAAATCTCAATTTTGTCGGATGCACCACAAACTCTCAGGATCAATTAATACACACACCAGCACATGCAAAACGGTGTGCGCAC
This sequence comes from Eristalis arbustorum, assembly GCA_916610145.1. NCBI lineage: Eukaryota > Metazoa > Arthropoda > Insecta > Diptera > Syrphidae > Eristalis > Eristalis arbustorum. The sequence continues at coordinate 50,096,586 of OU744320.1, read as the reverse complement.
TTCGTTGGTGGGCCTAATAGGGCCGCTGTGGCAGTTGGAAGATGGGTCATGAAATCCATCAGAACAGCCTTACTAACCACTGCTTAGATTTTGAGGTCAAAATCTCAATTTTGTCGGATGCACCACAAACTCTCAGGATCAATTAATACACACACCAGCACATGCAAAACGGTGTGCGCACTTCGTTGGTGGGCCTAATAGGGCCGCTGTGGCAGTTGGAAGATGGGTCATGAAATCCATCAGAACAGCCTTACTAACCACTGCTTAGATTTTGCGGGCAAAATCTCAATGTTGTCGGATGCACCTCAAACTCTCAGGATCGATTAATACACACACCAGCACATGCAAAACGGTGTGCGCACTTCGTTGGTGGGCCTAATAGGGCCGCTGTGGCAGTTGGAAGATGGGTCATGAAATCCATCAGAACAGCCTTACTAACCACTGCTTAGATTTTGCGGGCAAAATCTCAATGTTGTCGGATGCACCTCAAACTCTCAGGATCGATTAATACACACACCAGCACATGCAAAACGGTGTGCGCACTTCGTTGGTGGGCCTAATAGGGCCGCTGTGGCAGTTGGAAGATGGGTCATGAAATCCATCAGAACAGCCTTACTAACCACTGCTTAGATTTTTCGGTCAAAATCTCAATTTTGTCGGATGCACCTCTAACTCTCAGGATCAATTAATACACACACCAGCACATGCAAAACGGTGTGCGCACTTCGTTGGTGGGCCTAATAGGGCCGCTGTGGCAGTTGGAAGATGGGTCATGAAATCCATCAGAACAGCCTTACTAACCACTGCTTAGATTTTGAGGTCAAAATCTCAATTTTGTCGGATGCACCACAAACTCTCAGGATCAATTAATACACACACCAGCACATGCAAAACGGTGTGCGCACTTCGTTGGTGGGCCTAATAGGGCCGCTGTGGCAGTTGGAAGATGGGTCATGAAATCCATCAGAACAGCCTTACTAACCACTGCTTAGATTTTGAGGTCAAAATCTCAATGTTGTCGGATGCACCTCAAACTCTCAGGATCGATTAATACACGCACCAGCACATGCAAAACGGTGTGCGCACTTCGTTGGTGGGCCTAATAGGGCCGCTGTGGCAGTTGGAAGATGGGTCATGAAATCCATCAGAACAGCCTTACTAACCACTGCTTAGATTTTGCGGTCAAAATCTCAATGTTGTCGGATGCACCTCAAACTCTCAGGATCGATTAATACACACACCAGCACATGCAAAACGGTGTGCGCACTTCGTTGGTGGGCCTAATAGGGCCGCTGTGGCAGTTGGAAGATGGGTCATGAAATCCATCAGAACAGCCTTACTAACCACTGCTTAGATTTTGAGGTCAAAATCTCAATTTTGTCGGATGCACCACAAACTCTCAGGATCAATTAATACACACACCAGCACATGCAAAACGGTGTGCGCACTTCGTTGGTGGGCCTAATAGGGCCTGTGGCAGTTGGAAGATGGGTCATGAAATCCATCAGAACAGCCTTACTAACCACTGCTTAGATTTTGAGGTCAAAATCTCAATTTTGTCGGATGCACCACAAACTCTCAGGATCAATTAATACACACACCAGCACATGCAAAACGGTGTGCGCACTTCGTTGGTGGGCCTAATAGGGCCGCTGTGGCAGTTGGAAGATGGGTCATGAAATCCATCAGAACAGCCTTACTAACCACTGCTTAGATTTTGCGGGCAAAATCTCAATGTTGTCGGATGCACCTCAAACTCTCAGGATCGATTAATACACACACCAGCACATGCAAAACGGTGTGCGCACTTCGTTGGTGGGCCTAATAGGGCCGCTGTGGCAGTTGGAAGATGGGTCATGAAATCCATCAGAACAGCCTTACTAACCACTGCTTAGATTTTGCGGGCAAAATCTCAATGTTGTCGGATGCACCTCAAACTCTCAGGATCGATTAATACACACACCAGCACATGCAAAACGGTGTGCGCACTTCGTTGGTGGGCCTAATAGGGCCGCTGTGGCAGTTGGAAGATGGGTCATGAAATCCATCAGAACAGCCTTACTAACCACTGCTTAGATTTTGAGGTCAAAATCTCAATTTTGTCGGATGCACCACAAACTCTCAGGATCAATTAATACACACACCAGCACATGCAAAACGGTGTGCGCACTTCGTTGGTGGGCCTAATAGGGCCGCTGTGGCAGTTGGAAGATGGGTCATGAAATCCATCAGAACAGCCTTACTAACCACTGCTTAGATTTTGAGGTCAAAATCTCAATTTTGTCGGATGCACCACAAACTCTCAGGATCAATTAATACACACACCAGCACATGCAAAACGGTGTGCGCACTTCGTTGGTGGGCCTAATAGGGCCGCTGTGGCAGTTGGAAGATGGGTCATGAAATCCATCAGAACAGCCTTACTAACCACTGCTTAGATTTTGCGGGCAAAATCTCAATGTTGTCGGATGCACCTCAAACTCTCAGGATCGATTAATACACACACCAGCACATGCAAAACGGTGTGCGCACTTCGTTGGTGGGCCTAATAGGGCCGCTGTGGCAGTTGGAAGATGGGTCATGAAATCCATCAGAACAGCCTTACTAACCACTGCTTAGATTTTGCGGTCAAAATCTCAATTTTGTCGGATGCACCTCTAACTCTCAGGATCAATTAATACACACACCAGCACATGCAAAACGGTGTGCGCACTTCGTTGGTGGGCCTAATAGGGCCGCTGTGGCAGTTGGAAGATGGGTCATGAAATCCATCAGAACAGCCTTACTAACCACTGCTTAGATTTTGCGGTCAAAATCTCAATGTTGTCGGATGCACCTCAAACTCTCAGGATCGATTAATACACACACCAGCACATGCAAAACGGTGTGCGCACTTCGTTGGTGGGCCTAATAGGGCCGCTGTGGCAGTTGGAAGATGGGTCATGAAATCCATCAGAACAGCCTTACTAACCACTGCTTAGATTTTTCGGTCAAAATCTCAATTTTGTCGGATGCACCTCTAACTCTCAGGATCAATTAATACACACACCAGCACATGCAAAACGGTGTGCGCACTTCGTTGGTGGGCCTAATAGGGCCGCTGTGGCAGTTGGAAGATGGGTCATGAAATCCATCAGAACAGCCTTACTAACCACTGCTTAGATTTTGCGGTCAAAATCTCAATGTTGTCGGATGCACCTCAAACTCTCAGGATCGATTAATACACGCACCAGCACATGCAAAACGGTGTGCGCACTTCGTTGGTGGGCCTAATAGGGCCGCTGTGGCAGTTGGAAGATGGGTCATGAAATCCATCAGAACAGCCTTACTAACCACTGCTTAGATTTTGCGGTCAAAATCTCAATGTTGTCGGATGCACCTCAAACTCTCAGGATCGATTAATACACACACCAGCACATGCAAAACGGTGTGCGCACTTCGTTGGTGGGCCTAATAGGGCCGCTGTGGCAGTTGGAAGATGGGTCATGAAATCCATCAGAACAGCCTTACTAACCACTGCTTAGATTTTGAGGTCAAAATCTCAATTTTGTCGGATGCACCACAAACTCTCAGGATCAATTAATACACACACCAGCACATGCAAAACGGTGTGCGCACTTCGTTGGTGGGCCTAATAGGGCCGCTGTGGCAGTTGGAAGATGGGTCATGAATCCATCAGAACAGCCTTACTAACCACTGCTTAGATTTTGCGGTCAAAATCTCAATGTTGTCGGATGCACCTCAAACTCTCAGGATCGATTAATACACACACCAGCACATGCAAAACGGTGTGCGCACTTCGTTGGTGGGCCTAATAGGGCCGCTGTGGCAGTTGGAAGATGGGTCATGAAATCCATCAGAACAGCCTTACTAACCACTGCTTAGATTTTGCGGTCAAAATCTCAATGTTGTCGGATGCACCTCAAACTCTCAGGATCGATTAATACACGCACCAGCACATGCAAAACGGTGTGCGCACTTCGTTGGTGGGCCTAATAGGGCCGCTGTGGCAGTTGGAAGATGGGTCATGAAATCCATCAGAACAGCCTTACTAACCACTGCTTAGATTTTGCGGTCAAAATCTCAATGTCGCGGATGCACCTCAAACTCTCAGGATCGATTAATACACGCACCAGCACATGCAAAACGGTGTGCGCACTTCGTTGGTGGGCCTAATAGGGCCGCTGTGGCAGTTGGAAGATGGGTCATGAAATCCATCAGAACAGCCTTACTAACCACTGCTTAGATTTTGCGGTCAAAATCTCAATTTTGTCGGATGCACCTCAAACTCTCAGGATCGATTAATACACGCACCAGCACATGCAAAACGGTATGCGCCCTTCGTTGGTGGGCCTAATAGGGCCGCTGTGGCAGTTGGAAGATGGGTCATGAAATCCATCAGAACAGCCTTACTAACCACTGCTTAGATTTTGCGGTCAAAATCTCAATGTTGTCGGATGCACCTCAAACTCTCAGGATCGATTAATACACGCACCAGCACATGCAAAACGGTGTGCGCCCTTCGTTGGTGGGCCTAATAGGGCCGCTGTGGCAGTTGGAAGATGGGTCATGAAATCCATCAGAACAGCCTTACTAACCACTGCTTAGATTTTGCGGTCAAAATCTCAATGTCGCGGATGCACCTCAAACTCTCAGGATCGATTAATACACGCACCAGCACATGCAAAACGGTGTGCGCACTTCGTTGGTGGGCCTAATAGGGCCGCTGTGGCAGTTGGAAGATGGGTCATGAAATCCATCAGAACAGCCTTACTAACCACTGCTTAGATTTTGCGGTCAAAATCTCAATGTTGTCGGATGCACCTCAAACTCTCAGGATCGATTAATACACGCACCAGCACATGCAAAACGGTGTGCGCACTTCGTTGGTGGGCCTAATAGGGCCGCTGTGGCAGTTGGAAGATGGGTCATGAAATCCATCAGAACAGCCTTACTAACCACTGCTTAGATTTTGCGGTCAAAATCTTAGTGTTGTCGGATGCACCTCAAACTCTCAGGATCGATTAATACACGCACCAGCACATGCAAAACGGTGTGCGCCCTTCGTTGGTGGGCCTAATAGGGCCGCTGTGGCAGTTGGAAGATGGGTCATGAAATCCATCAGAACAGCCTTACTAACCATTGCTTAGATTTTGCGGTCAAAATCTCAATGTTGTCGGATGCACCTCAAACTCTCAGGATCGGTTAATACACGCACCAGCATATGCAAAACGGTGTGCGCACTTCGTTGGTGGGCCTAATAGGGCCGCTGTGGCAGTTGGAAGATGGGTCATGAAATCCATCAGAACAGCCTTACTAACCACTGCTTAGATTTTGCGGTCAAAATCTCAATGTTGTCGGATGCACCTCAAACTCTCAGGATCGATTAATACACGCACCAGCACATGCAAAACGGTGTGCGCACTTCGTTGGTGGGCCTAATAGGGCCGCTGTGGCAGTTGGAAGATGGGTCATGAAATCCATCAGAACAGCCTTACTAACCACTGCTTAGATTTTGCGGTCAAAATCTCAATTTTGTCGGATGCACCTCTAACTCTCAGGATCAATTAATACACACACCAGCACATGCAAAACGGTGTGCGCACTTCGTTGGTGGGCCTAATAGGGCCGCTGTGGCAGTTGGAAGATGGGTCATGAAATCCATCAGAACAGCCTTACTAACCACTGCTTAGATTTTGCGGGCAAAATCTCAATGTTGTCGGATGCACCTCAAACTCTCAGGATCGATTAATACACACACCAGCACATGCAAAACGGTGTGCGCACTTCGTTGGTGGGCCTAATAGGGCCGCTGTGGCAGTTGGAAGATGGGTCATGAAATCCATCAGAACAGCCTTACTAACCACTGCTTAGATTTTGCGGTCAAAATCTCAATGTTGTCGGATGCACCTCAAACTCTCAGGATCGATTAATACACACACCAGCACATGCAAAACGGTGTGCGCACTTCGTTGGTGGGCCTAATAGGGCCGCTGTGGCAGTTGGAAGATGGGTCATGAAATCCATCAGAACAGCCTTACTAACCACTGCTTAGATTTTGAGGTCAAAATCTCAATGTTGTCGGATGCACCACAAACTCTCAGGATCAATTAATACACACACCAGCACATGCAAAACGAACGTGTGCGCACTTCGTTGGTGGGCCTAATAGGGCCGCTGTGGCAGTTGGAAGATGGGTCATGAAATCCATCAGAACAGCATTACTAACCACTGCTTAGATTTTGCGGGCAAAATCTCAATGTGTCGATGCACCTCAAACTCTCAGGATCGATTAATACACACACCAGCACATGCAAAACGTGTGCGCACTTCGTTGGTGGGGCTAATAGGGCCGCTGTGGCAGTTGGATATGGGTCATGAAATCCATCAGAACAGCCTTACTAACCACTGCTTAGATTTTGCGGTCAAAATCTCAATTTTTGTCGGATGCACCTCTAACTCTCAGGATCAATTAATACACAACACCAGCACATGCAAAACGGTGTGCGCACTTCGTTGGTGCCTAATAGGGCCGCTGTGGCAGTTGGAAGATGGGTCATGAAATCCATCAGAACAGCCTTACTAACCACTGCTTAGATTTTGCGGTCAAAATCTCAATGTTGTCGATGCACCTCAAAACTCTCAGGATCGATTAATACACGCACCAGCACATGCAAAACGGTGTGCGCACTTCGTTGGTGGGCCTAATAGGGCCGCTGTGGCAGTTGGAAGATGGGTCATGAAATCCATCAGAACAGCCTTACTAACCACTGCTTAGATTTTGCGGTCAAAATCTCAATGTTGTCGGATGCACCTCAAACTCTCAGGATCGATTAATACACGCACCAGCACATGCAAAACGGTGTGCGCACTTCGTTGGTGGGCCTAATAGGGCCGCTGTGGCAGTTGGAAGATGGGTCATGAAATCCATCAGAACAGCCTTACTAACCACTGCTTAGATTTTGCGGTCAAAATCTCAATGTTGTCGGATGCACCTCAAACTCTCAGGATCGATTAATACACGCACCAGCACATGCAAAACGGTGTGCGCCTTTCGTTGGTTGGCCTAATAGGGCCGCTGTGGCAGTTGGAAGATGGGTCATGAAATCCATCAGAACAGCCTTACTAACCACTGCTTAGATTTTGCGGTCAAAATCTCAATGTTGTCGGATGCACCTCAAACTCTCAGGATCGATTAATACACGCACCAGCACATGCAAAACGGTGTGCGCACTTCGTTGGTGGGCCTAATAGGGCCGCTGTGGCAGTTGGAAGATGGGTCATGAAATCCATCAGAACAGCCTTACTAACCACTGCTTAGATTTTGCGGTCAAAATCTCAATGTTGTCGGATGCACCTCAAACTCTCAGGATCGATTAATACACGCACCAGCACATGCAAAACGGTGTGCGCACTTCGTTGGTGGGCCTAATAGGGCCGCTGTAGCAGTTGGAAGATAGGTCATGAAATCCATCAGAACAGCCTTACTAACCACTGCTTAGATTTTGCGGTCAAAATCTCAATGTTGTCGGATGCACCTCAAACTCTCAGGATCGATTAATACACGCACCAGCACATGCAAAACGGTGTGCGCACTTCGTTGGTGGGCCTAATAGGGCCGCTGTGGCAGTTGGAAGATAGGTCATGAAATCCATCAGAACAGCCTTACTAACCACTGCTTAGATTTTGCGGTCAAAATCTCAATGTTGTCGGATGCACCTCAAACTCTCAGGATCGATTAATACACGCACCAGCACATGCAAAACGGTGTGCGCACTTCGTTGGTGGGCCTAATAGGGCCGCTGTGGCAGTTGAAAGATGGGTCATGAAATCCATCAGAACAGCCTTACTAACCACTGCTTAGATTTTGCGGTCAAAATCTCAATGTTGTCGGATGCACCTCAAACTCTCAGGATCGATTAATACACGCACCAGCACATGCAAAACGGTGTGCGCACTTCGTTGGTGGGCCTAATAGGGCCGCTGTGGCAGTTGGAAGATGGGTCATGAAATCCATCAGAACAGCCTTACTAACCACTGCTTAGATTTTGCGGTCAAAATCTCAATGTTGTCGGATGCACCTCAAACTCTCAGGATCGATTAATACACGCACCAGCACATGCAAAACGGTGTGCGCACTTCGTTGGTGGGCCTAATAGGGCCGCTGTGGCAGTTAGAAGATGGGTCATGAAATCCATCAGAACAGCCTTACTAACCACTGCTTAGATTTTGCGGTCAAAATCTCAATGTTGTCGGATGCACCTCAAACTCTCAGGATCGATTAATACACGCACCAGCACATGCAAAACGGTGTGCGCACTTCGTTGGTGGGCCTAATAGGGCCGCTGTGGCAGTTAGAAGATGGGTCATGAAATCCATCAGAACAGCCTTACTAACCACTGCTTAGATTTTGCGGTCAAAATCTCAATGTTGTCGGATGCACCTCAAACTCTCAGGATCGATTAATACACGCACCAGCACATGCAAAACGGTGTGCGCACTTCGTTGGTGGGCCTAATAGGGCCGCTGTGGCAGTTGGAAGATGGGTCATGAAATCCATCAGAACAGCCTTACTAACCACTGCTTAGATTTTGCGGTCAAAATCTCAATGTTGTCGGATGCACCTCAAACTCTCAGGATCGATTAATACACGCACCAGCACATGCAAAACGGTGTGCGCACTTCGTTGGTGGGCCTAAAAGGGCCGCTGTGGCAGTGGGAAGAATAACTCGAAAAATTATTAAATTTCACGACCCCGGGTGTGTAAAATTGATTGAAATTTCTGATGTCGCGAAATGCGTTCCATTGCATCAGGATCGATTAATACACGTAAGACAACACGGAAACAGGTGTGCGCGAGTCATTGGTAGGCCTTTTTTTCTTTTTTCAAATTCATTTTTATTTCAATATTCATAATAAACTTACATGGTAGACAAAAATGCTTAAGAACTACGTTGGACGCACAATGTTTCTTACTTCTAACTTACTGGAGCTCGGCGGGCATTCTAAGCTAAGCTTAAACTTTAGCTATGTCTTTCGACTTTAAGTAACGTTTCATTGGCTTGATAAATTCATAACAACTGTATGACTAATGATTAAGAAAAATTGTAGAAAAAACTTAATGGCAGGACTGATTTTAGCTAAAACTTACATACTAACTGACATACTATCTTAAAATAACTTATATCGACCTTAAATTAAACATACACACACATATATGCGCATGTATTTATAGGAATGCGCGTGCATATATCTATATATATACTATATACAGTACACATCAGTATACACAGTTGTAGAGTTGTGTATACTTGTTTTGTTTATTTTTTTTTTGTTGAGGGTTGGTGTAGTAAGCCGCAGAGATCAGGTTATTAACCGAGTTCATCGCTCTCGCAGTGTGGATTCGAATCAACTTCACCAGGAAATTGTCCACTCGTATCAGGTTGGCCCTGTTGTATAAGACCTCATTGGAGTAGAATTTTCTGTAGTGGGACTCCGGTGTTCTGTAGAAGGCAATGCCTAAAACAAGCCCTCTCAAACATCCGAATCTTTTCCATCAAGTTGCACTCACGTTGAACCACACGGGACAGCCATATGTGAGCATTGCCGTATGAGGGCCATGTAGCAGATTACCTTTACCCTTGCATCGAGTTGGCTGTTGTAAAACAGTCTCTTTGTAAGGGCGAAAACGCTTTGGGCCCTGGCTAGAGCAGCATCTATATGTTTGTTAAAATATAGATACTGATCTAGCCAGATCCCCAGGTATCTGACTACAATCCTTTGATATTCAACTTCCAGTCACAACAATCTCTCATGAATGAGTCGAAGTCACACTGCGCGAGCGTGGTGATGTCCTCGATCTTTTTGCCTGATCTGTACATTATCAAGTCGTCGGCATACGCAATTGCGTGCGGAAGAGAACTTATTAGATCGCTTAAGAAAATGTTGAACAGGATCGGCGAAGGCACCCTGTTGGAGACCATTTTTAACTTCAAAAATACCTGTAGAGGTCACGTTACCATTCTTAACTACGAACCCCCTACCGGTAAGCATATTATATAGTAGGTACAGTAGTGGTTTACTAATGCCTAGCCGATTGAGCTTATAGTAAAGTCCTTCTAACTATACAGTGTCGAAGGCCTTCTCCAGGTCAATCAAGCAGACACCCGTACATTGTTTCTGGCTCTTGTTCCATTGGATATCCGACACCAGTTTTGACGCGGCATGAATAGTGTCATGCCCCGCTCTGAAAGCGAATTGATTATCCGGAATTATATGTTTGTCCTCTGTCCAGTTGATCAGAGCTCTATTTATCACCTTCTCGAATACCTTGCTGTGGTTCGGAAGAAGACTAATTGACCGGAGGTTGCATGGATTCGAAGAATCTTTTCCTCGCTTGGATATGGGTTGTACAATCGCAGTTTTCCAATGCTCCGGATAATGAGCATTATTCAGAGCATTGTTAAAAAGGATTGTGTACATAGTGACCACTTCCAGAGGAAGATGTCTCAGCACAATGTTGAAGATCCCGTCGATTCCAACTGACTTTTTCTTCTTTATTGATGCGAAGACCACTTGAAGATCTGCCTTCGAAATGGACGGGGGATGAACCCCTTCGTCGGCGATGACATTGTCTGCCATGTTTTCGTCATTGAACTGGACAAAGCCGATGTTCTCAGATCGCCATTGCTGCAGATCTTCTCGAAGCTGAGAGTTGCTAGCTTGCACGCTGTTCTCCAGGTCGTGTTTCGGACGAACACTTTCGTTCACCTTGTACACTTCCTGGAAAACTGCGCCTAGTACTTCAACTTTTTCTTGCGGGTCTTTGACCACAAAGAAGTCATCGTCGAGTACGGCGTGATTGGCATCAATACCTGCTGTAGTCAGTATGCGTTCGTTGTCTGTCGTCCTGGGAAGCTTAAGACACGGAAGATCGCTATTTTTTCTGCGAAAGAATTTGTTGATTTGTGGAAACACAGCTTCGCCGAAGCATTAAATGGACACTGCCTACTGTCCAAAAAGTCCTTCGCCAAAGCATTAAGTGGACACTGCCTGCCGTCCAGAAAGTGCTTCGCCGAAGCATTAAATGGACACTGCCTACTGTCCAGAAAGTCCTTCGCCGAAGCATTAAGTGAACACTGCCTGCCGTCCAGAAAGTGCTTCGCCGAAGCATTAAGTGGCCACTGCCTACTGTCCAGAAAGTGCTTTGCCGAAGTATTAAATGGACACTGCCTACTGTCCACAAAGTCCTTCGCCAAAGCATTAAGTGGACACTGCCTGCCGTCCAGAAAGTGCTTCGCCGAAGCATTAAGTGGACACCGCTTCTGTCCAGAAAGTCCTTCGCCGAAGCATTAAGTGGTAACTTAAGTGGTCCTTGGAGGAAAGTCAATTTCCGAAAAAACTAAAGACTGCCATTGTACGACCTATCTACAAGTCCGGGAAGAAAACCGATGTTTCGAACTATCGGCCTATCTCCATACTACCAGCGATTGACAAGGTGTTGGAAGAAGTGATGGCGAGAAGGATGCAAGATTATATAAGTAAATACAATATTATAAATAAGAACCAGTATGGTTTCCTGAGAAACCGAAATGTAAACCAATTACTGAGTGAATTTGCTAATAATATAAACTGCAGTTTGAATAAGAACTTTCACTCGCTGGTGATCTTTGTAGATTTTAAGAAAGCTTTTGACACGCTTTGCCATGCCAAAATCATTAAAATGCTGGAGAAGATAGGTATTCGTGGTCGAACATTGGATTGGTTTGCGAGTTACCTTCGGAACAGAGACTTCAAGGTAAAAATTTCGAATAGCTATAGCTGTTCACAAAATGTTGAATTTGGTGTACCTCAAGGCTCTATTCTGGGACCTCTCCTCTTTATCATATATGTAAACGATATGCTCTCTGTGCTAAAAAACAGCGTCGGCTTCCAATACGCCGATGATACAGCCATAATTGTGAGCGACAAGGATATCAACCAAGCCACTCAAATAATGCAAACAGAGTTTGACTATATCCTGCGATGGTGCCACGACAATGGTCTTATTATAAACTCGAAGAAAACGAAGATAATGCATATCCGTCCGTACCACATGATAAGTACGCCAATAAAAATAAAGTTCCATAGCTTCGAGTGCTTGCACAAGACTCATGAGACGTCTCAGACAGATGATTGCGCAGAGTATATCGATGCAGTGAACGTCTATCGATATCTCGGAGTGGAGGTAGACTGCAACTTTAAGTGGGATTACCACATAAAGTACTTATGCAGGCGACTTCGCCATTCCACATACGCCTTATACCACCTGAGCAACCACACGCCATACGAAGTACTGAAGCAAGTATACTACTCTCTGGTGGAATCGATACTTCAGTACGGAATAACGGCATGGGGTAATGCAGCACAGTATAGAATAATGGAACTGCAAAGAACTCAAAATAGGATATTTAAAATTCTTTTGCGAGCAAAAAATGGTACTTGTGATGTCCAAAATATGTGTAATCTTAGCGAAAACTTAAACATACTAACTGTGAAAAAACTTTTCCTTTTCAATGTTATCAACGAGACGTACAACGACCAACGCTTTAAGCAACCGATCGATCACTGCGTTAACACCAGGCGAAGAGTAAATGGACTCTTGAAGATACCGAGGTTCCGCAACTCTTACGGAAGACGTCAACTTTCCTTTGTGGTACCAACCATTTACAATCAACTTCCTCGCCCTCTGTGGAATATACAGCCGATACACAGCAGAAAACAAGAAATAAAAAAGTTTATCATATCAAATAATATAAATCTTTAATAATATACATAAAATTAATCAATGCATATCCAAACAAGAATTACTCTAAAATCCGTATAAATTCCTTCTGAACAATCTTCTGCAGAAAAGCCTCAAGGCTTCGCAGATTTTTTATATTGTCCTAAAATGTTATTTTAGTTTAAGTGTTTTAAATAATCTTGTAAGGCCAACCGATATCTTACATGGACTCTCCTCTACAGCTTCAAGGTATCATCCAGCATTGAGGAGATAACTCCATGGGGACTTTGGAAGGCACATACGATAATGATTTAAATTGTTAAATTTGTTAATCTTGTTAAATTGTAAATTGTTGCTTAAAATTATGGAGACAATAAACTCAAACAAACAAACAAAAAAAAAAAAAAAAAAACTGCCTGCTGTCCAGAAAGTGCTTCGCCGAAGCATTAAATCGACACTGCCTAATGTCCAGAAAGTTCTTCGCCGAAGCATTAAGTGGACACTGCCTACTTTCCAGACACTGCTTCGCTGAAGCATTAAATGGACACTGCCTACTGTCCAGAAAGTGCTTCGCCGAAGCATTAAGTGGTAACTGCCTGCTGTCCAGAAAGTGCTTCGCCGAAGCATTAAATCGACACTGCCTAATGTCCAGAAAGTTCTTCGCCGAAGCATTAAGTGGACACTGCCTACTTTCCAGACACTGCTTCGCTGAAGCATTAAATGGACACTGCCTACTGTCCAGAAAGTGCTTCGCCGAAGCATTAAGTGGTAACTGCCTGCTGTCCAGAAAGTGCTTCGCCGAAGCATTAAATCGACACTGCCTAATGTCCAGAAAGTTCTTCGCCGAAGCATTAAGTGGACACTGCCTACTTTCCAGACACTGCTTCGCTGAAGCATTAAATGGACACTGCTTACTGTCGAGAAAGTGCTTCGCGGAGCATTAAGTGGTCACTGCCTACTGTCCCAAAAGTGCTTCGCCGAAGCATTAAGTTGTAACTGCCTGCTGTCCAGAAAGTGCTTCGCCGAAGCATTAAATCGACACTGCTCAATGTCCAGAAAGTTCTTCGCCGAAGCATTAAGTGGACACTGCCTGCTGTCCAGAAAGTCCTTCGCCAAAGCATTAAGTGGACACTGCCTGCCGTCCAGAAAGTGCTTCGCCGAAGCATTAAATGGACACTGCCTACTGTCCAGAAAGTCCTTCGCCGAAGCATTAAGTGGACACTGCCTGCCGTCCAGAAAGTGCTTTGCCGAAGCATTAAATGAACACTGCCTACTGTCCAGAAAGTCCTTCGCCAAAGCATTAAGTGGACACTGCCTGCCGTCCAGAAAGTGCTTCGCCGAAGCATTAAGTGGACACCGCTTCTGTCCAGAAAGTTTTTCGCCGAAGCATTAAATGGACACTGCCTACTGTCCAGAAAGTCCTTCGCCAAAGCATTAAGTGGACACTGCCTGCCGTCCAGAAAGTGCTTCGCCGAAGCATTAAATGGACACTGCCTACTGTCCAGAAAGTCCTTCGCCAAAGCATTAAGTGGACACTGCCTGCCGTCCAGAAAGTCCTTCGCCGAAGCATTAAGTGGTAACTGCCTGCTGTCCAGAAAGTGCTTCGCCGAAGCATTAAATCGACACTGCCTAATGTCCAGAAAGTTCTTCGCCGAAGCATTAAGTGGACACTGCCTACTTTCCAGACACTGCTTCGCTGAAGCATTAAATGGACACTGCCTACTGTCCAGAAAGTGCTTCGCCGAAGCATTAAGTGGTAACTGCCTGCTGTCCAGAAAGTGCTTCGCCGAAGCATTAAATCGACACTGCCTAATGTCCAGAAAGTTCTTCGCCGAAGCATTAAGTGGACACTGCCTACTTTCCAGACACTGCTTCGCTGAAGCATTAAATGGACACTGCTTACTGTCGAGAAAGTGCTTCGCGGAGCATTAAGTGGTCACTGCCTACTGTCCCAAAAGTGCTTCGCCGAAGCATTAAGTTGTAACTGCCTGCTGTCCAGAAAGTGCTTCGCCGAAGCATTAAATCGACACTGCTCAATGTCCAGAAAGTTCTTCGCCGAAGCATTAAGTGGACACTGCCTGCTGTCCAGAAAGTCCTTCGCCAAAGCATTAAGTGGACACTGCCTGCCGTCCAGAAAGTGCTTCGCCGAAGCATTAAATGGACACTGCCTACTGTCCAGAAAGTCCTTCGCCGAAGCATTAAGTGGACACTGCCTGCCGTCCAGAAAGTGCTTTGCCGAAGCATTAAATGAACACTGCCTACTGTCCAGAAAGTCCTTCGCCAAAGCATTAAGTGGACACTGCCTGCCGTCCAGAAAGTGCTTCGCCGAAGCATTAAGTGGACACCGCTTCTGTCCAGAAAGTTTTTCGCCGAAGCATTAAATGGACACTGCCTACTGTCCAAAAAGTGCTTTGCCGAAGCATTAAATGAACACTGCCTACTGTCCAGAAAGTCCTTCGCCAAAGCATTAAGTGGACACTGCCTGCCGTCCAGAAAGTGCTTCGCCGAAGCATTAAGTGGACACTGCCTACTGTCCAGAAAGTGCTTTGCCGAAGCATTAAATGAACACTGCCTACTGTCCAGAAAGTTCTTCGAAGTATTAAGGCAGACTCTGTAATAATTACATATATCCGTACAGTATGCGTGAAAGCCAGACCCATACCATTGATTCAAGTGCTTGCTTTTAAAAAAAGTTGTTCTCCTCACTCACTTGGAATTTTAATTTATGGAAATAATAAAACAATAAGCATATGGTCGCGAACAAAGTCAGGAATTTTGATGAAGATAGCTCTACAATCAATCAACAAAAAAAATTGTTTCGAAAATGCCAAAGCTCTGAAAGGAACTACTCATTCACAGCAGGGTTAGGTCGTGGCAGAATTTACAAATGAAATGTGTGGCTATGAAAAGGCGCGGCTCGCATTTTTTGTTTCCAATTTCGGCGGGCCGCCTCTCTCTGACCCAAATATTAAAGCTTCCATTCATAAAACTCCACGAAGCATGATAACTGCGCGTGTTACTGTGCAAACCTTTCTTATCGGACTTAAAGAGCTGTGGACAACATTCGAGTGGTCATAAAATGCAATTCAAAGGCATATCGTTTATTCTGTACTTTTTTTTATTAAATCAAATCAATATCAATCTAGATCCACTTAGCGCTGAATATTACAGGAATTACCCAGAGAATGACGAAAACTGTCGGAGAACTGGCAGCACCGGACGCAGTTTTGATGGTTCTTTCGATCCAGTCGGCGTAGTACCGAACGTCTGCATACACCCCTGGGTAGCCGGGTACTGCGCATCCAGCACCGAAGGACACGATGCCCACTAATTTGCCGTCGTTCACCATAGGCCCGCCGGAGTCGCCCTGGCATGCGTCCATATCACCTTCCATGTAGCCGGCGCAGATCATTCCATCCACAATGCTACCATTGCCGTAGCTTGTCGCGCATGTTTTCGAGTCGATGACCGGCACATTGACGGTCATCAGCACTTCTGCTGCTACACCCTAGGATGATTACCGCTAGATCACATTGCTGTGGCATCGCATCTGATCGACTATCGACTTACCGTCTCCATCAAACCCCAGCCGGTGACTTGGCACATCGTTCCAGCAGGCACTACGGCCTTGTTGAGAGGAATCACACTGATGGCGGGATTCGTGGATGGCACTGTTCCGTCCAAGAAGGCCACGGCCACGTCGTTTCTGAATGTCGGCCTGTGGAAGCCCGCGTGCACGTAGTGCGTTATGTTGTAGCTGAGGGTGTAGTTGGTCGGCTCGAATCGGTCCAGGGTGCCCATCACAACAAAGTAGCCGCGGGCGCTGTTGAATTTATCTTCGTCTTCACTAGAAGTACAAGCATTCAGTTCTTGAATCGCTGAGAAATCACTGAGAAAAACAATCTCACTCGTAAAAACAATGCGCCGCCGTAAGCACCACGGTTGGGGCAATGAACGACCCGCCGCAAATGTGCCCGGTGCCGAATATGATTTCTTTGGACTTCATTCGAATCGAGACCTGGTGGCGAGTATTGTTGAGAACCGCCTCCGTTCCGTTGATGATGCGTGGGGTCCATGTGTCCAGAGGTGGTGTTGTCAGACTGGCTGTAAAGATGAAATTGATTTAAGAATGATGCCAAACGATGTCTGGGCGGTATTTACCAACAAAGGGCACCAGGAATAGCCACAGAACTCTTAATGTTGTCATTTTGACGCTCAAGTTCGAACTGACATGACGGTGACCAGGGTTACGGTATTTTCCGCCTTCGCAATGCTGTTGTGGGCAATCTTATCAGTTATCTATCAATGCCAGTGATTTTAATGACATTACATCTATTTAGTGGTTTTATGACTGCAGATAATAGCCAGCCGTTGTATAGAGCCCTTTTCTTGATGTGGGATTTCACTTACAGATATCGGTAGTGCATGGTGGAGTGGAGTGTGGACACTAAAAAAATCCCATGAGGCCGGTTGAGATCTTCGGCCGCAATGCGATCTGGTTTCCGAGAGTCCTGTCGTATATCTCTTTCCCAGGTGTACGTCCTTCATTCCGGTGCTCTGGGCTTTTAGGAGGGCTCAAGGAGCTTACGAAGTTATCCCATCTTCCCATGCAACAACGTCACATCACGGAACACTTCAGCATTAGTGGCAGCTTGGCCAATCTGGAAAGTCGTTCAAGTACTTCCTCTTGCGTAGGAGTGTCGATTTCTGCGACCGTGGTTAAGGAATGTTTTCTTGCTGCTGTCACTGGGTATCAAAGACCTGGTAACAGATCTTGAGAGGTCTTTTTCAAGACTCGAATTCACACAACAAGTCAGTCGAAGAGTGTACTACCTAAGCACTGTGGGCCAACAGACGTCAATGGCAGGTCTTTAAGTCTTTCTCCCACAATTACACATTAGCTGGATACAATGTTAGAAAGACCCTCACACCCCAAAAGCGAAAAAGTGCGGACCATGCTGCCTAAGGTCTTGGATCCCGCTTGTGATCATGAGGACATTCTCGCTGAACTACGTCAGACTCAGAGCGATGATGTCACGTTCATTGCGGTTAAGCCCTTCATCACTGCGGTAGCATGAAAGAAGAACAGGAAACTTCGGTCACCACAGGACAGCAAAATAGAGAGCCTAAAGCGAATTAATCGCGTCCTTTCTGTCAAATGGGATTCATTAAAAAAACACGAAGCACACAATCCAAGGGGCGTAAGCGGCTTGGGCACGCGGCGTAGAACTGAAACATGGAGTCTTGCTGCGGATATGCGCAAAAACTCACATTCAAGGGGAACGAATGTCCCTTAGGGAAAAAAAGGTCGAAAACAGAAATAAGCTGACATGCGTAATCGGTAACACCAATGAAAATCCTGCAAACTATCATGTCGTAATGCTCAAGAGATCATAAAGGTTATTAAAGCCAAAAGGTAGACACGAGGTCAGTGCTCCGACCAGTACTGTTACACTGGCAGTCTCCTACGCCCAAATGGCATCAGGCAGGTGGCCGAAACGACAGACAGCGCCGAACGTGGCTCCGGTCCCAGTGGCCAGCCAACCGATCTGTTCCACTCGCCAAATCAGCTCTAAGCAGAGCAAGCAGCGCCAATCATCTACTCGACACTGTTTGACGGGCCAACCGCATAATCGGTCTAATTTCTTCTAACTTTTGATCTTTGGGGCTCATTTTCCAATTGTATGGTATATCTGATTGTAGTAAGGCGACCTAATTGTATTTATTCCTCCCAAAGCGTACCTCTATCTGGACCCAAGTGGCCTTATACAGGATACACACCGATGTCTTTTCATCTTCCAAACACGCTATCAAAGTGAAGCTGGAGTGAAACTACACACCAGGTAAGCTAACTTTTTACTTTAGTATACTCAATTCAATGTCAGCTTTTTGAGGTTGACATATTGGAGCATATAAGGTCCCAGCACAAGACCTTAGAAGTTTGGTACACAATCCGAACAACGATGAATTCTGCAGTAGCGGTAGGCCCATTGTATGTGGTGATTATGACAACTACTCAGTTCTGTCAACAAATTTTACCAGTGCGGTGTGGATAGAAGTATGAGTGGCTTTTTTACTTGAGCCGAGAGCATCCTCTTCGGATCTCAAAACAAAAACATCAATTTTCTATTGTGCTGTTGTTTGGTGGAAGCAATGTCAATATATGGTAAGATCATCATACCGAATAGAGAAGAGCGGGCTATCAACTCTCCTTGGGTGACTGATGACGCCAAAATGGAATGCAGACGGGTCGAAGACAGAAAGTGGGCTTACCCAGATGTAACCTACACGTGCACTCCCCAGAAAAGGCACTATGGAGCAGCACATTGCATCAACAACAGATAATTAATAAATACAAAAATATCCATCCCTCTGGCTGTACTTTAAGCTCTAAACTGCGTAACATTCAGCTCCAGCGCGGTCTGGAAATGTCACACAATACTCAACACACTGGCAGACAAAGACAGACTGAAACCGATAAGGATGCCAGGACATGGGAAAGCAGATGTACTATCAAAGAAAGGGGCCGAATGTCCATATTTTGGGTCTTCCCTCTTAATGGATTCAGCAACATGGATATAAAACCACATATAATCAGCTAGACAAAGAAATGCTGGCTCTAATTGTGGAACTACCAGGAGGGGCTCACACACCCGAAAATATTTATGTGAACTGATGCCAGAAGAACCATGGTGGCTCTGAAACTAAATAACCCTGAAATTAGGATCCTATGCGGTGCTCTTCCAGGCCACTTCCTATGAAACTATCACCTACACAGAATGTTACACAGCAGAAGGAGGTTCGTATGCTGTTCAACAATGCGTTACTGGGCACGCATATTATCCGGGACGTTGGAAGATGGCCGTACAACCAATCCCTAAACATTTTGCATTTGGTTGGATCATTTTCTGTATTTTGACAACATATTGAGAATGCTCTGACCAATGCTAGAAAAAAATTTTGCCAAAAAATTATTATTTCCACAACGGGGTCAACAGTCGTAAAAATTACGATTATATTGGCAATCTGGCATCACTGGATACGATGACCTATCAGGGGTGTGATCTTTGTCCGGGTCAGATATGTCATTACTAGTATTGGGACGTGGACACAAACCAGATACAAAGCGCCATCTGTGGGAAATAATCCAACGCCATTCGGAGTAGTAGCTATAAGAAAAACACACAAAAACCACCACCAACTCAGTCCATGGAGCAAATGGGTTCATGTACATAGTGCCAGAGAGAAAGTTTCGTTCGTGGTTGATGTGTTCCATGTGAAGGGGATAACGCTGCGGCGGCGCCAATGTGAAATAATAATACATATGGGCACATGAGTGCCCATAAACTGATACCTCACTTTGATCGCTGATAACAACCTTTAAATCATGAATTAGGGTACTTAAGCTAACTTTTGCTGAGATTTATGTTGATGAAAACTCGATAATTCAGTTCCAACATCGTTTGCATACCAATAAAAATAACTTTGTGTTCATATTTGCTGGAAAAGGGTTGTTTCTAAACGTTCGCGTTCGGAATTCGTTGCTCATATGAAAGGGCCTTAAGAATTACTAGAAGTCATTCTTACAGCAGCAGTCCTTGTTGTTTCATTGTTGTTTATGATTTTGTTTAAGTCATTTAACTCCCCGGAGGGCATAAGGCGTCAACCACGTCTGCGCGCAATTTCTATTTCTGCAATGCGTTTGAGCTCCCTTCAACTCATTCCTAAAGAACTCGATTCCTCTTCTACTGTTCTGCGTCATGTTTGCCTAAGGCGTCCCGCTGTTCTGCCTGCCTACGTAAGCGGATTCCACTGGATGGTCGCAATGGAATAGTCTTCGCTCCGCAGTGTGTGTCCAAACCACTGCCACTTTCTCCGTCGTATTATGACGATTACAGGTTAATGGCCCGTTCTCAGGTGCAATTGTTCGTTTAGAGATACGGTTCGGCCAAGAAAACCCTAAAGATATTTCTTAAACATCTGTTTACGAAAATCCACTTTCCAGGTACTGCATCCATATAGCAGCACCGACTCTACGTTGGAGCGGAACAGTCGCAGCTTTGCCCTTAAGCTTATAACATTGCTTTTGCAGATCGTGGATAGCATTCCGAACGGTAGCTATAGCCTTTTCGATTCCGTTGTTTTCTTAACTCAATGTCCGGCAATGTTTAGTTGGGTGCGGTTGTCAGAATTACTAAGGCCTTTAGTTTTGTTATATTTATTTTGAGCCCCACTTTGTTTGCCTCTGCTTCTAGATTATCGGCCATCGGATGAAGATCCATTATCGGATGAAAAAGGAGACACAAATCGTCACCGTAGTCAAGGTGTTTGTGGTTAAGATGTCATAGTCCATCGAATGCTACAATTTCCATCAATTTTGCACGGAGTACATCGCTGATAACCACCAGAAACGTTAGTTGTGACAATACGTACCCTTGTCGAACTCCACTTTGGACCTTAAATTCCTCTGACGACGTACCATTGTGCAAGACGTAACACTTACTACCTTCGTATGTAGCTTTTGTAATAGATATGAGATTTTTCCGGAATGCCTCTCCTGCTCAAGGCCGATCAGATAGCATCCTGATTCAAGCTATCGAAAGCCTTTTCGAAGTCGATGAACAATAGATGTAGCGGAGACCTACACTCAACGCATTGCTCAATAATGACCTGTAAGTTGTTTACGTGGTCGATGCAGGAGGATCCAGCGCGGAAACCCGCCTGTTCGACATCGAGAGTTGAATTTAAATGCTCTTTGATCCGTTCCACAACTATTCGAGCTATAATTTTTGATACTGCTGGAGGAACGCAAATACATCTACAGTTTCCGCATTCCATAAGGTTTGCTTTTTTCGGAGGTGTGACTCCTTTTTCCCTCATGCTGGAATTGTTCGTTATCCCAAGCTTGTGTATCACCGGATGCAACAAGTCTATTATATCGTTTTCACTGGGAGGTCCAGTTCGAATACGGGCAGTTGTTGCGACAGACTGCTCATCGTCTAGGTGGTTCAAGACAGTCGCAAAGTGTTCTCTCCATCTAGTGAGTTGCTCTTCATCCGATATCAGAAGGTTACCATTTAGACTCTTCACCGGGGTTGTTTGGACTTCCGACCACCAATGAGTTCCTTGGTGATGTTATAAACAGTCCTAGTGTAGCACCTATTCGCTGCTTCTTCAGCCCTAGATGCCAGTGTGTCGATATACTGAAGTTTGTCTCGTCTTACGATAAGCTGCACTTCTTTCTTCTTCAGCCGGTATTGGACTTCGGATTTCTCTACTGCTGAGGCTGATGCATTTCGAACTGTTATTGCTATACGCTCATCGATCCGTCTCCAGGTATCAGCTGTAAGCCATGAACAATGGTATTTCTGTCTTCTACCGACATATGTGCTTGCTCCACCCACAAAAGCATTTTTCACAGCATAAAAATGGTCGTTTTTGTTTACAGCGATTGCTATTGACGGCTGCAGTACGAAGTCGTATATGAGCTGTCATTGGATGCTGATCTCGCTCTAGAACGATGTCGGCTCAACGTCCGTTTCGGACATCTAAAAGACAGTTTCTAAAGCTGTTGCTTATCGCAATGTGATCGATCTAGTTAGATGATCGCCGCCTATCAGTTGATGCCCAGCACCACTAGGCGGTTGACGTTGTAGAAGTCCACCAATCGTTAGCCGTTCTTATTGCGGTCTTTTATCATAATGTCGTCGCTGGCTACTTTGACATTGAGATCACCCAACACAATTACGATATCGCCATTAGGCGTTTGGTTGACGGCTGCGCCTAAATTACTGTAGAAGTTGTCCTTTTCATCCTCATTTGAGTCTTCTGTCGGAGCATAACACTGTATGCTGGTTATTTTCCTCACTCTACTCTGAAACGTAGCCGTCAATATCCTGTCGCTGTGACATTTCCAGGATATGAGACTGCTTCGTGCGGCTGAAGTTAACACGAGTCCTACTTCAGATCTGCGCGCACTACCCGCTGGTTTACCAGAGTAGAGCATAACAGTGCTTTTGGTTGGCGATATGAATTCGCCAGCGTCCAACCGCCTTATATCGAGTCCAAGAGAATCTTAACGCTCCAGAAGCCAGTCTTTTCCGTCCGTATCCGAGGCGTTGGACCAAAGTCATGCTCTACAAAACCCTTATCCTGCCAGTCCTACTTTATGGAGCCGAAAGCTGGACATTAAGTAAGGCTGCAGAGCTGATTCTTGGTGCCTTCGAAAGAAAAATTCTACGTCGGATATATGGTCCCGTCTGCGAGGAAGGCGAATGGAGGAGAAGACACAACCGCGAACTCTACGAGCTGTACAAGGATGTGGATGTAGTCCGGAAGGCAAAAATCCGTCGACTACACTGGCTCGGCCACATCGAGCTAATGGACAACAACGCTCCAGCAAAGAGGGTCTTCGAATCCGAGCCTCCTGGTTCGAGAAGGAGAGGAAGACCGAACCTCCGGTACAAAGACCAAGTCATCGCGGATGCAAGACAGCTTGGCCTTGATGACTGGAAGCAGCGTGCCCAGGACCGTCACCGATGGAAGGCAGCAATTGCTCAGGCTCAGACTCTTCATGGTTCGTCTGCCTAATAAGTAAGTAAGTATCCGAGGCGTTGGTTTTCGTTTTGGAGCAATTGTTTTTTTTTTACGGTTGAGGCTTGCTACGCCCAGACCAACCGACAGTAATCTTGTTTTTTGGAGCAGGAAGTTCGTCATTCGTCCTCTCCCGTTGGCAATTCTAGGATAAATTCCCAGACGGCACCACGAGGAGGTAGGAGTAGGGCTTACTAACAGAGCTGCTGGGTTTACGGCTGCAGTGGGTCTTTCTTATTACTTAGCGGACCAGCACCTATCGGGAGATGCTGCCCCTACGAGGGCTTTGTTAGTCGTTTACCGTCCGTTCATTGCTAGCACAACCAAAGACTTGATCTCTATGCCGGAGATTCAGCTCTCCAAGAAAAAAGTACACCCCACATAATTTTCCATCTGCCCAAAAGCATGCTATGCAAATCAAAAGTGCCCCCCAATCGCGCGTAGTCGTTTTCCAAATTCTGTTACGCAGTTGACCGACGGTATCGTTATCAAAATGCCAGCATGTGCGTGTGTGCTCGGGCAAGCCCTGGGCTTTGTTTACAAACCTTATCGGGATCGGTTTTTTGAGTCGCCATAATCGATTTGATTTGAAGCTGATAGCAGTGGCTAATCTAAATACTAGAAAGTGCGTTGTCCCCAAATGGTTTGTTCAGATAGCAGTCGGGGGAATGAGGAATTAAGGTGGACAATCGTCATATAACATACACACACGACCTTGACAAGCACCTGCACTCTTGCACGTAAACAAGCAGTACACGCGCTGCAGTGTTATTATTCTTTGCCCGAAATTGATCTTTTGAGCTTTGTGACAAGTTGCTGGTGTGTTCGTAGAGATGGAGGAGCACATTTAAAAATAGCGCGGAAGATGCTTATGAAATAGGCGAGAACTGGTGTAGCATTGCAATGATCCGCTGTACAGAGAACAATGTATATTCCTGTTGTATTGGCAGTTTGGCCAAATGGGACAGTTTTCTCGTCTCTGATGGCGTGGCCTGCTGGAAAGGACCTTAATTGGCTGGGTGTACGAAACTAAAGGGTGATTTTTTAAAAGCTATAGGAAAGTTTTTTTTAAAAAAAAACACATAGAATTCAGAAATATGCATGAAATCTTTATTTGAATCGATAGTACGGTCCATATAATTTAATGTTTGAAGATTATTTCATGCAAATGTTGACCTTGACTGCTCCTCAAATGGTCCATCCGCTTAGTCCAATTTTTGCATACTCTTACCAAAATTTCGGCCGGTATCTCACGAATAAATTCTTCAATGTTGTCTTGGAATGCGTCAAGTGAAGCGGGCTTGTCTGTATTGACATGAGCTTTAACATAGCCCCACACAAAATAGTCTAAAGGCGTTAAATCGCACGATCTGGGCGCCCAATTGACCGGTTCACCGAACTCGCCTCTGAAGTCACTCCAGTCCATTGTTGAGCGTGATGTGTGGCATGTGGCACCGTCTTGTTGAAACCACATGTCATGCAAGTCAAGCTCTTGCATTTTAGGCAAAAAAAAGTTGGATATCATCTCACGGTAGCGCTCTTCATTCACAGTTACGCATCATTTTTAAGGAAGTACGGTCCAATGATGCAACCATCCCATAAACCACACCAAACTGTGACTTTTTCTGCATACATTGGTAGCTTTACAATGCTTCTGGCTGATATTCACTCCAAATCAAACAACAATTCTGCTTATTTACGTACCCATTGAGCCAGACTCTCTCCTGTCGCGAGTAGAGATCGCTCTACTGAACCGGATGAGATCTCCGCGATTGCGAGTGACACACGTTCTGCGCACGACATGGAAGATTACAGGACATCCGTGTGGATTCTATATTAGGCCAATTGTATCGAGATATAGGAACGCCTCGGGAGCAATAAGGCTTGGAAGTAAGGCGCACTCTCTCAAGGTACATATAGTTGAGGTAGTTAGCCCCAAAGAACAGACTGTTGGACGAAGTCATAGCTCGTGCAATATGCCTTCTGGTCAGGTTGATAATAAAATTATCTATCCTGTTCAAGTTGGCCTCGTTGTAGAGGACCTCATTGGGATAGTACTTTTTGTACTCAAGCTCAGGTGTGCGATGCAAACGGAAACAAGTCCGCAGACGCTGTCTCTCGAACAACCTCATCTTTTCCATCTGGGAAGGAACTACGTTGAGCCACAGTCTACAACCATACACCATGACTGGCCTAATGAGGGCCATGCAGCAGATTACCTTCACCCTGGTATCAAGTTGGCTGCTGTAAAACGGCCCCCTTGCGACAGCAAAGGCCTTTTTAGCCTTGGCCAGAGCAATATCTATATGTTTGTCAAAATACAGATGTTTGTCCAAACAAATGGCAAGATACTTAACTACACATTTTACATCTAAAGGGCGTCTCTGTGGGTCAACAATGCCGAACTTACGCCAGTTTGTTCCGTACCAAGACTGACCTAGTTGGAGATGCATGTTGTGCATGTGACTGAGGTCCATATTCACACCAGACTATATCGCCAGCCAAAAATATCTATATCATGTCCGATTATTGATGATTATTTCCTAAAACAGTCGTAGACTCAATCGCTTAAGCGAAATTAAAGATGTTGGTGGAATTTTTGGCCCTAAGTAGAATTTTCCATTGCAATCTGATTACACTATTGCGTAGTCCAACGATATGTTAGGATTTTTGAAAAAAACGATGGTGACAAACTTACAATTTTATAAAACATATAGAACCAACTATGGTTGCACACATTCAAGAAGAGTCGGTAACTCATCCACAGTCGTGCAGTAAATATATGATGTCTAAAGCGGTACTGAAAGTGTGAGTGTGGAAATAAAGAGTCAGCTTTATTCAGTAACATACCTGCTCCTCGGTAACAGCTTAAGAGTGGCGTCTCACTTAGGTTCTATTTGGAAACATTGGCATCACCATGGTGACTTAACCTCCTCTCTTATTCGTTGATTGTCGTGGGAGCTCCGATTTACAGATGTGTTGCTGTCCCCTCCTGCCATCGTCTTGACAAGCTTGTAAATCGAGCTTAACGATATATTTGCAATGTCTTAGAGTTTCTGAAAGAAGAAATTTCCCAATAGTTTCTGTCTCAATATGCAGAACCTGAGGCAGTAACAAAAGTAGTGGAAAGTATCCTCAATCTCTTTTCTGTCCAAACAGCCTCTGCAGATGGTGTCCCATATACCGTTCATGGTAGATGATTATGGCCAGATAGCGCCCCGACAACCATCCGCAGCAGTGGCCTCACATGTGGGAAGGGAGTTCATTCATTAGCTAGTTGCATGATTTTTTTCCCCACTTTACTCTTGACATCAGCAAGGAGTTGATGAAGACATGGGGTTACTTGGGATGGGTCGGATTCGGCCGCTTTCTTAGAACGTTCATCTGCTTAGCCCCCAGGGGTAGACTAATCAAATGCTGCGACCCAAGAACCTTGAACTCTTCGCTGCAGCATGCGATTAGCTTGGTATTGGTTTCTATAGCTGAAATTTAATGGTCACTCGACTGTCAATTAGAATGATAACATCTTCTTCTTCTTCTTTGTGTGAAGCTGCAAACCGGGGTGAAACCGGGCCTCAACTAACAAGCCTCTCCGACTAGCGCCAGCTCTGGCTAGCTGTTTTCAGTTTCGCGCACCAAGTTTATTGAGGTCCTTCTCCACTTGGGTGCGCCACCTTAAACGCGATCGTCCTCTGTTGCGTTGCCCGACAGGTTCGGATTCGAAGATTCTTCGGGCCGGAGCTGTGGTGTCCATACGTTCTACATGACCTAGCTACCGTAGGTCTTGGATCCGTAGACGCCTAACTAGGCTCATGTCGCTGTACAGCCCGCACAGTTCGTGATTGAATCTTCTCCTCCAGAACCCGTCAACACAAACAGGACGAAAGATCGTGCGTAGAACTTTTCTCTCAAAGAGACCAAGGACTTCTTCATCCGCTTTCGAGATTGTCCATGCCTCCGCGCCGTATAGTAGGACTGGAATGATCAAGGTCTCATATAGAGTCAACTTGGTTCTTCGAGAGAGGGCACTATTACTCAATTGCCTCTTGAGCCCGAAGAAACAGCGGTTGGCAAGTGTTATCCTACGTTTGATCTCGGAACTTATGTTATTTGTACAGTGTACTCCGGAGCGGAGGTAAGTGAAGTCCTTGACCACCTCGAAGTTATAGCTGCCCACTGTGACGCTCTGTCGAGGACGTCGATGTTGTATGTCCTTTTTTGAGGACAGCATATATTTCGTTTTGCCCTCATTCACCGCCAGACCCATTTTAGCCGCTTCCGTCTCAATGTTAGCAAAAGCCTCACTGACGGCTCGCTGAGTTCTGCCAATCGCGTCAATGTCATCGGCGTATGCTAACAATTGTACGGACTTCTGGAAGATCGTGCCTCTAGTGTTGGCGTGTGAGTTTCGCACGATCTTCTCCAGGACGATGTTAAAGAAATCACACGACAGCGCGTCGCCTTGTCTAAAACCTTTGACATTGAAGGTCTCGGTGAGTTCGTTACCGACCTTGATGGAGCAGCGAGAGTTCTCCATCGTCATCCTGCACAACCTGACGAGTTTGGCAGGAATGTCAAAACTAGACATTGCGTTGTATAGCTCGTTCCTGGCCTGAAGCCACACTGATATGGACCTATCAGATTATTAATGAACGGCTTCAGGCGGGTACACAAAACGGCAGAGAAGATCTTATACGCGATGTTAAGAAGACTGATGCCTCGATAGTTGACGCAGTTGAAGGGGTCTCCTTTCTTGTGGATCGGGCATACGATACTGAGATTCCACTCGTCGGGCATTCTTTCCTCAGACCATATCTTGCAGATGAGCTGGTGCATGCGCCCTTTCATATCATCTCCAGCTGCCTTAAATATTTCAGCGGACAAACCGTCCACTCCAGCAGCTTTATTAGACTTCAGTCTAGATATTGCTACCTTGACAACACTGAACCTTCTCCCTGACAGCGGTATTTTGGTCCTCATCGCCGTTTAACAGTCTGCAGAAATGATCTTTCCAGATTCTCAGTATCGACTGCGACTCTACTACCAGATGTCCATTTCCATCCCGACAGGCTTCTGTCCGAATTTTATATCCATTGGATAATTGTTTTATCCTTTAATAAAACTTTCGGACGTCATTCCTGCCATAACACCTCTCCATCTCCTCGACCGCGCGCTTCTCATGCTCTTTCTTTTTCCTTCTGAGAAGCCGGCTCTCTTCCCCTTTCTTTCGTTCGTAAAGCTCACGAACAGCCCTCGTTGTTCGATGCTTGTAGGCCTCCTGTTTGGCTGCATGTGCCTGCCTGCACTCGTCGTCAAACCATGGGTTCCTTCGTGTTGGTCCCAGCACATCAGTGGCAGCTTCTTTGATGGCTTCTTGACAACGACTCCATTCTTCTTCGATGGTTTGTGCAGGCGGCGTGGAACTTACAGAGAGTTTCTGGGAGACTCGGTCGGCAAAGATCCTGGCAGTCCGCTGCGATTGTAGCTTTGCGACGTTAAACCGTGGTGTTCGTTCTCGACTCCGTTGTTCTCTTGATATCCTGATCCTTACCTTGGCTACAACAAGGAAATGGTCCGAATCAACATTGGCTCCTCGGAACGTTCGGACATCAAGAATACTGGAGGAGTGTGGTCACTCTGGTTGACGGTTGATTGATCTGGGGACCGCCATGTCCTTTTATGGATGTTGAGATGTGGGATCCGGTGCTAGCAACAGAGAGGTTACGTCCCATGACAAAGTCCACCAGCCTTAGTCTGTTACTAGACGTGGGTTCGTGTAGGCTGTGTTTCCCTATGACTTTAGCCAAGATTTCTTCTTTACCCAGCTTAGCGTTGAAATCTCCTAGAACGATCTTGGTGTCAAAGCTGGGGCATTGATCGTATGTTCTTTCTAGGAGATCAGAAAAGTCATCTTTGCTACTATCATCTTTGTCCTCTGTCGGGGCGTGGGCGCAAATCAGGCTGATGTTCCCGAATGTAGCCTTGATGCGGATTGTTATGAGGCGTTCGCTTTTAGGGTCAAACCTTAAGACTTTTTGCCTAAGTCTGCTTCGAAGAACAAATATATATCCAACTAAGCGCCTCTCGTAGTAGTTGTCCCAGTTTTCCATCATCTTCTCGCTCGGCCCATTACATCGCACTTCCTGGATTGCGGTGATATCTGCTTTATAGCAGTCAAGGGCCTCCGCGAGTCCTTCGGCTGCACGTGGCCTGTTAAGAGACCTCACATTCCACGTGCAGAACCGAAAAGCATGGTCGTTTGTTCGTTCGCTGGGGTCGTCAACGGTAAATCCGTCATTATCCGAGGCAATTGGTTGTCTCTCAACATGTTGCTTTTTTCGTGGTGGTGGCGTTAACCCCACGCACAACCCCCAACTGGGAGGCCAGGCCCATTTATTTTACCCTTGGGTGAAGGGTCCGGATGACTATGGTATCGGTAACCTCGCTGAGGTTGTGAGTGCCCCCGTTGACCCTACATGATAGGGTTCCTCCGCCGCCAACTCTACTCCAAGATCCCGATATGACCTTGAAGGCAACCTTTTAGATCTGAACTCCGAATATGTCAGAGTAGCTCTAAAAGGGGGTGTACCAGGCAGCTCTGGATGTCGCCGTTGGCTAATCTGATGATAAGCTCCTCCGCCGCCATCCGTAAAGAAGATGAGCCCTGATACAGACTCATCCACTCTCCCCCTCTCTCGTTGGCAGCCGCCAATGACGTCTCACGGGGGTTGGGTACCCCATTTACAGTCGGTGCTCGGCTCTCGGATTTCACCACGGGGAGGTGAGAGTAGGACTTCATTGACAGAGCCTAAGTGCAGACGGCTGTGCCTGCATAAGTCGCTTGTCAACGCTTCGAAATTCGAATGATAACATCAGCCGGTGATATTTCCAACAATATGATCATTTTGGCAGCGTCCTTGACCGCTGCTTGATAAACACTGCGGTAGTCAGGTAATATGATCGAGCACTGCATGTTCAACAATTCGAAGGAGATGCCAGTGCCTGTTCCCTTGCCCATCTTCGACCGATCTGTATAAACAACGATGGAGTTGGTTTTTGATGGGTTCTTTTGTGTTTCACTCCTCTCTTGTTCGGAGATAACACCGCAAGGGCGTATCGAAGTCAAGGAAGGGGAAGGAGTAGTCCCTAACAGTGTGTTCTATTCGTAATCTATGCCTGTATGACCGTTTAGGCTTGCGCACCAGCTTTTGGTTTGGGCAAAGCTTAAGAGTGACTCCCTGCACTTTTACTCTCAAACGGAAACCCACCTTAAGCTTGTCCACGATGAAGTTAGCAAGTTTGACTTAAGCACATGCCAAAAAGCACTAGTCCTTCTGATGGACATAAACGAAGTCATCTCTGCAATATATGGTGTTGGTCTGGTTGCTCGCACTTCTAGATCAAAAACGATGTCATGATAAGTGGTAAAAGGAGACCTAACTGACTGCTACCCTGAGTGGTATCATTATCAACTTCACTGCCAAGCGCAACACAGTTGCTGTTCCCTTCATACCGGAGGCACATTGATGTCATATTATCGAAATCTGAAAAAGAGTCCGTTTGGTCTTCTTGCGTTGTTGATACTCAATATGGAAGATTTCAAACTCGATTTGTCTGAAATGCCATCCCCTGCTCCGCACTCAATCCAACGACCAATTGCGATTCGCACAAAATCGCACACTGATAACTTTCACGTTCCAAAGTTGGTTCAGACGAAATTGTTATTTTTACTTGCCTTATCGTCGGTGGGGACGATAAGATTGCCGATTAGCCTAAGCCCTCGTTCGCACACATGCAAATCGCCCAATTGCTCGATGATCAATCGAATCCCCAAGATAAGCCATTCACAAAACCGAACGGCTTTTGTAGCTAACCACCTCACTGTTAAGCTTGTCGAATTCAATATCCGCCGATAAGATCTCAGGCTCGCTGCCGTGTGACGATTTAGTCAATTTGCAGGCAGTCGCTTGGGTTCTGTGTGTGGACGCTATGGGAGAAACCCAGCCGGTGGGTGGTGGTCAGATCCTGATTATCCGATGGCCGTGGTTGAGAAGTGTTCTCTTTATTGGTCGCTGTTTAGTACTTGTTCGTCGGAGGTGATGGTCGCAGTAGTCTTTCAGTTTTGTATCGCAAAAGTGTCAAGTGTGGAATCAAAATGATTCGAAAATTCTGCAGAGTCTTGTGCCTGGTGTTTCTGATAAGTGATTTTCAAACGAGTAAGTGTTGCCTGCTAAAGAGTGACTTGGGGGCCTTGGTGTGATACTTGTTATTTTATGTATATGGGCGCTGGTACGATGTGGATTGGTTTCATTGCCGTAAATTGTTTGAAGTAAAGGTGACTAGTTTTGCTTTGTCAACGAATTACATTAACTTTAGTCCTTATCTGTTTCGCCTGAACTACCTTGAGAACGTGATGTCTGTGTTATCTGGTGTGTGAATTTACCTCAAGTGCTACAGATGTGCTATCTCCTGAAGGAGATTATATTGCTTTGTGTGCCGTCCACGGCAGCCCAAAGATCTTC
This sequence comes from Eristalis arbustorum, assembly GCA_916610145.1. Taxonomy (NCBI): domain Eukaryota; kingdom Metazoa; phylum Arthropoda; class Insecta; order Diptera; family Syrphidae; genus Eristalis; species Eristalis arbustorum. Next base: position 50,064,708 of record OU744320.1, on the reverse strand, counting down.
GGATTTCAGCATAAAGTGAACTATGTTTTCTGGTTTCAAGCATTCACTCAAAAATGTCTCGAATTATGACACTTTCGTTTTCATACCGATCACATTCGAAGAAAACGTGTTTCGCGTTCTCCATTGCATTTTCGCAGCGAGGACAGCACGGAGTTGATAGGAATGTGTATTTCCGAAAACAACCGTCACCCGTCAAGAGCTGCGTAAGACAACAACATTCAATCCTTGGGACTAGTCGATGCGTCCATCTCCCTCTTAGGGACTCGTTGCTTTGTTGTTGCTACAGTTTTGTATTGCGGCCTCTTACGATTTTTTAGCTTGATTTACGGTTGGCCCGATTTGCAAGCGATTGTCAAGTCCTCTAGCTTCAAGGGACAGGATATCGATCCGCACCATAGAGTATACCGTTCGAAAAGAACTACTAACTGGAAATGCACATGATCTGTACACGGACTTGATTCCTTTCAAGTGCGACTCTTATTCGCGATATCAGACCATATTTGTGCTCCGTACAGCTGTATGAAGGTTACAACTCTCGCCAGCCTTCTACTGCCAATATATGAAATGAGTCTTGAAAGAACGCGAGATGATGTTTCAAACTAAGCCGAACATCAATAAACACTCCCAGGTACTGCAAATAATGTGGTCTCCGATTTTAATCGTTACCGGCTCCAGCACCTTCCTACTTACAGATTCCGCTTTATATCCGCGAGTTCCTGCCAGCACCCACTTTTTTAGCAATTGCTTCGTTGCAATACAACTCGCCGTTTCGCCACGACAACAGTAACAATATCGCCTATAATTGAGACTTTCCTGGGCCCAGTACTTTTACTGCCTAATTTCCACCGTATACTTTCTATGACTGATTGAACTTTGTCTACAACGACCTTAGGTTAGGTTAGGTTAGGTTGTAGTGGCTGACTGCTGCAGAGCAGTCACACTTAGGCCAGAATAGGCCCATTGTGATACCACGCGGATTGACTTCTAACGCTGGAACCAGTTGGTGCTGCTGATGAACCGATTTAGTTGGCCAATGCTGGCACTTTTTAGCTCGTTACGATCGCTGAAGTAGTAGGCTCCGAGATGCAGGAACCTACGACTGGTAAGAGCACTGCAGGAGCAGAGAAGGTGATGAGTGTTCTCTTCCTCCTCTTCATCCATGCAGCTTCTGCAAAAATCGTTATATGGTGGACCCATCCTGCGAGCATGAGTGCCAATTACACAGTGCCCGGTTATGACTCCTATAAGGGTCCTTACTGAGGGCTTGCTGAGTCCAAGTAGACTGAGTGACCGTTTTAGGTTAAGTGATGGCCAGATTTCTTTACAACGACCTTAACAGCGTATATTGTCGCTCGATCCTTTCCAAAGCTGGTTGATATGTCACGAGTCTATCATTGCCTTCAATAATAAATTTTAGTCTATTGCACATAGGTAATTCGCTCTTTGCCCATAAAGTCGAGCATACAGAGGGGCTGATAAGATGTGGGCTTTCCCTTTCGGTAATTACACCAACCGCTGGTATTGCCATTGTTCCGGATATATTCCCTCGGTTAAGCATGAATTATAGGTGTTAACGAAAATGTCAAGTCGGGGTTTCATTGCTGTTTTTAATGCTCGACTTGGCATGTCGTCTGGACCAGGAGCTCTACGATATTCTACCGTCTCAGTTGCCGCTGTGGGGTCATCAGTTGTTAAGACGGGATTGTGTTCGCTTTGTTCTGCGTTCTCGCTTAGTAAAACTCCGTCATGTTGAAAAGGGTACACAATTTTTACTAAACTGCGGAGTATTAGCGGACAATTATGATTTTGTACTCTTAACATGTTGGTTTACATAAACATTGTTTCAGTGTCCACAAGGGGAAAGTGATTATTGATCGTTTTATTATTAAACCTTGTGGATTCTCTTAGCGTGGTGGCAAGTGGCGTTGTCGGTATGTGCGTCGACCCCAACCTCGACGTCTTAGGTTCGATTCCAGTACTAAGCGACAAAAAACATTTTTCACGGCCCCACCTCTTTCGAGTCACTGACAATGCTCAAGGAGTATTTCCTGTCTAGAAAAAGCTTCTCAAACTTGGCCGTTCGGAGTCGGCGTAAAACTGTAGGTCCCTTCCACTCGTGTGAGAAAAATAGCACGTACAACACGAGTGGTTGCTGAGAAGCTATGCCCTGGCCCCTTACGGGCTGTAGCCATATTATTATATTTCTCTTAGCAAAAAAACGCGTTTGAAAACCTTTTCCTATTTATTCAATTCCCCTTCTTCGACAAGGGCTAGAGCTCGGGATAGGCACAACGTCTCCTTGAGTTGATAATAATAGTATAACCCGTAGAGGGTCAAGACTTATCTTCTCAGCAGCCTCGAGTGTTGTGCTTGCTTTTGTTCTCTCATGAGTTAATGGGACCTAAAGTTGTATTCCAACTCTGAAATGCCAATTCTGAGAACCCTTTTCTATACGGGAATACACTTTGACCATTATCAGTGACGAAAGAGATGGGCCGTGAAAGATATTTTGTCGTTCAAGGGTTCAACCTGAACACGTATATCCAAACGCGTTGCGTTCGACGCACGTACAACTACAACGCTACAACCACCACTCCATGCGTCTTCTTCTGATAAGAAAGGAATTAGACGATGTCAAAATTGATTGGCGAACTTACACCAAAAACCTGAGTTATATTCGGCCTAAGAGTGTCTCGTTTTTGCCATGAGTTTTGTTCCGAGTTCGACTGTTGACTCGACTTTCCAATGTTATTGTTATGTCGCAGTTAATAGTTTCTGGCAAGACGGATGTGAAGGCATGTGGATATATTCTTTGTATAATGCTACAGTCCGGTGTGGACCTGGGCATCAGTCAGCAATCGTCTCCAGCTAGCACGATCTTAGCGAAGCCTCCAGTTTCGTACATCCAAAGTATATTTCCAGCTGCTTACGCCATCGGAGGCGAGGTCTTCCTTTTACCGCATTATCCCTCAGGGTTGACCTCGACTACTTTCCTAGCCCATTCTCTCTACATGATCCGTGTCGACACAATTGCATTCGATAAAATCTTTCTCCGCAAAACGGCATCTCTTCGTCCTCGTTTGACATTGTCATTGCTTTTGGGGTGATGTCATTTCCGGAGTTAAATGCAGAGCCTAGATAGACAGAGGCTAAAAGAACATCGAAGTTGTATCTGTCTATTGTAACACTTTGTCTAAGAAGTCGCTGATGATCTTCTTGTAGGCAGCATGTACTTTGCCTTACCTTCATTAACCGAAAGACCCAACTTGGTCGCAAATGCCTCACCGACAGCCCGTTCACTTTTTCCGATGATGTCAATGTCATCGCCATATACAAGCAGTTGCACCGGCTTGTGGAAGATCGTGCTTCTGGTGTTGACATCTCAATTACACATGATCTTTTCAATAGTTATGTTAAAGAAGTCGCGAGACAGTGCGTCGCCTCTTCCATATCGCTTTTTTATATCAAAAGTTTCTGTAAGATCCTCACCGAACTTGACGGAGCAAAGTGCGTTTTCCCTAGTTGTCTTGCACGTTATCTGTAAGTGGTACAGCTTAGAGGGTCTCCTTTCTTTAAGATCGGACAAACTATGCTGGGAATCCATCCGTTTCCCATACATTCATCCGACCAGATTTCACACATGAGTTGAGATGAATTTTTTCTTACGGAAAAGATTGTGTTTTTCCCCTTTTTTTCTGCTCATAGAGCTCACGTGCAGCTCTCGTTCTTTGCAGTGGTGCTTTGTACGCATCCTAATTGCCCTAATGAGCTCGCCGACATACGCCCGACGGTTTTTCTTGCAGGCGGCATGAAAGCTAGCACATCGTCTGATGACTTTTTGACAGTATTGACATTGGTCGTATGCACTTGATGTCAGCGGCATAGAGCTTTCTGAGCGGTAAAGAGACCTGATCTGAAAATTCTCTGGTGATCTCCTGCGATTGTAGTTGTGCGAGATTGAATTTAATCACATCACAGGGTTAGTCTTGCTTCCTCCGGGAAATCCTCTTTCAGAATTGAGCCACCACTAGGTAGTGATTCGAAAGCTAAGGGGTGTGGCTGTCTAGAACTAGAGGGTTTGAGGGGCTGGAAAGGGATCGTCTGATCATGCGGCCTCTGGGGAAAGTGACCATATGGCTGTCAATGTCTATGTGCACAGTAGTGCTTTATGTAACGGAAATAACCTTCAAAAGTTAGCATTTAACAGGGTTCTAAAGATAAACATCGAAAGAATAACAACGATTAGCATCATGCTGCTTGTGGAGAACTCTGGAAACTTTATTTGTGTCGTTGACAAAAGCCAGAGAAAGGGTAGACACTAAGGAAACCTTTTCAAAATGTCCCATCGTTGTCGTCTGTACTTTTGCTGATATCTTTTTAATCGCATTTGTCTTCATTTAACAAGAACTTCAACGCAATCGAGGCATGCTTCGATTTTGTGCAACCTTCTGCTTATTGTACTTAACAGTGGATCACTTGACATAAGTTTCTGCACATATCCCTCAGTCGACTGTCGTCGCTCGTTTTATTACCCTTATCGCCGCAGAAGTGGAACAAGAATCGAGAAGCAATACTCTAGTTTCGCTGTAAGACCGAAGTATAATATCACAGTTGTAAAAGGCTTACTTCCTTGAGTAGGTTTCAGAAATGTAAGTGATTACTAGAAGAGAAGCAGTAAAGGTCGCGGTAAACTTTTGAGGCGTGCGCATGCACTTGAAACATTATCGGGAAAATATCAATAAGCTATATATGACTGTCTTTCTGCAGCTTGACGGTGTGAGTCTCGGGCCTCACCCTGCACACGAACGGAAGGCATTATCGGCCGTTTGAACTAACCCCTTTATCTTTGTTTGGCTTCTTTAGGGAGTTCTGCATTTCAGTGTCAATTGTGGCAAATTACATTGGATTGCGTCTACGGCATTCGGTTTTTTCCTGGTAGTACGCTAAAACAGACGATTCATTTTGTCGCCGTGGCATTGGCTGTGTAGAGGTTACCTGCGTCGTGGGCAATTACATCATTTGCACCCGGTAGCTGTAGTCGGCGCTTATGGAAGAGATCTCAGAACAAAGCTTTGGATCGGGTGATGTTTCCATAACGACATCTGGAATCTCGGAGAAATAAGGTAGAATGCACATCCTAAGGACGATGTGTTCATAAGACCATACGGCTCCAAACATTTTACCAGACACTGAGCAGCACAACTTTAAGTGTTGTGAGTTTACTGGGTGAATTACTGTGTCTTTCTTTATGTCTAACATCGAGGAACAGGGTCAGGGACCAGCATTTGGTCCTGGTTATATGCGTTGCCGCAACCATTCATGTTGTTTTTGCTGCAGTTATGTCGCTAGTGAGCGATAACATCCACTTTTATGTCGACTCGAAACGGCGTCCTGTCATTCTCTGGACAGATGTACCCTCTCAGCACTGCCAGTAACTCGAAATGGAGGACCAGTGAATTATTTGCTACGACAATTCAACGCAGAAGCCTCAGAGTATAAATCGACGCAGCTACTTACTATCTGCGCCATGTACTCCACTCTCACTTGGTTATAGTGAATTGCGTACTGGTTATATGAATCGAAAAAAGGTGGATAGCCCCCATCAAGGCTGCAACAGAAAGACTCTTAGTCAAGTGCAGCCCATTAACAAAATGCTCTACTTTCCTTCAATAGATTCCAACTGATTTTTCAACCACCCATTTGTGTCTTCTTCTCCTTTTTCTTTGCGCTACAGACAAAGGTGGACCTCGGCCTCAACCCATAAGCCACTTCAGCAATCGGGATCACTGACGAGCTGTCTCCAGTTCGCACGTCAGAATGGAACTTGGAGCATTAGAAGACTAGTCCATTGTACTACCACCCAACAACCTAAAATTGCTGTAGTTTCAGGCGCTTCTGTGATGAAGGGCCTACAGAATCAGCTCTCACCACATCAGCGCCGAGGATCTGCCACCTGATCCGAGTACAGGCGGGACAGAGACAGAGGAAGGGCTCTGCCGTACCGTCATCCTCTTCACAGACGCACATGGAGAAACTTCGCCTAAACCAATCACATTTATGTGTTTGGCAAAGGTGAAGTGACTGTTATGAGGCCCATAAGTCGTCTGTACTATTTTTTGGTCAATTGACAACAAAAATGCCGCGAATTTTTTACAGACGTTTGGGAGCAAACGCTTGGTCTGTCTACATCCTAATGAGTCATACCATCTCCAATTGTGTTCACGAGAAGCCCAAGCATCAGGACTGCGAAATAAATTCAAAGTCAAATCTTTTATTTGTACCTCTTCAGTCAAAGCAAGTATCCCAAAGCTATGCTTTCCCATTACTGATCACAGAGGGGCGAGACTTACAAATTGTGCTTTCTTCTTTGTGTGGCGCTACAGTCCGGGGTTGAGTTGGGTCTCAACCAACAAGCCTCTCCAACTAGCGCCAACTCTGGCTAGCTGTTTTCAGTTTCGCACACCAAATTGGCTCCACTTGGGTGCGCCATCTTAAGCGCGGGCGTCCTCTATTGCGTTACTCAACAGGTTCGGATGCGAAGATTCTTCGGGTAGGAGCCGTAGTACCGTACCGTAGGCTTTGGATCCGTAGACGCCTAACTAGGCTTATGTCGCTGGACAGCCCGTATAGTTCGTTGTTCAATCTTTCCCTTCTCTCTCCTCCTCACGAGCTTGGAAGCAATGTCAAAACTTGACATGGCGTTGTATAGCTGGTGCATGCGGCCTACCAGATCACCTTCAGGTACCTTAAATATTTCAGCAGAAAGTCTGTCCTCTCCAGCGGCTTTGTTGGACTTCAGTCTTCATATTGCTAACTTGACCTCGTTTAAGTCTGGGGGACGTCATCGTCCAGATTGAGTGTAACATTCAGACAGCGGTATTTTGCTCATCATCGCAGTTTAACAGTCTACCGAAGTGAACTGGTACAGACTCTCCCAATCTCCCCCTCTCTCTTTATCAGCAGCAAATGACATGACACGGAGGTTGGGTAGCCCATCTTCGGTCGAATGTGCTCGGTTCCCGGATTTCACCACGTGGAGGTGAGAGTAGGAGTTTATTCGTCTGTGATTGCATGAGACGCTTGTCAACTCCTCGACATCCTACAATTTAAGCTACATTCAGAAAAGTCCGGCCGGAGTATGATCGATCCCAAAAAAACAGACCTTCTTAGGCGAAATCGACAGAATATCGTACAATCGTACAAAATCGACAGAATTACGCGGTTTGCACAGGACACTGGTATCTTACGTAAGCGACACGCCCGTCGCTTCATCTGCACCGATGAGAAGAAGACCTTCCCACATTTCCTTTGTAAATGCCCGAGACTAGCTAGAGCCAGACTTAGTAGAACCTTCTTCAACGAAGTTGATGAGGGAAAATTTAGGGAAATAATTTCCTTTAAACAGTCCTCTGGGTGTTTTCAGGGATATCTCATATGACCCACCACTACCACCGACCTAGTGGTGCCCGCAACACTGTACATGGTGCACTCGGAATGGGTATTTTTGAACCATTGCTTCAAGCTGTATTCAATAATCTGCGCATCTAATGCCGCTGTGAGTCTTTCCATAAACAGGAATAGGACGAGATTTTTTTTTCTTTTGTATAGGAGGAGATTATGAGGCCATCGTTACGCGTACCCTTTCAAGACCATTCTCAACGAATAACTCATCGCACAACTTATTGGCAATTTAAATCCGCATTCAAATTACTCCATTCTAAACTCCCTTCTCTTGCACACTATGAAGGTGGTGCTCGAGGTGATGTTATAGATTTGCATAACTTGCTTACTCAGACCATCTACCATGATATCTTGACTTCTTTCAGGTTTCTCGCAGCACAATGCTAAAAATGCAAAACTCACATCACAATCAACAACGAACACATGGCCGATGGCCTCCCTTGAGGACACCCGTCATCAGGCATCTATCCGTCTTGCCGAGAGGGAGAGCACTTTTGGCGAAGGGCACATCTGCGGGGGCTCCCTCATATCATTGCGAGTAGTCCTCACAGCGGCGCACTGCCTCTTCGAGTAAGTATCAGACTTTGAAGTTGGAGATAAGGCCGCCACTGAACTAATCAACTCTTTCACTCCTCAGTCCAGTCACAAAAGCACCGCGTCATCCCGCCGAATTGCACGTTGTCATGGGCACGCTGAATCGTTATCAAGAGACTGAGCACACGCTTATCTCGAAAGTGACGCACATCCGCTATCCGCCGACCTTCGATGTGAACACGAGACGCGACGATATCGGGCTGCTGTTCCTCAGCCAGGAGATTCCCGAGAACCACGTGCACGTGCAGCCCATCGAGGTGAACAACGACGCTGTGGCCGTCGAGATTCTGGGAGCTGTGACTAGCTGGGGAAAGGATGAGAATGTAAGTTGTAGCATCGCTGACACTGCACAGCTCTGATCGACTTCTTGCAGGGTGAGAACTCACATCAGCTCTTGGCAGTGAATGTGTCCACCGTGGACCCGTTTAGTTGCGCCAAGAGCTTCGGGCGCCTCATCACAGACGGAATGCTGTGTGCCACGCATCGAGGCTTCGCGGGGGATGTCTGCCAGACGGATGTGGGGGCGCCCCTGGTGCATGCGGGCAAGCAGATTGGCATCGTCTCGTGGGCGAACAGTTGCGCGCTGAAGGACTACCCGGGTGTTTACACGGACGTGGCCTATCACAACGAGTGGATTGGGAAGGAGCTGACCGACAGTAGCAACGCGGACAGCTCGATATGGGGTCTGCTGGGCTTCCTCTCGTTCACTTGGTACGCGCTCACGGACCGCCGAAAAGTAGTGTACCGGCCGTAGACCGGAGGCCTCCCAAAGAATATGGTTTTCGTGCATGGGACGATATTTTAGGATAAGTTTTATTGTTATTTTTTTTTTATTTAATTTTAAATGAAAACATTAAAATTGGTCTGGGGACTCCTCAATCGCCATTCCGTGCTGTTGTCTTCAGAATTGAAGGTCACTCAAAAGCCAATGTTGAGTTAGCGGCAAGTAAGCACTCGTCTCCACTTGCCATGACCTCCAGACCCTCCCTCACCGACACGTTCCAAATGAAAGTCATTGTCGCGCTAAAGTTCCCTCTAATCAGGCACGCCACAGCAGCGATTCTGTTTTATTGAAATGCATTCTCAGATGATTGAAGCGAGTGGGTAATTGCCGACAAATGGCTTCTGGTCTTGCTTTCGTTTTCCTAATCACGAGCACAACAACGCGTCGGCATGAACTAACACTGAGACAATGCGCTCAGCGAGGGTACTTCCATAAGATAATTGGTTCTTTGAGATACTTCAAGTGTGCAGCTTGACACTGATGCGGCACGAATGGGCTTCCATCAGCAGCCGGTGGCACGCCATCAACGCCATCAACCCTAAGTGCAGTGCAGTGCGTCTGATAAAAAGCTGAAGGTTAAGTGCTTCTGGTTGCATCACTTGCCACTTCTAATGGAAGCTCGAGTGGGACTAGGCCGGTGGGTGATGCGGTTTGACGCTAAAGCCCATACGTTTTGAAACATTCTCGGTATCTTGCTGGAGACGGAATACCATAAGTGAAGGAGCGGGAGGGAGCGAGTTCACCTTGATTTGCTGCCGGGGGGATGTGTGATGAGGCGATGAAATATGACTTCGTTTATGAAGGGAACATGAACATGAACAGCGGTATCTGTAACACTTTCAGATCTTGAGAACTATCCAAAATTTCTCAGTTAATAAAATGTAGAGGAGAGGCGGCTTACCCATCGTTTGATGGGGTCGTCAACAGGAAATACGCTTACCGGTTCTGCACATGGAATGCGAGGTCCCTTAACTAAGCCCCGATGAACTGGTAGAGGCTCTGGACTGCTACGAGGCAGACATTACCGCAATCCAGGAAATGCGGTGGGATGCTCCGGACAAAAGAAAGATAGGAAGTTGCGACATCTACTACGGTTGATTGCTACAGGGAGGGAGAGCAGCGCTTATTTGTATGGGGATTTGTTGTTCGAGGCAGACTTAGCCAGAAAGTCATAAGCGGTTGCCTCCGCATCAAAGCTAAAATCGGTAATATCAGTCGGGGCGCACAAGCCCCGACAGAGGAGAAGGATGACGTTAGCAAGGATGACTTCAATTGACTTCCCGATGGCAAGACATTTGTAAAAGGGCCACCCAAGACATTGTTGGGCACCCTAATCATATCGGGATGTTTCCATCGCACGGTGCAGGATCTTTAGGCCACTGAGATAGAACAGCAACCGCGGATACTCACGTTGGTATTCTTCAAAATACTATGTTGCCTTCAGCCGAATCTGAAATGCCGTGGTGATCCAGTAGAGCGAACGAAATGATCGATTCGACGCGCACTCTTTTGAAACGCACGAAGAAAGGGTTCGCCAGGTTCACTTGTCAACCCATAAGTATACTCAGTGTAGCAATTTGTATACCTACTTCTTTTTTTTACATACTACCTTAAAACTATCCTACGATATGGAAGTCGACCACAGGTCGCGGTAGCTAGAATTCAATCTAAACCACCACAAGACAGAGACCGCCTGCGCCCCATAAGGGGATTCCTGTTCTACTTCGGGTCTTAAGGGTTCGATGCTGGAGTTCCTTCGCTCCCCAGCCACCAGAACTTTCGATGTTTCAATCCGACTCGAGAACGCTGTAGTGAACCGGAGGAGGCTATGCTCAGCTAGTTGTGCAACGGAACGGTAGTGGTTGAGTCGCCCATACACAGTTGACCTGGCTATGTGAAATAGGAGCGGTACCGCATTCCTGTCTTGTATGAGGCAAATGGGTCAAAATGCTGAAATGCTTCTGGAGGGACGAAGCCACTGTAACGTACCATTTCGTGGTACTGTGGGTTGGGGTAGTAAGCCCCGGAGATCAAGTTTATATTAACCAAGTTCATCGCTCTCGCAGTATGGCCTCGAATCAACTTCACCAGGAAATTGTCCAATCTATCAGGGGCCAGGCTGTGGGGAAAGTGGGTCGGTGGACATCATTATGCTGTCTTGGCAGCCACGGAAATGGGTCTTCATAAATAGTTCAAGAGATTCTGAAGTCGATTCCACCCATGTTCCGTCACGTTTCTCTAGGAGACCCGGATTGGAATGTTGCTTCGACAGGAGTTTACTTAATAATAATAATAATAATATGGGTGGCGCTACAGCCCGTAGGGGGTCAGGGCCTAGCTTCTCAGCAACCACTCGTGTTGTGCGTGCTATTGTTCTTTCACGAGTGGAAGGAACCTACAGTTTAATGCCGAATCCGAACGGCTTTGTTTGAGTAGTCAGTGAATCGAAAAAGGTGGGGTCGTGAAAATTGTTTTCGTCGCACAGAGCAGGAATCGAACCTACTATGTCGAGGTTGGGATCGACGCACATACACACAATGCCACAGGCCACACCACCACCACAGGATTTTACTTATCCGGCAGAATCTTTGATATTTTCAATGTCCTGACAGTAAACAACCCAACGTTGCTCCTGGATTGCTTGTTTGCTCCCTGATTGCTTGTTTGTACGACAATGTTGTATACGATTGCCAGTTGGGGTTTCTCTGGTCAACTGCCTGAGTTTAGTGTCGTTCCACCAATAGGGATATTATTATTTACTGAATTTTATGAACCAGATTTTGGGCTAAGGGAATAGGAGCTTGATTTTCTTGAGGTTTCTAAAGAATGTTGGATCCTCGATTCTGAGGGCCATATTGAAAAGTATCCAACTATGATCTGAGAATGATCTTAAATCGGCTACTCTCCAGTTTTCAACCCTTAGACAGGATTTGTTGGTGGATAGCGTGATGTCTATGAGTACTTTTAAAGACGTTAAATCGATCAGCAATTTTTATCGGTTTCCCTTTTGTGATCCCAAGCCGCTTTTACACACAAAATCCCAACGATCCCAACGATTGCAATTTTTCGTCATTCTCATTTTGTTGCGAGCCGGAGTGGTTCTGCGCGGAGAGAATTTTTCTGATAAGGAGAAATTTCAAAGTGACGTTTTAGATGTTGAAAATGCATGCTGAAGCATAAATGTACATTTACAGAAAATAAATTGCTGACAATTATCTAACATATACCCAATAAGAACAATTATCAACAGCCATCCAAGAAAGTTGCCGTTTTTTGCGCAATATGCATGCGTACTTAAAAGGGTTCGTGATAATACATTTCATATGCGTGGATATTTAAATCCTGGAAATGAATATAAAACAAATATAAAATAAACAGTAGATAGGAGAATAAAATCATCAACAAAGTCTTCCAAAAATCAAACCCCTATTAAAATGCATTTTCATTCCAAAAATCCCTCCCAATCTGTGGTAGTCTTCGGATAATGTGTCCGTGTACCAACCACACAAGGCCGAGCACGGTACTAAAGGATAAATGCAAGAAAGATAAAGGAAAGAATGAATCTCGATCGTCGTTTCACACACACGCCCCTTCTCTTTCTCACATATGTATAGCATCCATCCAGAACCCATCGCTGCGACAACAAGAATGAAGCAATCGAAAAATAAGCGAAGGGTGACGAAAGAGAATGGGCAGAGCCCCCCCCCCCCCCCCCCAAGCCCCCCCCCACGTTTCACTTTCCTTGCCAACAAGAAGCAATCCGTTAATGACGAATTTAGTTGATGTAAAAGGGGCCTATGACGTCTTCGGAGCCATAAAATCTATCTGTACTAGGATAGGTGAAGGTTGGTGCGTCGACCTCAACGCACTTGAACCCACCGTCGCAGGTTCGATCCACGGTCTGAACGACAAAACCTCTTTCAAGTCACTGACAATATTAAAAGAGCACTTCCTGTCTAGAAAAAGCTTCTCAAACTTGTGCGTTCGGATTCGATTTCGACGGCTCTCTCCACTCTGAGAGAACAATAACACGCGCAACACGAATAGGGCTGCTGAGAAACTAGGTCCGAGAGTGGAGTAACTCGAACTTACTCCATATGCAAGATACTTGCCATAATTATATAAGAAAGACTTCTAAACAAAATCGAAGGAAATCTAGGAGGTAAACAGGTTGGATTCCACCCACACAGAAGCTGCATAGTTAAAACAAACACACAATTGTTGAGCAATCTATGAACCCAGTAGGAGCTACCTGTTGCACATCCCTTTTAGAGCCATTTCGGTATAATCGGAGCTCTGGTCTAAGATATTTCTTCCAAGGGATGATCGTAACCTTGAAGTAGGGCTAGCGAAGGGCGAGGTTTGTTCTCCACGGGCAAGTGGGAACGCTCTAAACTTCAGTGTGAAGGCAGACTAAGGAAAAAAGTTCTACGCTTTGCATGTAGAAGCGCTTCATAACAATTCGTCGCGGAACGTCAGTCTGGTTTGACATACGAAAGCCTGTAATGGGTCTCACCTGGCCTATACGAACTCACCACCTAAATGCTATGCCAAGTGACCGCAACGACTCCGCCCCAGTGTTACAATGCAATAAAAGATACACAATCGGCAACGCACACAAGTGCTGCAGAACTACAGTCAACTTGACGTGCACAAATGGAGGTCGTATCAATCTTGTTGATTAAGGACTACTCTCATCAAATCCTACCGACAAGCAAATGTCCATTAACTCGCATTTGTCAAAAGTTAGGTACTAGGTCCAAATTATACACACGGTCAACAAGGGTAACATTGAAACTCCCCGCAACAAATGATGTTCCACAAGTTCCACACGCGAATGGCATTTGTGTGTCTGCTCCAGCCGCTCCAGTCTGAGCGTCACCGTCACACACAAACACTCCGAGACAGTGAACAGAGGCAGAGTTCAAAGTGTTTTTTTTTACATGCACCCTAGTTCCTTTTAGAGAGATGCGGCCAAAAATATCTTCACTCACGCGCCATAAATTCACACAATACGCGCGCTAAGCACGACGGACTTGTGTGAGGGGTGGTGGGGGCAACGTCAAATGAAGAATAAAAGAAAGTCAGCCTTCCTTGGAGAACATTGTGGACACGAGCACTATTGCGTATGCTTGCGTGCTTCATCTGGAATGCCTCCCCCTCAGCGGCAAGCAGTGCAGGGTGCATACTTCTGCTGCAAGGTTATCGATCCGAGGGTGATACTCGGCGGTGGAGGCTAGAAAGTGATTTACGTTCGATTACAATGCCAACCGCCAAGAGTCTGCGAACTTCATGCGAATGGCGGTTGCGTACTTCTGGCATCACTTGGTTTTGGCCAAGTAGCAGAACGTTGCCTAATGGCTTTGTGTGCGAATCTGAAAGGCTGTTGCCTCAAAGGGAGTGTGTTTGATTGAAGGGTAGTTCATCATTCGGCTGTGCGTCTGTGAACTGCGGAGGCGATGAACTTTGAAAATGTAGCACAGACATCTTGTGCCTTTTGCATGTGCCATCGATGGTAATGGAAGAATGATGCTTTCCTTTGAAAGCATTTCGTTTGGGGATAATTGGTGCGAGTCTGTATCTTTTCAGCGAGCTGAGGGTGAAGAGTAGGATCGCTTCAGCTCTGGTTAATCAGTTTATTCATCAATTTGATGGTCCTTTCAGTCGTGTCGGAGTGCACAAGCAGGATTAATGCAAAAAGAACCTGCTATCCTTATTCTTGAGGTCAGAACGGCTTGAAACTTGCTTGATCTGCATGTAATCGTATCGTATAGCGGGCGTACATTTACAAGCTAATTGCTACAGTTTAACTAAGAGAGTGACATGACTAGATGTTTATTTTCATGGAATCAAGAAGGATGAAGGAGTGGGTACTGGAGTCTTGTTTTTCTTAACTTTAGATACCTCCGTTCTCCCGACGAGCTATCAGAGTCTCTGAGTTAGTCAAGAACTTCTTCTAATAGGGCCAGCACCGAGATCAAGTGCAGAATTGCTCTTGTCAATCGCAGTTTCTTTGGGCTCAAGATGAAATTGAGATCCATCTCAAGCTGAATTCCTGCAACACTCTGATCCTGCCCCATGGCGCAGATACATGGACGCCTTTGAAATCAGATGAAGAAGCCCTTGCTCGTTTCGAGAGAAAAGTTCTGTCTGTTTTGATGGCATCTAGAAGAGAAGATTCAACCACAAACTGTATAGGCTGTACAGCGGCATGCACCTAGTTAAACTTCTTCGGGTCCAACGCTCAAGGTGGCTAGATCATAAAGGAAACCACAACTGCGGCGAGTCTTCGAGTCCGAGCTATTGAGACAACGCAACAGAGGACGTCCTCAATCGAGATGACGCACACGAGTGGAGAAGGACCTCTACCGACTTGGTATGCTCAACTGGATGCTACTGGCGAAAGATCATTGACTAGAGAGGCTTGCCCAGGTCTATTGTGGACTGTATTACCATTATCAGAAGGTGCAGAAGGTCAGAAAGTCACCATAGGCAGCTACAACTTCGAGGTAGTAAAGGACTTCATTTATCTTAGCTCCCAAGCCAATAGTACGAACAACATCAGTACCGAGATTAAACGCAGAATAACTCTTGCCAACCGCTGTTTCTTTGGGCTCAAGAGGCAATTGATTAGTAGAGCACTCTCTCGAAAGGTCAAGCTCACATTACAAAACAATCTGATCATCCCTGTCCTCTTGGTCTCTTTGAGAGAAAACTTCTGCGTTCAATCTTTGGTCCTGTTTGCGTTGAAGGTTCCTGGAGAAGAAGATTCAACCACGAATTGTACGGGCTGTACAGCGACATGAGTCTAGTCAGGCGTCTACGGATTCAACGCCTAAGATAGCTAGGCCATGTAGAGCGCATAGACAACACTGATCCAGCCCGAAGAGTCTTCGACTCCGAACAAGTGGGACAACGCAATAGAGAACGACTACGACTACGAAGCCAATGGCGCACTCAAGTGGAGAAGGATTTCAACCAACTTGGAGTACGAAATTGGAGGCTGCTGGCTAAGGATCGTGCCAGCCGTAGAGGCTTGTTGGCTGAGGCCCTGGTTCACCGCGGACTGTAGCGCCATAAGAAGAAAAATGTGCACTTTGGATTCGTTTTCTTTTCACCACCTTCAGCAGCTTTTTGATGCTAAGCCTAATGGTGAACTCCTTCTGAAAATTAAATGTTCTAATCTTAGGCTTGAGGTTAAACTGATGGGTATTCATGCCGTGTTATGGCGAATGCAATTGGCTTGCTTTCTTGGGCATCCTTTGTTACAATTGCGAAAACACGAGGGACAAAGAAGACAGAATACGGCGGTGTTAGAGCTATTGACTCTGCAATTTTTGTGTCTCCCATAAGTTCGCTTTTGGTGTTATACGAATATCGTACAATGGGATACAATCTCCGTTGGATTTCCCCAAGGCCACCAATGGGCATGACTGGAAAGGAAAAATCCACCACAGCTGCCACCCATGGATCCAACATGGGTGTACAAAATATCCCTCGCCAAGACCACAAGCTTAGAAGGCTCGGTAGTTGTTACTTCGATCCCTATTCCTTCCATTATTGGGTGCTGCTCACGCAACTACTCAAATTTGGCTCGACAAACACACACGGCTTTCACCATCGCTGGGAGCCAACAACGTGTCAGCCACGCCTCAAACAGTCGATTCACCAAAAACATAATTCAAACAAAATTCATTTGCCTTCTTAAATCACCATTTCGTCAGCTCCAAGTCGAGCATCCATCGCTTGTGTGCCAAAATCCATTTAAACTCCACTCACACTCATCTCAGCAAAGTTCCACTCAAAAATGTTGCCAGACACATGCTGCCAGCGACCCGAACAGGCATTTGCTCGATTCCCTTTTTGAGCATTTTCCTTTATTTTTCTTCAATTTTCACGTCCACCTTCATCCCCCATTCATGAGCACTCACACACAGAGTTGATTTTCGTCCGCATCAGTCTGTCTCGGCGAAAAACAACGAGTTGCGGCTGTTGCGCTCAGCTTCTTGCCCTCGTGTGTCGACTGTTGTGTTGTGTATCCAAGTCATCGATGCTGTGTTGTGTTGCCGGCAACGTGCCACACGATATACACCGCACGGCGTTCTTTTCGCGTTCATCACCACTTTTCATTGTGCAATTTCATTTGGACGTTACTCGTCGTGGGACTCGGATAGCTCCGTCGGATTCGGAACAAAATTCTTCAGCCGCACTCACACACACACAGCCATACGCACGCACGCATACACAGGAACTACACGCGCATACAATCGCCGTCGTGCCCTGTAGCATAGGCCGTGCACGCAATACGCGACGGTGCGCATCTTAAAATAGATCACCCGAGATACATATTCGAACTACGAGAACGTTTTTATTATTCGTTGCTTTTAAATAAATTTGCCTTGCCGTGCCGTCGTCTTGTTCGTGTTCGCCTTCGCCGTCGTCGTCGTCGCGTCGTAGTTTCTGCGGAAAATTTCGTCTAAGCCTCATACAGTCCTGTCTTGTTAAGAAAAAGGTTTTCCATCAGCGAAGCCCGTCGCGCTTTGGTGTCAGTCCCCCCGCTGCACTGCCACCGTTCGATGAGTGATGATTAGTTCGCGCAGATATCACAAAAGTATCTGCTTGTAAGT
This sequence comes from Eristalis arbustorum, assembly GCA_916610145.1. Taxonomy (NCBI): domain Eukaryota; kingdom Metazoa; phylum Arthropoda; class Insecta; order Diptera; family Syrphidae; genus Eristalis; species Eristalis arbustorum. Next base: position 50,047,242 of record OU744320.1, on the reverse strand, counting down.
GATGTTGAAAATGTGATGAAAATTTAAAAATATAGCGAAGAGTATATTCATCTCCAAAAATGTGGGGAAACAGTGGGTGAATACGAGCGAGAGAGAGTGAGAGATAGCGAGAGAGTGAAGCAGGAAAATTGTGAAATAGTGTCAGTTTGATGGAATTTCAAAGAGAATAGAATTTACAAGCATCAACGAAAAAACGGATTAAATCTTCAGATACTAGTGCGCGGTGTGAGACAAACGTAAAACAGAAAACGTAACGACCGCGACATGAAGCTGTGGAAGTCAAAGAAGCCCATCAGCTGTGTGCCTGGCAAATCCAGTAACAGCAGCAGCAACAGCAACAGCGGCAGCAACTCGTCCAAAAGTGACGACAAATACGATTCAACTGGGATACCCTTAGTGCCGATTGTTGGGGGTGAGTTATGGTCGTGACTTGACAGTTGATTCATTAAGAGAAATTATTTCGCGAGCTCCTCATTGTTTTATCTTCGGTTTCAGTGTACACACAGTCGTACATCCGTTTTGTTGGCACAAAAGGCAGAAAAAGCATCGACGCTTTTAATTTGAAAACGTACACAATTGCAAGCGGCAGCATCGTGTACGCGGTTTGAGTTGCTCGCAGTGAGTCAGGGAATGTCGGCTTTGCAATTAACGAATTAATTAAGCGACTGTCAGCAAGCGATGGGCGCTAATGGCGGCTGAATGGTCTTGAGGGGATAACCAATTGATTCGTTCTGGCTAAGAGGGGGATAACAAGGAGCTGTGGGTGCTGGTGTAGATTTGCGCTGCATTGCGGAGTTCCTGGCGGCACCGACAATGAGAAAAGAAGGAGTGCGGAGGTTGCGGAGTGCAACACTCCCTCGGTTCTGGGAATATCTTTGTTCTAATTTGGATGTAATTTGCAAGCAAGTATGATGCATCTGTGCCTGGAAAACCTTGTAAGAAAATATGGAGCTGCTGGTGAGGTCTTCAGAGGGGATATTTGTATAACCCTACGATTTAAGATAAAAATAATACTGGATGTTTTTGAAAACCACGATTATGCGAGTGATATCTCCCTCTCCCTTAAACACAAAGAAATATTACCAGTCGCTATCTGTGTTCGTTTAATTGTTGCTAAGTCAGTGGCTCCCCACCTCGGCCCTCAAATTTCATTCGATTCTGTTTGCTTTTCTTTCGGATCTGACACACGCTTAGGTTTACTAAAATCCATTATGGTTGGATCTTTAGTTTGAATTGCGCTCAACGTTACAAGACCGCTGTAAGACTTTAGATATTGTGAAAAAATACTTCTTCTTCTTCTTCGATTGGCGCTACAGTCCGGGGTGGACCTGGGCCTCAACCAACATGCCTCTCCAGCCAGCACGATCTTTCGCCAGCTGCCTCCAGTTGCGCGCACCAAGTTGGTTGAGGTCCTTTTCCACTTGTGTGCGCCATCTAGTGCGAGGACGTCCTCTGTTGCGCTGTCCCAATGGCTCGGTGTCGAAGACTCTTCGGGCCGGAGCTGTGGTGTCCATCCGCTCTACATGACCTAGCCATCTTAAGCGTTGGATCCGAAGACGCTTAACTAGGTGCATGCCGCTGTACAGCCCGTATAGTTCGTGGTTGAACCTTCTCCTCCAAACGCCATCAACGCAAACAGGACCAAAGATCGTACGCAGAACTTTTCTCTCAAAACAACCAAGAGCTTCTTCATCCGCTTTCAATAGCGTCCATGTCTCTGCGCCATAGAGCAGGACTGGGATGATCAGGGTTTTATACAAGGTCAATTTGGTGTTTCGAGAGATGGCTCTGTTACTCAATTGCCTCTTGAGCCCAAAGAAACAGCGATTGGCAAGAGTAATTCTGCGCTTGATCTCGGTACTGGTGTTGTTGTCCCTATTTACTCCGGAGCCTAGGTAGACGAAGTCCTTGACTACCTCAAAGTTTCTGCTGCCCAATATGACGCTCTGTCCGAGACGTCGGTGTTGTGCGTCCTTTCGTTATGACAGCATGTACTTTGTTTTGCCCTGGTTTACCGCTAGACCCATTTTAGCCGCTTCCGCTTCAGTGCCAGTTGCTGACTGCACCCAACCTGTGAAAAAATACTGCGATAATAAAATTCCTGTAAGATTTGCAAGTTGGATTAATATTGCAAAAGCTTGAAAGATCTGTAATCAGAAAGGCCGATCTAGGTGTCCAAGCGAAGCTTTCAACTCAGTATTTGTCCGAACTCTCAATTGTGGTCATCATTTTTGACGGGAAGAGCAAGATCGCGAATACTGGCAGAAAGGATGGAATTTCTTCGTGGTGTTGTAAGAATCACTAGCCGGGATAGGGTAAGAAACACGGCAACTACGTGGGGTACTCAATGTCTAGCAGCTACTTCTCCGAACGGAGGGAGGCATCGATGGTTTGGACACGTGGCAAGAATGTCCCCGTCATCACGCCTGTCGATTCGTGCTACAAATGCAACTTCATAAGGAAGGCTTCCCAGGCCCAGAGGGAGTCCGAAAAAAACGCTTGGTTTTACCTGGACATAAACCCTCTTAACTTTGAGTCGACGGTGGAGGATGGAGTAGTCTGCATATCTCTAGTGCGCGCCTTACACACGCGACCCCGACCGTTAAAAAAATGATAATGATGATGAAGAAATACTCGATCAAGGATGCAATTTTCCATTGAGTCCGCTCAGTTATACAGTCGCCCTAGATTCTTGGTCTATGGGGGCTGTAAATGTGTGTCAGAGATACAGTTGTTCTTGTAGAATACTGATCTGGCTGACAGCAGTCACACTAATGCCACAGTTGGCACGCTGTGTTACAAAGCGGATATAGTTGACTAAGACTACAGCTATTTACTTAGAGTAGTAGGCTTCGATGTGACTTGTTCTATGGGATCAGAGAGCGCTGAAACTACACAGAAGGCGTCTTCCACCTCCGAGTCTCTGCAACTTCTGAAGAAGTCATTGCAGGAAAGGGTTAATCTAGAAGCGTGAGTTCCATTGATGGATATCGCCGCTATACCGCCAACAAGAGTTGTAATATTCGCTCTAGTCAATCTGATCAGACTGCTTGAGCGATTTGAATAGAGAGAGAGAAAGTAGGCCACATCGTGATGAGGCATCAGTGTGATAGTAGATCATTTAAGAGTTATAAATGGAGGGTTTTCTAATAAAGACTTAACAACTTTTTTACTTGGCCACCGCGGACACATTTGCAGCTGTCGATTCGTCGGACTTAATTTTCGACGACAGACAATATTGCCAAGCGGATTTAAATCGGACGAATAATGCGGCCAATCTAATGGCTTATTTCTTGAGAAAGCACGCTAACCATACTTGGTTCTAATAGATCTATTGTAACATGTACCGCGGGAATTGTGGCACCATCCAGTTGAAACTACATGTCGTCCAAGTCCATAGCTTCCAGTTCGGTAGTGTACGTTACACAGTTCAAAGTAACGTGTCTTCGACGGAAGAATAAGACCAGGTGTAGGTATGGGTATGTTAGGTTATTGGGCTGCAAATGAAATTGCCAGCACACTTAGACCATTGTTGGTCCCTTATGATACCCAGCGCTAGCAAAAGTGATCTCAACGCCAAATATTGACTGGGCCAAATTTAAAAAATCATCAAATAAAAGCACATTAACTCTTGCTTTCAGTGCTAATCGAACTGGGATCTCTATAACCAAGGGCAGGCACTTATCCAATTGCGGATTTTCACCCGACCAATAACGCATATTTTGCTTATTGACGAACCCATTGAGCCAAGAATGAGATTCGTCTCCGGAGATGAATGTGTTATGAAATTCATCATATTGGCGCATCTTCGCTAGAACCCAATCGGAGGACGAACGTCGCTTCAAAGTGTCCGTCGGCTTCAATTCTTGAGTCAGCTTGAACATGTAGCTTTGTCTGGCCGAAGCCGTAGAGATTGACTGATCGTTGCTACGGACGCCTGAACGCCAGCGATATTTTCGACACTTTGATCAACTTCACTGACACGGCAACATCAAACAACGAACACATGTGTAGACTGACATTTTTTTAGAGTAGAAACCTGCAGCCACGCCGTCGCCCATCATCAATCGAGGTCAATCCAGTGCATAGAGTTCTGACTTACAGTATGATCCAGGTTGATAAATCTTTCTTGAAGAGGAGTCTGGGTGTGTGATAGCTGTCTGTCTACCGATTTAGTCTCTCGGCGGAAGATGGTGGAGTATGTTTAATGTTGCGGAGGGGTTCTTAACAGGAGTGGAATCTCAACAAACTTGAGTCTGACTACTGGTATTAGTAGCTTGGTGATATAAGATGCGGGTCATTGGCTTTTGACAGCAGTATACATTAGTTGATGACGGTATTATTCTTATGACCTTGGCTGCCACACGTAGAAGACACACGCTATAAGAGCCTGATTCTGAAGTCTACATAAAACTTTGGTAATGCCCCAAAGAAAGAAATTGTTCCACACTTAATTTGTGTTTTGTAAAGCTAGCTGAATCCATTGAGAAAGCTCCGTGCCACTTGCCCTCAAAAGGCTTAGTTTAGGTTGTGACTTCATTGGGCGCCAGTTTCGACATTTCCAAAATAAGAACCTCATCACACATATGCTTTTCCGATAACGAAGACTAATCTAAAATATGACATCTGTTTGGATTGGTATACCATTTGCACAACCCTTGCAATGACTCCGAAGCAAAAACGATGGTAAATGAAAAAAGATCACAGTGTAGTGGCAACTCTTGCGACATGCGAAATTATCTCATTCCGGACATCTGTGTTCTGCCGCGGAATTCCCAGTTGTGATTAGCCAGCCTCCCTCACTTGAGGCAATCAATTAGCCCGGCACGTGTCCCGCCTGCCCGCTTGATGTGGCTTGCGGCGGAGGCAGAAGCAGAACCAGCAAAGCAAATCCCAACCGCTGTCACAATCGAATCGAATTTAATTTTTCCAATCAAATGAATTGACGAACACCAGAGCTAATCCGCAGCGCAACATTCGCTTGGCCTCATTACACTATCTCCTCAATTTAGATCCCTCAATTGGGTCTGACGTAATTCGCCTGCCAAAACCGGCGCAGAGCACTCTGCTCATCGAAATCATCCGAAAGTCTAAAACGATCCGCGGAGGTCAATCCGTTGCCAGTAGCAACTAGCAACCCCCACTGTGCACCCAGCATCATTGCCAGCCATCCGGCGCGGCAGGCATTTGTTGGGCTCGTAAATTTCTTTAACAAATGATTCAATTCATGATCTGGCTCTCTCAGTGCATCGGCTGTGGCCGTCTCCAAGACGAGTCTGCGCGCAATGCGAGTGCGGGTGCACGGGAGTCAAGATGCAATGCACAATTAACAGTTTTTAATTAAATCTTCGGAGCTCATGAAGTGCACAGCTGCTGGGGTCTTCAATGGGTTCGAGGTGGGAGAATGGAGTGGCTGCTCATTTCGGTGCTCGGCTACGGACAGTTTAGCCCGACGCCGCAGAGAGAGCCAGCTGAACTTTGTGAACGTGTTCAAGTGGTCACTGTAGTGGTTGAAGCCGGCAGTTCTCATGTTCATCGGAATGGGTTTGATGAACTTTGTTGAAAAGTGAATTTGAAACAGAAAAAGTTTGTTTTTGGAAGTTTCAGCATGTGCTTGTGAGTGAGGGACGGAACGTACGTCTTTTATGTCGAGACCTGGAATGAATGGGCGCTCGTGTGATACATGACACATCCGATGGTGAAAGATGAGATCGATGAGAGGTGACGCGGTAAAGGAGGCTTTGCAGTTGGCTTACTGTTGACAGCAAGCTTCGTGTTCCCTGTTCTCGAGACTAGATTGACCCGATGGTTTTATGTTACATTTTTTGACATCCAACAATTTGGGTATACGAGGAGTGATCGGCATGTCTATCAAACATGTCTAATATTGATTCCTGTCTTCGAGGAAAATGGAAGAAGAAAAAAATTTCTCCGAATGCGATTGGATTGATCGAAGTGACTGTTAAAGCTAGAAGGCCCATCCTGGTTGGAGTAGGACCTGGTTGTTCGGATTGCAGAATGGAGAGAAACCCGAGCTCAGACTTCGATACACATTGGATCGTCGGTCGGAGGTGCTAGGAATCAGTCAGTAGTACACCTCTGTGTTGGACTCGTCCTGCTATCACCATGATGGTGATGTCGGATGTCTTGAGAAAAAATGCTCACCCATTGGGGACAACTCCACCACGGTAATTGCGCTCCAACAATTGAGCACAAGATCGTTCACACTTGCCACGTCTCAAAATTGATCAAAATGATGCCGATCGATTTGATAAACCTACTGCTTAAAGGATCACGGAGAATAGTGGGTGCCATCATTAGCTTCACCTTTACTTTACTTCTCTAAAACATTTGACTGTGTAAGTCTTACTCTTTTATGTAGAAAATGATCTGTAATGTGTAACTTCTCACATTCTTGTCATACCTTGATTTTGTTGTTGTAATGACAACTTATCCCATTTTGTGATGTTGCAACCGGTGTGCCTCAGGGTCTGATACTTGGTCCATTATCGACATTATACTTGGTCCATTAAAATGTCGACGACGATCAATTACACATTAGTTGTGAGCCCAACCTCACCGATGACACTATTGCGCTGGTAAAAAGTTTAGTATTGACTTAAGGGTCCAGACTAAATGGACTTTACTTAAACTCTAAAAAACCAAGGTTATTCCGCATTCCGAAGTTATGCATTACAGCTTTATTCAATTAAAGATGAATACGTTAAAATAAGAAGCTAACCTGGAATAAAAGGTGTGGGTAGCTCGCAGACTTTCCAGGCACTCAGGACTGGCTCTGGCCGGAACTTGAGCCAGGGAAGGACTGAATTCAAATCTTCACTAAGAGGTGCTAATCTGAAGGCTTTGCGCTGACATATTCGTGAAGAGCAATAACATTAGACCACAGACCTCTCGCGGTAAGTTTTCGTCGATGGAAACCTAAGCGATGTGAAGAACAGGTAGTATGTGTGGCTTATTGTTTTGTCATCGAAGCTGTGTTTAAGACTTTGCTTTAGGAATGCAAGGCTCTTCTGAATTTAATCAGAAGTCTAAGTTCGTTAAGGCTTGTCTAGGTCCCTGGCCCCCACGGAATGACGGGAAATGATATCGCCGAGGAAATTGCTAGAAAGTTACTCTCAGGAACCAAACTTGCCCTTGATCCTTGGTTAGGGCTTCCTTCGATGGTTGGAGTTTTCGAGAGCACAACAGGAGGTGACATAACTCTCCAGGTTACAGACAGACCATGCTCCCTAACGTCTGTAAGAAATGAGACTATGATGAGATGATGATAACACTGCAGACTATTTCCTCTACAACTGCCTCGAGTTTGCTTGCATCAAGGGAAAGTTATTCGATGCTGTTGTGGCGTGAGCTTATGAGAAGTACCAGCTGCCATCTTCGGGAAAATCTAGAAATTCAAGCAAAAGTAGGATGCTAGGTGGAAACTTCGTTGTTAAAAACCTCTGAATTTATCTGTTATCAAAACATTGTAAGTGCCTCGAGAGCTGGTGCCGTAGCAATGAAAGTTGATGCTTTGATTGAATTTTGAGCACGCATTCACGCGCCTGAATAGTCCAGAGTAGGCGAGTTTGATTTCTCCAGATGAGTCTAGACGTCTAGAATTGAAGAGAGTTGCGTACGATATGTCAAGACTCCAAATCGTCCGGTGAAATAGGCAGTTTCATTTCACATTTTTACAATTTATGGCGTCCTAGTAGACAGGTAATACAAAGCTTACTGCAAAAATAAGTCTTTTAAAGTACAATTTATAGAAAATACAATTAAGTGGTTTCGAAAGAAAGAACCATCAATGGAACCTCACTTAATGATCATCTCTTAATAGTTCCAAAGCGACACTAAGACATAGTCGACATCATTATACTCTAGATGAAATTCCAGTAGACATTTACAGCCGAGAATATGTAGCACCAAATCGCAAGTAAGACAGGAAAATTAAGGGCTTTTAAAAAATAGTTCTAATGTGACTGGGCCCAAGCGATCCATTGAGAAATGTGAGTGAACGACTTGATAAGCGGTGGTCTCCTATTCGAAGAAGCTTTATCCAATTCGAACCATTGTGTCCTCTGTTACCTTCAATTTCTTATTATACAATAGTAATAACTTTCATCCGCTCTACATGACCTAGTCATCTTAAGCGTTGGATCCGAAGACGCTTGATCTCACGTTTCTTCATCCGCTTTCAATAGCGTCCATGCCTCTAAGCCATAGGACAGGACAAGGATGGTCATAGAGATACATAAAGTCAGCCTGGTGATTCGAGAGATGGCTCTCTTGCTCAATTGCCTCTTGAGCCCAAAGAAAAACTGCGATTGGCAAGAGTAATTATGCGCTTGATCTCGGCACTGCTGTTATTGTCCCTGTTTACTTCAGACCTGATTTAGACGAAGTCCTTGTATGCCTCCGTTCTGCCGCCTATTATGACTCTCTGTCAGCCACGTCGATGTTGTCCGTCTTTTCGTGATTACAGCATGTACTGTTGCGTTTTGCCCTGGTTTGACGCTAGGCTCATTTTTGCCGCTTAATCTGATGCCAGCAAGCGCCTCATTGACGGCTCGCCGTGTTTGTCCAATCACGCCAATGTCGTCAGAAAAGCAGTTGAACCGACGATCTCATTAAGTATAATATTTCTTTTTGTCAATCAATAACCGTTTATACAGTGCAGACACTTCCATGGGACGTGCTGCTAATCTGGTATCATTAAATGTGTCCTATATCGGCGCAGCTCGATCCATTCTTTCTTTCAAGTGCCTGATGGAGGCGATGGAAGCAGAACTGCATACTGGAGCCCCTTTCAAGAACTAATTGTTAGTCCTTTCATTCATCATTCTAGCGGTGGATTTCATCACGAACTGAAACTACTAGCCCCCAGTCCAAACGACGCAGATCAATTAATTGAATCCCCAAAGTCACAGAAAACATCGTCAATACCCCAGCTGACCTCAAGATCTCGATGAGAACTAATGTCAACTGCGCGAGTCAGTAATCACTTCCTTTTGTCGTTCTCAGAAACCACCGACAATTGTGGTCAATTGAATACACATTGATCCGTCATTTATTCCGCCCTCGATTTGCCGCGTTCCGAAGGAGACCCGAGCCAGAAGACACCGATTAAACTCGTCATTCCCCGAACCGAACCACCACAAGATCAATTGTCACAGAGTCCAATGATTTTACGAAGGTAATTGATGTTCCCCATATATTGGCTCGAGAGTTTGACAGCCGCAACGCCGTTGACGCACTGTCTCGCCTGCACTCGTACCTCTGACGTTTGCGCAGTCGGTCGAAGTCATCATATAAAGCAGATCATAAAATCCGCGTCCGAGCCGAAAGGAAACCCAAGCAACGACTCAATGTGGAAGCACACACAACGATGCAACTAAGTGCACAATTATTTTCAAATAAAAACACTCGTGAGTGGCAATAAAAGAATTTTCATTTTCATTACTCGGCTGCGTGCATTGACTGCGAGGGGAAATCAAACGAAACCAACCAGAGGCGGGGGCTCTTCCTGCCTCTTTCCAAAAATACTCGCAATTCCACATGCAAACAGCGCTCGTTAATGAAAACCTCGTAAATCACTCGCAGAGAATCGTGGAGAGATGGTTCCAAAAAAAGGAAAGCCGAAAAAACAAATAAGCGCCCAAAAAATGCAGGAGAGTGTCCCTTTACGTGTGCTGCCGGGGCGGGGTCGTCTCTCTGTTCCCCGATGGGGAACTGGATGCCAGTGACTTTTGAGTGGTTTTATGTCGCAATGGAATTCGAATCAGATCGAAATTGATCACTAAACCGAGGCTAGTAAAAGTTCAACAAATCTGATAGCTCTCGCAGTGTCGTCGATTTACGAGCATGGGATGGAATTGAATCCGCAGGCGAAAATTGGGCCTCCAACAAGTGTCATGAGACTGGTTTACGACTGGGTTTTATGTTTTATGTGGCAGTGCTGTCATTTGACACCTTGGCATTACTGACTGTCGAGGAACTTTCGGAGTCCTTGAATGGAGTAATGAGGGCGTTGGAGTAGGCCTTGTGATTGCTGATAGTGTCGGCACTAATGAATACAGCGCAGTGGGAATGGATGTCGTCTTCAAAGTCAGAAGCAGAGATGCTGCCAGGGGTGTAGGCTAGTACATGAGAAGTATTAGACATGACTCAAATGAGGCCCAGTCGAAGAGTGAATGAGGAAATCTCCAACACTTCTGAGTATATAGCTGGTGTTACTTTAAACTAAGAAAATAACGGGGAGTTTTCATATTATTTCATATTGCTCTTAGATCGCTCACCCTTTGCGTAATAATATATTATAGATGGGTGGCGCTATAGCCCGTAGAGGGCCAGGGCCTAGCTTCGCAGGAACCACTCGTGCTATTGTTCTCTCACGAGTGGAAGGATCTACAGTTTTATGCCGACTCCGAACGGCCAAGTTTGAGAAGCTTTTTCTAGACAGGAATACTCTTTGAGCATTGCCAGTGACTCGAAAGAGGTGGGGCCGTGAAAATTTTTTTGTCGCACACAGCACGAATCGAACTCACGACGTCGGGGTCGACGCACATACTCACAACGCCTCGGGCTACCACTCTTCGCGCAGGGGTTAGAATATAACTGATTAAGGCATAATAAAGACGTGTTGCGTCAGCGTCCTCTGGGTCTTTATACTGGAGGTTCAGGGGTATTGAAGCTAAAGCTAAGAGCGTCAGATTCAAGAGCCTCCTCAGCCAGCGCATTGCCTCATTCTATGCGGTCGAATCAGTTTAGTCTGACCTTGCACGTCTCAGCTATATCTACAAGTTGGTGTATACATCGAAGTTGATTAGAATTCATTGAAGAACGAGCCTTGAACCAAAACCTAGGTTGTAACTGATGAGAATCGGCTCACGATACGAGGCACCTTTTTTACACAGCGGGAGCCCAATTGAAGATGTCAATAAATTCTGCTTTCGGACTTTGTGCAGAAACTGAAGTCCACTTGAATGAAAAAAAAATCCCTCCACGCTGAAACAGCATCACAGCTACATCACCCCACTCTGACTTCTCTCTTAAAATACCGACCCTATTCCCCGACAAAGACGAGCGGCTGCAAACGCCGACACGACCCGAGATTTCTTTCTCAATCTAGTTCAATCGAAGGGAATGAAAGAGCGGACGAGTCGACCAACAAGGGTCTGAAGTAGACATCAGGCAAGATGACACTGGGGTAAATCTGTAGAGGCAGCCCTCCACTCACTGATAGGCACCATCGAAAAATCTCTCGAGTTCAAAGAATACACGCTTCTGACATTTCTCGACTATGAAGGTGCCTTCAACAATATCCAACCAAAAGCAATTTCACTTGTGCTTAACAACCTCGGGATAGGAAAGACCTTAGTGGCTTTCATTCATCAGCTACACACCAGCAGGGTAATACACATTCACATGGGAGACGCTAAGATCTATATAGGAAGTTACGGATTCTCACAAGGAGATGCTCTCTCCCCTTCTCTTAAATGAGCTGCTATTGATACTGGAAGAAGTAGGGTACAAAGTTATTGCCTATACGGATGATATTGCCATAGCGGCATCCGGCAATATCAAGACCCCCCACTGCTGTGTGGCACTGTATTACAGCTAACTACGTGAAATTTATGGGTCTCACTATCGATAGCAAGCTAAACTGGAAACTCAAAATCCAGGATAAGGTCAAAAAAGACTCTTCTGCCCTTTTTAGTTGCAAAAAAGCCATTTGTTGCATATGGGGTTTACATGATTTTCACCTCGATTGTCAGACCGACACTTCTGTATGGAGTCTCAGTTTGGTGGACAGCACTAAAGAAAGCTATCAACTGCAAGGTAGTCAATCGAGTACAAAGACTGGCCAGCTTGTGCATCAGTGGAGAATACTCGGTCAGGAGCACTGAATATTCTCCTCCACCTTCCACCACTGGAACTATTCGGAAAACAAATAGTAGCCAGCCTTGAGACTCAAAACACTCCGACTGTGGTCCGAACTGAACATCGGCCCCTCAACCATTCTCAAGGAAATCAACTTCATTCCTATCGATACTGACGGATTAATACGCCAGATATTGCATCTCGCTCAGCATTCCCCCCAAATCGGCATTGGAAGATTCTCTGCGTATTTTCACAGACGGATCGATGACTAAGGTGTGGGTGCTATCTCTTTGATAGGGTGCCGGGACTCTGTGACATACCAGGAAACTTCAAAGCCGATGAACTTGCCAAGTGTGGTACAACCTCATGAATATCAATAGCAGCGGTACCACCTTCCATGCCTATCGCTACAGACTACCATCTTTTAAAGATTCACACAATTGAAACCAAGAATAATAAATGGCTACAAGGCACCATCAGCTTTAAAATGCGGTCACTCAGTCTACTTAGGTTAGGTTAGGTTGTAGTGGCTGACTGCTGCAGAGCAGTCACACTTAGGCCAGAATAGGCCCATTGTGATACCACGCGGATTGACTTCTCCTAACGCTGGAACCAGTTGGTGCTGCTGATGAACCGATTTAGTTGGCCAATGCTGGCACTTTTTAGCTCGTTACGATCGCTGAAGTAGTAGGCTCCTAGATGCAGGAACCTACGACTGGCAAGAGCACTGCAGGAGCAGAGAAGGTGATGAGTGTTCTCTTCCTCCTCTTCATCCATGCAGCTTCTGCAAAAATCGTTATATGGTGCACCCATCCTGCGAGCATGAGTGCCAATTACACAGTGCCCGGTTATGACTCCTATAAGGGTCCTTACTGAGGGCTTGCTGAGTCCAAGTAGACTGAGTGACCGTTTTAGGTTAAGTGATGGCCAGATTTCTTTTGTTTTAAGGCAGGTGGTGCCTTCTAGCCATTTGTCATTGGTGGTTTTGATTGTATGAATCTTTAAAAGATGATAGGCTGTAGCGATCGGCATGGAAGGTGGTACCTCTTCTATCGATAGGGATGAGGTTGTACCACACCTAGCGAGTTCGTCGGCTTTGCAGTTTCCTGGTATGTCACAATGTCCCGGCACCCACATGAGGTGAATGTTAAAATGCTCGGCCATCTCGTTAAGAGACAGCCTGCAATTAAGGGATGTTTTAGAGTAGAACATGACATTGTCCAGGGATCTTATGGCGGCCTGACTATCGGAACAAATGGTGATATCCCTTCTTGATATCACATTGTTTTTAAGCCAGGACAGCGCCTCTTTAATCGCTATGGTTTCTGCCTGAAAAACGCTACAGTGATCAGGGAGCTTCACGGAGATAGCAATATTGAGGTCTTGTGAATAGACACCCGCACCCACCCCTTCTTTTGTCTTTGAACCATCCGTGAAGATGCGCAAAGGATCTTTCAGTGTTTGCATATCAGTCATCCAGTCCGATCTGGAGGGAATACTGATTGAGAATTTCTTTTCAAAGATGGCCTGGGGTAGTAGGCGGTCGGTGTCGCTAGGTAGGAAGTTAAATTCCTTGAGAATGGTTGAGTGGCCAGTGCTGAGTTCGGACCACAATCGAAGTGTTTTGAGTCTCATGGCTGTACTTGCTGCTGCTTGTTTCCCGAATATTTCCAGAGGTGGGAGGTGGAGGAGAATATTCAGTGCGTCTGACGGAGTACTTCTCAGTGCCCCGCTGATACACAGGCAGGCCAGTCTTTGTACTCGGTTGAGTGCATTGCAGTTTATAGCCTTGTTTAGTGCTGTCCACCAAACTGAGACACCATACAAAAGTGTCGGTCTGACAATAGAGGTGTAAACCCAGTGAGCGATGCGAGGTTGTAGGCCCCATTTGCATCCAATGGCCTTTTTGCAGCAAAAAAGTGCAGAAGAGGCTTTTTTTTACCTTTTCCTGGATATTGAGCTTCCAGTTTAGCTTGCTGTCGAGAGTGAGACCCAGAAATTTCGCACTGGTGGTTAGCTGTAATGTGGTGCCGCACAGCAGTGGGGGGTCGAATTGGGGGATTTTGTATCTTTTGGTGAAGAGTACGATATCCGTTTTTTGTGGGTTGACGCCAAGTCCGCATGTTTGTGTCCATGCCTCTAGCTTGTCAAAGGCATTCTGCATTATGTCTCTTAGAGTAGAGACGAATTTGCCGGATGCCGCTATGGCAATATCATCCGCATACGCAATAACTTTGCACCCTACCTCTTCCAGTATTAGTAGCAGTTCATTTACCGCTACGTTCCAAAGAAGGGGTGAGAGAACACCTCCTTGTGGGGTGCCCCTATTAACTCCTCTATGGATCTTAGCGTCTCCCATCTGAGAGTGTATTACTCTGGTGGTGAGTAGCTGATGAATGAAGGCCACTAGGGGCTTTCCGATCCCGAGGTTGCTAAGCGCAAGTGAAATTGCTTCCGGGTTGATATTGTTAAAGGCACCCTCGATGTCGAGAAATGTCACAAGTGTGTATTCTTTGAACTCGAGAGATTTTTCGATGGTGCCTATCAGAGAGTGGAGGGCTGTTTCTACAGATTTGCCCTTGTTGTAGGCATTTTGTGCAGATGAGAGCCTGCATGCTGGGATAGCATGCCTGATATATTGGTCTATAAGTTTCTCCAAGGTTTTCAGGAGAAACGAGGAGAGACTTATTGGCCTGAGGTCCTTTGGTTTGGCATGGGAGTATTTACCCGCTTTGGGGATAAAAACTACTTTGACCCTTTTCCAGGAGCTGGGGACATGACTGAGACTCATACAGCCTTTGAATATGCTAAGAATCCAAGGCATGATGAGGTCAGCTGTTCTTTGGAGCTCCGCCGGGATGATGCCGTCAGGTCCCGCTGACTTGAAGGGCTTGAAGCTTGTCAGTGCCCACATGATAGTGGTGTGGCTGACATTTATAAGGTTACATGAAGTTTTAGGGGGAGATACCAGTTCCTTATTGGCTCTAATCAGGAAGTTGCCCGGAAAGTGCGTATCAACAAGGAGACTGAGGGTTTCCTCGCTGGATGTGGTCCAGGTTCCGTCAGGTTTTTGTAGGAAGCTAGGCGATTTAGGGGATGATGCCAGAATCTTTCTTAGCCTGGAAGTCTAGCCTGCTGAGTCTACTTAGACTCAGCAAGTAGTCATTAAGGACCCTCATAGGAGTCATAACCGGGCACTGTGCAATTGCAACTCATGCTCGCAGTATAGGTGGCCCATATAATGATTTTAGATGTAATGAACATATCTTAGACAACAAAAAAAAAAAACCAACTGGTATTGGTTTGCAAGGAATAACAAGGATGAGATTTCTTGGTGCTGTCGATGGGGTGGAATACACGGCAGAACGGGAGGAGCTCAATGTCATTCTCCGAACGGAAAGGCCTTTGCTTCGATGGCTTGGAATCGTGGCAAGATGGCCTCCTACATCACGTCTTCCGAAGCGTGCCTTAAAAGCGACTCCTTTAGGAAGGCGTCCCCTTTACAGATCCAGGACGAGCTGGTTGGATCAAATCCAAAAACTCGCACTGGACATAAATGATGAGTTAGAGTTTGACTCAATAGCGGAGGATCGAGTGATCTCGAGGTGTATGCTTTGCCGCCACGACCCTTTTAGTGGCTGATGTGGTTGTTAAAATGATGATGATGAGACATTTTCTTTTTTGAGTTGAAGAGCCAATGCTTGCCATTCGGTGCTACAACGTGAGCTAGCACCACAGCAACCTCCCGTGTTGCGCGTCCTTTTGACCTCTTATTAGTGAGAGGGGTCTACATTCTTGTGCCACTCCGAACCGCCATGTATGAGAAGCTTTTCTGGACAGATCATTATTAACCTAAGAGCACTGTCAGTGACTCGAAAGAGGTTGGGTCGGGGAAATAATTTTTTAATCGTACTTGACATCAGCCGACAAATCCATCATGGTCGCCAAAAAATTTTGTTATCCGAATGTTGACCATGACAACGTGTAGGTGGTCCAATTTTGAGTCCGTTCTGAATAGTGGGTTATGCTGTCTTTTTAGGCTGCAATTGATGGCGGCTGTTAGAGTGATGGTAGTGGACAAACGCTTTTAAGCCTTGATTTTTCATTTTTATTTTTTTTTTCTTTCAATTTATTTACTTACATACTAGACAAAAATGCTTAAAACTAGCTTAAATAACTTAGCAACCATTCTTACAACTAACCTACTGACCCTATCCGAGTACTCTAAGCTAATATGATCTTACGTTAATTGTGCCTTTCGGCTTATGCAATGTTTTTTTTCTTTTTATTCTGTCTATGGACAATCTGCTTTTGTTTGTTTGTTTGGCCAAGAAAACTTCAAAAATAAAAAACTTGGCTTTCCTTGTCTATCTTAAAGTAACTTAACCTAGCATTAAAACTTAAGACTATCTTAGCTATGTCCGTAACAGTCCGGACACGTGCACCACGGCGTATATGCTATGTATATGCCTAGCATATATAATTTATACGCCGTGGAGCACCTTTTTTTAGAATTTTGTTATTTTTTTTTTTTGTTTTTTTTTTTCTTACGAACTAACTTAAAACGTATGTAAGTTGGCCACTATGGTCAACTATCTGTATCTCCTTATGTTAAGAAGCTAGCGGT
This sequence comes from Eristalis arbustorum, assembly GCA_916610145.1. Taxonomy (NCBI): domain Eukaryota; kingdom Metazoa; phylum Arthropoda; class Insecta; order Diptera; family Syrphidae; genus Eristalis; species Eristalis arbustorum. The sequence goes on along the minus strand of OU744320.1, from coordinate 50,030,729 downwards.
GGCGGGAACTGGTTTTGGTGTAACCACCAATAAAATTGCCGTTCTTTGGCAGACTCTCTCCTGTCTCGAGCAGAGATCGCTCTACTGAACCGGAGGAGATCCTCGTGACTGCGAGCGACGTCCCGTTCATATTGAAGTCGCCTGTCCACTGTTCGGCGTACGACGTGGAAGATTACAGGACATCCGTGTGGATCCTGTATAAGGCCAATTGTGTCGAGATAGAGGAACGCCTCGGGAGGAATAAAGCCGGTAAAGCGCACTCTCTCATGGTACATAACGTTGGGGTAGTAAGCCCCAAAGATCAGACTGTTGGACGAAGTCATAGCTCGTGCAATATGCCTTCTGGTCAGCTTGATAATAAAATTATCTATTCTGTTGAGGTTTGCCTCGTTGTACAGGACCTCATTGGGATAGTACTTCTTGTACTCAGACTCGGCTGTACGATACAAACGGAGACAAGTCCGAAGACATTGTCTCTCGAACAGCCTCATCTTTTCCATCTGGGAAGGACTCACGTTGAACCACAGTGGACAACCGTACGCCATAATTGGCCGGATGAGGGCCATGTAGCAGATTACCTTCACCCTGGTATCAAGTTGGCTGCTGTAAAACAACCTCCTTGCGACAGCAAAGGCCTTTTTAGCTTTGGCCAGAGCAATATCTATATGTTTGTCAAAATACAGATATTGGTCCAACCAAATGCCAAGATACCTAACTACACTTTTCACATCTAAAGGGCGTCCCTGTGGGTCAACAATGCCGAACTTACGCCAGTTTGTGCGCGTATCCCAAGATGCCATGTACAACGGGGTTCTGAAAAGGATAGTTTCACACTTCCGGAAGTTGATAATCAACTTCCAGTCGTCGCAAAATCGCTGAATTTGATCGAAGTCACCTTGCAGCAAGATATTTATTTCTTCGACCTTCGGACCTGATCTGTACGCCACTAAATCGTCGGCGTACGCAATTAAGTGCGGCATTGAACCTACCAGATCTACCAGATCGTGCAAATACAGGATCGGCGAACCAACCGCTCCCTGTTGCAGACCGTTTTTGATGTCAAAGACCGTTGAAGAAGTTACATCGCCACTTTTCACGATGAACTTTCTACCTGTTATCATGTCATAGATCATGTACAGCAGTGGTTTACTTATGCCTAGCCTGACCAGCTTGAGGAAGAGGCCCTCCAACCAAACGGTGTCGAACGCTTTCTCCAAGTCAATCAAGCAAGCACCCGTGCAATGTTTCTTGTCTTTATTCCATTGAATGTCGGAGACTAGTTTAGACGCGGCATGTATGGTTTCATGCCCCGCCCTGAATCCGAACTGGTTGTCCGGTATGATATTATTTTCCTCAACCCATTGTTTCAGACGCTTTCAGCAGTTTTCAACGCTTTTAAGCCTTAGCATTGCACTATTCAGTCGGTCTTGCACGAGAAATAAATTACTCACCGAACTCACTGGTCAAGTGGTCCGTCGAGTCTCGTTCTGTGGGGCAATTAGCTCCCTCTTGCTGGAAATACTCGTTAACCAGGTCGTACAACTTGTTCACTTTGGGCAACAAAGTTCAAAACTATTGAACCATTGACGGTAAAGTTATTTTAACGTCCACTATCCGGATGCATTGGCAGCACAGTTATATGCACTTCAGAGCACAATTTCTTGTAATTATAGTGGTAGACGGATCGATATTTTATGGACTATATGGCTCCAAAAGTCAGTCGATCTGCTGAAGTAATTGTTCGTAGCATGTGACACGTTGATTTTCACTTTGGAACAGAGAGGCCTTACATCTGCAGACGCGTCTATTCCACGATACCTTTGAATTCCTCATCACCTCAAAATAAGCATTCCAACGATCTATTATAAAGTGATGCGTGTATTCTGAAATTGAAACACATTCTCGAACATCACGCTGCCAAGGAACTCATGAAAGTCGACCACCGTGAGTTTCCTGTCGAAACTACCGCGAGACGGTGCTTGAAACCGTTTCATCTGTCAAAGAGTTTGTCATCAGCCATCTGAATCGCAGGTTCACTCAATAAACCTCAAGTCGAAGTTTATTCACATAAATACTGCGAGAGCCAATAAAAATATCGGATCATGTTATAAACTTCACATAAATCTGCGGCAATTTACGACATCGCCCGCCCGGTGACGCAATTTTTTAGACGAACGCCGTTGGCCGTTGGCCGTAGGCCTTTGCGTGCTTAGCAAAGTCCGCGCGAATCTCGTAAATCAATCGGGCGGCCGCGATAGCATAAGAAACATAGCCCAATAAAATTGCTGCCCAAGCACACACTGAGTTCAAAGAAGTGATGTCCCACACGGATTGTGTCCCACCAGAAATGTGAAGATGAGCAGCTTGCGAGGCGGCACCAAGCCAGCAGCTCATCCTCTGGGAATCTGTCTTATGTGTGTCGGAATTATGGTAAAGTACTCTGTCGTCATTGTTGGCAGATGTGGAGAAGCACTGCATAGATGTTCAGCCTTTTTTTAATGACCTCAGAGGCTGGAGATCAAAGGAAAAGCTCATGTTTCCTTTGGACTTTCTTAATGGATCCTAGGTGCGTGTACGTGTGTATTCTTGCTTCAGAGAGAGGGTGTGGTCGTTTGAGAATTTGCCACATTCCTTTGAGTCGGAGGAATCTCAGGTTGCACAAGCTATCGTATCGTTACTTCTAAATGGTGTGGATCACAAGTGGCACATAGAGGGAAGAGGCTTGAATCTATGTAAGTTGGCCACATTGCCGGTGGGTCTGGTTTTTGTGTAACCACCAAGTTGATTGAAAACTTTCCCATACCATCCGCGTCCATTGCTTCTAAATCATATTGCTGTCACAAATACATTGTACATTGGTTTTCAGAACTTTTGCTTCTACAGCTGCTTGGACTGGGTACGAAAGTCCTTGGACCTGAGGCTTCTGTGTGCAGCCTCAACATTTGATGACTGAAATCAGCGCCACTTTATGGAAGGCAGCTGAAGATCATAATTGGATCGTATTTCAAACAAATTTCTTGGCAAAACCTTAAAAGACCAACATTAACACAAGAAGTGATTCCTCCACATCGTTTGTAGCACCTGAGCGTCCACAATTATGCTAATTTAAGAGCTCTTTATTCCCGTTATTGGCCTTAATTACGTGCCTGCCTGCAAACTAATATGTTAAACGACATTTAAACCTCGTGACTAAACCCGCTTCTCTCTAACATCTCCCTCCCCCGAGAAGCTCCATCGTTTCGCGATTACTTCCCTCTCCATCTACCTTAACCGAGCCCCACTTACGGACAGCGTCATAAATCTATAAAATCAGTCTCAATTCGTTACGGACTCCAATTTTACGGAAAAACGTTTTCGGAAACGCCGCTTCCGCCCACGGTCGCGAACGGGATCGCGCCTCAGTCCCGGCCTAAGTGCATTCGAATTTATGGCGTCAATATTGATGGTGGCGGCAGAGGAAGGCAGAAAGTGTGTCGAAAAAATATGATCTTTGTCGTGGATCCACACATGCACCACACCATCGATGGCACGGTGCATGATGGAGAGCGATCAACCTTCGTCAAATATTTCAATCAACACTGCCGCCCGATTCCGGAAGCGAGTGCCACTGACATCAGCCTTTGATGTAATTTGACTCAATTACCGAACAGATAAATTGCGGCCCTCTTCCCCCGCCAGCGGGACGCACCCAACTGAGTGTCCATCACATTGAGTATTCCGAAAATAATTTCCAGTATCCACCGCCGCGCCTGGCGGGTGCGGAGTTTCTAAACAATTTCGAGTGATCCGCTCGGAGATTTGAAGTGCCTCACCGCGGACTGGATGTCTGAATGAAGGTCTTTTGCGTCAGACAGCTTTTGCTGATTTTTTTTCTTTTTGAAAAACAAGGCATTCTCGACGTGACAGCAAGGGTGGCTGGATAAGAACAAACGTCGAAAAGACTGTGGCTTCGGTACGAAATGTGCGAGTTGTTCGTTTATTTTTGGAAACGCACATTAGAAGCCGGAGAGAAGGAAAAAAATAAATAATTCTGTCTTGCCTGTGAGCAGAAGCAGAGCTGGTTCATGCGTGCCAGTGGCTGGGTGAATTTAATCGACAGGCGATCTGTGAAATGCCGTACAAAAATGCTGAAATCTCCAAACATGTGTCGGGGATTTATGCTGGATGCTGGAGGACCCTTAGGCGGGATTAACGTGTCAATTTGTTACAGTCTGTTGTTTATTGCGTTTTTCAATTGATCGTGAATGTTTGTTTGAGCGACGGAATGGTGATGCTTTTCTGATTTTTGTTTGTGCTTCTGTGGGTGGTAATAGGGACTGAGAGCAGATGAGGCTTACTCCTTTTTTTTAGACTTGATCTGTAAACATCGCAGGCGTGAAGGTCAAGTGTGTGATGTGTGTCTCTGTTCGTAGATTTTTCCTTTCGACGATTTCATCATTTTCAAAAGGGACTAGATGAAAAATCTGATCGGTCTGCCGGGATGAAAGCCGCACGGGCTCATCCAACACCCTAACGTAGAGTTTTCCCGAGGAGCTTTAAAATACATATGCCCATGTATTTGGAACAATCTTCCTTACCCCCTTTTTGAAAGGTGGCTCGTAGAGCTCCCAGACTTCCTTAATGAAACGAGAGAACCCTAAGGCTCCCTCCTTATCCATTTCCATAAGCATTTCTGGCCGGATTTCGTCTAAATGACTTCCTTCATCCATCAAGAAAGGAGACCCCTTCAACTGCGCCAACTATCGAGGGATCAGTCTTCTTACCATCGCATATAAGATCTTCTCTGCCGTTTTGTGTACCCGCCTGAAGCCATTCATTAATAATCTGATAGGTCCATATCAGTGTGGCTTCAGGCCAGGAAAGTCCACAACAGACCAAATTTTCACACTACGGCAGATCCTGGAAAAGACCCAAGAAATGCAAATCGACACTCACCATCTGTTCGTCGATTTCAAGGCCGCATATGACAGCGTGCATAGAGACGAGCTATACAACGCCATGTCTAGTTTTGACATTCCTGCCAAACTCGTCAGGCTGTGCAGGATGACGATGGAGAACTCTCGCTGCTCCATCAAGGTCGGTAACGAACTCACCGAGACCTTCAATGTCAAAAAAGGTTTTAGACAAGGCGACGCGCTGTCATGTGATTTCTTTAACATCGTCCTGGAGAAGATCGTGCGAAACTCACACGCCAACACTAGAGGCACGATCTTCCAGAAGTCCGTGCAATTGTTAGCATACGCCGATGACATTGACGCGATTGGCAGAACTCAGCGAGCCGTCAGTGAGGCTTTTGCTAACATTGAGACGGAAGCTGCTTAAATGGGTCTGGCGGTGAATGAAGGCAAAATGAAGTATATGCTGTCCTCAAAAAAGGACATACAACATCGACGTCTTGGACAGAGCGTCACAATGGGCAGCTATAACTTCGAGGTAGTCAAAGACTTCACTTACCTCGGCTCCGGAGTAAACTGTACAAATAACATCAGTTCCGAGATCAAACGTAGGATAACTCTTGCCAACCGCTGTTTCTTCGGGCTCAAGAGGCAATTGAGTAATAGTGCCCTCTCTCGAAGAACCAAGTTGACTCTATATAAGACCTTGATCATTCCAGTCCTACTATACGGCGCGGAGCCATGGACAATCTCGAAAGCGGATGAAGAAGTCCTTGGTCTCTTTGAGAGAAAAGTTCTACGCACGATCTTTGGTCCTGTTTGTGTTGACGGGTTCTGGAGGAGAAGATTCAATCACGAACTGTACGGGCTGTACAGCGACATGAGCCTAGTTAGGCGTCTATGGCTGTAGCGCCACCCCGGACTGTAGCGCCACCCCGGACTGTAGCGCCACACAAAGAAGAAGAAGAAGAAGAAGACTTCCTTCATCATTGGACTGTTCTCCGTCTTATTCAAGACCATGGGCGTCCTGCTCGGGATTGAGCAGCTCCGAAAAGTGCTCGCACCATCTGCGTAAAATATCCGCCTTATTGGAAAGCAACACACCTTTTTTGAATTTGACTCTTTCGATGGTGTTGAATTTCCTTCCTCTGAGTCGGCGAATAGTTTGCTTTTTTCGCAGATCTGTGGTCGGTCTGCAGCCTCTCGCCAAACTGCTTCCAAGACTGCTTTTCTGCTGCTTACATATCTCATTTGGGGGTTCTTCGCGCTTCGGTGTACCAGTCAATAGAAGCAGAGACCCCCAAGACAATCCAGTATCTGCAGATTCTCTTCATTTCTCTGATGGCGTCCTGGACTATGTTTTAAAACATACAGTTCTTTTCTCGCCATTAGTCGCGACTCCAATCCGCTTCACTCCACATGGGGTGGGAAAATTGGAATCGTTTAAACCTTTTCGATATGCACTGCGCAAAGTTTTTCCGCACCTCAATGTTCTGTAGTTTCTCTCACCGATCAGTTGACAGTTGAGCTCCTCGCATCACACGCATATCACAGACCATCCGTTAAGGTACCTGAAAGTACCACAAAGAGACCTATCAACGATTTCTGTTGGAGATTCTGACGGTACCAAGTGTATAAGTGAAAACCTTCGTGTGGTCAGAAGGTGTTCGATATGGACATGCCATTTGCACAGCAGAAATCCAACACCTCTCCGTTCCGATATATGCCCTTCTGGCAAGGTTGCTAGGTGTGATTTCGGATATATGGTACCGTCTGCGAGGAAATTGAATGGGGAAGAAGACACAATCGCGAAATCTATAGCACGTACAAGGATGTGGATGAAGTCTAGAAGGCAAAAATCCGTCGACTACATTGGCTTGGCCACATCGAGCGCTTGTGCAGCAACGCTCTAGCAAAGAGTGTCTTCGCATCTGAGCCTCTTGGCTCGAGAAGGAGAAGAAGAGCTTCCCTCCGGTATAGAGACCAAGTCAAGGCGGATGTAAGACAGCTTGGTCTTGATGACTGGATGCAACGCGTCCATGACCGTCACCGATAGAAGGCAGCAATTGCTGAGACTCGGCCCCTTCATGGGTCGTCGTTCTGATAAAATAAAATTAGCGGCCATATTGTTGAAGCTAAATCGGCCAAATTGCATGTCGCTTATTCAGTCTGTTTTGCAAATCATCATGCACGGAATATGCAAATGGATAAAATGGTTTAATAAAAATGGGTGTTCTTTTGGGGCAAAGTTTGTCGAGCTCAAGCCACTTTAGGGCCACCAGGAGATGAATGGATACATTCCTATTTCCGGATTAACCAATACATCAAAAACAAAATTATGGAATCTTTGCCGATCCATAGCGTCCAAGCGTGTCGAATGCATCAAAAAATGCAATGTTTGGATAATGGGGTAAGCTTTTATTCGACGATTACCAACTTCTTTTGGCCTGAATTGCTTGACATGGACATCAAAGACATGATGTTTTAACATGACGGCGTTATGTAACACGTACCCACAACTCATGGTTTCAATGTTGAGAACAGCACTAATCGGATCGTATCAGTGCGGTTTCCTCAAAGCCACAAGAGACTAACGAGCTCAGATCGATACGCATCATCATTTATTAATCACTTATTGCGAGGAACTATGAGAAGCATTGGTCCAATTCGAGATCCCGGAAAAAATCTACCCCGTTGTCGCATTGCACACCACCACGCCATTTGGTTCAAGAACTTCCGAGGAGAGTTAGATCTGCAAGAAGGTGCGCTGATTGGGGAAAAGATTGCGATCAGCAGTTACATAAAAGGCAGGTACCATGTATACAAGTCAGTTTCTGTAGTAGTCAAAGACTTTGTCTACCTAAGTTCCAAAGTTAATACAAACAACAACACTACTGCGAAGATAAAACGAAGTATAACGTTGGCAAACCGCTGCATTTTCCCACTCGGAAGGCCCCTGAGGAATAAAGCCATCTTTCGAAGAACCAAGATATCTCTATATATAAGACCTTGATAGTCCCAGTCTTGCTGTATGACGCAGAAGCATGGACACTAACTAAAGCGGACGAGGATATTCTTGGTAGCTTCGAGAGAAAAGTCCTTCGAATTATCTTTGGTCCCGGATGTACGGATGGTGTTTGGAGAAGGAGACTCAACGGCGAGCTTTACAGCGACATCGACCTGGTTAAACGAGTTAGAATCTCTCGTCTCAGATGGCTAGGTCACGTCGAGCTAATGGACACCAATGCTCCGGCCCGAAAAGTCTTCGACTCCAACTCTGAGGAACAGCACGGTAAAGGAAGACCACGCCTACGGTGGCGCACGCAGCTAGAAGCGGACGTACATAAGACTGGGCTAAATGGAGAGGCATGTTGGCTGAGGCCCAGGTTCATACCGGACTCTAGCGCCAGCCAAAGACGAAGAAGAAACTCAGAAGTCTATATGGTGCGCTGCCTCAAAGTGTCTCTAAATGGTGAAGTTTTTCAATTATTATTATCGAAGCTCTACCACGAGCCAAGGGATGTCCTCTCTGATTCACGCGACCGAAAGTATACCCCGCGGAATATTCCCCAACACAAGGTGTTAGTGATTCGGCAGTGCTAGAGTCCTGAACATCAAATCATGGACCCTTTTCTCACACCTTGTAGATGCTCCTCCAGATGCCATCAACATGCCCAAGTATCGTACGCATTTCTTTTCTTTCCTTGAAGTAACTTCCTCATGTCATTGTATACACATCAATGCCTCTATGGGTTTAAGGGCTACTCCAAAATGATCGCTAATGGGGAGATAAACTCCGTTTTTTCTGATCACGCTCGTACTGCTCAAGAGCCACTAGTCAGCTTTACCTCCAAAACATTGCCCCGCTCGCCGAGCCGGATTCCAGTCGAACTCCATTAACTTGTGTCGACTGGCTTGGCACTCAAAAACAACGCTGCTAAGGCCAAACCCATTACAACATCCAACGAACGATTATAAAAGAGTTACAAACACAGTTCTTGAAAGTCCCATTTCCGGATCATTTCAGAACCCGTTCAATGGTCCATGCAGCTGAACTAATTTGCTCAAGGGCTCGAAACCGAGAGCTGTCCGCCAGCACCTTTCCCAGAACCCAGTCCCTTAAACTCCACCGGGATTAGTGATGGATTTAGTGCTGCGTGCATGATCGACAAATCCCCGGATAAGTGTTCCCTCAACCTCGCCGCGCCGGTGGAACACTTACATGTCCCCCGGGGGACGGGAATGCGGCATAACAAAAATCTCGTTTATGAAATTGTTTTCCCGGATAATTTCCAAAAATATCACGTTCACTAGTAGAATGCCGATAATCGAAATGAGCATTCCATTCCTCCCTTCGGTATCGTGAAGAATGTGTGACCTTACTCAACGCGCCTTCGCATCCACCCCCGCCGTGCAGCGCAGCTCCACGCTGTCATTGTGTGCCCAGTCAACTGGTAGCAGTCGCAGTCATCCTTCACATGTGGTGAGGGCATGGTGAGCGCTTCAATTAATGACTCATTTGGTGTCCTTTAATAGCTTGGCGACGTTCTCGTATTTTATTCTTTTTACTCGTGGTTGAATGCCTCGCGTCAGGAGGAGAATTTCCTAGCAACTCAGTCCTGGGGAATGCCAGTGTGCCGAATATGTGTAGATGCATAGATACACGAATGCTCGCACTGCGGGTAGGCGCAATGACTTGGAAGGGTTAAGTACTCGTATGCGAACGCAATAAATCATCGGAGATGACGTACGCTATCGTGTTATGCGCTGTGTTCCACTCTGATCCGGGCGCACAGTGAGACTCTTTCATTGATGACGGATGGATGAGGACGACTGTGTTGCCGTCGGCATCGGCGACGGATGGCTTCGTTGGCGGTTCCCTGGAACCGGAACTTCACTTGAGTGGAGAGAAGGAGTTCTCTGTTGTGCGTTTTCGATGTTTGAGGGCGAATGCATGTGTGTGTGTGCGTGGGGGTGTTCTCCAGTGGCGGGTGAAAATGGATTGATGACGTTTATGAGTGAGACAATCTCGTCGGGTGTGCAATTTCATGTGGGAGGTGTACGATGGCGGATCAATGAATGCGTTGATGCGATTGTATCGCCGCACTTGGCTCACATAAGATGGGTCGAATATCTCGGAAGTGACTGTGTGTTAAGAGGGTGGGTTTGCTTTTGCTTAAGTTAATCAATGTTGTTCACTATGAGGCTATGCCAACCATTAACATTAACTTAATATCTTTTTACATTCACTTATTCTTTCGTTTGTTACCCAAATTTGAGTGCAGTTGGTAACAGCTGGAGTAATTACCGAACTTCACTTTGACACCATCCCGGTTTCAACATTTTATCAAACCTTGCCAATTCTACAAGAAAGATCAGCACAGCGCCCGTCAGTCGGCAGTATACTCTACATGCTTAAATTGTACTGCCCTAATCAGCGGCGTGCTATAAATCACAAATAAGAGAGCAAGGAGTTAGCCATCTTCGGCCATTTTTTCTCTTTGTCTACATGGGACTAAGATTAGTGGAAATCTCTAATCACACATACTTTCACAAGAAACTATGGACCACCACAATATGGTGGCCGACTCGTGCATTTTGTGGGCTAGTGGCGACTGATTCGTTTATTTTGTGGGAAAATCGTGTGTGAAGTTACCTAAGTTAGTTTAGTGTTCAGTCAGTTCATGTATTAAATGGTAGGATTGTGTGCATAAAAATGTAATCCGACCATATACGGTCACAAGCCTATCGGGTGAGCGCTAGAGAGCCATCTGGGTGCTACAATGATACATCCCTAGCAGTCGTCATATCTAATGTACGGCATCCTTCTTTCGTGGCAATCACGTTGGCAATAGTTCATTCAATAGCCTAGAAGAAATGTGAACCCAATAATGAAGTGGATTGTCTTAGGATAGCCCACATAAATAACATCAACATATTTCTTAGGTGTATTAGTCACCGGACAGTGGATCCAAGCAGAAGTTAGCTACTGACAGTCGCCAACTTAACCCAATGAACACTCAACTCTGTTAGTGTGTAATATTTCCTGCCTCGATTTCACTGCAAGATCCGTTCCACACATATAATGAATTCTTGATCTAAAATTTTGACGATTTTCAATCTGCTGGTAAATTCACATTAATTATTTGTTGGGCTGAAACTTTGCATACATTTATTTAAAGACGGTATTTTTTGTTTTTGTTGTTTTTTGAGATCAAACAAAAGCCCTTCTTTTCGGCAGCGTATGTGATTTTTGCTCACTGGAACATGTAACAAAATTATTTTCACGGCCCCACCTCTTTCGAGTCACTGACAATGCTCAAAGATTAATTCCTGTCTAGAAAAACCCTTAATTGTGCTCAAAGGAGGTCCATTAATCCCATACGCCAGAAGAACCTCCAAGAAAACTTTATCTTTCTCCACTCAAAACCTTATCGAATACCATACTCAGATAGCAAAACTATATGTCTACTATCCGCAGTTCCCTGTTCGCGATTGAGCAGCTCTATCTGCTCAAAATGTTGATTTCCTCGCGCATCGGTGTACCGGTTATGAGAAGCAGAAACTCCCATGTGAAACCAGTATAACTTAGATTTGTTGCAAGCAATTAATAACATAATTAAGACATTAAACCTAATTTGGTGTTGCATTTGTCTTCTCCTATCCTGCTGAAGAAACTGCATAAAATCCGTGGCATATGTATTTTTCTGATGACGCAACTAATCATCGCCTTCTACTGGCACCAGGACATCGTTTACTCCGACATTCAAAGAGGTGGGGGAAAATCCTCTTTACGATGTTGTCTCTCAATTAGCTGTTCTCTGCATTAGTTCCACCGCGTTTGAATCAACTTTTCCTTGTGTTGGATTCCTTATAATCGAATAACTCTTCATTTGTCCCACCCAACAAGTGAAGGGGCAGCTCTAGAGACTCCCGAGATGGGCGTTTACCAACAATATTAAAAAGTGCTTCATAGCCCATAATGTTATTCCTGCATGAACAGCTTAAATGCTATCGATTCCACAATAAATTGCCCTGTATCACTGTCGACTGACGGCCGTCATCGAAACCGACAAGAGTTCGTGCTTAATGCCTTCGCCAGTAGTCTTCGTTGTGATCAAAATAGCGTCAAGCCATAATAAAATGTTTTCACGGCTTTAATCGGCTGTGCACTGTCGCCACCGACATAGCTGATGTCTCTCGCATCCATTCGACATTCCTGCAAACTGTCAAGTCTCGAAGCGCTTAAATCAGGAAATGTAAGATTTCGACTGGATGTTCAAACAAAATTCCATCCAAAATCCAAAGGGGGCTGAAGCATGTTGCCTGTCAACACCTATTCACAGCCGCCAGCAATTCCCAGAACAGTCAAAGATGATCGCGCACGGTCGGTTTATGACAGCTGTCAATGAGCCCTCTTGTCTAGCCGCAGTTAAAACAGCACACACTCTCGCTCTCGCGGGAGCAACTCCAGTCGCAGTCAAAACACGCACTGCCCCCGTATCATTACCGGAACCGGAGAGACGAAGGGGGCAACCTGCAGCCGCAATCCAGAGTCTCTCATAAAAGCACAGATAAGCGAGGCGCAGCTCTGGAATCCGACTCATCCAAAAATAGCAATCACTCGACGCAGGCATTTGCCGGGATGGATGACATGCGGTGGATTTATCTGCACGCAAGAACTCTCGGGCCCTACAACGGCTTCGGCCACTCAAATAGACTCCCTGTTCTTTTCTTGGTGCTGCTGCGAGTGTGTGGTTATCTTCCTCCAGCGGCAGCGACAGCGTGCTGGAGTGCCACCGCCAGCGTCGTCTTCGTCGTCGCCTTCGCGATCAGCAGACACGTGTTAATTAAGTGAAGTTCGCGATGATCATTGAACTCTCCTTTAAGCGTGGTGCACATTTGCGGGAATAATGACGAGCAGTTTGACTGATGATGTAAGTGACACTTGGACGCGAAGGCGAAAGATATCCGCGACAGGGCGTGCAGCGGGACTCGCTTGACCCATTCTTCATGGCGAATGCATTCGCTGACATGATCGCTGAGAAGCGAATGGAATTTGTGCGCAATTTGAGGCTTTGTCACGTTTGAAAATTACGGAAGGCAGCTGGAAGGTGTCAATTTCATGGCTTCTGTGCGGAATGCAAATCGTTCGTTAAGCGCACTCGGCGACGCCGCATTCTTTTAGTGCTTAAGTTTACTTGCACCGTATCGATTGAAGTGGTTGAGTGCTTCGGCGTTGCAGTGGTTAATGGCACCATTTCTCATGAAACAGTGACGATGGCTGTCATTCCCGTGTAATAAAGATATAAGCCTGAAAGCATTTCAGTCCGATGCGGTAGAGTGGAGACTTTTCAAAGGTGTCATCGATCTTAAGGCACACCTTGCCAAACGTATAAATACCACAGCCAGCCCGTAGCCACTATCAGGTGGAACCTAAGAGTTTACTGATCTTCGGCAGGTCAAACTGGCACTTGTTGCTTGTTACATGGGCCAACAAGACGTTGTTTTCCCAGGTCAGTATGTGAAGGCTCTGTAGCGACACACAAGTGTCTGTATGCTTCTTCTGCTTCCTTGTATGATGTTACACGCTACGGTAGACTTGGGCTTCAACCAATAGCTATCTTCAACGATAGCTATCTCCAGTTTCGCACTACAAGATAATTAAAGTACTTCTACACTTGGGTACGTACACGCGGCGTCCTTTATTGAGAACCAAGGATCACACACCTCCCCGCCGTATAGCAGGAATGGAATGATCAGTGTATTATAAACGAGTCATTTTGGTCCTTCTAGATAAGGGTCTATTGCTCAATTGCCTCTTGATCCCAAAGAAAGTCCGGTTGCAAGAGTTATTCCGCGTTTGATCTCGATACTAATGTTTGTTACTCCGGAGCCAAGATAGATGAAGCCCTTAACTAGCTCGAAGTTGTTGCTGCCCATTGTGACGTTCTGCCCAAGACGTCAATGTAAACTTCGATTTCCCTTATTCAACGCCAGACCTGTTTTAGCCGTTTTCGTCTCAATTTTAGCAAATATCCATCGTCATCCAGTACAGCTTGACGAGTTTGGCAGGAATATCAAGTCTAGACATGGCGTTGTACAGCTCGTCTCTATGCACGCTGTGATATGCAACCTTGAAATCGACGAACAGATGGTGAGTATCGTCTCCTTTCTTGTGGATCAGGCAAACGATACCGTAATTCCCCTCGTTTGGCAACCTTTCCTCAGACTCTATCTTACAAATGAGCTGGTGCATGCGCCCTACCAGATTATTCCAAGCTGCCTTAAAGATTTCAGTGGAACACAGCGTCCTCGCCAATGGCTTTGTTAGACTTCAGTGCAGTCACGAGCAGCTCTCGTCGTTCGATGCAGAGTTGCCTTATAGGCCTCCTGCTTGGCTGCATGTGCCTGCCTGTACTCGTCGTCAAACCATGGGTTTTTCTACTTGGTGTCGTAAAACCCAGCACATCAGTGGTGTCTTCGCTGATGGCTTCTTGACAACGACTCCATTCTTTTTCGACGATTTGTGCAGGCGGCGTCGAACTTACAGAGAGTTTCTGGGAGACTTGGTCGGCAAAGATCCTGGCAGTCCCCTGCGATTGTAGCTTTGCGACGTCAAACCGTGGTCTGCTTTCTTGACTCCGTTGTTCTCTTGATATCCTGATTCTTACCTTTGCTACAACAAGGAAATGGTCCGAGTCAACATTGGCTCCTCGGAACGTTCGGACATCAAGAATGCTGGAGGAGTGTCTGACGTCAATCGCAACGTCATCAATCTGGTTGACGGTTGATTGGTCTGGGAACCGCCATGTGCCTTAAGGATGTTCAGGTTTGACAACCGCGTGCTAGCAACAGAGAGGTTGCGTCCCATGGCAAAGTCCACCAGCCTTAGTTACTGGACGTGGTGTCGTGTAGGCTGTGTTTCCCGATGACTTTAGCCAAGATTTCTTCTTTACCCAGCTTAGCGTGGAAATCTTCTAGAACGATCTTAGTGTCGAAGCTTGGGCATTGATCGTATGGTCTTTCTAGGAGATCATAGAAGTCATCTTTGCTACTGTCATCTTTGTCGTCCGTCGGGACGTGGGCGCTAATCCGGCTGATGTTGCCGAAAATAACCTTGATGTGGATTGTTATGAGGCATTCGCTTTTACGGACAAAGTTTAAGACTTTTTGCCTAAGTCTGCTTCGAAGAACAAATCTACATCCAACTAAGCGCCTCTCGTAGTAGTTGTCCCAGTTTTTCATCATTTTCTCGCTCGGCCCATTACATCGCACTTCTTGGATGGCGGTGATATCTGCTTTATAGCAGTCAAGGACCTCCGTAAGTTCTTCGGCTGCACGTGGCCTGTTAAGAGACCTCACATTCCACGTGCAGAACCGAGAAGCATGGTCGTTTGTTCGTTCGCTGGGGTCGTCAACAGTAAATCCGTCAGTATCCGAGGCAATTGGTTGTCTCTCAACATGTTGCTTTTTACGTGGTGATGGCTTTAGCCCCACGCACAACCCCCAACTGGGAGGCCAGACCCATTTATTTTAACCTTGGGTGAAGGGTCCGGATGACTACGGTATCGGTAACCTCGCTGATGTTGTGAGTGCCGCCGTTGACCCTTTATTATAGGGTTCCTTCGCCGCTACCTCTACTCCAAAATCCCGACATAACCTTGAAGGCAACCTTTCAGATCTGAGCTCCGAGTATGTCAGAGTAGCTCTAAGAGAGCTTGTACCATGTAGCTCTGGATGTCGCCGTTGGCTAATAATAGATGATAAGCTCCTTCGCCATCCGTAAAGAGAGATGAGCCCTGATACAAACTCATCCACTCTCCCCCTCTCTCGTTGGCTGCCGCCAATGACGTCCCACGGGGGTTGGGTACCCCATATTCAGTCGAAGGTGCTCGGCTCTCGGATTTCACCACGGTGAGGTGAGGGAAGGAGTTCTTTGACAGACACTAAGTGCAGACGGCTGTGCCTGTATAAGTCGCTTTTCAACGCTTCGAAGTCCAGTGTATTTGCTCCCGAAGACAAATTATTCTCAAAATTGTTAACGAAAACCTCGTTATTGAATAGCCGGCCTTGATTACCTCAAAAGTCGCGTGGATCAAGTTCTTACAGCATCAGTTTCCTGCAGATAACTTTTTAGGTCTGAGAATCTCTTCCTGACTGAATCTTCGGTGACTAGCGCTCGATCTTTGGAAGGTCTTCTTGGTGTTCTGAGGAACATAATGAAGGAACCCATAGTACCAAGGTCGGCCGTCTCTGGATGGTGTTTTTCGATTATCTTCCAAAATTACTTTTGCTACCGTGCTCAGTGGTTCTGGTGGTTTTTTGTGAAAATTCACATTTTGCTAAGTTCCAAAGCCAGACTACACACTCGTTCGGAATTGATCTACAGAAGGGTGAAACTTAATGTCCACAATAATGGAACTCTCCACATACAGCTACACCCACACACGATTATTGTAGCAGTCGTCCATCGGTTTCGACGTCAAGCCCTTGCCGATGCGAATGAGCACATGACATCCTTTGTCTAACTCAGCAGCCACTGCAGCGATGACGATTCGATTAAGCCACTCAAGAGTCAGGCACGCACTCAGTGCCCGATGGCGGCGACCCTTCACATCTGGAACTTTATCATTCCAAAGCGACTCCCTTCAAAACTGATGTCATTCTTCCACCGCCGCCGTCATTAGATCAATCTATTTCGGGCACTCTATCTGTGACTATGACTCAGAGGCTGGCATCTGGCAAATTAATTCCGCCGAATGGCTCGCTCCAAATGATCCCTAAAATGGCAACAAACAATCTAATTTCAGAAAATTATCCAGGATCATGCACAGATCCTCGCTGTAGCGTGACACGACAACGAACACAAGCCCACGCCAGTGCCCGCCGCCGCGGCTGCTTGCGACGAATAAATTGTGTGCCTGCATGCAGGCAGTTGTCAAATCCCACTGCAGACAGTGGGGGAAGCGGTGCGCAGTCTTCATCTCATCCCATCCTCGGTTGATGTCATTTTCCAAGTCAATTATTCTCGACTTCTGTGAGAGATGTCTCGTGGCGCGTCTCCGCCTCCCCAAGTGCGTCTGGCCGCTGCCGCCTGACAAATCCCCATCAAAGTCTGCTTAGAGCGCAAATGGCACCGCATCGTTGAGAGATTTACGACGCACCGTGGCCAGTGCGTGCCAAAGGTGGAAACTGTATCAAATTCAATTTATTACACTCCACCCGCGAAATGGAATATATTTTTATTTTTACGTCCGCGCCGTGTTGTGGACGGACTTCAAAAAGTGCGGGTCTCTCAACACGTCGCGTCGTCGGACCGTGGCTAATTTAGGAGAATTTACCTCGGCTTTTCGCAATTCGACTTGGGGGGGACTTGCTTTGATCTATGGGGAGCGGCCTGCTGCAGCTGACCCCGGGATGCACGGGATTCGTGCACCCTTTGGCCAGCAGCTCGTCAGATGCGCTTTGATTTTGACGGCACTCATAAATCCAGTGAATTGCGGAAGCAACATGTTGCGGACTCGCTCGTGTCCAGGGACGGCCGTCGAAGGGGCGTGTGTGGCCCTCGGTTCTGCTAGAGTGGATTTTATTGTCTTTCATCCCGTCACTAATTAAATTCCACAGTTTTCGGCCTCCGTCCTCAGCACGAGCGCCTCGTACCGACGTTGCTCAGTGAAGCAGACAAGAAATATAATTAAGATGATCGATGGCAGGGAATAGAGCGGGGGTCGCTGAGATGGTGCAGCTCTCTGATATGGAAGTCATGTTCGACATGGACATGCCCCCTCAATTGGGACCGAGTCGGGGCATAGTTTTGCAAGAGTGCTTCGACAAAGTGGTGTCTGGAAGACAATCGATACTGGGGTTGGGGGGTGTGCTGCCCCCTGAGTAGTCGGAGTGTGAAAGTTTTCTGGTTTGACATGCTGACTGCGTGTATTTGCTAAGTGGATGTCGTCTGGGCACACCAATGAACCAAGTTTTTGAGGGGGAATTTGGATTCCCGAGACTTAAATCTTACACAAAAATCGAAGGAATATATCTCACGCTTGATTGGAGGCATTAAGTGACTCAAGGGTCAGAATGGGAAGAAGTGATCACTGCTACTTTTCTATTCGAGGTAAGCTTCAAGGCTCCAAGCCCTTTGACTGCGTCAACTATCTTCTTTTCATCGCGCTCAAAATTTGTCTTGCCGTTTAATTTGTCCGCTTGAAGTTGCTTATGACCAGTCAGATCAGTTTCATGAAAGTTGTTGTTGACACCAACCACCTATGCGTCAATGTCAGAGCAGCTTGCATAAAGATAACATCGTCCTGTCTTGTGTTGACACTTCGGCCTTACTCGTCAGGTTGTGCAGGACAACGTCGGAGAAGTCGGTATAATTCATCAAGGTCGGAATCGAAATCACGTTTAATGTGAAAGGAGGAACAAGGCTCTGTGACTTCTTCAGCATCATTCTGGTGCACACACACGGTGTCCAAGAAGTTCATCCATCATGCACGAAAAAAGCAAAGGCCCGTCTATGAGGAAGGTTTGTGTTGTAATCAAGAACGGACAGACAACATCGCCATTAAGGACTCCTTCTACCTGGACGAATAACGTAAATAACGAGATCAAACTTAGAACAACTCCTGCCAGCCAGTGTTGCTTTGAGCTCAAGAGGCATTTGACTAAAAGAGCTATCTCTCGAAGGGCGGTTTGTGTAAGACCTTGATCCCTGTCCTGCTGTACGGCTTTGAGGACAATCTCAAAAGTAGATAAATAAGTCCTTGATCTCGTTAACAGAAAATATTCTGCGCGCTATGGAGAAAACCGACATGAGCCCATCGAGGCGTCTGTAGATGCAAAGCTGTGGATGGGCTGTTATTGACTACACGAACCACACTTAGCTTCTACTCGAAGAGTCTTTGGTTCCGAAACTTTGTGACAAAGTAAACCGCCTATGGTGGCGCACACAAGGGAAAATGGACTTAAACCAATTTGGAGTGCGTAAGAATACGCGCTAGTTAGAGAGCGATTCCCTCGATATGAGGAGTGTGTTCAAGAACGTTACAAATTCATGCGACTCTCACTAAAGCAGTAGTCAATGTGCGAGCCTGCGAGTTGATCGGAACGATGTTCCGATTGCGACTGATTAATTCATCCCTAGGCGATCTATATTGCTCACGAAAGGTGAACAGAGGGACACTGCAAAAAGGAGTCGTCTCAAGGATTCACGATAGCTGCCTATGCAGACGATGTGTCCATTCTGTTATCAGGGATTTTTTCCTTGTTCCTATTATTTCTTAGTTTCCTAGTTAAGAACGTGGCGAAAGCCAGGGTAATTTACGTCAACCCGGATAAAACGTTGTAGCTCTTTACAAACCTGGCCTTACTGGCATTCGAAGAAGTGGTCGGAACTTGCAGCATCGCTTACGCGCTCACGCCTCTAGCCCTATAAGAAAAAAGATAGAGTAAAAATTCATTGGCTCAGTCTAGAAACTGGAGCTTTAGGCACCCATGCGTCGCGACTGAACATACCACGCAACTTTAGCAAAAGCTGCATAGAAGAGGAAGAAATAGATTCCTCTTTCCAACATCTGCTCTGCGAATGCCCAACCCTAGCAAAGAGAAGGAAGCAGTTCTTGGAGAGAAACTACTTTGAGATGCGATGTAGAGTTGAAAAACCCCTTCAAGCTTTCAATCGTAGTAGGATGGTTCCAGTGGAACAAAGGTCTCATGGTAGTAGTAAAGTTACAATCATGAGAACAATCGAACCAACTCATTGGTGTACTTAAGCCGCGACCAGGTCACAAGGGTACTCAATTACAGGCTTGTTGGTTGAGGTTCAGGTCCACCATAGTCTGAGCCTGAGTCTGAGCATGGCTGCGGTTGTGTTTTCTTTGAGTCTCACTTTTTAACAACATTCTTTAACTTGGCCGAGACTAGAGAATCTGTTTTTAAGTTTTTCTTATTGACGACGGTCTCAAAAGTAAATCAAGAGGGTAGAGGCTGTACTCAGCCGAATTCCACAAGGCTGTTGGACTTTTGTCTCAATCACAAATCCCTGGCACGCAAACAATTTATTTTGGACTGAACTCGACAGCTTTGGACGTGCAAGACTAACTCGTCCGTAGTGTAGGCTTTTCCAAGGGCAAATGAAGCAACCAGTGTCTGACAGTCTGACAGCCCTCCCACTGGAGTTACTCCGCTTCTACTTCGGTGTAGGCGTATAAACAAATCTTGCAAAGTATCGGAAAATAGGCACGGGCCGAGGCAAACATCAGAAGGTCATAAACTACTGTCGCGAGTGTTACGCCATCTGAACACCATTCGTTTCCTCTCGGCCCTCGAGATGTCCCATATGCCCGATACACAGCGCGCTCGCTTCTCGGCGTATTTTTAAAGATTCTCCCATTCGAGCAAGACTTCCCCACGAAAATCTACTTGCACCGAGCGAGAGTAGAAGCAATCAAGCACATCCACGAATCCACCCAATTAATCATGTTGCTCTCGTTTCTCGTCTCATTTGAATTAAATTTATTTATCTTCGTTGTCGTTGTCGTTTTCTTTTTCATTTTCATTTTCATTTTCGTTTTATCTACGCAATGGCAACGAAAACGAAAACCAAGCCAATGCGATGTCAACAAACCGCGTGCACACTTCCAAACAGCCCGCAAATGTAAAATGTTTACATTCCCACTTGGCGTGCAACATTTTTCCGTTTCAAATCATTCACTGTTTGTGTAGCGCAACAAACGGAACAGCTCACGCGGTCACTCAAGGCGGTGTGTTTACGTTCACGCGTTTTCCTCCGTGTTCTCCTCTTTTTGTATTTCTTGCTGTTTTTTCTGTTTTGTATTCAAATACGTCTCGTTTCGTTTCAGTTGAACGAGCCATGTCGCCGGCCCAGTCAGAGGACAGCGGACTCGCCCCGGAACGGGGATCAACTTATGCAACAATTTCCCTGCCGCGCGACAATGTTGCCCAGAGCATGGGGATCACATTTGCAGGTAAGTTCACAATCACTGCGCGGTGGCGACGGATCATTCCTTCAATTGTTCCTCGCATCAATCATAACTCCGGCGAGGAGGGTGAGTACGCTCGGCTGGATGCGGTAGCTAGGGCCCGAGTGTTGATGGCCCGCTGCAGGGATTGGAATTAATAATCCAATTACTAGGGCCGCAGCGCTGACAAATTGGAGTGTTGACTCAATCTGAAGAGGATGAATGGCAATTGGATTTCCACTCGAAAATAGATTTTCCAAATCATGTGGTAATTAATAACGCACGCACGCGTTCTGCTTCTGGCCGACACCAAAGGGTCGACAGTGAGCTGTACGGAGCCGATTCATTTGGGTGTGATGCCTAGATGACGGGCGCATGCCACCAGCAAATGCTGATGCTGATGCTGATGCGGGTGCCTATTGTCGCGTCAGAGGCGAACATTCGGTTCGAATGGAATTTCACGGTTTGGGTGAAACTCCAAAAAATGATTTAGTGCAGCTGAGAATTTTGTTGACGGAGTATTTTTGGAGCGGAAACGCAACGCTGATTCGGGGAATCTTTGCGTCGGTTTTGCGGGGGAACGTCGAGATTTTTCACATTTTTTTTCGTCTCGATTAAGCAGCGGTCATGTGTGCAGTCAGTGGGGGAATGTCTTGTCGCTTTGTTGAGAGTTCGTGTGTTTACCTAAGCAATGTCTTAAGAGGTTTCGGAATAGGTGCCAGAAAATCAGACGGCATCGGCGCTGATGATGAATGCGGACACACTTATTGTAGATGAGGCATCTTGAAGGCATCCCTTTCATGTTGGCTGCTTCTTGACATTTGGACAGGTCCCTAGAATGTAAGTTGCGATCTTGTACACATAATGTGTCTCTGGGCATATTTGCTCTTAATTTCTCTCTCAGATTGACTTAATGAGCTTTATAAGGGTTTCGAGGCCCTTGCTGACTTTAGGTGATAAGTGAGAGTGCCGATATTTCTGTAGGAACTCTCACGGAGGTTTTAAACGTTTGTGTTGCTCAAACTACTCAAAAAATCATCACGGACGGAAGTATGCTTGGTCTTGCCTAGCAGACAGTCAGCGTTCCATGCTTCAGACCATTTCAGTGGACTTTTGTTACACGGTCCACTAATGCATTTTTAAAAAAACGATGCAAACATTTCTGTTGGTACAACTTTCAATATATGTATATCTACAAATCAGTATCGTACAGCATTTACTGTAGCAATTAATACAATTTGCATAGACCCAATTCTGTTTTTACACGATTTGCAAAAAAACAATATATAGCCCCGTTTTTACATGATTTCATTCGATCTAGCAGGAATACTACAATTCGTTCTGTGGAGATCTGTAACTCCCGATAATGACCAGCCAGTTGCAGTTGCAGGTACACACACCTGCCTTGAGTCAGTCTTTGTGTAACAGAGTAGCCAGAAACACATTGGAGATTGTGTCAATAAATATTTTGAGAAAATACGAAAATAAAGATTTGTTATTTAACTCTGGAGTGTAGTGTCTGGCTTGAGGGTGGTTACATTTTAAGGACCGATGTTGATTTTGAATAAAACACAAATTATTTAGGAAGTTATTGTCATTTATTTTTGTTATGAAAGACTAAATGGCCAAACGGACGCCGCAACCTCGGCGGCACACCTCCATCCGATGGTCCAATTTTTCGATGGCGGTGAAGCATAATTGAGGTTCTATGCCGTTAATGGTTCGAATTATCTCATCCTTTAGCTCTTGGCTTATCGACGTACACCTTTTCTTTCAAATAACCCAAAAGAAAAAAATCCAACGGTGTCAATTCACATGATCTTGGCGGCCAATTGACATCGCCACCACGTTCAACACTGTCATTGAATTTGCGCGTAAAACAGCCATTGTTTCGTTAGCTGTGTGACAAGTGGCACCATCCTGTTGAAACCACATATTGTCCACTTTCATATCTTCCAATTTGGTCCATAAAAAGTTCGTTATCATTTCACGGTAGCGAACACCATTCACAGCAACTGCCTGACCGGCCTCAGTTTAGAAAAAATACGGCCCAATGGCCATTCGCCCAAATGCGGCAATTCTGCTTACTGACGAATCCACTGAGGAGAAAATGTGCCTCATCACTGAAGACCCCCTTTACATATAATAATCTCAAAAGTTACTTTATTTATTAGTTTACTCCTGCTCTATGTTTCCCGATTCGGCTAGGTTGAAGATACTACACTGCAGTGGTAAATCTTCCAAATTATGGTTGAGCCTGATATATCTTTATCTCTATAATTGACCGGAACTCTGTTCTTCTAGTCCACCGCAGATATATCCTCGCATAAAAGTACTTTGCTTCTGGCCAATGAATCGGCGTTAAAAATAAACAGTCTTGCACGAGACATAATCACTCTCTGCCAAAAGCCAAAAGTAGCCAAAAATTGCACTTTCCGGACAATTCTGCTTTCCGCCACGTTGAAGCGGTTCAGTAGATAGCCATTCTGTATGGAGTCTCAGTTTGGTGGACTGATATCCTCGCATAAAAGTACTTTGCTTCTGGCCAATGAATCGGCGTTAAAAATAAACAGTCTTGCACGAGACATAATCACTCTCTGCCAAAAGCCAAAAGTAGCCAAAAATTGCACTTTCCGGACAATTCTGCTTTCCGCCACGTTGAAGCGGTTCAGTAGATAGCCATTCTGTATGGAGTCTCAGTTTGGTGGACTGAATATTCTCCTCCATCTTTCACCACTGGAAATATTCGGAAATGAAACAGCAGCTAACGCAGCCTTGAGACTCAAAACACTCCAACTGTGGTCCGACCCAACATCGGCCAATCAACAACTTTCAAGGAATTCAACTTCATTCCTAGCGACACTGACCGCCAGTCTATCTTCGAGGAAAAAATTCTCGATCAGCATTCCTTACAGACCGGACAGGATGTCTGGTAGGAAGTCTGTGATAGCGTCTTTTTAAAGCTTCCTGATCACTGTAGCGTTTTTCAGGCGGAAACCATAGCGATTAAAGATGCGCTGTCATGGCTCAAAAACAATCACGTTGTTTCAAAAGGGGATATTACCATCTGTTCAGTACAGTCGGGCCGCCACTAAATCCCTGGACAGTGTCATGTTCTACTCAAGAACATTCCTTAATTGCAGGCTATCTCTTATGTGGGTTATGGTATGTGGGTGCCGGGACACTGTGACCAGGAAACTGCAAAGAAGATGAACTCGTCTGGTGTGGTACAACCTCATACCTATCAATAGCAGGGGTACCACCATCCATGACGATCGCTACAGCCTATTATGCTTAAAGATTCACACAATAAGAACCACCTCATTGGAGTCATAACCTTGCACTGTGCAATTGACGCTCATGCTCGCAAGATGCGTGCCCCATATAATGATTTTCCACCTCATTGGAGTCCTCATTGGAGTCATAACCTTGCACTGTGCAATTGACGCTCATGCTCGCAAGATGCGTGCCCCATATAATGATTTTTGCAGAAGTTGCATGGATGAAGAGCAGGAAGAAAACACTGATCATATACTCTGCTCTTGCAGCACTCTGGCTGGTAGGTTCCTACACCTAGGGGCCTATTAGGCCTTGCTATCTAGGCCTATAAGCACCAACTGGTTTCGATGTTGCAAGAAGTCTAATCCGCCTAAGTGGGGTACTCTGGCCTAAGTCTGACTGCCGTTAGCAGTCAGCCACTATAACCTAACCTGCTCCGCTTGCGGCTTCAATGTTTTTATGTAAAAGGGTGACAATCCTGTTTCCAAAGTAACCACATAGCTTGGTGTGTTCGTTGGCCGGTGGAATACTTTCTTTACGTGGTGTGATAGAGTTTCTCCACCGTTTGAAACCTCTTGCATCCACAAGCTTGAGCCTCACCCAAAAGAATACTCTCTGCGGCGGCTTCAAACTCTTTATGATTACAGCTACGGGCTATATTTTTCCAGTTCCCGTTCGTCAAATTTCGTTTACAACCTTTCTTGAAAACCATTACGTTGGAGTCTTAAATATTATTATTAGGTCCACGGCTGACAGACGGCCTCAAGCCATTTAATTTGTTGAATGAGGGACTACGCCTCGATAAAGACTACATATAATTCCTTCCCTGCGCAAGAAAGTTATCCGCTAGACTCTTGAGAACATAGATGTTATTAATTGTTTAGTACCCCAATCTATATCTAGCTTGAAACTCTTTCAGCAGGTTTTAAGTCTTAATTCATGCTGCTAGCCTCAGCACGAATTTATGGATTTTACTAAGATGCACTACTTGAAGAGTGAATAGTAGAAAGACCGAGGCAGACAACATCCGGATTCTTAGGCCTCTGAACATTTGAATTATTTTATTTTTTAAAGTTGCTACTGAATGCCACAATTTGATTAAAGGACAATCCCGGTAGGTGTGACTGCCAAGATCTCAGCGGAAATTGCCTCACTTTGACCTTAAAGGCCCATTGTGCTGACAATTACACCGACCTCTCTCGACGTTCTTCGTTGACCTACTTAGACTTGCTTCGCACTTACCCTCTGTTGCTGGTTTTTAGAAATTGAAGGATGTTTTTAATGTTTATGTTCACTACGTCCTCGAGGGAGTCAAGGAAATAGTTGCCAATGGACATTCTTCGAATATCTGCAAAGGACGGGCATGTTCCGAAGTAGCGTGGCACCGCTTCCTTCTCCTCCTGTCTCCTGAGATTGTGCCCGTGGTACCTTCGCTCCCTTTGTTGCTAATTCATTGGCTCTTTCGTCCGCCGGAATACCCTTGTGCCCAGGTACCAACCTAGGCGGCAATGTTTTACCGTCTTGGAGATAAGCGATGGTCTTTCCACAGCTCCTATGGACGCTTGATAGATCTTCCGTTTATGGTGTCATCGATAGCCAGAGGGCTTCATGCTGACATATTCGCAAGTAAACTCTGGCTCAGAGAAAATAAAGAAAATAAAGAAAATAAAAACCACTCTTCTGGCCCTCAAAAGTTATGAGGTCACCTCTAAACAAGTGTGGAACTGCCTACAACCTTGAAAACAGCTGGCCAGCACAAACAGAGTTCACCTCATTTGAATACCAGGTCTCAGCGATCACAAAGAAAAGCACTAGCCAGAAAAGGCTCCGCATCACTATTTATGAAGCCACTTTTACACTTTGGCCCAATGACGTCGCCGCCTAATACCGGACACACACGAAAGGTAACAGGAGCCAACATATTCCTGCCAACTATTTCTGTTAATAGAACGAAGGGTCACGAGGAGTCATGTTCGTATCACCACAGATTTTCTTATTGGGCACTGTAAGAACAACATCTTAAAGCCATGGTGTTGACACAAGCTGCCAAATGTATAACAAGGACCAATAAACTGCCCAACATATCCTGTATCGCTGTAGCTGCCTAGTCAGGACACGTCATCGACACGTAGGCGGACACTATCCAGCCAGTTCACTCAAAATCATACGTAGTTTCATCATGAATTCAGGCTGCCTGTGTTAAATCACAATAACCCCGTCATCCGCAGTGACCCAGCGATTACCTCCCACTCAAATTGTAGTGTATTGTTTAGTGCTCCAGCCAATATCGTTAAAATAAACGAACACGGATCGAAAACCAGGCTCAAAAGCCTAGTAAAGGATTTATTCACTATATTATACCGTCTCTGTGACTGACAAAACCAGGTAGAGTGATATCTACTTAAGGAGTCTAACGACGACAACTGTTGCCGTTTGAACCCAATCTGGTTCGGAATCGCCCTTGTTAGCGAAGCGCCTAAAACCAAACAGTAGTAAAAGTAGACCGATGGGTCTTCGACTCCCCGGCAGTGTAATAAATAGAAAACGCCCACGAAACCGATGTCGCACTCAAGTGTGGAAGACCTTCAGCTAACGTGGAGTGCGCAATTAGAGGCAATTGGCTAAATATCGTATAGTCTGTAGTGACATATTGTTTGTCTGGGCTGGGCTAGATCCATCAGAACATAAACACAGTCTTTGCCGTGGAATCACTTACACACTCCTGCATCAGCTGTGTGAGGGTTGATGAATGACATCGCCGCCGCGCCAAGCTTTTCCCTCCTCAAGCGGCACTTGTGTGGATCGGCAGCCAAGAAGCGATATTTTATCCATTGTCTGTCAAGTCCGTTCTCATGAACCACAAAGAAGGAAGTGAAACTCTGGGCGACACATCGCGACACAATAATAAATCCCTCCCGAGACACCCGAACAAACATCCTCTGGCCCCAAAAGCACACATCTGGCAACAACAATACAAGATCTAGACTACGCTCCCAATGCAATGCCAGCATGTCTTCTGCTCAGTTATTCATGAGTTCGCCCCGAGCTACACCGGCCAGCGATAGAAATTTGATATTTTTTCCCTCTTTACTCCTACAAGGCCCAAATAAACTGCCAACCATTTTCAATGGCCAAATGCCAATAAATAACCGAAAAGAAAGCGCGCAACGGGCGACAGCCAAGAATCTTGTGAATAAATTAGGAAAATATGAATCAAACGTTGTGTGCTCCTGGGCACCGAGGGAGGTGGTGGCACGGAACCGTGGCGTTAGACATTCGACACAAAGTGATTTGGCCATGTGTGACATGTCTAGACGGAAGATATGAGTTATGCGCTTGTCGTGTCTGAGCGGTCGGTGGAACGAGAATCCTTTGGTTTTGACGCTGGCGGGGGACACAGATTTCTGAGACAGATTTGAAGGAAATTATGATGAGTTAACACTCTGGTGAGTGGGTGCTTCACGCCCACACGGATTCTGATAGGGATACACATAACATGAAGAATAAAACAAATTGAACGATAGGTGTCTTGCCGGAAGAGTGAGTGAGTGAGTGAGGGTGGGGATTCTATCGGAGGTATCACTTACAGAAGAAGGTCAGATAAAGGCACGTGGTCAGGTGTTGATGGTGGGTGACTGCAAATTTACTGGCCTATCAGCCCAATCACTGCAGTTTACTCCAGCTGTTGAAGAAGATTCGTAGTGAGTCCGATAGGCGGTTGATATACAGTAAAATGAAAAAAGGGTGTTCTTAGAGTGTTTTCTTTCTATCAAGTGATAAAGGCAAGTGACGACAGTACAATTTTTTCCCAATTTTCATACCATGCTGAACAAAACACACAAGCACACATATCATATGAGGATTGTTACGAAAAAATAGCAAAAAGAATGCATAAGCACAGAAAGGATTCCTTAAACACAACAGCAAGACAAAACTGAAGCAGTCAATAGCTGTCAATGCAAAATCTTATCGAATAATTAATGCATGGTTGAGAATGCTTTCGCTTCTATCACAGCCGTAAATTTCTCAATAAATAAGGATTTCCGTATTGTGAAACTCATATGATAAAATGTTCGACAATTGTGAATAAAACTACCCTCACGAATCAGGTCCGTGAATTGGGCAGTACAATGTGAGCGCAAAGCATTTTTTGATAATTCGGCATGTCGTTCAACCGGGTTTTATAATGTAGGCAGAGTTACTTCAAAAAATGAGCGCCGCGATGGAACAAATGGAACAATAGAAAGAATATGACACAGGATCAGGCATAATAAGGGATCTTCTTCTTCTTCTGGCGCTATAGTCCGGAGTGGACCTGGGCCTCAGTCAGCATTCCTCTCTAACTAACGCGATCGTGGGATAAGCGCCACCAGTTTCGAGCACCCAGCTGGTTAAAATCTTTTTTCAGCTCGCTACGTCGGAGGCAAGCTCTTACTCTACCCCGTTGTTCCTCATTGTTGGCCTCGAAGACTTTCCGGACTGAAGCTCCACCTTCGTAAACGGTATCTCTTCGTCCTCATTTAACATCGTCCATGCTTCTGCGGTGATGTCATTTCTGAAGTTTAAAGCAGAGCAAAGGTGTACAAAGTCTTTAACAACATCGAAGTTGTATCTGTCTATTGTAACACTTTGTCCAAGGTGTCGGTGATTACCTTCTTGTAGACAGCATGTACTTGGTGTTACCTTCATTAACCAAAAGACTCAACTTAACCGCAAATGCTGTACTGCCAAACCGTTGAGATGCGAGCAGTTGCATCGACTTGTGGACGTCTGAGTTCTGATCTTCTCGAGATCTATGTTACAGAAGTCTCATGACAGTGTGTCGCCTTGTATAAAGCTTTTTTTTGACATCAAAAGTTTCGGTGAGATGCGCCGCGCATGACAGTATTTGTAGGCGAGCTATACAGCGCCTTGTCTTTTTTGGCATTTCAGCTAAGCTCATTCGTCAGTGCAGGACAACGATGGAAAACGCTCGTTGACCTTGACGGAGCAACGAAAACTAGACAAGGCGCTGTATAGCTAGTCTCTACAAATTCTGCCATGCGCGGGTTTAAAGTCGACAAATTGGTGGTTGGTATCGACTTGTAACTCCTGGGTCTTTTCCAATATCTGCCGTAATGTGAATATTTGGTCAGACATACATTCATCCGACCAGATTTTTCAGACGACTGCTTTGAAAAGCTCGGCAACAGTCCGTCAGCACCAGCAGCCTTGTTTGACATCAGTTTGGTAATTGGTACTCACTCTGCCGTAACACATCGTCGCGTATATTGGATCGATTATTCTGCCCGACATCGGTAATTTCGTCGTCATCGCCGCTATACGGTCTGCAGTGTAGTGTTTTTTCCGTACTCTCAGCGCCGACTGTGACTCTACTACTAGATTTCCCATCTTTGTGCTTGCAAGCTTCTGTTCGGTTCTTACGAGTTTGACTCGTTTGTTGATACAATTTTCGAACATCCAAAATAAGGAAGGGGTCTTACAAAGTGAAGTAATGCAGGACCCCAAGACTCCCGGAATCGTATACCAATTGCCTTCGTAATGGATTTCACTTCACCTGTGGTTTGTGGGCCCCGTTTACTCTTGTTCTTCCTGAATAGCTCTTATCAGCTCTTATAAATTTTTTGAATATAATGAACTCGATAAATCGAATTGCGAGTTTAGCTAACTCTGACAATCCATTCATGCGGAGCAGATTTATTAGTGAATTTCTTACATCAAGCAAGGAAGTATTAGAGAATTGGCCACTGTGAAGCAAACAAATCATGTAATTGATGGATATTCATGAATTAATTTAGACATTTCTTTACAGCAATATAGACACTTCATAAGCTCAATTCACACCCCGAACGTATTGTAGAACTAACTCAAAGAGTAGTGTTAGGAACGCTCCGCGCATTGCGAGCCAATGATAGTAGACACAGTCGTCCGACAAATATGGCAGACTCTGAAGAAAACACAAGTCGAATTTATTCCCAAATCACTTTCATATATATATTAACAAATTAGCTAAAGGATACTTCTGCGATGAAGTTTTTTCCGAGAATGATGATCACGCGTCAATTGTTTGTCAAGGTTTTCCGCAAAATATCTAAAATGCAAGAAAAAATGTTTATTGCTCAATCGTACACGTTTATCAACCCACACACCCAATCGTTGTCCAGTCGCCAAAAAGTACTCCGCCGTGTACTCTTGGAACATCACAAGCGCATAGGAAATAACCACTTCGGCAATGAATGCAAACAAGAAGCTGCCATTCACTAAAAACAGTTTGAATGCCTTTGTGGTGACGTCCTGAATGTTGTAGTACAACAGAGCCAAATCAATCTGCAAAGGCACACAAGATCAGATCACAAAATTAGCCTTGCACTTGAGACTTACTCCTCGCTGCTTCTCAGGACCCTGTCTCGGTGCGTTGCTAACATAGAACAGCGTCAGCAAATTCCGTCGAAATATTCTCTCTGTGTGAACCAGCCTCTCAGCTACTTTACAACCTAGGTACAAATTTTGCCAACCGGAAAATCTGGCAAAAACTATCCGGATAAGCCAGCCAAAAATCATCGAAAGCGGTACGGACAGCTTGCCCAATCCGACCATGACGAGAAGTTTAAGCAGCTCATAGATGGAACTGATGTCAGTGAACAAGCCGAAGAAACAGACGACTTGGAACATGGTGAAGGCATCGTTAATCCTCTCCTTCAGACGGTGGATTTCATAGGAAATCAATGTCATTTGCCGAATGCGCCGTTTGAGCTTCCTTTCCTTCGGTGTTGTCCGCAAGGCACACATCAGACTGTTCATTTTCGAGTAGAAGCACATCAAAGTCAAGTTCACGTAGAGGTGAATCCAAAAGGTGAACTCCATCAGTAGCAAACAGTGTACAAGTAAATAAAAACACTTGAGCTTTGTTACCAATGATCCGCAAATGGTCTGCATAATGAGTCCCCCCACAAATAGCATCAGTCGAAATACGATGAACTTCTGTAAGCTTCTTGGATAGTGTAAGCTCCCATCAGTGAGCTTTTGAACCCTCTCGAAGAGTACAATAATCCGGTTGAGGGTCTCTACAATTGTGTCCTTGTGCTTGAGGTAACTGGCGGCAAATATGTACGTGTTAAAGCTCATAACAAACACCCGACTTGTCATGAGAAATTCTTCCCATTCAATGAACTGCATTTTGTTGCTAAAATAACAATATGTATATGACCCAATTCCACAAAATGTTATCACTATGCTGCTGAAGCAAAAATATCTAAGGACACGAATAAATCTGCGTTGCTTAAATGCGGAGTACTCAACGCGGTTTGTCGCTGGATTGTAAGTGAAGTTGACCAGTCCGCTAAGATTGTAGATCTTGAATAAAAATTGCACCGAGCGTTTGAAGCTGACATTTGTTTCGGTTTTGCTCATTTTGAGTGTGACTTAAATACCGTTAGATGGCTACAAGTACGATCATGGCTAACGGATAACATAGATAACGGCTTTGTTCAGTTTCGTTAAGTGTCGTTAATTTTTAGTTATGTCACTGGAAGCGAAATGCACAGAATTGTATGGTTTTTTTTTTTAAATTGTGATGTCTAGTGTCTAGTTAACTGCCTCTAAGCAAAAAGTCGGCGGAACTAGCCTTAGATATGACATGGGTTGTATGAAACCCAACTCGAATTCGACTGCCTCTTCTGTTTACATATTTTTTTTATTAATTTCAAAAGCTGGGTCTGTTATTTAGTGGTTGGATGGTAAATGATGCATAATTTCAAGTTAATTGACAGCAATAGTGACAGCCCACACAAATGAAGTAATAACTGAAGAAAACACAATTTGGGAGAGTAGGAAGAAATTAGCTGAATTGGTAAATTCATTTATTGCGTATATTGGTGAAAGCCCTTGGCATTTACACGGTACATATACAGTACATATAACTCCGTTTATATGAACTCCGCTTTAGCAGAAAATTCGGTTAACTGAAAATTAAAAATATTCCGCCTAACTGAAACCCGCTTAATTGATAAATCTGGTTAGTTGCAAAAAAATGGTATGTCAAAAATAAATAAAACGTTCTACTTCAGCTCCGCATAGTTAAAAAAAAAATAATAATATGAATACAACGATTGGTATCATTTGTAATTTCTTCAACTGGCCACGTTCACTGGACTTGACAATCAACGTGCATCTTGCATAGTCTATCCATTTTGAAAACAAAATATTATGTTTGCTTTCGTTTTCTCTTTCGGCTTTAGGGCTCAACTGTTTAATTAAATTCCTTTATATTGTGGTCAAATCTGTGGAAATGTCAGCACACATGGTAAAGATCAGAAAAAGAAGAATTTGAATTTGTGTTTGTATACAAAATATTTCAGATGCCTGGGCCTGGAAAGAAATGCACAAGTTTGTCACTTCAAACAAATTGAAGCGGAAAATCCAATCAAAGCCATTTGTACAGAGTTCGTCTGCAGTGCGCCAACTTTAACAAGAATCGTGAACAGTAGAGATTCCCTTTGCAATATGGCCACACAAAACCAAAATTTGTTGAGGAAACGAGTGCGAGCAGGTGCTTGAAAAGATGTGAAAAAGCCGCTAATGGCTTGATTCAAAGAAATGCGATTGAAAAATGCAACAATCACTGTCCTACTTTTAATGGAAAAGGCAAGGGCGTTTGCTAGTATACTATGTAAATGTTGATTTTGTATCATCCAATGGTTGACTGGAACTGGAAAATATTCATTTTAAGAACAATGAAAATGGGGAGAAAACTTCTGGCTATCACGGTGCTAACGAATGGTTGCCAAACATTTTGCCAAAATATCTTGAAGAATATGGTGAGGAGAATATATACAATGCGGATGAGTCCGCATTAATGTATAAAGCTTTACCTACCGAAACATTGGCAAACAGATCCGAAAAACTATCAACCAAATGCAATAAAGATAAAGACAAAATAGCGACAAAATGATTTTCTGTATAGGGAAACCGCACAACCTAGGTACTTCCGCAACTCTACAGTACCTGTAAAATATTTTGCCAACACAAAGGCTTGGATGACTCGGTCAACCTGGAGTGAGATCATGAACGAATTAAATGCAACATTTAGGGCGAACCGTAAAAAGGTATTACTTTGGTTGACAATGCGGCTGCCACAAATTAGATAACAATACTGTATTAGACAACAAGAACAGAATTTCTGCCACCAAATACAACATGTCTTAACCAACCATTGGATCAAGGGATAATCTGTTGTTTTAAGTCACACTATCGTATGTGCATAGTACGACGAACTCATCTAAACAGCGGACGAATTTTATTGCATTTTTCCAAAAATATTGACATTATCGCAGCTCTGAAAATTGTTAAAAGAGCATGGTGGATGGTGAAGTCAGGTTTTCTTAAAAACATTCGTGGAGAAATTATTTCAGAAGCTAACGAAGAAGAGGAAGATACATTTTCGATCACACTCCGACGGGAAATTGATTCTCTTGCTGATTTTGATGAACATTTACCTGTTTCGGGGACATGTCCGATGCAGATGTTATAAATGAAGTAACACATGAATTTAACAATAACACGGATGAAGTCGATTCTGACAGCGAACTATTAAACGGAGTACCGAAGAAAGCAACAGTGAAGGAAGCATTTAATGCTCTTGGTATCTTAAACGATTTTTTGGGGGAACTTGTGAAGTCTCTGATACGATTGAAGATCTTGAGGACAAAATGCCTTTTCACAATCTGCAGAATCGCAAACAAACGAAGATCGACGACTTCTATAACACATGCAACTAAACACTTGATGCAATATATGTACATGTGTAACAAATATTCGTTTCAGTTAAGCGGAGTCGACTGTATTTGGATGAAGCAGACTAGAGACTGATCGCACTCGCTGCGCAATGATTTGCTCCATCACAGTCCATAAGTAAAGAAGGGAATACGCATATACACCTACTTCTGTCTTTACACGGTCTTTTTTTCCACGGTTTTGATATAACACGGTTTGAAAATAAATTTTTTTAATTTTTTTACACGATTTTATTCCATTTGGCACGTTTTAAAATTTGTTATGCTTACATTGTTCGTCAAATTTAATTTTTGCGAAGTATGCTCATATCACAAATTTAAGAGAATTCCCTTTTTGCGCGTACAAGCAAATTTACTGGTCAAAGCAAATGCAAATAGCATAAATTTAGGAGAAGGTCCCAATTTCTTTTTTAAAACGGTTTTTGTCTGGAACCAATCTACCGGGTAAAACCAGAATCAGGTGTACATTTAAGCATTCTATAGCAAGTGACCTGACATAGCCTGACTGAGTTGACGCCGCCTTCTATAAGGTGAAGGTTGAACAGTAAGCAGAAACATGGCAGCGGCATTTTGCTACAAGTACAAGTCATTCTTGACAACTCGTTGGATCCACTGTTCGTACAGCTGTTCTCTTGTGTGTATTTAATAAAAAAGACATCTATGATTTCATTCCTTTAGATTGAGTGCCCATCATTATAAGATCTCAATGTCTGCACCTGCTTGCTCTCACAACTGAGTGTCTGCAATATTACTGGCGCCTGCCTCAGCTCATATTCTCACAGCTGTAGGTTAGAAAGTAACTCCTTAACATTTAGGTTCAAAAGATGAAGACTGTGCTACCACTGCTCATGGACAGCTGAACGGAAAAATACTAGCGACTGCACTACAGAACAAAAAATTAGGGCAAATGGGATTGAGAATGGTCCAAGATTACTGAAAGCGCATGCAACAGCATAAAATGCGCCCCTAGACACCCCAGTCACTATGACATAGCCTAACCTTCTTCAAACAAGTATTTTTTCCCCAAATCTGTTTCATGTATTAGTAAGCTAAGAGTGACTAGAAGCACATATATTTCGAACATCTTTTCACATCTTTGCGATTGCCTGTGTAATGTCTGATGATGTGTCTGCGTCAATTGTGTGTCAATGCTCTCTGTAAGGTTTCTAGGAGACAAGAAAAATGCTTAGATAACAGATGAGGTGCGCACATTCAACAAACCATATACCTAATCGTTGTCCAGATGCCATAAGGTATTCCGCAGTGTACTCTTGAAACATCACAAGGGCATACGAAATAACCATTTCTGCCATAAATGCGAATAAGAACTTACGATTCACTGCAAAAAGTTTGAACGCCTTTGTGGTGACGTCCTGAATGTTGTGGTACAATAAAGCCAGCTCAATCTGGAAAGACGTGCGCAAGATCACATGATCATCGTCAGTGCCATCCACTTAAAACTTACTTCTCTCTGCTGTCTTGAACCGTGTCCCGATATGTTGCATGTATAGAACACCATCAGTAAATTTCGTCGAAATATCCTCTCGGCATGAACTAACCCCTCTGCTACGTGGCTATCCAGATACAAATTTTGCCAGCCGGAAAATCTGGCGAAAACTATGCGAGAGAGCAAACCGAACACCAGCCAAAGTGGTATGTACAACTTACCCAATCCAACCATGACCAAAAGTTTAAGCAGCTCATAGATGGAATTAATGTCAGTGAACAGGCCAAAGATACAGACAGCGTGAAGCATTGTGAAGGCATCGTTGATTCTCTCCTTCACGCGGTGAATTTCATAGGAAATCAATGTCATTTCCCGAATGCGCCGCTTGGACTTCCTTCCCTTCGATGTTGTCCGCAAAACATTCAGCAGATTGTTCATTTTCTGGTAGAAGCACATCAAAGTCAAGTTCCCGTAGAGGTGAATCCAAAAGGTGAACTCCATCAGCATCAAACAGTGTACAAGTAAAAAGAAATTCATAAGTTTTGTTACGATTGGTCCGCAAGCGGTCTGCATGATGAGAGCCCCTAGGAATAACATCAGTCGAAATACGATGAATTTCCGTAGCTTCCTTGGATAGTGTAAGTTCCCATCAGTGAGCTTTTGAACCCTCTCGAAGAGCACGATAATCCGGTTGAGGGTCTCTACAAATGTATCCTTTTGCTTGAGGTAGCTGGCGGCGAATATGTACGTGTTAAAAGTCACAAAAAACACACGACTTGTCATGAGAAATTCTTCCCAATCAACGAATTGTATGCGATTGTTTGTAAAATACACGAATATGTATGAGCCAGCCCCAATAAACGATAAGGTTATACTGCTGAGGCAGCAGTATCTAAGGATACGAATAAATCTGCGTTCCTTAAGATCGGAGTGCTCAACGCGGTTTGTCGCAGGGTTGTAAGCGAAGTTGACCAGTCCGCTGAGATTGTAGATCTTGAACAAAAATTGCACTGAGCGCTTGAAGCTGACAATCGTTTCGCGTTCGTTCATTTTCCTCTCATCTGAGATAAGTCACAACTAAAGAATTGACTTACTGGTACCATAATAATGGCTTTGCTCACTTTCGTTAAGTTTCGAGAATTTTTGGTTAACTGGTAGCGATGATGTAGGTACTCCTCTGCATACGATCTCTATCTGGTGCTTAAGTTAAGCTCTAATAGACTGTCTCCAAATATCTTGGGGCACTCTTATGAGGACATTGATGGTAATTGAATGCGGAGATATTGTATCATATTCAACTGACTTTGACTGAATGACACGCGATTTGGATTTGACTTTCCACCTATTTTCATGATTTTCATTAGCTCCAAAAGCTAGTGTTTGTTATGACTGCTGCTATGACAAATGACGCCTAATTTAAGGTCAATTTGATTGGTTATTTGTAAACTCATTTACGTAAGCTGTCAATATGCCTTGGCAATTATTCGATGTCAGTGTTGTCAGTAGGTCTGCAGGGGCATTTATGTATGTAGTTCAACTTTGCCTTTATTTAATTTTATTGTTTTGTATGTTCTCGCCAAAACATGTTCCGAAAGAGCCGACTAGAGACGGAAGTTGTATTTCCGCAATATAAATTCTGAAATAACTATTTGTAGATGTAAGGCCTTACAAGAATGCAGTGTTGTTAGTATGTAAATATAAGATCATACTACACCCAACTCTTTCTTTTAGTTCGCCCAAAAGCACTTTCATGTAGCACACAAAAAATAAATTGCAACAAATGGAAATGGAAAGATTCTCTGATTGCCCCAGTCAAACACATATTCTTTGTCAAATCTGTTTCGTATATTAGTAAACTATGTGCTTGCCAGTAGAAGCACAACAATTTTGAACATATCACTACGAATGATGATCATGCCTCAATTATGTGTCAAGGCTCTCTGTAAAATTTCTAGGAGACAAAAAGAATGTTTAGGAAATGTATGCCTATATGTGGATCAGCCACATATGTACCTAATCGTTGTCCAGACGCTATAAGGTATTCCGCAGTGTAAACTTGGAACATCACAAGTGCATAAGAAATAATCACTTCCGCCATGAATGCAAATAAGAAGGTACGATTCACTGCAAACAATTTGAGTGCCTTTGTGGTGACGTCCTGAATGTTGAAGTACAACAGAGCCAACTCAACCTGAAAAGACAAGTACGATATATCAAGATCATCAACAGTGCCATCCACTTGAGAGTAACTTCTCGCTGCTGGTCTGGATCCTGGCCAGGTGTGTTTTTTGTGTAGAACACCGTCAGTAGATTCCGTCGAAATAACCTCTCGGCACGAACTAACCCCTCTGCTATGTGGCTATCCAGGTACAGATTTTGCCAACAGGAAAATCTGGCAAACACTATTCGAATTAGCAGAATGAAGACAAACCAGAGTGGTATGTACAACTTGCCCAACCCGACCATGACGAGAAGCTTAAGCAGCTCATAGATGGAATTGATGTCAGTGAACAAGCCGAAGAAACAGACAACGTGAAGCGTTGTGAAGGCATCGTTGATTCTCTCCTTCACGCGGTGAATTTCATAGGAAATCGATGTGATTTATCGAATGCGACGATTGAGCTTCCGTCTGCTCTGTGTTGTCCGCAGGACCCTCATCAGATTGTTCATCTTTTGGTAGAAGCACATCAAAGTCAAGTTCCCGTAGAGGTGTATCCAGAAGGTGAACTCCATCAACACCAAACAGTGTACAAGTAAAAAGAAATGCGCAAGATTTATGGCGATTGTTCCGGTAAAGTTCTGCATAATGGCACACCCTACGAATAACATCAGTCGAAAGGCGATGAACTTCCGCAGACTACTGGGATAATGTAGGCTCCCGTCAGTCAGCCTTTGTACTCTCTCGAAGAGCACGATAATCCGATTGAGGGTCTCTACGATTGTATCCTTTTGCTTGAGATAGCTCCTAGCGAATATGTACATGTTGAAATTCATAAAAAACACCCTACTTGTCATGAGAAATTCTTCCCACTCAACGAATTTTATGCGATTGTTAGTGAGATAGACAAATATATATGATCCAGCCCCGATAAATGTCAACGTTATACTGCTGACGCAGCAGTATCTGAGAACAAGAATAAATCTGCGTTCCTTAAGTGCGGAGTACTCAACGCGGTTTGTCGCTGGGTTGTAAGTGAAGTTGACCAGTCCGCTGAGATTGTAGATCTTGAACAAAAATAACACGGAGCGTTTGAAGCTGACACTCGTTTCGTTTTCGTTCATTTTGAATGGGTCACAATTAAGTACCCAACTGATCGGTTTCATAGAAATGTTATACAAGCACCATAATAAACACTTTGCTCGGTTTCGTTAAGTTTCGTTAAGCTTCGTTCTTTGAAGTAATTTCTGTGGCGTCGATGGTCATTGAAAGAAGAGATGTTTGGAGAAACTGTTTTGAGTTATATGAAACGCGATACGAATTCGACTGCCTTACGGCTTCGAAGTTTTTCATTAGTTTCAAAAGCTAGTGGCTGTCATCTAGAGCTGCGGCGTTGATTGACGCCTGATTTCATGTTAATGTCATCCTTTAGTCAAATTAGCTACTTCGACACACATCATTGGGTACAGCGAGATGGAATTAACTGAATTGGTAGAGCCATTTGATAGATTGATACACCATTCGTCGTTGAAATGCTTCGGCAATTACACATATATTTGTGCGCAGGTTAGTAGCAGTGTTGTAGGCAGTTCATTGAGCTACCATGCAAGTGTGAGAATACCATTCTGCATGAGGGCTCTTAGAGCAGAAGGAACAGTAAGTCGTTGACCATAATGTTCCAGAAAAGAGGTGATAGAACGCCTTTTTTGGCGTGCTTCTGATAGCAAATCCCGACCTACTAGTGCACGTGGGTGGACGTTGTTACCCTCTGCTTAGAGAGCTGACTCTGGTCAATGATGCGGTTGAGGAGAGCTGTATCTATCTTCACTTGCAATAAGAGCATGATAAAAATGGAAACATCTGTATAAGAAATTCCCCCCTTGGCTCAGATTCTTCTTAAGCTCAGAGAGTTCTGCAATAACACTCTTGATCAAAAGTGCCTTCTCCAAAATCTGTATGAAATAAACAAAAATACTCAATGTACCTCAAAGTGGTTCGCAACGAAACCAAAGCATGGCCCCAGACCACCGAAGGAGCACTTTAGAAATAGCATTTCAGGGTTGAAATGGCGCAAAGAAACCTTGAAGCTGTCTCAGTATTTCAGTGTTTCGTCGCCCGAAATCCGCCCAAGTGCCATAGTTTCGGCACAGCAGGAGTATATCACTTCACGCCTAGCCTACAGCGAACCATAGAGGCACTGTCACCCTGGCCGCATGTCCCAATTTTGGTGTCATTCGTTTGAAGCTGTCAAAAATATACTCTTCGCTTTAATTAAAACGAAAACAAAACAGATATAAAATGAAATCCGAATTTCATCCGCCGACACGCGGAATCCCTTAAATGTTTTTTAATCCACATAAACAACGCATTACATCCGTTCCGAATTTCTGACTTATTATTAATAAACATCCGAGCTGTCAGACCAAAGGCATTGACCAGTCGGTGTGTGACATTTATCACGGTGCGACGCTGCCTCCACTCGTTTCCCAACCGGCAGCGGCGCGTCTGGTGCCGCCGTGCACTGCTGCGGTCCGTTTTCAATAAATCTCCCCCGGCGGATTAATCATATCCGTTTCCTAGAAATCTGAGACAAGAGGCTGTGAGTCGAAGATGCATAACTCATCGGGAGATACGATCGAAAAATGACGATCACCAGTGCGGGTGCAGATGTTGCTCCAGAATCGTGCTGCGGCGCGTCGCACCGTGCGTGGTGCTGTCGAGTACACGCTTTCGCACAGACTTGGGGTGAAATAGATTACAGCTACTAATTAGTTTAACAGAAGCTATAAATAATGAAAGAAAAGGCATTGCGCGGTTTAATTTAATTTGGTAAGTGGACGTGTTGGCCGTAGCAGAGCAGTGTGCTGAGTCGGCAGGGAGGCTGGTGCCGAGATGCGACTGAAGTACGCCCTCTTGATGTCGCAAAGTGTGATGAAAACATGTTGCTCGTGTCGAGTGCGATGACAGATGATCAAGTCGGAGGGGTAACGTGTTCTACAAATGCCCTCTTAGCGGTGTATGTGAGAAATGGGGTCACATCGGGTTGGGGCGTCCCGAGTGAATTTGCTGGGAAATCGACTAGAGAACCATTAATGTTTCAATTGAATTTGTGGTCATTAAATTGATTAACAGGAGAAGTCATTGACAGAGTGACGCTGTTCGATGACTGTCTAGTTTGGTGAAATCGCAAAGTAACGAGTCACGAAGCAAAAGACTACTCTCCCTGAGTCACGGTTCATAAGTAGGCTAGTTTTTAGTAAACATATGCTTAAACAATCTATTCATGGGTCGGAAACCAGCTGGGAACTATTGATGTCTGGACGAAGACAATCCAAAGACGTGTCTTCAGCTAACTTAACGGACATCATTCCCGGTAGAAGTGTGTCAATCGCTCAAATCGAAAGGCCCAAACCCATAGAATCCGGCGCGTGCGTCGCACTCGAAATCCACAAAAATCGTATTTGCAAAGAGGTGCCCAATGAAATACGTGCGTTGTGTCCGAAATATCTATACATACACAAGCCCACACGACACATGAGAGTAAAGTACATACACATCCATACGTAAATGAGAAACACTGAATAATGAACTGTCATACGGAACAAAAGTTAAAAGTAAAGGTCCATTCATATTAGCGGCGAACTGCGAACGCGACCTTTCAGAAACAACCCTTTTGCAGCACATATAAACAAAAAGTTAAATTTCTTGGTATGCAAAAAGATTGTTACTGAATTATCGAGTTTTTTCATAGACAAAAATGCCAATAAAAGTTAGTTTAAGTATCCTAATTAATGATATGAAAGTTTTTCTCTACGAATCAATCATTCTCTCCGTGAACTGCCAAACTGAATTCGTGATACACAAACGCGAAAACGCAATCCACAACCTCCACGACCAAAAAATTCGCAGTGAAGTGTCAGTTTGCACCCGTAGTTCTCTGCGAATGAAAAAACTCCATATGAATGAGTTGCCAGAGTTTGCGAAATTCGCAATTCGTGGCGACCTCATATGAATGGGCCTTTAGCCAACTTCATCCATTCTGATGCATTCCACATACAGCCCACACTCGTTGTCTCGCTTCCTCTTATTAGATCTTATGAGTTGTCAATTTCTTGACAAGACGCAACGCACGCACCGGATTCTATGGGTTTGCGCCTTAACGAACGAATCGTTCAAGTATTGGTTCCAAAAAAGATTCGGTCATTTCAATCA
This sequence comes from Eristalis arbustorum, assembly GCA_916610145.1. Classification (NCBI taxonomy): domain Eukaryota; kingdom Metazoa; phylum Arthropoda; class Insecta; order Diptera; family Syrphidae; genus Eristalis; species Eristalis arbustorum. The sequence continues at coordinate 49,988,961 of OU744320.1, read as the reverse complement.
ATCGTTCATTTCAATCATCGTTCATTCAAAGATAGGGTTGTATTCGTTCAATACTACCGACAGATACAGACTCATTGACGGATTGTTGTTCCTCTGGGGATGGGGTTGTGATAGGGCGGCTCATTAAACCGCGATGATGACTGCTATCACTGCTTTGATAGAAGTGATACAGCCCGTTTTGATGTCCTCGGGAATACCTGCTCTTTAAGCAGATTCAGTGCGTCGAGGAATCGTTGTCCTTCGATCGAACTTCTGAAATATCCGATAGCCATGTTTGGGTGGTTGCGGCTGTCATTTAGTTGCCTCTGGAACAGGGTCATTCCGGTATTTTACTACCTCAACACATTCTATTTGTCAGTAAAAGAAGAATAACCAACTGACTCACTAAATTAAGGAGCCACCCGGGTTAGTCCTTTGCCTTAATCAACAAGCGTCTGCAGCCAGATCGATCTTTAGGTAGCTGCCTCCAGATTCGCATGCCAAGTTGGTTGAGGCACCTTTTCATTTGCGTGGACCATCTGAGTTGCGGTGTTTCTCTACTGCGCCGTTCCTCGGAGGTTGATTTGAATACTCTCCGCGCCGAAGCATTGGTTTCCATCCGCCCTACATGGTCTAGCCATCTCAATAGTTTGATGTTCACGTTATATCTATAGTTCGTATAGTTCGTCGTTATATCTCCCACCCTAATCACCAAGGAGAATCACAATCACAAGGAGAATTTTAATCTTGAAACAACCAAACGCACCTTCATCCACTGCTGACACAGTCCATGCCTTCGTGCCATATATGTAGCATGACTGGGACGATTAAGGTTTGTTTAAGAAGCAGTGACTGGGAAGAGTTATTTTTCGACCTTTGTTTGACTTCAACACTGGTGCCGTTGTCCGAATTCATAGCAGTCTCTAGGGTTCATCTGTCTGCTGTTCTAAACGAGACTTCTGTGGTGGGTGTCCTTTCGTGCTGACATGACACGTATTTGGTCTTTCCCTCATTTACCGTCAAGCGGCCTCCGTTGCTTAATTCACAAGAGCGCCGTTAACATACCTCTGCCTCTTCCAATCAATATCGTCGGCATATGCTAGTAGTTGTACGGACTACTGACAGATTGTTCCTCTAGTGTTGTCATTCGAGTTTTGAAGAATTCTTCAAAGAAGTTGCTAAATAAATTGTATGGCAGCGCGTCATCTTGTCTAAACCCTTTTTTGACATCAAAGAAGTGGGTTAGGTTCTTAACGATATTCATGAAGCAGCGTTCATTATCCACTGTCATCCTACACAAACGAACGAGTTTGGTAGAGATGCCGAAACTAGAAATTGTCCCTATAAATGCTGCGTCCTTAAAAGGCGATGAGAATCGATTTGTTGCTCCTGGATGTTCTCCAAAGTCTGCCGGAGTGTGAATATTTCGTCGATGATGAATTTGGCTTTAAGCCACACAGATATGGACCCACTAGGTTATTGCCGACGGTCTTTAGCCGTTCACACAGCACAGCAGTCATATATGCCCGATGTTTAGAAGACTGATGCCTCTATAGTTGGCGTAGTTAAGAGTATCTTGTTTTTTGTAGGTCGGGCAAACTAGGCTGGGATTCCATTTATAGGGCATGCTTTCCTTCGACCATAGATGAGTTGGTGCATGCTCCTTAGCAAATCATCGCCTGCCGCTGTAAACTGTAGGCGTGAACTCCCACAGCCTTGTTGGGTTGCAGCTTAGACATGGGAATATATGGGAATGGCCATCAGACGCCCTGAATTTAGAAATTCCTCCATTCCAATACACACACCACACTTACCTCAATACCGGAGAAGATTTCTTAGTAGTCGACTATTGAAAACTATGAGATTATTGCACTCTTACTCACAGCTTGCAAAGGACCAACGATGCAATTAAAAAACAAACCACCCCAAGTGCATCCCACCACTCCCACACATTCATTCCTGTTGACGTGAAGGCAATTTTCGTTTTACAACAAATAAAACCGCTGGAAGCCCGTAAATTTCCACCACATCGCCCAGCACTATCCAAGCACATCAAGCTAACCCCAATCGAAATAACTCCCTCTGCACAGATCGTAATAATAAACAAACATCGATCAGTGAACGCACACGTTCTCACTTCATTCACAATCACAATGCATCTGCTCTTCTCATTTCAGAACGGAACGACCTCTCGTATCCACCTGTTATTGGAACCCTCAGCCCACTAGGTCATGCGGCGGATTTTCTAGCGCCTGGCGATCGCATCCATCAAGTCGATGGCATCTCGACGATCGGTCTCACCAATCAACACATCATGAGCATGCTCTGCCATGGCGATGGCCCCGCCGTTGTTGAGATCGAATATTCCCTGCCCGAGTACAGTAAGTGTAAACACTCGCAATGAAGGGTGCCAAGAGCAAGTCCTTCCACTCGTCCCACGCCTGCAGCTCGTACAACTTCAACTTGGTGACTCCATGGTGGCGATGATCATGATTTATTTGTTTACGCATCATGGAGGCAACACGATTGTTGTTTTGATTGCCAACACGATGCATTCCACTTGTGGATTGTTTATGTTTACCCGCCGGAATGGCATTGCATTCCGAGAGCGGTAAACAGTGCGGGCCTTTGATGGGAACCTTGTGGCACATTTCATTGCGAGTTTCCTGCCTCCGGACAGCTTTCGGGTCAATGACTTCGGATGATCATGGTCTCCACTCGCATCGCTAACAGACTGCCCTTCCTCTCTTTCCACAGTGTCACAGAACAGCTTGTGCGTCACTTCGAAACTGGCGCAAATCACCGTGGAGCGTGAGAGTGGCTGCCTGGGACTGACGCTTCGCGGCGGAGGCGACTATCCGCTGATCGTCACACATGTTCGCCCCCATGGACCAGTCTTCAAGACGGGCCGCATCAAGCCCGGTGACCGTTTGCTGCGCGTCGACAACGTAAGTGCATGGGCATGAGACGATGCACCTGTGGCATACTGCTTTGATCTTCAACTCACACTCATCCCCATTGGGGAATTGCTTTCCATTTTTAGGTTTCCCTAATTGGAAAGACGCTCGTGGAGGCGCAAGCAATCATCAAATGTGGCGGTCATGTGTCGGGCTATACGAACTTAACGATCGAGTATGATGTGTCCGTGATGCAGAGTGTTGAGTTCTCTATGGGGCCGCTGTTGATTGAAATCGAGAGACCGATGAACGACAAACTGGGACTGGTGCTGTGCAACTACTCATCGGCGATGCTCAACGATCACACGAAGATTGACGAGGTCAGCCAGGCGGCGGTCTACATTGCCAGCATTCTGCCGGCGAGTATAGCTGACAGGTAAGTCGTTTCTTAGGGTCCTTCTGTGAGATAGTGATGCAGGGTTGAACATGAGACAGCTACTTATCAGCGTTGAATGTAAGACCGAAAATGAAAACCAGCAACATTCAAGTCAGTTCTTACATTTTTTAGCTGCATGAGGTGGTGTACTCTAAGATGTTCGCATTTAGTCTTCAGTTACTACGGTACACCTCGACGTTTCTGTCTATATGTGTTTATCATTTCACATGGAATCGCTAGAAACTAGAGCTGGATGCTCACCATGACAGAGTAGCTTATAACTACAGTCTCGTTCTTCTGCTTTGTACAACCTAAAATATAATGCCTGTGGCTGGCAATTTCAAATAAAAATAACCTTTCTGCTCTTTGCGACAAAAATAACTTTCACGTCCCACCTCTTTTGAGTCACTGACAATGCTTAAAGAGCAGTCTAGCAAAAGGTTCTCAAACTTGTCAGCTGGGAGTTGGCATAAAACTGTTAGTCCCTTCCACTCGTGAGAGCTACACAGAGTGGTTGCTGAGAAGCTAGGCCCTGGCTCTCTATGGGCTGTATTTGATTTCAAGTCATTGGGACAACTCAACAGACGTTGTCCTCGAATGAGATGACGCACACAAATGGAGAAGGGCCTCAACTATTTTGGTGCGCGCAGCTACAAAAGATCCTCCTTGCTGGTGGAGGTGAAAACCGAGGTTTCCGTGGAACATTAGCACCAAATAAAGAAGAAAAAGAGATTGTCCATGACCATAGCACATGCCCGAATAGAACACTGAAAAACCGACAACCGTCACAATACGACATCACTTTGCAGATGCGTTGCCAGTGAACACAACATAACTAGTGCCCAAGTGGCTGCTCAAATTCGCTCAACAAATTAACAAGCGCTCCTAAATCTGTGTCTCTGTCATATTTCACATTTATCCCTGTGAAATATTATCTCAATTTATAAATAATAATTAACGACCCAAACACGGGGAATAAATAAAAGTGTTGCAACATCAATTTATCGCTCTATTGAACTGTGAACGTTCACTTTTTCTTCAGAGAACATTCAGCACACACCCACCCATAAACTAAAGTCCTCAGATCATTCCTCATACAGTGCTTCTTGTAATAAAATCAAATATTTTATGTTCAACGACAACTTTTCTTAATTACTTCTCTTTTTATTCACTTTGTGTGCTTAACTAATTAAAATAAATTTAAAACGCGTTCGCTGGACTCTAGCCAATTAGTTAATCAAATGCTTGGTTAATAAAGAAAACGTGTTCCTTTTAACCGCAATTGAGATCACATGCATAAATATTATTAATTGCGATTGAAACAGGTTGCCAGTGTCAGTGTAGATAATGTCAAGTTGAACAGTGTACCGGCGAATTCAATAGAGAACTATATCGCACAGTTGGTTAAGTGCCTGCGCTTGCTTATAGGGATCCCAGGTTCGAACCCCATTGAAAGCAAAAGTTAATGCTGTTAAATCTGGTTTTCAAATCTTGTCCAGAAAACATTTGTCGCTGGGTTCAAATTTCCGGCACTGGGTATCACAATGGACCAACAATGGTCTAAGTGTGCTGGCAATTTTGCTGGCTGCCAAGTAACCTAACCTATGTATGTGTGCAGACATGAGCCCATGCCTAAGCACGAGGAGAACATGGACAAGTCAGTTCTAACGAGAAACTGTGATGATGAGCTATCCGATTCTATCTCAAGAATTGTTTCCCTGTATCCTCACACTGAAATTGCCATTGCGGGTGTTTTCAATGAACACACTTCTTATTGGCTTCGATATCCAGGCCAGACAACACCCGAAGGAAGGAACGTTGACATTTTTGTTGAGGTAAAAATCTGACCCAGCTTGTCAATGAGCCCACAAGAATACCTGACATTTCAGATCATTCCGCCAACACACTGGATCTGTGTCTAACCTCTCATCCTGATAAACATTATGTTGACATATCGTCGCCTCTAGGCCCGTCAGACCACTGTGTCGTACCAGCTAATTTCTCGTTGTCGCTACACACAGTATTGCTACACGAGAAAGCCAATTGGAGCGGACTCAACAACCATTTGAGGAATTTTAACTGGTCACTATGCTTCCTCGATATGAGATCTTTCATTCCGTATAGAGTGAAGTGTATCAAGCCCAGACCAAGTGCATGGTCGAGCTGCAAAGAGGCTGTCAGGATGAGAGAGTTGACTTTCCGGTTATACAAAGACAACCCTACTGAGGAAAACCGAAATAAGTTTAAACCGGCCAGAAATGATTGCAAAGCAATAATCCGACGTGTGAAATTCTCCCATGAACAAAAGTTGAGGCACAAAGTGCTACAATGCCCCAAGGGTAGCAAAAACTTTTGGTCATTTGTTAAGAACATAAAGAATTCCGCCTCGTCTTCAATTCCCTCGCTCATTTACAATGACATCTCAGCTGTCAGCTGTTTAGACAAATCCAATCTGCTTGCAGTGCATTTTGCAGCCAGCTCAACACTGCCAGATTGTAGTTTGTCCCCGCGTTGGTTTCACCATACCAAATACACTTCTGCACTCGTACAGTTGCAAGAGTACTTAAAGATCTCGCCGTGCACAAATCCGCTGGCCCGGATGGTATTCCCCCAATACTTCTGATGAGGTGTTCTTCTTCGCCGGTAAAACCACTGCGTAAGCTTTTTCATCTATCTTACTCTTCAGGTCTCTTTCCGAGTGGATGGAAAACAGCATTTATCTAGCCCGTCCCTAAACAGGGCGAATCTTCGTCACCCACCTCGTACCGACCCTTAGCACTCACGTCAGCTTATGAAATATCATTAATCGCAAAAGCTTCTTAATGGCCGACAGTATGGCTTCGGCGACAACATTTGATAGCCAATTTAACCAATCTTTGCACAATCCATGCGAAAGCCAAATAGCTGCGCTTGATATTTCTAAAGCATTTGACAGAGTTTGGCATCAAGCTCTTTTATCGAAAATGCGTGCTTATGGTCTTGATGAGTCTCTGCTTCTATGGATTAGAAGCTATCTTTCGAACGGTTTAATCCAAGATCTTTTGGATGGGTTCAAGTGTGATATGCACAAAAAAATGCTGGTGTCCCCCAAGGCTCTGTTCTGTCTCCGACACTATTTCTAATTTTTCTAAATGATCTTCTGTCTGCCACTTCTAATCCAATTCATTCCTTCGCTGATGACAGAACCCTCATATTCGTTGCAAGGTTCACGACCCTGCCCTTCGGACGTATTATTGGAACGACAACGTGTGTCAAGCACATTGAATTCCGATCTTGGCAGCATAATTAACTGGGGTAAGAAAAACAGTGTGGTGGCCGTGGCGTGGTGGGCATGTGCGTCGGCCCCGACCTCGACGTTATAGGTTCCATTCCATCTCTGAGCGACAAAAACAATTTTCGCGATCTCCCCTCTTTCGAGTCAGTGACAATTCTCAAAGAGTATTTCCTGTCTAGAAAAAGCTTCTCAAACAAAGCCGTTCGGAGTCGGCATAAAACTGTAGGTCCCTTCCACTCGTGAGAGAACAATAGCACGCACAACACGAGTGGTTGCTGAGAAGCTAGGCCCTGGCCCTCTATGGGCTGTAGCGCCACCCATATTATATTATTGTTATTAAGAAGAACAGAGGTTAATTCAATGCTTCCAAAACGCAATGCTGTCTGCTGTCTCTCAAGCGAACCCCTGATAATCAGCCATTATCCATTAATGGCGCTTGTATCGACGAAACCGGAAAAATGTCAATCCTTGGTATGTGCATCAATACAACACTTAGTTGGAACGATCACATATCCGCGGTCGCCAAAAATGCTGCGAAATATATATGTTTCCCTAATCGATTCGAGAAATATTTCACCATCTCTGATTTGTCTTTAATCTATAAGACGTGTATACGCCCAAAGCTTGAGTAGAACACTCATATCTGCTCTGGTACACCTTGCACCTATTGGATAGAATTCAAAAGCGAGCGATAAAACTTATAGGAGACAGCAATATCGCGCAATAACACTCTTTTAGCAATGCCAGTTACTCGGAAGAGTTGGTCCATGAATCAAGAATTGAGGTCTCTCTTTGGCATAGGACTGGACGGAGCATAGGCCTCGTCATAGCACTACTCATCAAGTGCATCGTACAACAAATAACAACCGAATTAATCTTTCCGAAGGGAAAAGAGAGAAGCATTCGATACTGTCTGGCATGATGGTTTGCTACACAAGCTTTTGAATTATAACCTTCCACTGTATCTTATTAAAATCGTTCAGTCGTTTCTGGCTCTCCGTACTTTCAAAGTGTCTGTAAATCAGAGCCTCTCGGACAACAAAATCCCTAGCGCTGGTGTCCCTTAAGGCTCTGTCCTGGCCTCCTCCTCCGAAATAATTGCATTATTGCCTTATATGCAGATGATACCTGTATTTACTCCTCGGATGGAACTCGTTCCATTATTGAAACCACTCTGCAATCTTGGATAAGTACTGTCCTTCAAGATTGGAAAATTAACATTAAAGCATCTAAATCGCAAGCAATCTTTTTCATTCGATAAAGAAAAACTTGTTTACTTCCAAGCAACAGCCTTCAGACGTCCCCCTAAGTGTGGTTGCCCAATGCACCGTCCGATCCTTGGTCTACACGGAAGAGATCGCAGGGCCATGTCTTGCGCAGATCTACTCCTTCCTGTTATTAATTTCCCTACTCGCCATTAGGACATAAGCGTCTTTCAAAAATCCACCTCCATCACTGCCGTTGAAAGACGCGTATTACGTCCTGTCCACTTCACGCAGGCCACCAGCAAATTAATTGCAACAATGTCGTAAATCTGTCGCATCATCATCTGCTCACGCCATTACCGTCTCAACTGCGAATTATTCGAGTACAAAAGCGACTGGCACGGCATTCAGTGCACACGCGTAGCGTCAAATTAATTCCCAAACGATACCATACGTTTGTTGTCCAAAGCACTTAATCTGTCGCAGGCCCCTTAATGAAGGCCTATGACATAATTGCACAAACCGTCATCATTCATTAGGTCGCGGCCGTGCGTCGTCGAAACAAAAAAAAAGGAAAAAGAAAACGCACGCCAAGACTCCGTATCATAAGATCTCATGCTCTAGCAATAATTGCGTCTAAAAATATTTCCCAGTTAACTAAGCACATTTCTGATTTATTACAGATGCGGTGCACTTTCGGTCGGCGATCAAATCCTCTCCATAGACGACACAGTAATCGAGAACACCGCGTACAGTCCGGACGAGGTGATGACACTCCTCGATAGCACCACGGGCCGTGGCTTCACCCAGATGCAGATTCTGCCGGCGCACGCACTGGCCAGAAGAGGTACGTACAAGATGGCGCCCTTAAGGCGGCGCGGCGCACACATCCGCCCATAAAAAAGTAGACGTTTGCCCAAGCAGAGCTCGCCCAAGAGACTTGTTTGTCAATCCGAATCCCAAGTAAATAAATCCGAGCGTAAACGCAAAGAGACTGTCCGTGCAAAAATCCCCCGTCGAAAATAGATCCACGCCCGACGACATGTCGGAAGAGGCTCCTCCTGGCTGCAGCTGCTCCCGACCAAAGAACTTGAATGGATCCACCGGCCGCCGGTGAGCGGATGTGCGGCTGCGATTAGTCTCCAACGTCGCCGCGATCTCTCAATAAATATAAATTTCCGCATGACAGCCTCCAGAGGCCTCGTGTCAGAGCCGCAACTTTCTTCCCCTGACATTTGCGTGTCATAAAACACGCAGCTGTCAGACGCGGCAAGGAGCCGCAGCGCATGCCACTGCTGCCGCTGCCTGTGCCGACGTTGCAAGCAATTCGTGCCCTCTGGTGTCCGTCCCTTCAGTTGTCGATATGTCAAATTGGGGAGCAAGACCGTGCGGTCTAAAAGTATCCATGTCGAATTTATGAGACGGACTGATTGGACAGCGAGCACCACTTTAAACGTCATCGTGGCACTTACGAAAATTAGAGGTGTTCCGCTGATGCACTCTCCGATTTATGACGTCCAAGATGATAGTAAATCTCGCTCGCAATGTCAAGCCCGTGTGATCCCGCCTGCCGGTGACATTCCTTCACAGTTTTCGGCGATTTTCCCGATTCGCCCGAACGTGGTCCGTTCGAAAAGTTCAAACAGACAGGATGACAGAAAATGTTTGACGGTTTATGGGTGTCAATAAAAGTTTATTATTGGGAAACGGACGACGGCCGTGTTCGGGGAAAATCGTGAGCAAAATGATGTTCAAAATAATTCTGACCTAGATTGAGGCAAAAAGGGAAAATTGGATACGCTGGCGTGTGGGTGGAAATCAAATCAAAGGCGGCAGTGGCAGTGGCGGCGACTGCCGCCTTTGTCGTGGGCGGACGAGCGTACGGTGGCTCTTGCAGCAGCGGTTGACTGGAGGGAATGCAAGAGGTTTTCAAATTTTCATTCAAGAAAAGCAGAAAAAAGATGAGAAAATTATGGAAAAAGTAGAGCATTTACGAGCGATTTTAGAATGCGACGACATTAAAGCGTTTGTGTTTTATGCCGGGCCGTAAACATGCAGGAGGTCGCATCTCAGGAACGCTGTTTTATTTCGAATAAATTTATTAGTAATCCATATTCGTTTCCTGTCGCGCGAAGCGATTAGATTTGTTTTGTTTTGCTCCTGGGGGGATCTGTGACTTTTGTAACCTGTCGTGGAATGTTTTTGTTGTTTTTTTTTTTCTTCTGAGTCGGTTAATGTTTTGCTGTTTTCACGGGATTGAGGTGATTTTCGGTGAAATTTAGGGGAAATCGGAGAAGTGTTGTGTTTTGGGTAGCAATTTTATGAGTTTTCTGAACTTTCTGGTTTTTATAGATACGACTGGTTTAATGAGTCATCCGACAAGAGGTGTCATTTTAAATAAACTCAAACTACATTTTGATAATGTTGAGTTGAACAGAAATGAAATGATCGACAGCCGCACGGAGTATTGAATTTACAGTGATAAATCAGTAGGTAGTGGCCTTGGGGTTGTGGGTATGTGCGTCGACCCAACCTCGTCGTCGTAAGTTCGATTCCTTCTCTGTGCGACAAAAGTAATGTTCACGGCCCCACCTCTTTCGAGTCACTGACAATGCTCAAAAGGTATTTCCCGTATTGAAAAAGCTTCTCAAACTTGGCCGGCATAAGACTGTAGGTCCCTTCCACTCTCGAGAGAACAATAGCACGCACAAAACGATTGTTTGCTAAGAAGCTAGGTCCTGGCCCTCTGTCACCCAAATCAGTAGGTACAAAAAGTGTGAGAAATAGGGTCTTCAAACTTACTTGAAATTCTGACCACAGTCAAGAGTTTTATTTGATTGGAGCTACAGGCCAGGGTGCACTTGGTCCTCATCCGACAAGCCTCTCCAGCTAGTACGATCCTTCGCCAGCTGCCTCCAGATGCGCACTTCAAGTTAGTTGAGGTGCATCTAAATTTGTTTGCGCCTTCCCATTCGAGGACATTATTTTGTTGTTCCCCAGAAGATCTTTACCTTTACTCTTTATCTTGTCATCCATCGATTTGTGTCGCTTAAGTGTTTTCCAGGATGTGCCGTAGTGTGACAATTTGGGCGATGGCCTGGCCCTGGCCCGGCCTGAAACCGCACTGATAGGGACCTATCGGATTATTAGCAAATGGTTTTAGGCGTTCACACAAAACAGCAGACAGTCATGCCGATTATGGAATCCGGCGGATCGACTGCGGAGGGAAAATGTTCATCTTGCATGCATACGCATATTTTCCTGTTGTAGAAAATGCAATCCAGAAAGTGAGCGGCTGTCGGTGAAGGAGTGCGAAAAAAATGCTATTATAGAAATCGAAACTCATCCGCACTTCATACATCTTGTGACGTTTTCAATCCGAACCTACCTAACCTAACCTAACGGAAGTAAATTTTAGAGCAGGAAACAAATGAAAATTGATTCATACAAATATAACATACTTCCTGTTTTGTCTCTTGCTTAAATTTATTTCCATTGGACATGAATATTCTTCTAATAGCTACACTCGGAATGAACAACTGAAACAACTGTCAACCGTACTGGTCCGATATCCATTCTCATGTATGAATCTTAAACGCACTGCGAACTTATGTTCCGGAAACAAGGCTGTTGATCTTAACACAGGTGGCAGTATTTTCGTCAAGATAACATATCTTAATCCTGGTTAAGTCAGTCTGAATCATTTTCTAAATCTGAAAGAAGGGTGCATACATGACAGAAGCTTTGTTCGACTTCAGCCTAGATATCTCGACTTCATCTAAGTTGGGGAATGGGATTATTGTCTATCATCTTCCAAATTAAGTGCAACACTCTGAGTCTCTGACAGCGGCGTTTGTGTCGTCATGGCTGTTTAACCGTCTGCAGAAGTGATTTTTCCAAATTCTCAGCATCGACTGCGCTTCTACTACTAGTTGTCCAGTTTCGTTCTGGGTTCGGTCTGGGGTTATAGACCCAGACTTTTATTGACCGTTGTAACACCGCTCCACCCCCTCGATCACTCACCTCTGGTGCATTTTATTTTTCCTTCTGAGAAGCCGGCTCTCTTCCCTTCTCTTCTGATCGTAAGGCTCGCGAACAGGTCTCGTTCTTCGATACAGCGATGGCTTGCAGGCCTCTTGTTTGGCTGCATGTGCCTGTCTACACTCGTCGTCAAACCAAGAGGTTTCTTCTTGGTCGTGTCGTAAGACCCAGTCGCATTTTCTTTGAGGGCTTCTTGACAACGTTTACATTCCTATTGATCTATTGATGAGAAAGGGCATTGGAGAGGGGGAGACTTAGTCGGCAAAGTTCCTAGTGGTCAATTGTGAGGCGACTGAAGGTCGTTCGGAGACAGTAATTATGATTCAAGACCGTTGTGCGTGTATAGGCGACTTATTTTTACCGAGATTTGCATAGAGATTCATTGTGGGTGACTAGATTCTGGAAATAGATGAAAATATTACTTTCCGGACAAAATATTTCACATCTCCAACCACAACTAGTGATGGGCTTAATGGGGGTTTTTTGGACTGACAGGAGTCATTGAGCCAGATTTTCCCGAATTCTAACTTACTAACATCAGAAATCTGAGGATCGAGGACGATTAAGAAAAATACCATGCAGCCACTCATTTCGTGGCCCTCATTCCATAGAGGGAACCTTGGCGCCCCTCTATGGAGCTTCTCAGCAACCAGATGTTGGGTCGTTTCAGTTTCTTCCTCATCGGACATCGCTAGATTCCTGGTTTTATTTTTCATTACATTTTCCTATCGGACAGTGTTCTGTGATCACTCCGGCTACGCTGATCTAGTCGTATGGCAGCAAATTCTAGCAAGCTAAGGCGAGTTGGCTTGTTTTATTATTGCGTCAGGCAGAGATAGGTGGTTGCAGTGATATGTGCCTCCGTTGTTCACAACAGATCTTTGTCTGTCCAACTGGTTACCTCATGATACAGTGGTCGTCAGAACGCAGACAGAGAAGAAAGCACTAACTTGAAAGGCAGGGAAGGGAACTAAGTTCGTCTAACATCATCAAACAGTACTCTATGATGCATAAGCCTTCGGAAGTAGGGGGGGCTCGTTCGCACAAGAACTCATCGGCCTAATGCTCTCATCATCTCGGACCAGTTTTTTTGAAGTTGTTGATTTTTTATTTAAGGTGATGTCTTGCATGATTGCGATAGGTTAGTTGTTGACCATCCATTACTTGATCATCACTTCCACTTAAATGCGAAAGTGGTTGAGTTCACATCGTGGTCTTCATTAATTTGCACGCAAATCCGCAGTTTCTGTGAAGAACCTATGGTACAGCTAAGCACCGATTCTGGAGAGCTGGGCATTGACAAAGCAGTTAGGTCCTGTCGGTTTCGGACATCGCTCGATTCCTTGTTTCATTTTTCATCACATGGTTCCTATCGGACAGTGTTCTGTGATCACTCCGGCCGAGATAATCTTGTCGCATGGCAGCCAATTCCAGCAAGCGAAGGCGAGATGGCTTCTTGTATTATTGTGTCATACAGGGATCGGTAGTTGTAGTGATGTCCATTCCAGATCTTTGTCTGTGCAATTAGTGCGCTATTAATGCAATGGTCCTCACAACGCAGACAGAAAAGATGACCACTTTGATCCATAAACCTACCTGAAGCAGGCTGGTCCGTTCGCACAAATACTGGCCAGTCAATGTTTTCATCACCTCAGACCAGTGAGTTTTTAGATAATACTTGTAGGATACGCGAGCGAATAAAATAAAACAAACTGAGAGAAGATGTGATACTTGCGACGGTTTATTGAGAAGGGGCGAAATAGGAATTGCAGGCTGTGCCAGGTATACCGGTATGAAGTGAGCAAGATACAAATGTCTCGAAAGGGAACATTTGTTGTGAACGAGCCCTTATTTTTTTTTTGTTTGCTATGACATCTGTGAAAAATATTTAGTATACATCAAGTCATTGAACAGACAAAATCATATTTTTTCATCGTGTTACAAATGTCGAATTTTGTACCAGAAAGTGATGATTTGCGGAAAGCATTGATTTTTTGTTTTCATTTGAAGAAAAGTGCTACAGAGTCGCATCGAATACTTGTCGAGGCATATGGTGGCCATGCTCTATCAGAAGCAACATGCAAAAGATGGTTTCAACGGTTCAGAAATAATGATTTTGATGTGAGAAATGAAGAACGTGGAAGACCACCAAAAAAGTTTGAAGACGACGAATTGCAAACGATATTGGATGGAGAAGACACTTTGAGTCAAAAGCAAATGGCAGTAATGTTAAATGTTGCACAACAAACAATTTCTGTCCGTTTACCATTAAAGCTATGGGAAAGATCCAAAAGTGTGGAAGATGGATGCCACATGAACTGAATGAAAGACTGATGGAAAACCGAAAAAACACCTGTGAAATTTTGCTTCAAGGACACGTAAGAAAATCGGGTTTGCATGGGATTGTTACTGGCGATGAAAAATGGATTTATTTTAAGAATCCTAAACGGAAAAAATCATGGGTTAATTCGGGACAACCATCAACATCGACTGCAAAACCAGATCGATTCGACAAGAAGACAATGCTGTGTGTTTGGTGGGACCAGAAAGGTGTGGTGTACCACGAGCTCCTAAAACCTGGTGAAACCGTTAATACTGATCGCTACCGACAACAAATGATCATTTTGAACCATGCATTGATCGAGAAATGACCAGAATTGGGCAGAAGACACGGCAAGGCAATTTTGCTCCATGACAATGCACCTGCACACAAAGCAAAACCGGTTCAGGATACAATCAAAACACTTGGCTTGGAGCAGCTACCCCACACGCCGTATTCACCAGACTTGGCTCCTTCCGACTACCATTTGTTTTCATCGATGGGACACGCATTGGCTGAGCAGCATTTCGATTCCTACGAAGAAGCCGAAAAATGGGTGTCGAATTAGTTTGCTTTAAAAGACAAGAAAGTCTTTGTCAGTTTATAGCATCTTCTAAAGCAACCACTCGTGTTGTAAATACGGTTGTTCTGTCACGAGTGGAATGGACCCACAGTTTTTTGACAGCTCCGAACGACCAAGTTTGAGAAACTGTGTCTGATTGCTTATTTTCCATTTTGTAGTACTGAAAATCGAATCCAGACACCGTTGGTTCAAGTGCGTAGAGGTCGATGCACAGAATCACAATACTACGGTACCCACTTAAAAAAAAGCTAGCTTCTTATAACCTTTCATTCGATTCGGTCATACGGCTCAACTTTCATTTAAAATCTGTTTTTAATAGCGGCTTCAACATGCCCTGCGACACCTATCGAGTAATTCGACTTGGGGCTGAAAACGCTTGTTGACCAAAGCATATTAGGCAACGTCCACCCAACGACAGCAAAAAAGTTTTTAGTCAGTCTCCCTAAAGATTTGAAACATTGTAACCATACCCTTGCCACAGAGTCTATCATCTTGACCCACTGGCAGTCCGTGGCGATAACCATTTAATGACCATCCACGTCTGCGCACCACGCATCGCTATAGGTTCCGTCTTAAAACATGAACCCTGTTTAATATCCTCCCACCAAACATCCATCGGTGACGCTCTCTCACAATAAACTCCACACGCACGCACAGCAGCGCAGAGACTGCGATGACACGCACTCGATTACGATCGCGCGATGACAGATTCATGGCCCCATCTCGGCGTTATGACTTCTGTTCGCTGCGCATAGACGCGTCCAACACCCCATCTTTGGTTTTTCTATTAATATCCATCAAAGACTCAGTCGTTTCGTTTCTCTCCCGTAGGTCACACCCTTGGCAGCCCGAAATACGGATTCAGTACGCTCGAGTCGAGGAAATCACGTCAGAGGCAGCGATTCGCCCGGAAGAGTTCACTACCGCTCGAGTCTAGCAACACCGGTACGATGCACTCGAGCATGGGAATCTGTCGCGCCGAGACATTTCAAGTGGTTCTAGACTGCACACATGGCTCGGGGATCATCCTCGGCGCAATGACACCCTCCGGCAAGGCAGTGAGTATCTCGCAAATCGTCACCGACTCCGTCGCCGATCGAAGTGGTTGCATACAGAAGGGTGATCGGATCATTGCCGTGAACAAGATGGCATCGCTGGAGGTGAACACCATTCGACAGCTGTTGGGCGACGTGGGCCCGCGGCCAGCCGGATACCAGGGCGCCAACTGGATCGAGCTGGAGATAGAGTTCGACATGTCGGACGCAGTGGTGCCCTCGAGTGGAGTGTTCAATGTCAAGTTGCCCAAGACCGGCAAAGGGGGCATGGGCATCAGTGTGAACGGCTCGAGTCACGGCGGGTTCGTCATATCCGACGTCAAGCCGGGCAGTCTGGCACATCGCACCGGCTCGGTGAGGGCGGGCGACGTCCTCCTCGCCGTGGACAACCATCCGCTGCAGCACTTCAACGTGGACGCCATGCTGAAGGAGGGCGGCAAGAACGAGTACACGACGCTGACCATCAAGAGGAACCTGCTGCCGGACTTCCTGTTTGACGCCCAGCAGAAGGTGAACCCCATCTACAGCAACTGCGGAGCGGCGAGTGATCACGAGATCTACGGGAGCTACGCCTCGAAGTATGGCGATGTCGTCAAGTATACAGATTGCATTTCCATGAAGTCGACCACACCGCAGCCGGAGTACTTCCGGGCGGAGGACCCGTACAACTCGTCGGCGGTCCAGATTCGACAGCACCCAACCTGGGCCATGAAGAGTCCGTCGACGCCGCCCTCAATTGGACGCAGCTTTGGTGCCGAGAACACGGTGAGCCTCACCACTGAGCTGCCCGATGACGCGTACAACGACCTGAGTCCCTACGATCTGGACTATCCAACGGAACGCTTTGCGAGGTGAGTGTTTGACTGAACCTTTTTCCCACCTTTTTGTATTTCGAGAGTAGAGAGAAGAGACAGTTGCTGAGGGCGCATTATGTACTGCAAAAGGATGTGGTACAGCAATGATGTCTGTCCAGGTTTGCAAAGAAACAAAACGGTGAAAGGCTTCGTTTTGTTTGAAAGCGTCTGCGAAAGCCTGTTCGTCCATTCAATTCGGTGTTTGCAGTTGGAGACTAAAGAGAGTTGACAGTTTTCTCAGTTAGAACGTCTGCTCATACCCGGTGATTGCTTCACTCAACATCTGGTGTACCTATTGTGCTACCTTCAGATTGTAAACAATTTAAACTCTTACTTCGTATTCTTGACATTGGACATCATGTAGTTTCATTCGCCGAAATTCTCCGTGTTGGGCCTTGATAGTAACTACACGGGTTACATGGCTTGAACCGGGATGGAAGGCGTTCATCTTTGATGAAAACAAGTTCATCTGCTTTTAGCTGCGGACACTGCCTCAACAATTTTAGGAGTTTTTGCTAAAGTCGCGCAGTATTCGGTTTGTTTCTGGGACGATGAGCTTCGTTTGTCGTATGAGGAAGTGCGCTGACGGCAATGTCTGGACATCATGTAGGTCGTTCGGCAGAATGCACAGCGGCTTGAAAATCAAACATGCTTCTATCAATCCGAGACAGAAGCATGTCGAGTTTTTATTGCGGTATATGTTGATTTCGACGATTTCGCTGACATCCCAATACCTCAACCCAGGTGTTGAATATGACGCCTAGCACCTCCAAAAGCCATTAACGAAAATAGGACCACTGTCGTTCTGCACAGGCTGATCATTTTGATAGGCACGTCAAAAGTAGACATGGCGGAGAATATCTAGTCTCTGATAATGATGTCATCTGCGACGAATAGATGGTGGATGTCGATTTTTATTTCTTAGGCCTTATCCAGGCTTTTTTAGGATTTTCCGGTGTTAATATCTTGTATATCGTGAGATCTTCTGCACTGAAGTCCTAATACTAAGGACCCATCAGATTATCTATAATCGAGGTCAGGTGATGCACAAGAAACGGCAGAGAGGATTTTGTACTTCCTGTTGAGTGTCCCCTCTTAGATCAACAAGCGATGGTCTTTGGGCACATTTTTCTGCAGCCATAGCTTGAAGATAATAAATTCCCTGAGCCATCATTCCTTCCGTGGTGGTGGACCGTGGCGTTGTGGGTATGTGCGACGACGCCAACCTCGACGTCGTTGGTTCGATTCCTGCTCTGTGCGACAAAAATAATGTTCACGGCCACACCTCTTTCGAGTCCCCGACAATTCTCAAAGAGTATTTCCTGTCTAGAAAGTAAAACTGTAGGTACCTTCCACTCGCGAGAGAACGAAGCACGCAGAACACGAGTGGTTGCTGAGAAGCAAGGCCTTGGCCTTCTATGGGCTATAGCAACACCCACATTATTTTATTATTATTATCCTTTCATTCCTTCGTTAAAACCTCTCCAAGTTCTCGATCTAGTGCTTCTCAGGGTACTCCTTAGATGGACGAATTTGGTTTGCTGAGTTCTATCAGCATCAATCTTTGGCGTGTCAAGATGTCCACTTCGCAGAGCTTTTAGTCTTCCAAACTGCTAGAAGTCAATGATTAATGATGATCCCCCTAACTGATCAAGACCTTAGCGCCAGAGTCTCTTCTCAGTCCTCTTTCTCTCTATCTACCACTCTCACTCTCACCCACCATCTCACAATCCCCTATATTCTTCCTCACTTCTTACAATACATTTTTTCAACAAAAGCAATCTAAGCTCTATGTGTGCATACAGCCCCGATTGCACGGCCATTCCCCCGCCCATGGAGAGCAAGCATTACGGCACGACAAACCATCAGATAATCTTCACAGTTCGCCTCGAGCCGAAAGGCGGTCTACTTGGCATCACCCTGGCCGGCAGTGAGGACACCAGCAATCCGATATCCATCAGCGGCATGGTAGAAGGTGAGTTCCTATCCAACATCCAGTAAAAAAAAACACTCTAAACATTCCTCTCTCCCCTCTAGGTGGCATCGCTTACAAGACCGGGCAAATACAGATCGGCGACCAGCTCCTGGCAATCAATGACGAGTCCGTTCAGGGCATGCCGCTCTCGTTCGCCACCAAAATGCTGCAGAAGCTCAGCGAAACAGTCGACCTAAAGGTCCTCCGGTCGCTAGATGTGCCCAACAGCTACGGACTTGACTCAGCGTCGTCCAGCAATCCCCAGCCACAAGTCATCTACGCCAAGGTTCAGCGACGACCACGCAGTCCGTCCAGCAGCGAGGGCGTTTCCAGTTCGAACAGCAAGGACAGCAAGCACCGCACCTTCCACGTGACCCTCTACAAGGACAAGGTCTACGACGACTACGGCTTCTCCGTGTCCGATGGCCTCTACGAGCGGGGCGTCTTCATCAACCGGATACGCTCGGGCGGACCGGCTGACATTTGCGGCATGCTCAAGCCCTTCGATCGAATCATGCAGGTAAATGTTAGACACTCCATTCTCGCATCCAACCGCCAACTGACATCTGTTCGTTTCCCCCGCCAGGTGAATGAGATGAAGACACAGGACTTCGACTGCTGCCTGACGGTGCCACTGATCGCGGCTGCCGGCGACAAGATTGATCTAATCATTCAACGATCGGAATAGTTTTTAAGTGCCTTAGCGATAAGTTAACAAGCCAAATATACTCTAGACTAAGGCCCCGCTTTGCGGGGGCATCAATCCACTCCACTGTGCGCTTAACCCAATGACAGTCTCCAAGCTAGGACGCCAAACACACCAAAAACATGAGCAAAATTCCAAAGAAAATCTGCAAGATACATTAGTAATGAGCCGTCGCTGACGTTGCCCAGACTCAGACGACAATAACCACGACAGATTCATAGATACGTTTAATACTTTCTTTTTCTACAGATACTTCATAGCTTTACAAGTAGCCGGCGGGGGCGCCTTTAAGGAGCGCCGCCCGGCCGCGCGTTCGTTTACATTAAGAGTGACTAAAAGTACCAAGTAGGATTTATTTGTCTAATCGAGATGTGCACTAGATAAACAATGTTATTCGTGTAAATTTAATAAAGTTATACCTAAGAGAATGATGGCGTGTGTGTTCTTGATGCCAACGTTGTTCATCCCGTATGAGGACTGGTTAGGTTAGCCGTGATGGTTGAGTCTTACAGACAGTGACACCGCATCACTGAGTAATCCCATTCAGTTCAGCCATTCATACTTTTTTTCGACCAAAATGACTAGTTGGACGGTTCATGGGGAGTCGTGCAAAAGCAAGATGGCGGTGTTTGACGGTCAACCAAAGGCTAGACGTACGTCAAATAAACTGGATATACGGATATTAAGAGGGGCAAAAGTCGTCTCCTATTATTTGATCCCAGCAGCACATTCAGAGCTTAACTGTTCTGAATATCAAAGAGCGGCACTAGTTAAAGTGGAAATAAACAGACTAGTGATGGTGATTTTTTGCTATTATATTTTTGGCAACACTGGTTTAAACAGCTGACTCACGTTTCGCGTTTTGTTTCACTGTCGAACATCCTCAGTTTGGTCTATAATTTAACCATCAATATTACGCAACCTGTTAAGAAAGTTCATCGCGCGCTTCTTCCGAAAAATTGTGTTTAGCGACGAAGCTCATTTTTGGCTCAATGGGTACGCAAATGACCAGAATTGTCGATTTTGGAGTGAACATCATCCAGAGGCATTGCAAGAGCTACCAATGTATCCAGAAAAGTCACAGTTTGGTGCGGTTTATGGGCTGGTGGCATCACTGGACCGTACTTATTCAAAGATGATACGAATCGTAACGTAACTGTGAATGGTGAGCGCTACCGTGACATGATATCCAACTTTTTTTTTACCAAAATGCAAGAACTTGACTTGCATGCTATGTGGTTTCAACAAGACGGTGCCACATGCCACACAGCACGCGCAACAATGGATTTTTTGAGGGGCGAGTTCGGTGGACAGTTTATTTCACGTTCGGGACCGGTCAATTGGGTGCCTAGATCGTGCGATTTAACGCCTTTAGACTATTTTTTGTGCGGCTATGTTAAAGCTCATGTCTATACAGACAAGCCCGCTTCAATTGACGCATTGGAAGACAACATTGAAGCATTTATTCGTGAGATACCAGCCGAAATGTTGGAAAGAGTATGCCACAATTGGACAAAGCGGATGGACTATATGGACCGTACCATCGATTCAAATAAAGATTTCATACATTTTTCTGAATGTTATGTTTTTTTTTTTGAAAACCTTTCCTGTAGCTTTTAAGAAATCACACTTTAGTTATTCATTTTTTCATTTTCAATTCATTTTTATTTTGTACTTCATGGGCCACACAAAAAATCGAATTAACAAGAGTTTGAAATATCAAATAGTTCGAAAGTGTCGAGAGAAAAAATATGAAAGTTCGAATTATTGAGTTATAACCAAATGTTATTTATTAACTGCTAATATATCTACATAACGTGAAATAATTTTTAGTCTTTTGGAAGAAGTCTTTAATGTGAGTGAGATTGATCAATAACTTTTTTTTTATCAGAAATAGTGCCTGAAATGCTGTTTCATCCGTGTTGTTTTGTGGACAGAAGCTTTGTAATGTGTCTCTTGCTTCCTTTACTGACACATCTGCCAACGACTGTGATGTATCATCCCCATCTTTGTCGTTGCTTGTTTCATTTGTATCTGTAGAATTTAAAATTTCGCCATCGGTTAGATGTCCCCAGAGAGCAACATCTTGATCCACCTGAACAAAGTCATAAAAACTCACTCCGCTAATATCAGCCAGGAGAACTACTGCTGCTTCTGCATTTTCAGTAATTACAGGCTGAATTTTCTGATCTTCTTTTATGAAACCGGATTTTTTGAAGCAGTCTCGGGCATCATGGTTTTCTATCAAAGTCTTCAACTTGCCGTGCCAATCTATGCAAACTGCATCACTAACACTTCCACTTTTCTCACAAACAGTTTTCAACTCAACACCATTTCTCTTCTTGAAATTTGTTAGCCATCCTTCACTTGCCGCAAAGTTTTTGATGTTTAGAGTAGACGCGAGCTGTTTTGCTTTCTTTTTCTTACTCCAGTAGTTTGAGTAGCATAAATCTTCTCTCCGTGCTTTATTATGGTTGAGAGTGTACTCAGAGGAATTTTAAATTTTTGTGCGACAGCACTTTTCTTCCCACCTCCATCCACTTTTTCGATTAACACCTTCTTTTCAGCTGATAACTTTGAATTGTCGGGGGCTCGAAGCCTATAAGTTCGAATTAACGCGTGGTTTTGTTACGTAGCGATGATTTTTTTTATTCGAATTACCAAGTGCTTACATATGTATCGTACTCGGAGACTTCAATGCTAAAATCGGTAAGGAAAACATCTTTGGCGGAGTGATCGGAAAGCACAGCCTCCACGACACGACAACAGACAACGGCTTCCGACTCACAGACCTTGCAACAGCACGTAATATGGTCAAAGTAGCACAAGGTTCCCTCGCAAAAAAAATCCACACAGCAACCTGGCGATCACCGGATGGTCGAACCGCCAACCAAATCGACCATGTGCTTATTGACGGAAGACACGCGTCAAACATCCTGGATGTGCGAACATTCAGGGGGGCAAACGTCGACTCTGACCACTTTCTTGCTGCAGCAAGATTCAGAGCTCGACTGTCCAATGTCAGAAAGCTGCACCAGCCGACAAAGAAAACTTTTGACATTGGACGCCTAAGCACACCGGAGATTGCCATAGCCTACGAAGAGCAATTAAGTGAGAGACTCTCCGGTATGCCTACGTCAAGTGCCAACGAGATGTGGTTGCATTGCCGCTCGGCCATCAAAGAGGTAGCGGAAACTACATTAGGCTACCTACCACCCCCGACAAGAAACCCGTGGTATGATGGCGAGTGTGAGCAGAAAAAACGTGCAACCGACGAGGCATACCAAAAAGCGCTGCAACGGAAAACAAGAGCAGCGCAAGAGGAGTACCGGGCTAGAAGACGGGAGGAGAAAAAGCTTCTACGCCTGAAGAAAAGGTCTCTCGCAACCTCCCAGCTCAAGGATATCGAAGAGTCTAGGGACAAGCAAAAAATACGGGCCTTTTACAAAAAAGCCAAAAGCCTGGCCACAGGCTTTAGGAAAGGCACCCAGGCTCTTCGAAATTGCGAGGGTAACCTAGTTAAAAGACACAACCGCGAACTCTACGAGCTGCACAAGGATGTGGATGTAGTCCGGAAGGCAAATATCCGTTGACTACACTGGTTCCGCCACATCGAGCACATGGACACCAACGTTCCAGTTGAGAAGGTTTCGAATCCGAATCCTGGTTCGCGGTGGAGAGGAAGACTGAACCACTAGTATAGAGCCCGAGTCATTGCGGATGTAAGACAGCTTGGTCTTGAAGATTGGAAACAGTATGCCCAGGACCGTCAGCGCTGGAAGGAAGTAATTACTGCATCGCCGTCGGCAAAGGCGATGTGGACTATTTCTTTAAGAACATGATAAGAGGGACATAAGTAAAGCAGTTGGTGCAGTTTCTGATCATTGACTAGTTAATAATTAGGCCAGCTGACTGGAAAGGCCCTACGATGACTTCTGAAGAAGCTGCAGGGATGAGGAGGAGGAGAAAACAGTGACAAACTATGGCGGAACCTGCCCGGCCCTAGCATAATTAAGAAGAATATATATGGGCAGCTATTTAGCACTTCCTCATGCTATAAGTATCAAGCAACAAAGAGTATGTCCGAAACAAGCACATGTCAGGCTTGGCCACATCGAGCGAATGGACAACAACGCTCCAGCAAAGAGGGTCTTCGAATCCGAGCCTCCTGGTCCGAGAAGGAGAGGAAGACCGAACCTCCGGTACAAAGACCAAGTCATCGCGGATGCAAGACAGCTTGGCCTTGATGACTGGAAGCAGCGTGCCCAGGACCGTCACCGATGGAAGGCAGCAATTGCTCAGGCTCAGACCCTTCATGGTTCGTCTGCCTGATAAGTAAAGTAAGTTACATATGTATCGATTTTTTTTCGAAATATAAAGAGATTTTCCAGGGAACTCGTGACAACTTCGAATTATGGGGAGGTTCGAATTATCGCAGGTTTGAATTAACGAGAGGCGACTGTAGTTGGACGAACAGTGTTTCTACATCTAACTTTCTGGCCCTCGACGGGCATTCTAAGCTTAACCTAATCTTATTCTATGTTTTTCGACTTAGGCTAACAAAGGTTATTGTTAATTCAAATGGATTGAATTGGAGAATTGTAATTTAAGAAAAATTGGAAAAAACTTATTGACAGCACGATTTAAATTTAAGACTTATCTCCTAACTTATACATTACCTAAATATAACTGAAAACGAACTTAATTTAAACATACATACACATATATGTACACGTATTCACACGAATACAAAGTATATGTATATGTGCCACCAGCATTTTCGACGTTGCATTGCAACATCCCGAACACCGCGCCTTGAAACCGCCATACTGAAGCGGAGGAGGCCTTCTTTAGCTCGTTGTGCGATGGAACAGTCATGGTTGAGTCGCCCATCCACAGTTGACCTGGCAATGTGATAGAGGAGCGGTACCGCATTTTCATTTTGTATCACACTGTGCTTGTCGTAATGGAAAAATGCTCCTGGGGGGACGCACCCTCTCGTGGTACTGAAAGTAGGGGTAGTAAGCCCCAGAGATCAAGTTATTAACCGAGTTCATCGCTCTCGCAGTGTGGCCTCGAATCAACTTCACCAGGAAATTGTCCACTCGTATCAGGTTGGCCCTGTTGTATAAAACAGCATTGGAATAGAATTTTCTGTACTAGGACTCGGTTGTCTGTAGAGGCGAAGGCAAGCCCTCTCAAACACCCGAATCTTTCCCATTGTAAGCGTAAAAAGAAAAAAACACACTTTATCTTCGTTACAATTTTTTATTCGGGTGTCTTGTTTGCCGGTCCAGGGAGAACTGAACTCTCGCCTGTTACAATGCGATAGACATAATGTTGTTGAACATCGTTTTCACAATATATATATAGAGAGAGAGAGTTCTTAGAGCAGGGTTGCCACTCCATCAAGCTTGCACTCAAGTTGAACCACACTGGACAGCCATAGGTGAGCATTGGCCGTATGAGGGCCATGTAGCAGATTACCTTCACCCTCGCATTCAGTTGGCTGTTGTAAAATAGTCTCTTGGTAAGAGCAACAGCGCCTCGGAGCCTGACCAGCATCTGCATGTTTGTTAAAATACAAATACTGATCTAGGCAGATCGCCAGGTATCTGACTACAATCCTTTGCGTCAGTGGTTGCCCGTGTCGTCCTACAAGAAAGAACTTTCGCCAATTCCTTTTCGTATCCGCCGAAGCCTTATACAACGGCGTTCTAAACAGAATGGTTTCCGATTTCTGAAAGTTGATATTCAACTTCCAGTCATCGCAATCTCTCATGAATGAGTCGAAGTCACCCTGTGCGAGCGTGGTGATGTCCTCGATCTTTCTTCCTAATCTGTACACCATCAAGTCGTCGGCATACGAAATAGCGTGCAGAAGAAACCTTATCAGATCGCTCAAGGAAATGTTTAACAGGATCGGCGAATTAACGGCACCCTGTTGGAGGCCATTTTTAACTTCAAAAATACCTGTAGAGGTCAAGTTTCTATTCTTGACTACGAACCGCCTACCGGTAAGCATGTTATACAGTAGGTACAGCAGTGGTTCACTAATGCCTAGCCGACTCAGCTTAAAGTAAAGTCCTTCTAACCATACGGTCTTTTCCAGGTCAATCAAACAGGCGCCCGTCCATTGATTCTTGGTCTTGTTCCACTGGATACCCGACACCAGCTTCGACATGGCATGAGTAGTGTCATGCACCGCTCTGAAATCAAATTGGCTGGTTGGACAGAGTCAAATGTTGTTTTAGCTTCTCTGAGCGGGAATTTGTATGTATTAAGCTCTGAGAGAGACTGCCAAAATATTTGCATGACAGATTGTTGACGTATATGGTTTGGTTAGAGTCGATAGTTCGGCTCAGTTGGGGAATGAGTTAGAATGGTTTTAGTTGAATGAATTTTTTTTTCATTTGTTTGGAGTTTGGACTATCACTATAGACGCCATCAAAGCTACAGTGGAACCAAGACAGCACCGCTGCTAAACGAACGTCAATCAAACACTGATGTGTTACCGAGAAATCAAAACTACTGTCAATGAAGCAGTTCTCCAATGTGGATTTGGAAAACTGACACGGTCACCAAAAAGCCGTAAAATGACAAAACCACAGGCGACGAAAGCAGTTGAAAGCAAGCTGAAACATCCACTCCTTATGTCCTATCCAGAAGAAAAAGTGAAAGAACTGTAACACGCTTCATATGGCTCATAAGACGTTGCCCAGCCTAATGTGTCGCAAAATCGCTGAATTTGTTCGAAGTCACCTTGCAAGAAGATATTTATTTCTTCGACCTTCGGACCTGTTCTGTACGCCACTAAATCGTCGGCGTACGCAATTAAGTGCGCCATTGAACCTATTAGATCTGCAGTGAATATTGAAAACGCTCCCTGTTGCAAACCGTTTTTGATGTCAAAGACCGTGGAAGAAGTTACATCGCCACTTTTCTCGACGAACTTTCTATCTGTTATCATGTCATATTTCATGTATAGCAATGGTTTACTTACGCCGAGCCTGTTCAGCTTCAGGAAGAACAGCCAACCAAACGGTGTCGAACGCTTTCTCCAAGTCAATCAGGCAAGCAGCCGTGCCCTGTTTCTTGTCTTTATTCCATTGAATGTCGGACACCAGTTTAGACGCGGCATGTATGGTCTCATGCCCCGCCCTGAATCCGAACTGGTTGTCCGGTATGATATTACTTTCCTCAACCAGGCAAGCCAGGTTGGCAGGCAAGCTCTTTTCAAAAGCCTTGCTTATGCAAGGAAGAAGACTGATCGACCAAAGGTTTGTCGGGATAGATCTATCTTTGTGCCGTTTAGAGATTGGTTGCACCACAGCTGTCTTCCAATGTTTTGGGTAATATGCATTACTTAGCGCATTGTCAAACAGTGTTGTGTAAAATTGCACTGCTTCGGGGGGAAGATGACGAAGCACAATATTCGGAATACCATCGATTCCCACTGACTTTTTCTTCTTCAGCGAATTAAAGATACCCTGGATATCTTCTTGAGAAATCAAGATGTGATTTCTGTCATTGGCGATGGCACTATTTGAAATACTGAAATCGCTGTCCATTGTGTCCCATGTGCGGCATTTTCGCAGATGAAGGTTTGTTTTGTGATCGGTCTGGTGATTATTCTTGACTCGTGTTGAAGGAATTCCCGATCAGCATTCCCTCCAGATCGAACTGCATATCTGATAGCCAAACGTTGCATGATCCTCTGAGTAATTTCACAGATGGATCGAAGACTAACGAAGATGTGGGTGTGCTATTGTTTATTCCCAATAACTCAACATTGCTATCTCCTTAAAGCTCCCTGATCACTGTAGCGTTTTCAGGCGGAAACCATAGCGATTAAAGAGGCGTTGTCGTGGCTCAACAACAACGTGGTATCAAAATGGGATATCACCATCTGTTCGGACAGTCAGGCTGCTATAAAATCCCTAGTCATTTTTAACTCAAAATTGGAGGCTGTCTCTTAATGAGATGGGTGCGGATTTAAACATTCACCTCACGTGGGTGCAGGGACACTGTGACATACCACGAAACTGCAAAGCCGATGAACTTGCCAGGTGTGGCACAATCTCATCCCTATCAATAGCATCCGTACCACCTTCCA
This sequence comes from Eristalis arbustorum, assembly GCA_916610145.1. Lineage (NCBI taxonomy): Eukaryota > Metazoa > Arthropoda > Insecta > Diptera > Syrphidae > Eristalis > Eristalis arbustorum. The sequence goes on along the minus strand of OU744320.1, from coordinate 49,961,520 downwards.
CGCCGATACCTACAGCGTACCATCTTTTGAAGATTCACACAGTTAAAACCACCAATGACAAATATCTAGAAGGCATCACAAGCCTTAAAGCAAAAGAAATCTGGTCATCACTTAGCCTAAAACGGTGACTCACTCTACTCAGACTCAGCAAGCAATCATTAAGGACTCTCATAGGAGCCATAACCGGCCAATGTGCAATTGGCACTCGTGCTCGCAGGATGGGTGCCCCACATACTGATTTCGACAGAAGCTGCATGTATGAAGAGGAGGAAGAAAAATCTGATCACCTGCTCTGCTTCTGCAGCGCTCTGGCTAGTCGTGGGTTCCTACACCTAGGACCCTTCTACTTCATCGGCCGTAAGGAGCTAAACAGTGCCAAATAAATCGCTTCAACTGCTTCCGATGTTAGGAGAAGTCAATCCGCGTGGTATCACAATGGGCCTACTCAGGCCTAAGTGTGACTGTTCTTTAGCAGTCAGCCACTACAACCTAACCTAACCTAACCTACTGGGTACATTAAGCACAGAAGGGCACTCAATATTCCTCAGTAATATAGATATGCTTCAGTAATCTTTAATGTTTCGGGCCGTATTTTATTGAGGGCCATCAAAACAGTCGTGTGTCGTCTTGGGCTTTATTACATATATTACTGTGAACTGTTTTGAGCGCTGCCTGACTGTCTACCTGAAAGTTTGAAACCGTGTGTTTACAACTTGATATCTCACGATCTCTATCAATGTGATTTACACTCATGAACAGTGCAGAAACCTCAGAAATCAAAAACTACTCAGAACATCGGTTAGTAGAGTTCGCATCAAACTTACCCCGACGCATAAAGCCAACTTACGACAGACTGCGTTGTTACTAAATTACCTCTTGAGCTGTAAGACACAGCGGTTGGCAAGAGCATTTTATGCCCATGGTGTTTGTTGTATGTATGTACTATTAGCTGCCCAATCGACGTACATAAGTATGTATTTAATTATGCCGCAAAGAAATCGCTGTCAATTGTGACAGCCTGTATGCGACATGTTCGCAGATGAAGGTTTGTTTTGTGACCGGTCTGGTGTTTATTCTTGACTCGTGTGGTAATGCTCCACCATCGCAACCGACATTGCATGTTTCGGACATATTCCCCAGAAAATGATGTTCAGCGACGTTAAAGGCCTTTTTTTCCAAGAACAATACATTTCCGGGCCCTTTATAAAAGTGGATTCCTTGCGATTACCTTTCAATTGCACCTCAGTCTCGTCGCATCTTTTCGAAACGCAGCCAACCTTGAGGTTCATTGCTTCCCTTGATGATTCTGCGAAGCCCAAGACGATTCCCATTAACTATGCAAAAACTCTCTTAACAACTGCAATTTCATCGTAATTAGTCTTGCGTACGTACAGCGGGGGAATTTACTATTTATCTCGAACAACGACGTCGTGATTCCGCTTATCCACCTTATATTCAGAAACTGTGGTCATGAGCTTCGAGCTGCCTACGTAGATGATTAGACGAGTTCCGACGCGTGGCATAATGTGAGATGCGAGGTTTCCCCTAAGCGAGTGAATAATGGGTCGCCAGAGTAGCGGCAACAGCTTTGATTGAATGGGTCCCCAGAAAAAGTTGGGGGAAGTCCGACGGCTTTATTAACGACAACTGATTTGTGGAGTGACAAGTCGCTTGTATTGATTGCTTAAACGGAATGCTTGACTGTGATTTTCTTGTGAGTTTTGGTCAATTCTTCCTAAATTGTTGCTTGACTTTATTTATTGACGTGTTTTTTAGCGGCTACAGATCGATGAGAAAACCAGAAATGCTCCGTAATGCAAATAAAAGAGGCCGGATGACTCATTCAAGACTTAATCTTAAGCTTGTGTCTCATAAGTCAATTAAGACTAAATTAAACAGTGCGTTCATTTGAATTCGATCAGCTGCCAGTTAGTGTGTGATCGTTCGATTACAGCTCTGGCTCAGAGGTTGTAAACAGCTTCGAAGACGAATGGAGAATCTGTTGACGAACGCCGTGACGATGTACATAAATTTATTTTCTTATCAACGGTCTTACCAACGACCGGTCTGAGCCTGAACAATCGCTGACAGTCGTGGGCACGCTGCTTCCAGTCATCAAGACCAAACTTCTAGGAATAGGACATGCTTTACCTTTGCCTAAAGTGCGTTGACAATCAATCCATGGTCGTTACACCAAGCTGCGATTCTATTGTAACATAATTGCAAAAGTTGCGCCTCTTCGTCAACAACGCTGTGTACCCCGCATACGCATAACCCGTGCTTTACTTTAGCACTCATAAAAGATCATTAACAAAAGTGGACATAGTTTCGAGCCTTGTGGAACATTTTAATGGATGTTTTCCTAATTACTCACGTAGTCACCAATTTTAATCTGGAAAGATCCGTAGCTTGCAAGCCTGATTCTTGTGTTTTTCGATACAGTTATGCTTATAGCCTTCTGGGCAACACGTCTTCTAAGACCTTATCGAATAATGATAGAATTGTGATAGGTCTGTGGTCACAATTCTTGTCGCTTTTGTGAATCGGTCTAACCATCGATTTTTTAAGCACGTTTCGTATAGAAGCTTGATATAGTCTCATGTCAATGAGTTTTGTAACTAGTGGAGAGCTGTTTTTTCAGATCTTTTGGTCTTATTCCATCCACTCCCGCCGGATTGTTGCTTTTCAACAAACTTAGTATTTTACGTAGCGAACAGTTTCAAGGGGACGCAGAAATGTCAATTCGGCACTGAATTGGCTATCGCTAGAGAGTTAACACGATTTTCACGGAGATCTCTCCTTTGGCCAAAAATGATTTGTTCACGGACAAGACCGTTGTTCAGCTGAACGCAAGCAATCCGGCGAGCATCAATGCGTACAGAAATATACAAGCGGTGGGCGGACTATGGCGGTAGTAGCTAGAAGGTCGGTCTTCCTAGTTAAATGTGTTGCTGCCCGAACTGCTGGATATGTGATTGGTCAAAAACTCTGCCACTCTGACTCTCAATGCAGAAACGACTGAACTGCAGTAGCAGGATAGGTCAAAGGGGCCATGTTTTGAATACGTCTCTCGAGCAATGTTTGTTTTTCAAAAGTCCATAAACAAGTCTGCCTTATTGATGACGATACCCGCGTCCACGTCAATTTTATTTACATCAAATCTGCTTACAGTACCAAAAGGATAGCTGAACAATCGAAAACACCCTGAAGGGGCCGTCATCTAGTTTGACGTCTTGCATTGACAGATCAGAGAAAACAACACAAGCCATTTCAACTGGTTGGCGTCAGCTTGCTGATAAATCTGTTATCTTCGGCGTTGCTAAAAAGAGTACATTCAATCGGGGAATAATATTTTTAGCTGTGCATCGAGATTAACTCTCTGAAGCAATCTCGTTTTCCGTGGGGCATCATCACACGAACGTAGACTGGCGGCGCGGTGTGTCAAGATTTTGCACTTTACTGACGCAGTTTGACGGAGGCTCAGAGGGGTTTGTCTACAGACGCGTGAGAAGTGTTCATTTGATGTCTGGGAGCATACGTGCCTACGGTGAAAGATGTGTTTACTGCTTGCTGTAGAGAAGCACTTCGCTGGCGGAAGGGGGCATCCGGGTGAACTTGATTGGCGGCGAAGGAAGTTGTGTGCATCTTTGGTTGAAAACAAACCCTTGGTACGGGGCAGAGTGTCAGCTTATGCAACATAATGCATCTGTGATGTAATGAAAAGCAAGTCAATGCAAGTGTTATGCGAAGCATGCTACGCATAGTTGCCGAGGACAGACATGTCAAGGATAATTAAGCGATTCATAATGTGGAATGACAAACATCATACGTGACAGACACAATACAAATAACAGAATTGGATGACGCTCCATTTTTGCCACGGACCACACTGGGGACTATCAAACTGTGAAGCCTTAATTGAAATTTCGAATAAAAATCATTAGAGACGTGAACATTTGATGCCGTCCCCATCTTATCTAGAGGATCTGTTAAAGACGATTCAATGGAGTAAACAGGAAAGAGCGACGGCACCAGCGTCTCTCGGAGCGCACCCACACAAGGTTTTCGCACCCGCAAGGTTTTAGGCAAGGCGACACCCTGGCATGTGCCTTCTTCAACATCGTTCTGGAGAAGATTGTGCAAAACGCACACGCCAACACTAGAGGCATGATTTTCCAAAAGTCCGTTTAATTGCTTGCTTTCGCAAACGATATTGACGTGATTGAACGAACACAGCGAGCCGTCAATGAGGCGTTTGTTGGCATTGAAGCGAAAGCGGTTATAATGGGTCTAGAGGTAAACCAGGGCAAAACAAAGGATATGCTGTCATAAGCAGTGCTTAACATCGACGTCTCGGACAGAGCGTCATAATGGGCAGCAAAAACTTCTAAGTAGTCAAGGACTTCGTCTACCTAGGCCCTGGAGTAAATAGGGACAACAGCACCAGTACCGAGTTCAAGTACAGAATTTCTCTTGCCAATCGCTGCTTCGTTGTGCTCAAGAGGCAATTGAGTAACAGAACCATCCCTCGAAACACCAATCCTCCTCTATGGTGCAGAGAAATGACCGCTATAGAAAGCGGATGAAGAAGCTCTTGGTTGTTTTGAGAGAAAAGTTCTGCGCGCGATTTTTGGTCCTGTTTTCGTTGATGGCGCCTGGAGGAGAAGATTCAACCACGAACTGTACGGGCTGTACATGTAGTCAGGATGGACATGTAGAACGGATGGACACCACAGCTCCGGCCCGAAGAGTCTTTGATACCGAGCCATTGGGACAGCGCAACAGAGGACGTCCTCGCACGAGATGGCGCACACGAGGACCTCAACCAACTTGATGTGCGCAGCTAGAGGCAGCTGGTTATTAAAGATCGTGTTAGCTGGAGAGGCATGTTGGTTGAGGCCCAGGTCCACCACGAACTCTAGGGCCAATGAAAGAAAAATTCCAAGAACTAGTATAGGCACAGTGGTGAAAGAGTTTGAAATAAAAGCTAGGACTTGGTGGAATACTAGACTGCGACATGTGAGGGCAAGTTATGAATTCCAACATCCAATACATTCCAACTTTGTTTTAAGGTTGCCCCCGGTTGCTTCGGAAAGGGAATGATCCATCTTAAGGCATGAACTCAATTAGTGATACTCAGAGTCATGAAATACTGCTGTAGCATATACATTATGCTTAGTAACGAGTACTCAATACGAAACTTTACTGCTCAGTTAATATCGTTACCACTATGGTATCGTTACCACATGTATGAAAGACATCCGACAAACAAGAGATACACACCATACACACACAGCACGGAATGGGTAGGCTTGGCATCAAAACTTATCCATGCTCGATTGAATGTGCGCATAACCTCTTCCTCCTAGTATCCTTTTTTTCTACTTACTGTTTTTGACTTTGTCTGCTCAAGATGGCTTTTAGTTGTGTCGTATTGTACATGGGTATGGTTTGATGGCAAGACTAGGCTTTCCGCCCTGGTGTAGGCATATCTGTTTTGAATGCGAACAGTGTTGTGTGTGAAAAAATGTGGTACAGAAATACATGTAATAAAAAATGATACTAACAAAAGCTATGGTTGCATGGCTTTCTTCAGGAGCATAGTTAAGTTGTCTGCGTATTTTGTGATCCTTCCTAGGATTATATTTATTTAAACGTGTTTGTTGGGGGAGGGGGGGTGACAGTGTGCATAGAGACACGAACTATTCATCGCTGTGTCTAGCTATGACGTGCCTGGCAAACTCGAAAAGGTTGTGTATGGTGTCATTCTCCCAACATCCTTCTGTAGATGTTTGTACAAGACTCCCACTGAGGCACAGTCTTCCAGAAGTCTCATTAGCATACGACGTGATTAGTGCGACTCAGAGGGCAGTCAATATGGCTTTTGTCAGTACTGGGTGATAAAATGGGGAAAACGAAGAACGTACATATAAATAAACTTGTTAATGGTTTCGGGCTGAATCTCAGTGTGCTTAAATGATATAGGCCGTGTTTGAAGCAATTTCGGGTTGTTGACATAGCATGAGTCGTTCTACTCCAACTCCGAGACGGCCAATTGAACTCGTCAAGTCATGTGGACGCTTGGTGTGCAAAATATCGATTGTGGCATGGGCTATATGGCTCGGAGCGCCAACCTGCATAAAGTCGCTCAAATTCATTTCCCCAATTTCAATAAAAGTCGGTCAACATGACTCTTTTACGCCAACGTGTTTCCCAGCCTCATATTCGAAGAAAAATGGTTTGGGCATCCCACTTTCAGCCATAACAGTCACATTCTCAGCGATACGTGCCGTATGACGATGAGGACCATGAATTTTGTCGACAAGCAGATCAGTCTCACGAACTCATGCACAAACTTTCGTACAGCAGTAGTGGGGGGTTTCGGCAAAACCGCTTTTCAAAAAACGCACAGTTTGGGGTGGACAGCACCATGAAATTCACTTTGGAAATAAATTTTCAATATTTCCAACGGATTTTGGAAGATAAAGCCACACATTTGTTCTGTTCCCGTACCTGAAATAATCAGTACTGAACAATACAAAACAACATAAGTCTGTGAAAGTCTATTCCAGTGCGTCCCCACTCTGCCTGTTGTAGCCCAAAAAATGTCTGTGGGTAGTTTGTTTGTTTTCTGTCAAAGTTTTAGGGGGTATTCAAACGTTTTGAATTTGTTTTGTTATTTCTGAGTTATTAGTTCGTATGAATGAAAACCAAATGAATTAGAAGAAAATCCTGCTTTTTAATTTACATATTTTGCTGTAATTGTTGATATACACCTACACCTCTGAAGTCATAAAGTACCCAACGAGCTCTTAAAAAATGGCATAAATTACACATTTGGTTTCATTGCGTTCCCGTACTTTCTTCATATTTTGCTTCTGTCTGAGAGATGTTTACCCCCACTCCTTAAAAATGACAGTCTTCACAATTTGGTGCAGAAAGTATGGGAACAGACCTTTTCTGTTTCACGGAGATATGATGTCCGAGCGGAAAACAGCTGTCAGTGTCAAAATAACCTACTACTTATTTAAAAAAAAAAAAATAGCAGCCCAATTTATACAATCGACGCGTTGACGTCATAACGTTATACACAATGCCACATCGGGCAGGTTTATCTCGGCACAAGTCAAGGTTTTGTCTAACTCAGCTAAGCACCAAGAAACAGAAAGAACAAGAGTACCCGTACAAGTCCTTGATGTTATCACCCCCTTGCAATCTTCCACGCTCTATTCGAAAGAGAGATGGACAATCTCAATTGCGGTTGCAGTCATTGGTTTTTCTTTGTAATTTCTTTGATAACATCTGAGAGTGAAGATTTAAAGACGGACGAAGGCATAAAGTGGCTTCGCTATGTAGACCGCGTGGAAAACTTAGGGCGGGGCGAACTTGTAGGACAACGACGGAGTAGTTATCTAAACTGGTGTAACCTGTTCAACCTTAGCAAACTTGGCCTGCAAAACTGTGTGGGGCTAGACGAAGCACTAGCTGTGGAGCCCTGTTGGTTAAGGGTAAGGATCACCCCGGACTATGTCGCGACAAAAAAAAGACAGTAGTGTCAGATGCCTTTGTTATGCAGTTGACCCCTGGACACCTGATCTTATGTTTTCGCATGTCGGAGACGGAGACTTTCGTAAGGATTTGCCGACATCGGAATTTTTACCGAAGAAAATTGACATTGGCTGGCAAGGAATTTCTGATGATTTTCATAGACCATCTTCCAACTGCCACAGCGGTCCTATTGGTCTACCAATGACAATGTAGTTCCTTGGTCACTTGCTTCAAAAGAACGGAGGATATGATATAATCTTTATGGCTTCGCTTATTCACGCCTGTCCACTCCCCATCTGTGCATTGAGAACCCTCCTCGTGAGCAATTGGAGGCACTGTTTCGAGACCGCATTGGAAGTCATCCAATAGCATTGCCTTTGAAATAAGAATTCTAACTCGAGACTGGAAGGCAAATAGCCGAGGACCAAACTGCCTCGACCAGGGTATAGCAACAATAGCTCAGCTGAAAGAGTTTACGAATCCGAGAAGTCTCCTAGCTTGGGGTGGGCAAGAATATTAGAACTAAGTCAATTTTAGTGCGAGAGATGACTGGAAATCGGAGGAAAGGCAACACTAGGTCACACTAGGTTCTTACTCCAAGTCTGGGTGCAAACCAACATTTAGTGATCGAATTTATGGATGAGGTTCGTCTAGTCAACCTTTGAGGCTGTCCGGAGTCCCAGCAACGAATACATACCTCGGTGAACCCCTCCTGGAGTCGATTGATAACAAAAACGTAGCTTTTGTTTCATTGAAGGAAAGTCGTGAACCTCCTGCAAAGTGCTGGGAGTCCACAGACCACAGTTTGAGAATGTGTATTAACTGGATCAACGCTAAAGAACACTCTCAGCCACTCTAATGAGTTGCAAGCATCACTCAATTCCAGAACACTCTCATATCTGATGAGCTATTCCAAATGACATTTACTCCACCGGATCGACTGTAGAAAACGGGTGACAAGCAAAATCTCTCCTTTATCATCCCAAGGAGGAAGTAAACTGCATTTCATTCAGCTCACTCTGCCATGTTACTAGGCGGCGTTTTTCTCGAAAGCGTCTCGGTCCAACCGCGGACGACTTTCAAAACAAATCCACTGAGCCGCTATCAACCCGAACACACGCACACCAATGATTATTGAAAATGAATTATTGTCGCCGTGTTGTTTTTGTTGTCCATCATTTTCATCTCGATCGCTTGGACTTCGTTCATTGACGTCAATCGACAGTACGAATGGAGTAAAACGAAGCAAATTGGGTCGACCAAGGCTAGTCCTTCACGAATCAAAATAAACACATCCTCCTCCCACACCCCCACCACTTGGAGCGAAAACCCTCCCATTTAACAGCAAAAAATATATATATTCTATAATTATCCCGATCAGCCATCCATCTCGACCGTATCGCACAGACAGTTCCTCAGCCTGAGTTCGACTTTGAACTCAGAAATCCGCATCGATCCGCAGCAATCAGCGCCGCCGCCGATAAGCCCGGCGATCAGTTGTCAATGGAGTGAGAGAGCAAAAAATCCGACGCGAGTGCGACCGAAAGACGCGATCGAAATCAATGCACGGGGGCCACTGTGTCAGCCTGATAAGAGCTCCCCCTAGGGGTCGTCGGAATGAGTGCGAGTACTTCTGCTACCTGCGACCTCACTCGATCAGAGAATGCGACTATTTTGAGACCGTGAATAGTGTGGACTTTCACGTCATCGACGACGCAGCGGCGATTCTCTTTAAGTCGACGTACAAGCGTTTCCCCATGCGTCGACGCCATCTTCGTCAGTCGCCAGAACGAATCACTCTTCCGAATTCAATTCCTCTCACTCGCTCTCTTACTTGCCGAGAAGCTGTCAGTGGCCGCTGACGATCAATTCATCAAACTTCGAGTACATAAAACCGCCACAGCAGCGGCGAACACGATCAGTTAAGTGCAGATTCTGAGCCGTGTTGTACAGTCAAGACGCGTGCGGTATATACGATTGAAGACGGTCTCCCGGTAGTGCCTTTAACACCGATTCGAATCGCGAATAATCATAGCCAGACGCTTGCGTGAGTGTGGGTGACTCGTAATTGCATTCAATTGACTTGTGAGGGCGTCCCCCTTAAGTGCTGTTGTCAGTTGTCCCTGGCTGACTAAGTGCAGTGGAAATGTGAAGAATTTTTTCTTGAAAAAAAAACCAAAAAAAAAAAACAAAAAAGACGTCAATTAATTGTCAGTTGAAACGACTCTTGTGCGCGCGTGTTAATTGCTTCGAATCGACGTTCACTAAGAACAACACAGCACCAGCAGCAGCGACAGCACTAGCTAGCAGCCATCATGTACATTGCAAACTCGACGGGTGGTCTGATGCTTCAGACCATGCTCTACCTGGCCAATCAGTCTAGCAGAGCTGTCAACACACTTTACGACTTTCCCCCTTCGCCTAAGAGTGGTAAGTAGAGGAACTGTGTGCACACGAGATGCAAACACAATTAGAAATTGATCGGGCGACTTTTGCGACTTTATTTGACTTCCTCGGTATGCACGCGTTTCTGTTGACTTGTTTGTTCTCACATCTGACTGACGGATGACGTGAGATTGAAGTGCCCACTTGGCCAAGCAGCAATTAGTCAAGTCAAAAAAGTGCTCAAGAAAAACTTGAATTCTTGCCATTTTTGTGCATCCTTTTTGTCTGTCTATGTCAAGATCGCTTTGGTTCCGGGCGGAATTTTGCTGTGCCGTGCAAAGTTCTCGGCGGACGTGACAAGAGTGCCGAGCAGAAAGTGATACAGATCGTGAGCCGGATAGAGCTAGCCGCCTTTACCGTTGTTTTGACGTGTGGAAGAGTGTTCGTTTTCTGCCGGGAAGAGATGGGTTTCTACCGAATTCCCCCGAATTTTTATTGCTTAGCGAAATGTGGAGTGTGTTTAAGACTACTTAAGAAGCAGGGTTGTTCATTACGAGGTGCACAGCATTCGTGACTAGATTTCAACGACGGTCGAGGGTATATCAAGTGGAGACCTATTTCAATTGAAGGCAATATGATCACTTGTCACGATAGTTCCCCGTTTGACAAGTTTTACAAGTCACCTTGACTCATTTGGGACTGATTGTGTTTGCTGGGAGTCGCGTGTGGGTGCGTCGACTTGCGGTTCACTGACAGTGCTTGGGTGTTATGCCTTCCACTGGTGGAAGAAGAATAGAACGTAATCTCATCCATTATATGGGCGAAAGAACAATGACAGGTCCAACACGCTGTAGAAACTAAGCTCGCACAGATGCACCTCGAACTGAAGCGCCACCAATATTATTCTTGTTCCAAGACTAATTGGAATGCAATCCAGTGTCTGGTTACCAAGTTGCTCGACTGCTGGTGGGTTGTGTGATTTGAGAATATACATGCTTAAGTGTGTATTCTGAAATCACCCATTGTGTTCACCAGTATGGGGTGCCGCAACAGACCGTATAGGGCCAGGGCCTAGCTTCACAGCAACCACTCATGGTGAGCGTACCATTGTTCCCTCACGAGTGGAAGAGACCAACAGTTTTATGCCGACTCCGAACGGCCAAGTTTGAGAAGCTTTTTCTTGACAGAAGTACTCTTTGAGCATTGTCAGTAACACGAAGGAGGTAGGTCCGTGAACATTATTTTTTTCTCGTACAGACCAGAGTTCGAACCTACGACGTCGATGTTGGGGTTACGCACATAGCCACAAATCTACCGGCCACCACTACCCATGCACTGCGAACTAAGCCCATCAATTTTAATCCATTTTTGAAGTAAGTGGTGCCTTGTTGTGGATGTAGACCTTGTATCCAATCCAGTGTTGACCGCGGCCTCATTTTAAGTGTAGAGTCAAATTTTGAAACATAGATGAGGTCGGTAGACTGTCGTTAATCAAGTCGTTGATAGATGCTGCTGCTCCCAATTGTGTCTTTACACCGCACCAAGTCCGCAGACATCTGCTCAATTTTGCCTTTTGCCATTCGCTTTCACTTTAATTGTGTGATCCACTTTTTCCTTAACATCTACAAAAGGTGGTTCACTTTAGGCCCTTTTCTGAATTTTCATCGGTTTTGTTCCTGCTGCCCGTGGTCCAACATAAAGTTATCACGTGCTACATGCTGAGATATTTTAGCTGCTATTGGCAACATGCGAGTAGATCTTGGCTTGATTTCGATTGACAATTAGGATGGCAGTCAGTCAGTCTGTCTGCAGCGTCAAATTACATGATCTATCCACGTCAGCTTTCCGAAACGATGAGATGCAAAATTGGTACACTTCGCGTGTTGTACTCACATCAGTCCTTTTAAAACCACATGTCCTGCGATCATGTTGGTCCATTTTGGAATGGGGTGATGGTGTGGTAGCCCACATACCGTCGATCGATTCTATCGCAGCTCGTTGTCCGATGTCGCTTCATCTGGTTCTTGATTGGCAGCTTCACCAAGAGTTGTTGCAAGGCAACAACTACTTCGTCGTAGAACACAATGTTGTTGTGGTCCATTCGACGGTCGATTCCAAAGGGGACTCGCACCAATTTTCTTTGGATGTCAAATGTCATATCGTTGGTATGCTCTGAATTAGCTTCTAAACGAACAGCTGACTGGAGAGGCATGCTGGTTGAGGCCCAGGTCCCAAGAAGAAGAACAGCTTTGTCCTCCATTTTGCAAGGTAGAAGCCAAGGAACTGCTTAAATTTCAAACTTAACGTGAAGTTAACGTCAAGTTTACTCAAATGTTTGTGCGTTGTTATTTTTGTCTAGCTTCACGTCGCTCTTCTCCTTTGAGTTGACTCGAATCTTTAAAAACCCTGCCCTCATCTTGAGCATATATATCAGCAACCCCTCACCTCCTCCATCGCTACTTCTCAAAAGAACCACACTCCCATGGTTACGCTCAAAGAACGCAGACAAAAATCTAGCATTCCATTGAAATTTACGAAATCGTAACTCATTTCCCCCGACTCACCACGAAATTCCTTCTTCTATCGAATGCACCCCGACATTAAACTGAAAATTCTTCAACTCGCCGGCAAGATATCAATTTGTGGCACGAACGGCGGTAATTTTTCCTCCGACGTGATCGTGCCGATCGGCGTGCAATCGGCTTTCAGACAGTTGATTGAAAACATATTTCATCACCGTGGCTGATTGGTGCGCGTTGCATTTTGCCATGATAGCAACAATCGATCGGAGTTCCACTCGTTGCTCGATCGATCATTCTCGAAAAATCGATCACGAGGCGAATAAAAGAGATTTCCCCCGTCCAAGTGCGTGACCCTGAACTGTCAGCATCTTTATTCATGAGCATCGGATCGCACAATGCGGATGAAACCTGTTTGCCGACCCATGGACTAGATCTCTGAGATGTTTTGCTTCGATCAAGCGGGTCCAGAGATGCGGCGACGAGGGAAATCGGGTCAAGGTTGCATTCCATACGACTGTTGACTCGTCGTTGCCGACGTAATCGACGCCAGAGCGTCCAGCGAGGCCGGTGTTTTCAAACCGGTCTCACAGGGAAATGGAACGCACCGATCAGACAGATTAGCACATCTCATCATCTGGATTCTTGATTTAGTTTTTCCGGAAATTCTCTTTTGGAGGTTGGTGCTCTTGAACAGAACTCGTTTTTATGTGGCATTTCGTTGCCCTTCCATTTCGGATGATGAACTTTTATTCATTGCGTTGGTCGTGGGTTTTCCTGAGGGAGGATCATTGATCGCGTGAGACGCGTTGAACGGTAGAGAACTGATGTAGCGTCACTTGAACGGGCATGCATGCCGCAAAAGCCGTCCAATCAGTCGATGCGTGCTGCAATTGGCCGTTGGTTCAGCTCTGATTCAAATGGATGAGTACAGCGTTTGCTAGCGTATGAGCTTAGCGTACGAACCAGAAGTGAATTCTCGAACCTTGAGAATTTCAACTTACCTGGCTGCCCAACTTTGCATGGGGATGGTGACTTTTTATGTTTGTTAGGCTTTCATTTTGATTTGGGTGATATTTGACAGCTGGCATTGGATGGTTGCTTCGTGTAATCGAGTATATGCCTGACGTGGCAAGAGAGTGATGCATCCACTAGGAATGCAGAGTCGCCGTTCATGTTCATCTTTTCAGCGCAGGAGTGTTTTTCCACGCCTTATCAAAGCCATCTCCTTTCACTAGACGCAACAAATGCCCACACAACATCCACTCGAGTTGATTGTCTCTTTAACACCCCGTGCCTGCCCAGCAGTAATTGTTACGGGCTCCATTCGCACCAAAAAGCTGCAAAATGTTACATCTTCAGTCGTTTTCACTTTCCTCCTCTTCCACATCACAAGCGTCACCTTTCGGGTCTTGTGAGCCTCATCTTCGTGGCACCGAGGCCGCAAAATGGTGCCACAAAGTCAGTGCAAAATCCTGACTCACGCTCTCGATGAATCCACACCAAACCCGGCGACGATTTCCGCACCAACTGCCGCAGAAGCCTCAAAATTCAGCAAAAGCCACTTGACCCAATACCACGACCACGTCCAAATGCAGTCTTTGTTATGATCCAACAGCCGGATGGGAAGTAGGTCTCAAGCACGAAATGTCAATTACCTTCTGCTTCTGTCTCTCTCGCTGGTCGGTCTCAGTCTTGGCGAAATCTTGGTCGCAAAAGCAACCAAAATCTGCGGCCGAGCGAGAGTCTGAGAGTCGCGTACGTGGTATGCAAGTGCGTACTCATAGAATGACCCAAATCCGAGACGAAACAAGTTGCCACACTTGCCGGCGGTTGTCTTGTGCTGTGTTGCCTCTCTGCTCTGATAAACCGTCACAGTGGAGATTGCAAATCTACGCGGCGACGATTGAAAATCAATCGGAGTGCCACCGAAATTCGAACGATCTCAACGGAAGCAGGTTCTCGGTGTTCCCAGGCGGCGACGGCTGATCGATCACACGCTTCGTGGATTAGTGGGCACACAACAGCGACACCCAGTGCTGCCGCGGGGGCATGGTAATTAGCTCAATTGCCGGCCGCGAGCGTGGATACTGACGAAGTGATGAAACTCGGCCCGATCGGTGTGGCGGCTGCAGTCTCACGGGTATCAGGCTGCCTTGACAGTTTGCGAAAAATTGTGTCACAGTGCCGCCTGGAAGTGCGAAACAACGCCGTAAATGCTATCGCTTCGCGCTTGGGGTCACGCCAGCTTGAACTCTTTCTTTTTCGCAATCGGCATGTGGACGCGTTGCTTTATCTTCGCCTGGCGATAGAAACTCTGGGGAAAGAGGGGCTTATGACGAAAGTTGCTATTTTCGTATGCCTTCCGTGGTCGATGCGTATGCTGTGCCGGATCCGGTTTGGTATCGCATGCAGATGCACTTGGTGTGAGGCCGCCGCACGCCGGATAGTAAGCGCGGCAACTTGTGTCCTGATCTGACTCATTGTCCGCATGTAATCGGCAGTGTCATGTGTCAACGGAGCGATAAGAGAAGGATTCGATTATTTGGACGCGACTTTAGAGGTCACGGCAAATTTTCGTACACAACTGTGGGAGAAGCCCCTGAAACTTATTGTGGAGATAAGGCTGAGGCGACGTCGTTGGCAACTGTTGAGTGTTTTCTTATTTTCGGCGGGGAGTTTTGTCGATTTTGTTAAGACGGTTTGGATATATGTAAGTTAACGGGGTTCACACGATGCGTGGGGAATCGGTGGCATTATAATGCAGGCGTCGGAGACCTTGGATGTTTTCGACGATAACACGTGGCTTCTGAAGACATCGTTTTATGTTGCCTTCGACAACTGCAGGTGAATCACCTGAGAGTGACTCTAGGTTGGGTTCATGTGACTTAATGCATTGACAGAGGACAGCACAAGCCCATTGGTTACGACATCGATCGTTATTCGCAACTCAGTTGCTGCTTTTACCACAACGATGAAGATCGTGCCGTTCTCTTCGGGAGGAGAGGCTGCAGGCGGAGCAAGATTGTGTGCTCGTCTTCCTCATCTCTGCAACTCCGGCGGAAGTCGCTTAAGAGCAGTCCCAATGCAAAGAAGTTTGTTTCAACGAATCACTGTCCAGTGGTTGTGCCGATTAGGGCCAGGAGGGTAGGTATGCTCAGAGTAGACGCTCTAGGAGTAGGAGTTCTGATGCACACGATGATCACAAGCAATCTACGATTGGTGGAATTTGTCATTTCAAGCATTAGGGTAAAGGAGAAGTTTATAGCAGTCGGAATGGCAAACAAACTGCCAAAGACGGGGAGCGAGCTCATAAGTTCGCCTCGCATGCATCCACATTGAATTCTGAAAGGCTGCTTGAGAGAAGTTGGTCATGCAATACTTCAGGGTTCTTGCATATTGGACCTTTCGCATTTTCGACACCCGAAGACATTGAAATTTCAGAGCACCATATACTATATGTCTCCCTACAAGAGAACAAGGGAGCTCTTGCGACTACTGCCGACTAAACTGTCCCCGTTTATTTCTCTAAAATATTGCATTACTTTTAATCAAAGAGAACGTCATGCACACACTTACGATGAATTATGAAGTAGACTGAAGTTCAGGAAAGTCATTGAGCCAAACTGCATACACTTGATCGGCTGATATATATAATATAATAATATATATAATGTGGGTGGCGCTACAGCCCGTAGGGGGCCAGGGCCTAGCTTCCCAGCAACCACTCGTGTTGTGCGTGCTATTGTCCCCTCACGAGTGGAAGGGACCTAAAGTTTTATGCCGAATCCGAACGGCCAAGTTTGAGAAGCTTTTTCTAGACAGGAAATACTCTTGGAGCATTGTCAGTGGCTCGTAAGAGGTGGGGTCGACGCACATACCCACAACGCCACGGACCACACTGATATAACATGCGTCTAATTGAACTTGTACTCGATCAGAGGCATGCCCTATCCGTTTTGTTTCCTCGCAGTAGTAGAGAGATGTAGATGACGCACTGAATGTCGTCATTTTCATTCGATTTCGTCTCGTTCATGGCACTTTTTCTTTATATGCTGTGTAGTAGTTGTGATGCAGATAATTATTTATATTTTTTTTTAAATTTTATCCATAACCAAACGATAACGAAACGAATTCAAAAAAAATGTCGTATGTATAATCGAGGGTTCGAGCAGCTTGGAGGACACTACATTGGTTCCTCTCCCATCTTCAATCAGCATGCGAAGATTCGGACTGGACCAGCCAGTGTCTGGTAGTCAGACATCAAGAAGGATTAGAAGGGGATCTTGGCTCTGGACAGTTTAGTAGCTGTCCTTTTGTTCGTCTCTGATTCCTCCCTGGATTTTTCAACGACCCAAAGGGATCAAATGAATTTACGTCGCCACATCTTCAGTTCTTCTTTTTCTTTCTTTGTATGGCGCTACAGTCCAGGGTGGACCTGGTGGACCTGGTCGTCAATTAATAAACCTCTCGCATTAGCGCGATGTCTGGTTGACTGCTTCCAGTTTCGCACATCAAGTTGGTTGAAGTCCTTCTCCACATGATCTTCTCCCAATAAAGCTAATACCACGAAGTCTCTTGTCTTTGGACCGTTTTGCAACGATGGGGCAGACACCTTCAGTAGGCATCTCGAGTACCAAGTCAAGTAGCTTATGGACCTGTCTATCCACTTTGGCGAGGCCCATAAAACGCATCTGCCTCTCTTTAGGTCGTAGCACCCAGTTGATTCAATTTCACACAGATATCTATCAATACCTTTCCCGTCTCGGAGTCGCAGGAGCCCACACCTCAATAATGCGCAATGGACAAGATTAGCTGTCTCTGTCTGGGAGATTAAAGCCGTAATTTTCGGTAAACCAGTAACGTAGCTCAGGATTCTAGTCGCTTCTTATGACAGACACGCGTTACCTCGGGTACGTTTTGCGATCCCTACGCGAAGGCGAAGTTGATCGGCCAACGGTGACGTCCAGTCGAATATATCAAGTATGCACTTTCCAAGCTTATCCAGGCAGGAAGCATAATAATATAATAACATGGGTGGCGCTACAATCCATAGAGGGCCAGGGCCTAGCTTCTTAGCAGCCACTCGCGTTGTGCATGCTATTCTCACACGAGTGGAAGGGACCTACAGTTTTATGCCAACTCCGATCGGCCAAGTTTGTGGAGCTTTTTCCAGACAGGAAATACACGTTGAACATTGTCAGTGACTCGAAAGAGGTGGAAAATTATTTTTGTCGCGCAACATTAGTGGTTGCTGAGAAGCTAGGCCCTGGCCCTCTACGGGCTGTAGCGCCACCCGTATTATATCATTATAATCATCGAAAGGATGCCCGAATCTGATACTGGATCACGCTCAGATTTTGAACTAGTACGAACAAAGTTGTTGAAGTCTCCAACAACGCGATTTCCTATGGAGCTGAGTTTTTCAGGAACCTTTTGACAGCGTTGTAGGTGTAAGTGAACATAGACAGCAAAGAGATTGCGAACATTACTCACATCGACTCTAAAACTTGCCACAGATTACAAATTGGAGATACCAAAAACCAATCTCCGACTGTGTTGGGTAAAGCTGAGACCGGAAGAGTAAATTTCAGAATTTCAGAACTGATGTAGGTGTTATGCCCATACATCGACCCGAGTTGGTACACTAACAAATTCACACTTCTACATCCGTTCCGTTGCAGAAGCTAGGTACTCTCAGTCGCCTCAACAGTTGCAGACCGAGAATGCGCAGCAGTGGCTTGTGATGGAAAGTTGCGAGAAGAGAAGCAGACCGGACGCACTTCCTTTAACGGGGTTGTCCTCTGCTGCATTCCACTGAGAGTCAATTAAATTCCAGAGCCTATCCTAGTCATCCTTGTGCATTAGGCTCCTTCTAAAGCTCAAGTCTGTTTCCAAAGTTAAGAATTGTGTGCGAAAGTAACTTCCTTCGCACGTGAAATTCCATTGGCTTCGAAGATGTAGACAGACATAATTCTGACGACTCTCGCAAATGAGAGGACTGTCATAAGACATGGACATGGGACATAAGAACTCTGGAACATAAAAAAAGCGAACAACACTCCGATGTTGGGCGGTCAGGCAGACGACTTAAAAGTGCGACATCTACTTCGGCGATTTCCAAAGAGGACCTATCGCTTGAGAGCTTCTTGTTGAAGGGTTAAACAGCAGCACACAGTGCTCTGTTGCAAAAGCGTCCCTGAGCGCACTTTAATCCGCAAACTTTACATCGGCAACGTGCATGTTCTCGAATGCAATGCGAGGGAAGCTCAACACGACTCTGTCTCGGCAAATGTGCAAAACGCATGTAACTCAAAACAAGAGGCAAGACTATTGCCATACGTCACATGTTCCGTTCATTGCGTGTCAAGGCGCCGCCACTGTGGCCTTGACTGTTGTGCATGTGCCAGCATGTTCGCATGTCTTACTTCACAGCGTACTCGATTGAGTGTTCAGACAGCTTGCCCGGAGATGGTCGACACTGTGTTTAATTGAAACTTGCAACCTCTGGAGCCCCTCTTCTAGTGACGAAGTCAATGTCAGTGCATGGCTGGTTTTCGAAATGGCATTCGAATCACAAAGAAACGAGTCCCTCTTCAAAGAAGATCCCAGATGCCACGGAAGAAGGAGCGAAAATGACGCCGAGAACGGGACACCTAGTCTTGGGTCTTAACGTCGAACCCTTGACCGGCCACTTCACAGAATTAGCTCTAAAAACTCACTTTTTGCACCCTAGCCCCTTAATCTCACAAACAAGTCCCACTCCACGTCTTCCTCTCTTCCCACCTTCATCGTCGATTGTCCTCTCCATTCCCCCGCCGTTCGCATTCGGCGACCTTTCCCGAACGTGTTTGCATTCAAAAGAGTCACTGTTTGCCCACCAATCGGCTGTGCAAACGCGCCTATCTGCGCCCCTCTGTCCACAGACACAACCTTTTTCATTTGCTTGCCCCGCATTCGGGTGGCACACTGTTTGCTCTCGCTGTGACTGATCGCGTCTCTTGTTCCGTTTCAGATCTGAACGAAGTGAAATGCTACGGCGTCTACGGCTGCTTCCCGCTGAACGGGCCCTGGACCACCAACACCCGACAGATCAACGTCCATCCGCAGAAGCCGTCCGAGATCCAGCCGCACTTCACGCTCTACACCAGCCGCAGCTTTGAGTACCCGATCTTCATAGACCTCAACGACCCGGAGGCGGTGCGCAACATGGGCATCAATCCTCACGGGAAGCTGTTCATGCTGTCGCACGGGTACCTGGAGCGCGGCGACATGCCATGGGTGAGTTGAAGGCGCCCCCTCCACCTTGGTGCAGGCACTTGATGCTGACTCTTGGATTCATTTCAGCTGCTCGAGCTGGGGAAGACGCTTCTGGCGAGCGAACCGGAGGGCATGGCTTCGGTGATCCTGATCGACTGGGGCGGTGGCTCCATTCCGCCGTACGTCCAGGCAGTGGCCAACATCCGGCTCGTGGGCAGCATGGCGGCGCATGTCATCCACATGATCTACGTAAGTTCCTCCAGAGGGAACCACCTTCGTTTCCGTTATTCACTCTGTTATCGTTCTTTAGGAAGAGCTGGGGATGACGAACCTGGACCGGGTACACTTCATCGGACACTCGCTGGGGGCCCACTTGGGCGGGTACGCGGGCTACCACCTGCAGAGGGACTTCGGCTTGAAACTGGCCCGAATCACTGGCATGGATCCAGCCGCCCCCCTCTTCTCCGAGACCGACCCGATCGTCCGGCTGGACACGAGTGACGCCAAGTACGTGGACATCATCCACACCGACGCCAACCCGCTGATGAAGGGGGGCCTGGGCATCTACAAGAGCATCGGCCACGTGGACTTCTTCCCGAACGGGGGCTTCGACAACCCCGGCTGCGGACAGGGCTTCCACCAGTACATCAACAACAAGGAGAAGTCCTTCTTCATCAACATGCAGGAGTTCCTCGGCTGCAACCACATCCGCAGCTACCAGTACTTCACCGAGAGCATCCGGACGAAGTGCCCCTTCGTGGGCATCACGTGCGACTCCTTCGAGGTGAGTTGACTGACGAGCCGTCTCGGGGTGGCGTGACTTACTTGCTTCCTCTTTCAGAGCCTCAAGGCTGGAAACTGCGCGAAGTGCGGCGAGAACGGAATGCACTGCCTGCGCATGGGCATGCACAGCTACGAGGACTACAGGCGGCTGGGCAAGGAGAAGCGCATCCAGCACAACGCCACGCTGACCACGTACCTGATGACAGGCGACAAGAAGCCCTTCTGCCGTAAGTTCCAACGTCGACTCAGTAACCATTAGATTCTCACGCATCTCCTCCCTTCCCCAGGCGTCCACTACAAGGTGACGGTGAAGATTTCCAACTCCCAGGAGAGCACGCTGCACGGCGGCGAAATCGGCACGCTCTCCATGCGGCTGCACTCTCACCGCAAGCGCTTCACGGACAAAATCAAGTTCTCCGAGAAGCCACGCTTCTTCGAACCGGGCGCCGAGTACACCTCCATGGTGCCCGGGCGAGACTTCCACAGCCCCACGTACGCGGCCGTCTTCTGGGAGTACCAGACGAATCTGCTGAACCCCCTGACGTGGCGCATCCTCTCCTCGCCGCGCATCTACGTGGACTACATCCTCATCGAGTCCATGGAGCGCGACATTTCCCTGAAGCTGTGTCCCCTGCGGAGTTCGCCAATCCTCTCGGGCAGCGAAAACATCCTCGATCCCAAGTACTGCGTGGAATAAGAAATTTCCCCGCCCAGCAGAGACACGCACCGCGACACCAATCACTCCAAAACTGTGAACAGACTATTCGGTGCACGAACCTCACACGCATCGAAGACTTTCACTCACTCTGAACTTACACTCCCCGCTCACACACAGATGTCGCACGCAGCGGTAGAGAGGAATTCTTCGACTGGACCTGCAGTGGATAGCAATGCAAATTCACTAAACCGAAATCAACTATTTAAGCGTATTCATCTCATCGTATTTATAATATTTATGATTTACCCCCGGGCGGAGAGCACCCTCTCCCCAGTCATTCATCCGTAGGTAGGCGTATGTACATAGTTAGGCTGAATGTGAATTTCTATTTATGGAGTAGTTATTTGTATGTTCTAAGATTACAAACCTAAGTCCAAATAAATGCGAATAAATTGAACATTTATGTGAGACGCGTGCTTTTCATTCTCACTCGAAATTGTGGCGAAGTGGTGGTGACAGCAAGGAAGGGGACGGTAAAGGGAGCTGGGTGAAGTGCAGGGAATGGCTGGGAAGGTCGAACAGCTCTGCTGCTCTTGACATCTGCGTTAGTTGGGAACAACTTCTACGGATACTGCTGCTGCTGTAGTACGAGGTCAGCGCACATTTGGACGCAGGTTTGTCAGCAGCAGCAGACTGAGGCAAGAAGTCATGACGCTAAATTCGACAACATAAGCCTCATATAGGCTCAGGCTTTGACAGAGGAGAAAGATGACGCGACCAAAGACTGATTCTATGAGCTCCTTGCCCAAACCCACGAGCATTGTCCTAGCTCTATGCAAGGAGTGCATCTTTGATAGCGCAGCCGGATAACACAGCCTACACGTGACACCACCTCCGATAACGGATTAAGGCTAATCGACTTTGCCACAAGGAGCACCCTCAATGTAGCAAGCACACGGTTCCCACACCTTAACACCGATAAAAGAACATCGCAGTTTCCATCATCATCAACCAAATTAATCATACTCCGCAGCATTTTGGACGCGCGGACGTTCCTTGGTACTGTCACCGATTCGGATCACTATCTATGTGTAGCCAAACTCCGAATGAGGATGTTCCGGATCCCGCGAAATCATCCAAATGCTGCCAAGAAATTTAACGTCGCACGGCCACAATCGCGGGAGTGCGCAAACACCGAACGGAAGCCTGCAAGGACAAGGATGGGAACCTAGTAGTAGAATTACAGTCGGTGCTGGGAGACTCGGTCGGCAAAGTTCCTAGCGCCATACTCATCTCCATATCCTCATCCCTACCTTGGCTACAGCAAGGAAGGTCTGTTCAGGGACTTCACATTCCACGTGCAGAACCGAAAACCATTGTCCTCTAATCGTTTGCTGGGGTCGTCAACAGTGAGGCATGTCGGGGGTTCGGAGGGCAGTTAACGAAGAGTCTTCGAATCCGAACCAGCGTAACAGAGGACGCCCGCATTTGAGGTGGAGAAGGACCCTCAACCAACTGGGTGTGCGAAACTGGAGACAGTTAGCCACAAATCGCGCTAGTTGGAGAGGCATGTTGGTCGAGGCCCAGGTCCACCCCGGACTGTAGCGCAACACAAAGAAGAAGAGGCAGTTAACCTCACGCGCAATCCACAACTGGTAGACCAAGCCAATTATTTGGGCAGCAGGGGATCGCTGCATACATTAGTTCACTACACAGCGGTTATTGTGATGGCTATCCAGGGCGCCACGTAGAGCATGTGGCTCAACTTGACTTTACAGGGACCGCGCAGGTTGGGTCAGTCAGTTGGCAGTCGGCAACTTTGTGCTGTGTACCTAATCCCATGGACGCAGGCTGTGTCTGGCAGTATTTATTCAGACGATCTGTTCAACACATTGGCTAGTTTTGGCATTCCTGCAAAACTTATCCGTAGATACAACATTCTCAACAATAGCTTGCTTGCTTTGATGGCTGGCCGATTATGTGAATACCCGATTTGGCGTAGATAATGGTCAAATTTCTCCGCCACCTGAATTTTGACTCCTTGCTTGGCGACTATTGGCTGCATCAAGCTGGCATAAGTCAGTGATTCATCCGAAAATAGACACAAATTGACTGTGTTGGTTTTGGGCGCTTGATCCGCCGTAAAGATATCGAAGAGCATCAGTCTCAGCACCGAACCCTGGGCAACTTACGACTTGGTACTCCGCTCAGTCGATTGGCTGCCTTCCACCTGTATGCAAAATCTTTCCAAATTCAGGAAGCTGATGACGTCAGAAGGCAATCCCATTCATTCAGCTTGTAGATGGGCCCTTTATCAAGACCACGTCGAAGGCGTTTTTTTCCGTCCAGGAAGCAGGCAACGGTGACTCTGTTTTTCGTGGGGGCAGCTATAACATCGTGGTGGATCTGCATTATGCGATGTAGTGTGGAATTTTTTTTTTCCAGATTCCATATGTCCAGGTCGTTACATTGCTTAATAGCGATATATGCCGGAAACACTGGTTGTGTTCCCCTTTTTCCACTTGCTAGGAAAGTAGCAATTGTTTACACACTTTTTCATAACGGTGGTGAGAAATACCATCACCGCTTGTCGCATTTCATGTCAGAAAGCAGCCAACAAAGAGAAGCTTTGACATTGGACGCCTGAGCACACCGGAGGTTGCCAGAGCCTAGGAAGAGCAACTAAGTGAGAGACTCTCCGGTATGCCTACGACGAACATCAATGCCGACGTTATGTGGTTGCATTGCCGCTCGGCCACAAAAGATGTAGCAGAATGCACCCCATGCTACCTACAACCTCCGGCACGAAACCCGTAATATGATAGTGAGTGTGAGCAGAAGAAACGTGACCAATAAGCGCTGCAACGGAAAACAAGAGCAATGCATGAGGAGTACTGGGCTAAAAGGAGGGAGGAGAAAAAATGTATTCGCCCGAAGAAAAGGATATCGAGGAGTCTAGGGACAAACAAAAAATACAGGCCTTTCACAAAAAAGCAAAAAGCCTGGCCATTAAAAGGCTGAACAACAACAAAGCCACATGCTCAGCTCTTCAAAGCTGATGTAGGGACCATGCACCAGATCGTTTGCCGAATTTTGGAGGACGAAAGCATGCCCGATGACTAGAATATCAGCTTCATGAGCCCCATCCACCAAAAAATCGATCCTAGGTCTTGCAACAAGGGCGCCACGCAGGCATATGCTCAACGTCGCCTACTAGGTCCTATGCAGCGTACTGTGTGATCGGCACGTACCAGTACGACTTCCGCCCCGGCAAGTCGAATATAGACCAAATCTTCACACTAAGGAAGATCCTGGTGATACTGGCCAGAGAGTTTCAAATCGATACTCAGCATCATTTAACAAATACGCGATGCACCGAGGTCCTCTGAGTCGTTTGAAAACTGAGCCGGATTCCGGCAATGAGATGCGCTGTTGTGCGATTTCTCCAAAAGTCAACACGGAAAACACTTTATTCTATAAATCGGTTCAACTGTTGGCATATGCCGAAGAAGAGGCTGGTCTTAAGGTCAATGAGGACAAAACGAAGTATATGCTGTTGACGGGGAAATGTTCCGTCACAAACCACATAGGACAAAATACTACAATCGACAGTTATAGTGTTGACGCAGTAAAGTCCATCTCAAGGCAAACGTTAACTCCACAAACAACATCACAGGGCAGATCCGACGTAAACCACCCTTAGTAACCGATGTCACTTCGGACTGTCCATACAACTGGGATCAAAACTACTGACTAGAAGGATCAAGTCATGCTCCACAAAACGTTTATTCTGCCAGTCCCGCTTTAAAGAGCTGAAAGCTGGACGATCAGCAATACTGCAGAGCTGATACTTGGTGCGTTCGAAAGAAAAATTTTGCGTCAGAGACACAACCGCGAACTCTACGAAGTGTACAAGAATGTTGAAGTAGTGCTGAAGGCAAGGATCCGTCGACTACACTGGCACGGCCACGTGGAGCACATGGACAACAACGTTTCAGCAAAGAGGGTCTTCGAATCCGAGCCTCCTGGACCAGAGGTCAAGAGCTTGATCTTGATGACTGCAAGCAGCGTGCCCAGGACCTTCAGTGACGGAAGGCAGTAACTGCTCAGGTTCGAACCCTTCGTGTGTCGCCGGCCTGACATGTAAGAGAGTAAGCAAGCTTGTGACATTTGCTTCAGGATGAAATTCGAGATTTTGTCGGTTGTCCAGTTGCCTTCCTCGCCGCGCTACGTTAAATGATTGTCTAGATTTCTTCGGCCGTTGTGAGTTCATCGTTTCCTACCGGGTCGTGAGCTGGATTGGTTTCGTTGACACTTGGTGCAGATGAGTTCGCAAGTGTATCGATATAGGTGTTGACTTCTGTGACAAATTCTGGATCATCAGGCGGTGATGGCTTGAGGTTGCCGTAGAAGTGGGATAAATTCGCTTCCGCTTTCTCCATCGGTGTGTTTGCATCTCCCTCGCTTGTTGCCAGTTTTTGTGACAACTTACCAAAGGTCGTTTTCTTGGACATGTCACCCTAACATTTTTGTAGCAGTTTTTGTTCGATCTTGCAAATTCAGACTTCCATTTCCATATAGCATATTTTTTCATTCGTCATTTCTAAATCTACTATTTCTGTGGTCGTTGCATGCACGAGAGACCCCCAAATCATTCGATTCTCCGCGATTTATGCGCAGGCGCAACCGGGTGAGTTTTTTGACTCACATCACCGGTCGCCTGCCTGATATAGTGGCACTTTAACTCGAAGGTTAAAGGAATTTTGAATTGTGAACAAAAAATCGGTGTAGCCATATCTACTAGTGACCTTGTAACACACTAAAAGTTTCTTTTGACTAGTACTTTGGATTTAACATTCTCCTACGCTGAGCCACTGGCTGTTAATGAATCACTGGACGTTGATGTATCTATTGATGACAAAGAATGTGATCTTCAGTGCTAAAAATGGGAAGGCCCCAGGTGAAGACGGATCCCATACGAATTTCTTAAGAATGCAACAACTTCATTCTGGAACTGTCTTCAAATCTCTACAACAAAGTCTTTACTGAAGCGGAAAAGCGGAAAGTCTGTGACTTTTCCAATTCATAAAAAAAGGACCCCTCGACATAGCAAGAAACTACAGTGGAATTTCCTTCATGAATACGATTGCAAAAATATTCTGCTGCATTTTGGTAAAAAGGTTAGAAATACGGTCACTAACCTATCGAGTCCGAGCTGGAGTTCCGTCTTGGAAGATGTGAGGATTAGTAATTCATCCTCTGACTTACCCTCAAGTCACCCAAAGAGTGCGAATATATAACGAAAAGAAGAGGTGACAAGACGCACCCTTGCCGAAGTCCAACACCCACAGTGAAAAGTGTTGATTTAGCAGCACAGCTGCTTCAGTTTGTGTATAGCGACTGAATGGCCCTCAAATGAAGAACATCAGTCTGATACCCATGCGGAATACTCCAATGTTTACCGTGAGTTCAAACTTTCCAAATCTACAAAAAAAAAACTGTAGATTGGTTGAGAATACTCCCAAGCCTTCTCGAGTACCATTCTTAAATGGGAATGCTGGTCGGTTGTACCTCTTTCGGGACTAAGTCCGCATTATTCATTCCCATACTGGACTTGGCAAGCTCTCTAGAGCGCGCCTCCAAATATCTTTCCCGGGAAAATTTCAAAGAGTTAAGACATAAAATTGGACCCAAGATAGCAATAAAACTCCTTCTGCGCAATCTTCTACACCAGCCAACTTCTGTCGATCCAAGCGCCGTAATGACTTCCTCCAGTTCTGAACTATTCTTCGCCCTGCTCACGACTATGGGCCTGCTACCCTCAGCACCGCGCTCGGGATTGACCAGCTCCTGAATGTGCTCGCTTCATGTGAATAAAATATCCCCCATTGGAAAGCAACACAGCATCTTTGGATTTAGCTCATTCGATGAGTTTGATGGATGGATGAGATTCCACCCCTGAATCGTAAATTTCCCAGAACAAATTTATGGCAGTTCTTTTATTTCTCAGCTTCTCGTCAAACTCCTACCAGGACTGAACTTTAGCCCCTCGATCGGCCAATTGGCAAGTTCTTCGCGCGCCAGTGTACCGGTCTATTCCACTTAATATGCCATCTCGATCTATTCACAGAAGCAGATCTCCCTAAAATTCCGAATAACCCAGGAACGATCGGAGCGGTTTTTAAAGCATTTTTCAGGTTACCCCACCTCATTTCCACGGAAACACTCCAAAAGCATCGAACCTTGAAAGCCGATCGTTAAAAGTGCGTAAAATTTGAGCGAGCTCCTGTGCGTTCATTACCGGGCTCACATTCAGAAGTCTCCTCACGTCTGGCAGCAGTCCACGAACAAGTGTAATGCCTCGTTGAAGTCAGCAATTTTGGTGTTGCCCGTTCGTCTGTCAATCAATTTCCAATCAAATTGCCCACTTATCGGATCGTCTCCGGTCCGCGGGGACTCAATCAAACGCTGGCCCCCGAGTACACAATGTAACGACCGTCCCTAATTGTCTTAAGGTTTTTGTTTTTTTTTTTTTTTTGGTTTGCTCCATTCAATTAATCGACAGTTTTCCCATCGCCTGCGCGCACTGCCGTCGCCGCGTTCACGCACCGCACACGCCCCATAAATACCGTCATCATAAATGTCATCACTTCGGATTGTTTCGCCTTTTTCTCTGTGGCCCCCATCCGCACGCTGATTGCATTTTAATTGTTACGTTCGGAAATTGTGGTGTACATCGAAATTTAAATCAACAGGCACTCGCCTCCTCCTCCTCCGGTTGCGCTCGTCTGTGGGTGCTGGAGCAGCAGGACCATGCGAGGAATTCAATTTGGTGCCCGGCCCAGGAATAGCTTCCAGGCGCGAATTGTGTGTAAAACACAACAATCAGCGGACAGCCTGCGATGATGAACGATGCGACGCTGTTGTGGGTCCAGTGCACAGGCAGAGGCACAGGCACAGGCTGCGCGCACGCGCATCGCACCGATGTAGGTTAACACTACACGGACCTGTTCCAGGGCCGTCCTGTCCGCCCATTGTTGGCGAAAATTCACTTTATCTCCATAATTATGGAAAGCGCTTATTTGTTTTAATATTTTGTACGCGTGCAGGCCGGTCTTGAGCTTAGTTAGCTTCGGTCGATGTTGAGGCCGGAGACCACCCCTTTAATGAGCGCCTAATTACAGTCCTTAAGCGGCACCCGGTTCGGCGGAGCTGCGAGAGTGCGCGGAGTGGCGCGGATGCACCACGCATCTCCAGTGCTTGGTTGCGCATGAACGATGCAACGCTTGTGGCAGTTCAATCAGCGATCGAAGCAGACGATTCGTGGTGCCTGGCCGGGCAGGGCCGGCCGACGCGACGATGCCGCGGAGTGAGGTCTGCGAGGCGTCTGCGACTGAAAATGATACGTTCGCTTTGATTTATCGAAGTCCTAAGTGGAAGTGAGGAGGTTATTGGTTAAATGGCGCTGATTTAAGGTTTGTCTTTGCTGGCAAGGTTCGGCACCGTCGACGAAAATGGGAATCGAGGTCAATAAAACAATTTGTTTTGCTGGGAACGAGTCCAAAGAGAACGGCTTGTGAAGAGTTGGTCTTGGCTTGTGGGCAGAGTGTTGCGATCCACATTATCCCAAATTACAGGAGTGAGATATGTATCTACTGACCATGTTAAAAAAAGACGATGCTTTGGACTTAAAACTGAGGCTTACATAAGAAGCTGAAAGAGGCGAAGTAGACGTTTTCAGTTTCTTGTCCCACGTGATGCGTGACTTGTACCTAACTCAAATAAAATGCACAGTTGTCATCGCCCTTTCGAAGTGGAAATGAGTCCTCTTGCAGTCCTCCTTAAAACAGGAATCGATACAGAACTCTGAGCGTGGAGCGGACTGATGCTGCGATCATGCTAGCATGCTTAGCATGCTAAGGACCATAGCGTCAGACACTCTGCTCGCTGAGGAAAAATACATCAACTCTCATCGGATTTAGGAAGAAGGAACTGCGCAAGCTAATAGGAATCTTTACCGGGCACTACCGTAGGTTCGTGTGCATCTCGACTGAACTTACCACGCAACGACTTTTGCAAGAACTGCAGGGATGAGGAAGAAGCACAGACTATCCAACATCTGTTCGGCGAATGCCCAGCTTTAGCAATGAAAAGAAGGCAGTGCCTAGGGAAGAGACTTGACTGGAGTAGAAATGAAGAAACGCCTAGAATTCTTACAACGTTTGAGGAGGTTTCGAGAGATCACCAGATCTATGCGCCCTCAGATGGGCTTTCTAAGATTCTTAGGAGGATCTGCTTGGTTTTATTTGAAACAAGTGTTCAATGGACCAAGCCTCTGGTCTAAGTGAGCCACGAAAGGTAAGGACATCCATTAGCTTACCTTCCACCACCCGAACAACGACTACAAATTATCATCTACGTCCGCAGTGGGGAAACTCATTTTGGCTGGCAAACCAATTTTGGAGCGATGAGTAAACTCAGGCAATAAAATATCTGCTAATGCAGCCGGAGGAATGCAGTGCGGTTTATGGCCGGGAGGAGTTATTAGTCTGCATTTTTTTCAAAGATGACCATTCAATAATTTGAAACTTATTTTTGCGTACAACTCTTGTGCTGAACACGGTCGACATGTGGATTCAGCAAGGCGTGGCTACATGCCCAATAGCCAATTAGCTACTTCACTTTTTTGAAACTTAAACGGAACTGGTCGTGGCTTGACCAGCGTATGCGTTGGCTCTTTCGCAAATGAACCTCCCAGTACGACAAAAACAGTTTTCGGCGCTCAACACCTTTCAAATCATTGACAGTACATACAGACTATCTTAGATATAGCTTCACAACATTGGCTGTATCGATTGGGCATAAAACTTTAGCTTCCTTCCACTTGCGAGAGAGAAACATAGAAGTTTTACGAGCAATGGGCTGAAGGGACATCTAATTTTTTTTTACGGAGGTTTTAGATAAGCGCTGGAGCATTCAGTCTCATAGGAAACTGGTCTACTGTTCGACCAGCAGCATCCTAATACTTACAATACTTATCAGGCTGGCGACCCTTGCGGGGTCCGATCATGAGCAATCGCTAACTTTCATCGGTGCTGGTCCTGGTCCGCGTTGAGTTGGTCTCTATATCGAAGGTTCACTCTTTCTCTCCCTCTTGAACCAGGAATCTCGGACTCGAAGACCCGCTTTGCTGGAACGTTGATGTCTATGCGCTCCATGTGTATTGAAGAAGAAGAATTGGCAGGATGAGAGCTTTGTGGAGCATGATTTTGGTCCTTCGAGTCAGGAGTTGTTTTGACAAACCGAAGTAGTATCGGTTGCCTAGGGCGATTCTGCTTCGGATCTGCACAAGTGTGCCCCGAAGTAGACAAACTCCTTCTCTTCTTCAAATTTGTAGACGTCCATTGTGATGCTTTGGCATAGACTATGTGCGGCGGATAGTTTCTTGCACGACAGCATAATTTCGTCTTGCCCTCGTTGACCATAAGACCAGCTCGTTTCGCCTATTTTTAAATTGCTGCATTGACTTAATCTGCATAGCAAAGGCTGGACAGAATTGTCGATGATAGTGCCTTCTATGTTTACAGCTGCCTGCCGCACAATCTTCTCCACTAGCATGAAGAAATCACACGACAGCGAATCTCCTTCCGAAATCCCATGCAAGTTTCAAACGGTTCAGAGGTTTTTGAACCGAACTTCACGATGCATCGTGTGAGTGTTACCGTGGTGCAACATAACCGAATCAATTTACCGGATCCAGAATTCGGCCATCGCTTCCAAAAGCAGCAACCTACACTTATCTTCTGTCAATTCCTTGTCTTCCATTGGAACACATGGAGGCGCTTTTGTTATGAGCCTACATCATCAGTTTGCACCTTTTAAACGCCAAATAGCTACCACAAGATCCGAACATAGGCGGGCTAACGCCATAGGAAATTATCTGCAGTGTCGTCGTCCTAGGGAGTGCAACCGAGACAGAGCGCTCTTTGAAGTTTACTGGAAGCAGCAGCAGCTTAATCCACCAAACTACCGATGCATAGGTACTCCCAGTTTCTTGGGTGTAAGCCAAGCTGTTGTTCAAAGTAAAGGAATATGGTACGCAATGCAATTGTTCTTCCAGGAAAATTTTCTTCCATGAGTTCTGGTACCCTCCACATTACATCTGATGCGATGGCAGAAAAACAAGTCCTCTGTTTTGACATCCATAAATAGATGACTACTGCAATAGATGTGCACTGCAAGAGGCACATTTCCTGACTATTGTGGTCAATGTGCTGTGAGTCGAGTAAATTAAATGAGTGAATATTTCTATCTTTCAAAATGCAACGAAATACTTCCCCGTCTGCTGGTTCTTCGAGTCTAAAGCCAGGCTAAGGCACCTCAAGAGTACCTTGTTTCTTTGTCACATCCAACAAAACGCACACCATTAACAAAAGTGTAGTGTCAAGTTACCGACCCTATTCACGAACTTCTCTCCCGTCTCACTGACACTGCATTGTGACATCTGTCCACTCGATAGCCCGCCAACCGAAGCGCGAATGAAGAATTACACTCGACCACAGAAATGATGGACAACACCGCGACGCCAGATCGCGCCCCTGGGTGCGTCCTCATTTCCGCGAGCTCATCAACATTTTCATAACAACATGCATCATGGCCGAGTGTCGTGGCGCGTCACGCAGGCGCTTTATAATCATTTTTTCGGGCCCCATGGTGTTAAGGATTCCAGAAAGGCAGAAATCAGCAGCAACCGCACTCGGGCGCGTCTCACAGAAGGCACGGTCTCGCTCCCTCGTCGCCCTTGGCTCCCTGGTCGACGGCAGCGCCCCGCCGGATGGTTATCGATTTAATTAAGCCGCGGACAATGGACACAAATGCCACATACTTAGCTCCTAATGGATGCTAATGAGATTATGCGGTCTCAGACAGGTAGTGGTCCCAGACGAGCAGAAAAAGGATATCAGTCGTCGTTTCGGTGATAAATTACCATGCGGGCCGATCCATGTAGCACCTGTTTTCCGGATCAAGATACGCCCTGCATTCCGGGAAGATCGATTGGCCTTGCTTAATGGTTGTCATGGCATCCACTCAATGGTTGATTGATGACCTCCACCCCGAGATGACGTCGATGGACCGTCTTCATTTCTGACACTCGCACTGGCCGTAGATAAGTAAACAACTTTCTTGCGCCACTGGTGGTGAAGCCATTACTACATACGGCCACGACAGAGGAGGGCACCCGCAGAGCGCCAGCGATCGAATTATGCAAATGTAATCGACGACGAGCATCCCGACGATCGACTGCAACGCAAGGACTCGGAATTGATGATGTTTAGTCATAAAACCAATTCCGCGGCAGTTGGAAGCCCATCTTCAGAGATAGGCCAGTGGAAAGTGCTCATTAGGAGTGAGTCATGAAAAGATGTCCTGGCGCTCCCAGCGGAGTGGGACACGGTCTGTAATGTGACTCGCGCTGATATTGACAAACTCGTCGCCTGGTAGTGCATCTGAAGAATGGAACCTTAAAGACATGCCACAAGACTTCATTCAGACGGTTGAGTTCAGCTATGCAACGTCAGGAATGCAAATTTATCCGCAAACTTGTTCCAGATGGCCTCAAAATTACGCTTAAGACATCGCAAATGATTAAGAACAGGTTACGAATTGAGGGAAAAGAAAAACAGAACTGACTTCTGAAGATTTTATGGAATTTGATTGAACTCAGTCGGCTAAGGTTGGCACAGTAAGACGGGCAGTGATGCAGGAAGCGAGTTAAGTATGCCGAAGAAACGGTAGTTAAGTTGAAAGGATAACATCGTGGCAAGAGTTAGTTACTCAGGCGTGGTATCATTCTCCTCGGAATTCTCTCTCGTTTTTGAAAAGAACACATTCTCTAGGAATCGCGACTTTTATATATATAATACAAACGATATGCCTTTACGTCTGGCAAGTAACCAACCATAAAACATTCGATTCCCTTTCGGTGATACTTTGATTTGCCGGGCCGTTTGTTTAACATAATCGCTTTGCAGCCAAATGTTTTCAAGTAGGAAACTGATGGTTTTTGACCCTGCCAAGCTTCAAAAGCAGTAATAGTTTGTAGAATTTTTTTGGGCATCGATTATAGCCTCCGCTCAGTCTGGCAAATTTGACCCAATTAATAAGCACCTTGCCATATCCAATATCGTGCGGTTGGCTCGTTCAGCAACGCAGTTCTGTCGTGGAGTGTATGCCGTGGTAAGCTCCGCCCAAATATTCTCGACCGTAATCAGTCATTAATGATTTAATTCGCGTAGACATTTGAGTCTCGACTTCAGCCTTAAACTTTTAAATTGCATCAAGCACATCACCTTTTTGTTTAATAAAGTATACACTTTTCAGGTGAAATCATGTATGAATAGAGCGAAATATTTAGCACAACCAATTGAACATGGTCTCATTGTACCACAAATGTCACTATGCACTAATTGAAGAACTGATTTACTTTTTGTACAGTTGAAGTTTTACCAAATTTACTCTTCAAGCTATAATAGAAAGTTTCACAATCTATGGATGAGGACCGTCCAAGTTTTAGTTCACAGACCATATTCGTTCAAACGGAGACTTATAATATTTACATGACCGAATTTGTTATGCCAAAGGGCATTTTGATCACTAGTGTGGATTATGCTAAATGATTTTTCTCATAAATGGTAATTTTTTAAAAGCTATATGAAAGTTAGCTATAGAAAAATGCATGAAATTTTTATTTGAATCGATAGTGCGGTCCATATTATTTTCATGCTTGAAGATTATTTCATGGAAATGTTGACCTTGACTGCGCCTCAAATGGTCCATCCGCTTAGTCCAATTTTGGCATACCCTTTCCAACATTTCGACCGGTATCTCACGAATAAATGCTTCAATGTTGTCTTCCAATGCGTTAATTGAAGCGGGCTTGTCTGTATTGACATGAGCTTTAACATAGCCCCACAAAAAAAGGCGTTAAATCGCACGATCTAGGCACCCAATTGACCGGTCCCGAACGTGAAATAAAATGTTCACCGAACTCGTCTCTCAATAAGTCCATTGTTGCGCGCGTACTGTGTGGCATGTGGCACCGTATTGTTGAAACCACATGTCATACAAGTCAAGCTCTTGCATTTTAGGCAAAAAAGTTGGATATAATGTCACGGTAGCGCTCACCATGCACAGTTACGTTACGATTCGCATCATCTTTGAAGGAGTGCGGTCAGCCACCAGAACTTACGATGTTGTAATGCAACATCTCGCACATCCCGACTCGAGACCGCTGTACTGAACCGGAGGAGGCCCTCCTCAGCTCGTTGTGCAACGGAACGGTCGTGGTTGAGTCGCCCATCCACAGTTGACCTGGCTATGTGAAAAAGGAGCGGTACCGCATTCTTATCTTGTATCAGGCCGTGCTTGTCAAAATAGAGAAATGCTTCTGGAGGGACGAAGCCACTGTGACGTACCCTTTCGTGGTACTGTGGGTTGGGGTAGTAAGCCCCGGAGATCAAGTTATTGGCCGAGTTCATCGCTCTCGCAGTGTGACCTCGAATCAACTTCACCAGGAAATTGTCCACTCGTATCAGGTTCGCCCTGTTGTATAAGACCTCATTGGAGTAGAATTTTCTGTACTGGGACTCTGGTGTTCTGTAGAGGCGAAGGCAAGCCCTAAGACAAGCCCTCTCAAACACCCGAATCTTTTATTAAATTATAGACGAAACTGAAGATGTTTGATAGTGAAACAAAACATGAAACGTGAGCCAGCCGTTTAATCCAGATAATAGCTAAAAATCAAACTTTAGTTAACTTTGGACGGGGGAAATAGAATTCACTTGGTGGCATTGGTGACCCGTGGCATTGTGGGTATGTGCATCGACCCCAACCTCGATGGACTAGGTTCGATTCTTGGTCTGAGTGATAGAAAATGTTCACGACGCCACCTCCTTCGAGTTACTAACAATGCTCAGAGAGTACTTCTGTCTATAAAAATCTTCTCAAACTTGGCCGTTCGGAGTCGGTGTAAAACTGTAGGTCCCTTCCACTCATGAGAGAACAATAGCACATAGCCTCACTAGTCTTATAATAAAATTATATCAATTTTTTTAGCAGATTTTTTATTGTACTCGGATTGCCCACCATTTGTCGTAGACTTGCATCCGATGGGTTTCCATATTCTGTCTTTGCCGAAGCATTGATCGTATGTCCTTTCCAGGAGATGATAGAAGTCGTCCTTGCTATCGTCTTCCGTTCGGGCGTGGGCGCATATTAGTCTGATGTTTCCGAATGCTGCCTTAATTCGGATTGTTATGAGACGCCCGCTCATGTGTGTATCTAAAGCTTAAGACTTCTTGCCTAAGTCTGCCTCGAACAACAAAACCGCATGCAAACACACGCTGCCTTCGCTCTTTGTAGCAGTCGCCGTAGTATATTTCGCATTTTTTTCATTCTCTTTTTGCATTCTTAGGACATCCGTCCAATTTGAGAGCAATCAACAACTTAGCCCTGAGCACAGGCCCATGCCCTGCCTAGTTTGCTTCACCTGATCCAATTTTCCCTGCGGAAACGAAAAACCTTTTTGTTTCCCTCTCATCCTCGCATTCGATCTTGAAGTCACCACCTGACCAAGGATGCTCCTCCATTAAAGGGCATTGCAACGTTTTTTCGACAGCCTCTGCTCCAAATTAAAATTTTTGAAATTCTCGAATGCTCGCACCAGTAGACATCGAGGGACGTGTTAACTTTATTCAAACTTTTCCGACACAAAAAACAACGCCTCAAACCTGCGTCTTCAGTTGAATTTAAATTCCAAAATATCACTCGTCGAGCGGGCAGCGACTCAAAGGACCGTCGGGTTTTTGTTCAGATCAAATCGGAACGATCATCAAAGGACGCAGGCATTCAATCCATCATTCCCGCCAGAGAGACGAACGTCTCCGCCGCTGTTGCGGGCGATGTAAGGTTCCCTGTCACTCAGCGCTTGGTGATGAATTTTGCAGGCTTTCGCATTCCATTGCGAAATTTATGGCTACGCACAACGAAATCAATTAACTTTTGATGAAGGTATGTGCTCGGACTCGCTTCGGACGTGGACGCCGACACGGCATTAGGCAACTTAATTTGTCGTGGAAGAGCTAGGCAGTCGCTGGCGGACGCGACATGAAACGCACCGAATCGAAGAAAAGCAGTTTTCCTAATCGGGGTTTATTGCCTAGACTCATGCGATGCCCAGCAGCACCCAACTGAGCGGCTTTATTATCTCCTCTGAAACAACAAATCATGTCGCGTTACATCACGATTGGAGGGTTTCTCTCTCTCTGTGTCAGGAGGCAGGTTACAGTGGACGACGAAAGTTTTGCGTCAACTTGGAGTGCAAATTAAGGGCGAAGATTTTAGGACTGATGTCAGTCAGATTCGTCGAGTAGCACATTACAAGTGTTGCCAACATCTCGACACTGCTGCTGTACCGTGTGCTGTTGGGAGTCACTGTTGATTTGTGACGAGTGGCAGTGAATCTTCAACAGCGTCGCAAAATAATACTTTCACATTGAGCCCCAAGGACAAGCACCAACCTTCAAAAACATGTTTAGTTAAGCGACACACATTTTTTCGCCACAACTGTCCCCCTCCCAATCCAACCACGACTGAAGAAGTAAAACTTTACGCAGTGCTCCAATGGCACCAAAGATGAACTGGCGGCCCAATCGAAGAAAAACAAACGCTCAACGATCGGCCAAATTGAATTCCAGGACAAGCGAAATATCACTTCGATTAATTCAGCCGATCCCATTAAGGAAACTCAGAGCGGACCGGCCGGCATCAACGTATCACACTGCCTGGCCGCCGTCGAACAAATAAAGTTCGCATGACTTCAAGACTTCTGAGGAAAAGCGCCGGTTCGTCCACGTTGCCATCGTGTTTCGCGACGATTTTTTCTTTGTTTTTGTTTGCTTTTGGTTTTGTTTTTGTCGGCGCGGCATGACACTGCACACACAAACGATCGATTACCTTCAAAGTAACCAACGAGGAGTAGCAGAGTAAAAGCCGAACACGGCAGAGTGTGCAGTGCAAAGGCGGCCTCACCCGCTGCCCTTTTGAGTGTGCTGTGTGTGAGTACTTGCGCGCTGAGCTGAGATAAAGTTAAGTAGGAACGCGAATTTATGGATTACACTGGCCTTGTTGGGGGATTGTGTGTGCATTTCTGTTCCTGTGGCAGCTGTCGACGGTTCTCCTTTTAGGTTCGGAAATTTATCGGCAACAACTTGGCAAAAGGATCATACGCCGGGACGGCAACGCAAACGACTGAGGCAGGCAATTGGAATGGTTGCGAGGGCGGGCGGTGAGTGAGGTTGGTTGCTGGAATTCTATAAATTGGGTAAAGATACATTTCACAATTGTAATCGCAATAAATTTGCCGTTGTTTTTTCTGAAAGTCATTGAGGAAGAGGCCTTAATGGGATACGATTGGGAGGCTGGCGCGACTGGCGGGGCGGCTGGAGGAGACTTGAAAGGCAATGTTGGTGTTCTGTTGCTCTGCACGCGTGTGTATTCAACTCCAATTGGTGCATTTCCAGGGGGCACTGGGTGTCAAGCAGTGGGATACCACAAGGTTGCCTAGTTTGGTAAATGGTTCGAAAGGAGGTTATAAAATCTGGAGGACTGTATTGTTGCTACGTAAATTGTAAGTCAAAAAGAGGGGCAGAAAAAAGACCCACACTCACCCACCGTGCATAAACGGTGGCAGCTTTTTTGGTAACGTTTTGCTGGATCCGTGCCATTGATTCAACATTTTCGATATTCGTTTGATTGTCGGTCTCAGATCATCCGCAGTCTTCCTTTATATCCGCATGTAGCGCTCTTTTGCTTCCGTTTGTCTCAAGTGTAATGGACCATCTTATCCAATTCTTGTCGATAAAATGCGCTGCAGAGGTAAAGTGGCTTGCGGACGTACATGAAACTACATTTTCTGCGTTGTGCCTGAAAGACTTCAGCCGTTGTCTAATTGCCTCTTCTTCCGATGGCTTGTAGCTTGGCTCCATCACTATCATAAATTGAACGATGACTTTGCTGGAACATGGAGCAAGAGGCATTTGATTCTATTCGATCGTTTTTGCTAATGTCTGATCGATTTCTTCCTGACAATCCTATGTACCTACTTTTTCTTGCATTTTTTGGATTGCTTCAATCTCCACATACAGCTATTGTTGTACCTACTCTTCGTGACTGATTGCGCTAAAATAAAGAATATGACAGTCGTAGTTGTGTCATTCTCACTCACTCACACGCCAATACTAGAGGCACGATATTCCAAAAATTCGTGCAATTGCTGGCATACGCGGACGACATTGACGAGAGTGGCCGAACTCAGCTAGCCGTCAATGAAGCTTTTGCTTGTATTGAAACGGGGGCGGCAAAAATGAGTTAATCTGTGAAAGAGGGCAAAACGAAGTATATGCCAAGTAATCAAGAAGGGACACAGAATATCGACGACTCGGTCAGAAAGTCACCATAGGCAGCTACAACTTCGAGGTTGTATGGGTTGTATAGGCTCTCAAGGTAACAGTACGAACAACATCAGTACCGAGATTGGGATCAAGAGGCAATTGAGTAATAGAGCCCTCTCTCAAAGGACCCAGCTCACATTATATAAGACCTTGATCATTCCTGTCCTACACTATGGCGCGAGAGCCTGGACTATCTCAAGAGCGGATGAAGACGCACATGGTCTCTTCGAGAAAATGTCTGCGTTCAATCCTTGGTCCTGTTTGCGTTGATTTCTGATGAAGAAGATTCAACCACGAAATTTACGGACTGTGCAGCGACAACACTGCTTCAGTCCGAAGAGTCTTCGACTCCGAACCAGTGGGACAACGCAATAGAGGACGACCACGAAGCCGATGGCGCACTCAAGTCGAGAAGGACCTCAACCAACTTGGAGTGGGAAATTCGAGGCAGCTGGCTAAGGATCGTGCCAGCTGGAGAGGTTTGCTAGCTGAGGCCCAGGTTCACCCCGGATTGTAGCGTCAAAAGAAGAAGAAGAAGTTGTGTCATTCTTGGTAATAGATCATTTTATGTATTTGTGCATTTTCTGTAGTTAAAGACGGTACCTTTGCCGTTCCAGCGATCCTGGCTTTCCGCCGCGATATAAAAATGTATTAGACAATTAGTAAAAAAAAACCCTCTTTCTTATATTGCTCCTCTTTGATTCGTCACTATTCGCTGAAATTAAGTAATCAAATAAACCCTACCGCATGAGACCATAAACGATAAGGCTAGCAGCTGGTTGATATTGAAAATATGCCGGATTGGCTGCGGTTCTCGGGTGATAGGGTACTCGTGAGTTTGATTGTTATGACAAAAAAATGTCCTAACTTTTAAATTCAAAACAGTGCAACTTGAAAAGTACTTATCCGATTTCAACAAGATATATACCAAATTAAAGGGAATTCAATTAGCAAAAGTAAATAATATGGAACATTTTTTTCAAATTATAAAAACAGAAAAGAACGCATCATAGACTTTTTCGATTCCCTTTGTTGGGCTCAAAAAATAAACTCACAAATAAAATAAAAGTCCTGTAAGACAATAATTCTGTGATATTTGGTTGGCAGTAGCTTTCGCGAAATTGCGGATTGTGTATCGATATGAAATGTTTCTTTGAAAATAAAACACTAATTATTAATGCGAAAATAAAAACATTTTTTTCAAAGTATTGGCCATTGTTTTCTACACATTTTGACCACCTTTCTGGCTGTGAATACAACGCATTGAAAATTGTTCGTCTTTTAAAGCAAACCAATTAGACACCCATTTTTCGACTTCTTCGTAGGAATCGAAATGCTGCTCAGCCAATGCGTGTCCCATCGATGAAAACAAATGGTAGTCGGAAGCAGCCAAGTCTGGTGGATACGGCGGGTCTACTGGCCAATTCTGGTCGTTTCTCGATCAATGCATGGTTCAAATTGATCATTTGTTGTCGGTAGCGATCAGTATTAACGGTTTCACCAGGTTTCAGGAGCTCGTGGTAAACCACACCAAACACACAGCATTGTCTTCTTGCCGAATCGATCTGGTTTTGCAGTCGATGTTGATGGTTGTCCCGGATTAACCCATGATTTTTTTCCGTTTAGGATTCTTAAAATAAATTCATTTTTCATCGCCAGTAACAATCCGATGCAAACCCGATTTTCTTACGTGTCTTTGAAGCAAAATTTCACAAGTGTTTTTTCGGTTTTCCATCTGTCTTTCATTCAATTCAGGTGGCACTCATTTTCCACACTTTTGGATCTTTCCCATAGCTTTCAAACGGTCAGAAATTCTTCCACGTTCTTCATTTCTCACATCAAAATCATTATTTCTGAACCGTTGAAACCATCTTTTGCATGTTGCTTCTGATAGAGCATGATCACCATATGCCTCGACAAGCATTCGATGCGATTCTGCAGCAATTTTCTTCAAATGAAAACAAAAAATGAATGCTTTCCGCAAATCATCACTTTCTGGTACAAAATTCGACATTTGTAACACGATGAAAAAATATGATTTTGTCTGTTCAATGACTTGATGTATACTAAATATTTTTCACAGATGTCATAGCAAACAAAAAAATGTAAGGGCTCGTTCACAACAAATGTTCCCTATCGAGACATGTATCTCGACGCTCACTTCATACCGGTATACCCTTAAGGTGGCGCTACAGTCCGGGGTGGACCTGGGCCTCAACCAACAAGCTTCTCCAGCCAGTTGGATCTTTGGTGTATGCACCTAACCAAATCATCACCAGCAGCTTTGAAGAGGTCGGCAGGCAGTCCATCGGCACTAAGAGCCCTATTGGACTTCAGTTTGGCGATTGCTTCCGTCACTTCGCTCAGCTCGGGGGGGCGGAATTTTTGTCCATGGGCTCAGGCAGAATGACAGCCGTAATTTGGTCGGCATCGCCGTTATACAGTCCGCAGAAGTGATCTTTCTAAATTCCCTGCACCGACTGTAATTCGACTACTAGGTTCCCATCCTTGCTCTTGAAGGCTTCCGCTCGGTTTTTGATCTTACCTGTTGGTAGAGTTTTTTCCGAACATCGTTCCTGCAGTAGCGTCTGTCAATCTCCTCGATCTCGCACTTCTCATGTTCTTTTGTTTTCTTTCTGAAAGGTCTGTGCTCTTTCCTTACTTTCTGCTCGTAGAGCTCACGAGCAGCTCTCGTCCTTTGCGCGCTTCCTGTTTGGCTGCATGTGCTCGTCGACATTCATCATCAACTTTTTGGTGGCAAAGTAAAAACTAGCACGTCATTTGCTGCTTTTCTGATGGCTTCTTGCCAGTATTTCCACTGATCTTCAGCCCTTAATGTCGGCGGTATGGGACTCTGTGAGAAGTGAAGAGAGATTCGATCCGCAATTTCTCTGCATCCGCAAAATCCTCATACGAAGCTTGGCCACACATAGATAGTGATCCGAATCAATGTTAGTGCCAAGGAACTTCCTTCAACGCAATATGATGTTAAGGTGTGGGAACCATGTGCTTACTTCATTGTGGTTGCGCCCCCCGGCGAAGTGGTGTCTCGTGTAGGCTGTGTTGTCCGACTGCGCCATCAAATGCCCTGCTTGCCAAGCTTGATGATCTTGACGCCAAGCTAGGACATTGCTGGTAGGATTGTTCAAAAAGTTCATAGAAGCAATATCTTTGGTTTCATAAGACGCTTATGTTAGCGAATATAGTCTTGATTCAGATCATCACGTTATTATCTCCAAATATTTAAGCCGATAGCTAATACCCTTGAAACAAAAGATCGGCCCCATTTCTTAACCAAAGATGCAACCCCAGACGACTACCGATCTCATATTTCTGCAGAACAAATCGCACAATTCATGCATGACCTAATTCTGCGTACTTCAGTTCTACGCGTGAAGAGACAATTGCGTGTGGCACTCAGCAGACTGTCTAAGACCAATGAGAGTTGACACTGATGCAGAACTTGTCCAACACCATCTTCAGTTCCCTGCACAATAATCCACCACTTCTTCGGTAAATCACCCACAAAGGACAACACATCTCTTCCAATTTGTTCCCAAATTCAAATTCAGAAGCCTCCTCGTTTGCATTTGTCATTACACTCCCCATCCATCTCCGCAATGCGTCGATGAACCCATCCCAAATCGGTGGTTCATTCAATGGCAAAATCCCCTCCATGGTGCCACAACCGCGAGCTACAATCTCGGTAAAGTGACGACTGAAGCATAAAACAAAGTGCCTCCAAACAATCATTTATCCCATGGCATCGTGCACGGCACATTTCCATCGAGCTCACATTCCATCATTCCCGTCATAAGACCACCGATTGGCCCCAAGGCGTCCGGGGCCTAATTAACCCTTCAATTTATTTCAATTTCCTCCGCGCGCCACAAAATCATCATCAGACTGTTATCGTGTCAAATTAATTCTGTCTTCCACTCTCCTGGGAGCCACTTTAAATTGGTTTCAGTGGACCACTCATCCCGAACGCAAACATCCATCAACCTGCCACAGGTAGAGAAGGGAGATGCTTGGCGATCAGTCCAATTGAGTACACCTTCCGTCCGCCCCTGGCCGGTGCTGTGATCTTGGCTCGGATGGGCAACGTTTCCAATTCGGAGCCCTAATTACCCGGCCCTGTGTGGTGGCTTGTATCGTTGCATCTTTTAAAAGTTAATCATGACATGTTGGGCTCCAGAGCGGCCCCCCATCACATTCCGCCATGTGGAACCCCGGCGGTTTCTGGCGTCCCACAAGAAGACTCGCCGTTGCCACATGGCTGCTGGCCGTGCGAGTGGCGGTGAACACTACAGGCACTGCAGCCTGCTGGAAGGGAATTTCACCTGCGGGCCGCGGTCACCTATGGGGCCTACATGCGTCCCGCTGCCCGCCCGGCCGTGCTTGGATTATCCGGTGTACATCGCGACCGTGACAGCGCACGGAATTATGATTGACGTAATGTATTTTTTCATGATAATCCGCTGCTGCTGTTGCTTCTTCTAATCCCAGTCGACTGGCGGGGGCCAGCCAGTCAGCCAGCCAGCCAGCATCTCGCTCGTAATGATAATGTTCGGCGATTCGGGCTTGTCTATCGGGGGTCGCTGTTTGCTTGCCGTGCTCGATGGTGTACCTCGCGCATTCCTCGAAATTCGCTTTCTACCTTCATCAACGTATCCAGCGGTATGTCTGACATTTGCAAAACTGCTCGTCTGTCCTGTCTGTTGTCCCTGGGGACGGAGTGTTGGTGGAAAAAAGTATCAGATTCCCATGTTCGTCGGATTGTTTGCTCGCTGCTGGTGCTGTTGCTGCGACTCAACCTGGTTGCTGCGTTCTTGTTGTTTGTAACCCAAATGAGTTGTGATGATGATGAAGAGGATCCTGGCTGGCCGATTCGCATGTGTGCAAGAGGGCCATTCCCGGTCTAAGCTGCCTAATTAATTGTACACTGAAAGAAAGGCT
The DNA here is from genome assembly GCA_916610145.1 of Eristalis arbustorum. Lineage (NCBI taxonomy): Eukaryota > Metazoa > Arthropoda > Insecta > Diptera > Syrphidae > Eristalis > Eristalis arbustorum. The sequence goes on along the minus strand of OU744320.1, from coordinate 49,917,898 downwards.
TTGGTTGAAAAGTGTACCTTGAAGATTTCTTTAACCTCTTTCCTCACACTGCTTACTACCTTCTATTGGTCGTTATGGTCGTACGGTTTATTGCTCAAGCGCCTTTGAACTCAACGTGAAGCAAGCGCTAAAAAACGCACTTTCTTCTATTTATTAGCGATTCAACCCCATCCTCACCCTCGTCTGACCATCTACTACGCTAAGAGCCCTCCAATTAGCAGCTGGCGCTCATCCGCCAACCATTTGGACACTTTCCAGTTCATCCGAACATTCCCGCCCTAACGCAACGCCCAACGTACACAAGGAGAACACGCATGGGCTGGTCTTGGTCGCTTCCCATCGCAAGCGAAGCCCACAACTGCCGGGAAGTGGGAGCTCCACAGCAAATTGCGTGAATATTCGCCATACTGGTGAACTGAATTTTATGACGAAATTAATTTCTATTCTCTCCATTTGGCGCAGTTAATGTCCTAGAACAAATGCGCGACCGGGACAATTTATTGGTTTTCGGAACGAACGAAACACGCCGATTCCTCGGTGCGCTTCCTTTCGAATGCTATGCCCTGTGTCGATGTGTGTGTGTTAAGGGGAGTTTTCTTGTTTTTTCCTTTCAGGGACCTGTCCTTGTTTATCGATGTTGTTTGTTTTTTGGTTTTTAATGACAGTGTGGGGGTCATTCATGGCAGCACATCAGAAACGGTGTGATGGTGAAAACAACGACAGGATACTTACGTATTCTTTATGCCCTCTGCAACTGGGGGACATGTGCTTCGTTAGTGAGCAGGTGGAAGATGAAGAGAAACTGCAACGGAAACGGGCAGTGTTGGGTGGAAGGACCGCAAATAGGCACATAAATAAGTTGTCATTCGAAACAACGTGCAGGAGGGCAGTGTCAAACAAAAATTGACATTTATCAGTTGTGCGTGTGTCTGAAGAGTGCTTTTTGATAGTTTGTCTACGAAATTTAAAACAACAAAAAGGAGGCGTTGCGAATGGAGGGTGCGCCTGGAGATTCCCTCACTTGGATAATGAGATCGAAAAGCAACAGTGATACGCATTTATTTCTTCAGCCAAGGATGCACTCACAGTCGATAGCATACACGTCTCCTTGATCAGTTCTACTGACCAATGGCACGCTCTGTTATGAGCTGTGCATCCGATCAGGGCATGTGCAGAGCAGATTCCTGTTCGGCAACGATTTTCATGCGTCTACAGATAACACACGGCGATGAACGGACACGCACGGACAGCTTCTGTCCAAACTTTGACTAATAACAGTTCCAGTCAACCACCCTTGTCTAATTATATTACTGACAAAGACATTGAATTCATGATCAACGAACTAAAACAAGGAAAGTCTTGTGGTGTTGATGCCATTCAAAATATATATTTGAAACATATGCCTTTATCTGGTATAAGCAACTTAACTTTCATTATGTACGCCTGCCTTAAACTAGAATATTTCCCTGATGTATGAAAAACTGCAACATGATTCCAATTTTGAAAGTGAGTAAGCCTCCTGATCGGCCCGATAGTTATAGGCCAATAAGCCAATTAAGGACTCTTAGCAAAATATATGAAAACGTTTAAAAATAAGAAAATCTCCAGAGATCCCAAAGAACAGTTTGGATTTAGGCAATTCCACAGTACTTCACACCAAGTGTTAAGGATATGCAACCGTATTAAAACTTCAATTGGAGAATCTACGGGAATGATATTATTGGACATTGAGAAAGCGTTCGATACCCTTTGGCATGAGGGCCTTATATACAACACGATCAATTTAAACTTTTCTCCTTTATATGTAAAATTATTCGTAGCTTATTGTGTGATCGTTTATATTACATTTAAATAGTGGTGTTCCAAAAGGATTAATTTTAATGCGAGTGTTCCCAAGGATCAGTTCTTAGACCTGTCTTATATAACTTGTATATGTCAGATTTTCCGTCATTACCAAATTGTGAAACAGCTATATTCGCAGATGATACAACAATATTCTCATCTCATGTTTTCGCTGTTGTCATTGAGAGGAAGTATTTCAGTAGTATTTCTGTGAATACTGCAATAAGGGAATGATTTAAATGAAGACAAGACAAAACTCAAGCCATCTTCTTCGCTTGCTTTCTTCCTAGTGGGCAGTAGTGCGCAACTGATCAACTTCAATTAAGTCAATATTTAGAATTGTATTCGGACACAGAGCTAACTTTCGGTACTCATATAACTTACTTACTTATCAGGCAGACGAACCATGAAGGATCTGAGCCTGAGCAATTACTGCCCTCCATCGGTGAGGGTCTGCGCACGCTACGTCCAGTCATCAAGGCCAAGCTGTCTTACATCCGCGATGACTTGGTCTCTGTACAGGAGGTTCGGTCTTCCTCTCCTTCTCGAACCAGAAGGCTCGGATTCGAAGACCCTCTTTGCTGGAGCGTTGTTGTCCATTCGCACGATGTGGCCGAGCCAGTGTAGTCGACGGATTTTTGCCTTCCGGACTACATCCACATCCTGGAACAGCTCAGAGAGTTCGCGGTTGTGTCTTCTCCTCCATTCGCCTTCCTCGCAGACGGGGCCATCTATTTGACGTAAAATTCTTCTTTCGAAGGCACCAAGAATGACCTCAGCAGCCTTACTTAATGTCCAGCTATCGGCTCCATAAAGTAGGACTGGCAGAATAAGGGTTTTGTAGAGCATGACTTTGGCCCTTCGAGTCAGGAGTTTCGAGCCCAGTTGTTTTGACAGACCGAAGAAGCATCGGTTGCCAAGGGCGATTCTACGTCGGATCTCCACTACGATGTCATTCGTGGAGTTTACATTTGCCCCGAGGTTTATCTACCTTGGGGCAAATGTAAACTCCTTTACTACCTCTAAATTTCAGCTGTCGATTGTGAAGTTTTGGCCTAGGTGGTGTGCGGCGGATCGTTTTTTGCTCGACAGCATATATTTTGTCTTGTCCTCGTTGACCTTAAGACCACCTCGTTTCGCCTGTTCCTCAATTGCCGTGAAAGCTTCCACTATGGCACGTTGGGACCGCGCGATAATGTCGATGTCATCAGCGTATGCCAACAGCTGGACTGACTTGTAGAAGATAGTGCCCTCCGTGTTGACGCTTGTCCGCCGCACTATGTTCTCCAGTACCAAATTGAAGAAATCACACTACACTACATCTCCTTGCCGAAATCCGGTGGAGGTTTCGAACGGTTCAGAGGTTTTTGAACCGAACTGCACGGTGCATCGCGTATGTGTTAGAGTGGTGCGACACAACCGGATCAGTTTTCCCGGGATCCCGAATTCGGCCATCGCTTCGAATAGCTCCTTGCGATGAATGCTGTCGTATGCGGCTTTAAAATCGATGAACAGATGGTGAGTATCGATTTGAAACTCGCTGGTCTTCTCCAGGATCTGCCTTAGTGTGAAGATCTGGTACGTGCCGATTAGGGCGGTGCAAAACGGCTTTAGGCGTTCACACAGTGCGCTGGATAGGATCTTGTAGGCGACATTGAGCAGGGATATACCTCTGTAGTTCTTGCAGGAGGTAGGATAGCCTTTTTTGTGGATGGGGCACATGGAGCTGATATTCCAGTCGTCGGGCTACTTTCGTCTTCCCAAATTCGGCAAATGATTTGGGGCATGCTCCCTACCATTACATTGCCCCCAGCTTTGAAAATCTCCGATGGTAAGCCATCTGAGCCTGCGGCTTTGTTGTTCTTCAGCCTTTTAATGGCTGTACCGACTTCTTCAAAGCTAGGTAGAAGGACTACTTCGTCGACTGAAGTTGGGATTTCCTGGTTTTCTATCACTCTCTTCTGGTCAGGTCCGCTAAGCAGCTGTTGGAAGTGTTGCTTAAACACATCCACTATTCCCTGTGGGTCCGTACTAGGTTACCCTCGCAATTTCGAAGAGCCTGGTTGCCTTTCGTAAAGCCTGTGGCCAGGCTTTTGGCTTTTTTGTAAAAGGCCCGTATTTTTTTGCTTGTCCCTAGACTCTTCGATATCTTTGAGCTGGGAGGTTGCGAGAGACCTTTTCTTCAGACGTAGAAGCTTTTTCTCCGCCCGTATTCTAGCTCGGTGCTCCTCTTGCACTGCTCTTGTTTTCCGTTGCAGCGCTTTTTGGTATGCCTCGTCGGTTGCACGTTTTTTCTGCTCACACTCGCCATCATACCACGGGTTTCTTGTCGGGGGTGGTAGGTAGCCTAATGTAGTTTCCGCTACCTCTTTGATGGCCGAGCGGCAATGCAACCACATCTCGTTGGCACTTGTCGTAGGCATACCGGAGAGTCTCTCACTTAGCAATTAAGTCGTAGGCTCTGGCTACCTTCGGTGTGCTTTGGCGTCCAATGTCAAAAGTTCCCTTTGTCGGCTGGTGCAGCCTTCTGACATTGGACAGTCGAGTTCTGTATCTTGCTCCCCTGAATGTTCGCACATCCAGCATATTTGACGCGTGTCTTCCGTCAATAAGCACATGGTCGATTTGGTTAGCGGTTCGATCATCCGGTGATCGCCAGGTTGCTGTGTGGATTTTTTTGCGAGGGAACCTTGTGCTACTTATGACCATATTACGTGCTGTTGCAAGGTCTGTGAGTCGGAAGCCGTTATCTGTTGTCGTGTCGTGGAGGCTGTGCTTTCCGATCACTCCGCCAAAGATGTTTTCCTTACCGATTTTAGCATTGAAGTCTCCGAGTACGATTTTAAGATCGTACTCCGGACACGCTCTGTAGGAACCGTCCAAGAGATCGTAATAATCCTCTTTGACAGATTCGTCGATAGGGGCGTGTACACATATGAGGCTGATATTGTAGAACTTGTCTTCGATGTGGATCACAGCCAGGTGATCGCTTATCGGTTTAAAGTCGATGACCTTCACCCTTAGCCGTTTCCCCACTACGAATCCGCATCCAAATATGTGTGACCTTTTGTGACAGCTATTAAATATGTCACACTCATTCTATTTCAATATCCCTTGTCCTATCCAACGTATTTCCTGGACCGCAGTAATATCCGCCTTATACTGCGCAAGGATATTGAAGTATTAAGTGTTCTTACTCGTAAATCGTTGGCCTTTTTCGCGCCGTGTCGTCGTTGAGGTTCCTTCCGTTCTTCCGAGGCTGCTTGCTCTTCCGTAACCGATTTTTTTTGGGCGGGTTGTTAGTCCTCCGCACAAACGCAGGGAAAACGTTGCATGCATTGGTTCACCTCACAACGGGTGTTGTGAGAGTTTTCCAGGGGCCGCCACTTGGAGGCTGCATGTCAACTTGATCTATGCATCGACAATGATCGTTGCTGCCATCCCGCCAAATTGAGAGCGATCAGCAAATTAGCCCTGTGAGCATAGACAATGCCCTGTGCAGCTCTAAATACAGACAATAGACACGTCACTTGCAGAACATCAAAACAAATCTAGCTCCATCTCGATCCCAAAAGATCAACCAGCCTAAGCTCCATCAAAAGTTAGTACAATTACCGGACACGGCCTGTTCTCCAACGTCTTCCGTAGAATCTCCCTGGGCGAGGATAAGGCTTTGCGGTTGTCCTGCTCTTGCCTCAACTAGGTACGCCACTGTAAGCTCCTACTTCTAGTTCAGTACACCAGATTGACTCCTCCTCAGGGTATTACGGGGTCGACAACTGATGCGACAAGCTAGTGCACCATCCTAGGAGATAAGCAGTCTTCTTACAGCAACCCAAACCCTCCTGGGGTTTCCGGTTGAATTTGACATCAATGAGGTGACCAAAACTGTAGCTCTAGCCTTAACGCAGTACCGCACAAGGAGTTGGAGTCAAAGACAGACAGTTAGTATTTCTTCTTCTTTACAACAAATACCATGACGTCCGTGCGGGTGTATTAACGTGAGTCATGAGAACGAACAAGCTCCTATATGGCACCCGTGTGGAAGCCAGTACTCAATAATTTTGATTTAAAATTAATCTGTTCTGTAAATGGTTCCTCATCTGGGTTGTTCGACCAGACTGACTAGACTAGACTGCATAGGCCATTCACTTGCACTTGAGCAACATGTACATTTTCAATTAATTGCTGAGAACTCTGTTGCATGACAACGAGCATCCGAGAGAGAGATGTCACCCTTCGTTTAACTTTCCAGGAACGTTGTCTTCGCAGAAGAGCTGCTTGACTCTTGAGTTGCCGGTTTAGCGCCATTCGTGTGCCATCTCTGCGAATCGCCCGGATGTCACAATTCAAACACCGAGTCTACCTTTTTCCTAAACACTGCTCATTATTTACTTTACATCTGCGCATCGAAGCTCCCCGCTGTGTGTTAATTGAAGACTTCTCTCCTCCCCACGGCCCTCATTAACGCACTCCGTTGCTACCGTTGCGCCGCACAGCACTAACTGCAGCTGAGCAGACGTGTTAACTGCGATCAATGAGCCTTGTAACGAACCAAAACTGGCATCAGATCCAACAGACACACAGACACGACTAGCCCCTGGTGTCCATTGCCACCACCGCGACGTCAGGTCTGACTGATCTTGGGCCACATTGAGGCGACAGAGAGTGATTGCGTCAAGCGGTGGCACGGCAGTTAAGACACCACCAGACTGCGGAGAATAACTCGCATGTCAACAGATATTTAAAATAAATTAAATCTCCTTTACTGACATTGTTGTGCAGAGCTGGTGCACAGCGTACCTTGTCGTAGCGGTCGGCGCAGGTAGAGAGGAGCAACGGAGTCAAGAGACACCACCCTGACTGCCTTGCGCACCGGAGTTTGCATGATGTGTGGGAATTATTTAGGCAGTTCAACTGCTTAACGATCGCCCTGGATTCTTCAAAATTAATTAGTGAGGGAATGATAGCACTTGCAGTTGACTTGGATACTTGCACGCAACGCTGTTTGCTGTACGGTGGAGACTAGGGCCTCAGCGTGCCCTGATAAACGGAGCATGAGGCGGCGATTTATGTGGAATTGCAGTGCTAATCATGTGATCCTCGCTGCCCTTGTTCTGGACGCTGCTCCTTAAGCTGTGGACAGGGCTTAGGCGAGCTGTGGGTAATCCGAAATGATGAAGCAAACAATTGCAAGTCGCTTTGAATTATGGCCTAGTCCAGTGCAATCCAAAGTGGATTCAAGGGTCAAGGGAGGATGAAGCGACTGCTCTTGACCACGAGTGAATTATGGAGTGGAAGGGTGGCTAATGAACAAGCCATGTTGCAGCGGCCATCCATTCCCCCGCCAGTATTCCTCCAGTGACAGCGCTTGGGGGTCTTCCTCCTTCTCATGACTCACCGCAAGGTCGACTAACTCCGTCGCCGCGCCAGCCGGACTCACTTGACCGCATTTACAATCCGGAAAGCTAATCGAAGCCAATTCCACTTAAGATAATCCCCCACTCACCGAATCCATCTCGGGCATAAATAAGTTTAACTGCTCACAGGACACCCCTCTGGCTAATTATTTGTCTCCTCTCGGCCACACAGTTACACGGGCGCACGGGCACCCTTCCACGGCCTAATGCATTTCGCGTCATAAACACTGCAGTTAATGGGATCACCGATGTCATCGATGGCCTCCGCGTCCGTCTCGCCCTCCGGGCTGCAGGCGACACGCTCAACCTGACAGCGGCTTATCGCCGGCTAAGTGCCATTAGTGGACACTTAAAATCATAAATGTATAAAAGTACCCGTGTCCGTTCGCACTCGTCGCGGGGCGGCGCGGAAAATGTGCGGAAATGCTTATCCCAGCGCAATTCATCGCCAGCGCGGCTGCATTATCTTGAATTATGCCCCAAACCGAGGGGATTCCACTGCGTGCCCCGGGAACTTCCCGCGCTCTTGTCTGACTTGTGCGCCACCGCGCGATCGATATTTTATTGTGACCCAAACGATGACGAGGAGGACGACGATGTCGACTGTTCGATTTTGAACAGTCGCTGCCGCCCAGCAAATGGCAAATCCATGTTACGGCTATCTGTGTTGTGCGCTCCATCGGTGTTGCTGTTTTAGTGGGCCGTACACCTTCCAAACACTCGTCCGGCCAATTTACAAGGCACTAATGGCGGGCGCATCACATGTGAATCAATTTTATGCCGCGGACTTGCTCGGCCGCGTCTGGAGCTTTTGGAGTGCGCTCTTAATGGCAATTAAGGTGGCGACGATAACACATCTGGACGTTTGGCTGTGTTCCTGCCAGACGGGGCGTCCCCGCTTGTGGCCGCGCGGAATAAGTTTTAATTAACAACTGTTAATGCTTGGACGAGTACTTAGGGCTGACAGTGATATGTGGGCGAGGGCTTGTTAACAGGAACTCATGTCTTGCGGGGATGTCTTAAAGATGTCATGCGGATCTTGATAAGCTGTGTTTTATGCGGGCCAATGGGACAAGCATCGGAATAGGTTTCTCTTTTACCGCAGATTGCGGATCGTGGGGACTCGTACATGAGGCACCGCTGGCTGGTTAATTTTATGCACTTATTCGTCTCCAATGCGAGAATCTGTTATCTCTAATATGACTTCTGTACACGAGTTGCTCACGGCGCTTGGTAAGCAAGCAGTTTGTTATTGAGTTGACTATGAGTACGACTGTCGCTTGCTGGGCCCCAGCAGAAGTTAGGGAATATTGACCGGAAGGAGAGATTCATCTAGCGTCAAATTAGATGTTCTTAAACTCCAAGGTTTAATACAAGGTAGTGCAATGTTGTCAATTCATTGATGGTGAGGGCAGAACGATGAGGCACAGGTCGTGCGGACATGACTCAGAAAGAACCCATTAGCCTCCCGGACTTAACCCGCTTCTTACCAGCTGCTAAGAATCTAGTATACACCTGAGTGTCCTACGTTCTCCTTCTCCTTTCACGACGTCCTACTTATTTACGTACTTATCAGGCATGGTGTCAATTTTAAACCTGAGCTTGTTTCTAGGGCACTGCTTGCAATCAATTGCTTGCGTCCGTAATTACTTGGTCTTTGTACAAAAGATTCGGTTTTCCTTTCCTTCCCAAACTAAGCCGCTCAGATGAAAGGCGCACTGATGGCCATACGCTCGATGCGTACAAGCCAGTGTAGTCTGCCGATCATTGCCTTAGGGGCTACATCCAAACCTTGGCATAGCTTGCCAACGATCATTTTACTTGCCAAAGCAATAAGAATTACTTCAGATGATCGTCCAAATGCGCTCGGCTGGCAAGATTTACTCCTGTTGTTTCGACAAACCGAAGTAGCATCAGATTGTTCATATTCGCCACGAGCTAGACAAACTTCTTCAGTTCGCGTGACAAAGTCGATGTCATCATGTCACAGCCGAACTGCGCTGTTCATCTGTGTAAGCGTGGTGCGACGTAGCCGTAGTAATTTCCTCGGGATCCTGAATTTGGCCAATGCTCCTTGCCATGAATGTTGTCGTACCTACACTTCTTTGTGAATGATAAAAAACGTGGTACGTGTCGATTACTTCTTTGGTCTGCGCAAATGGATTTGGAATCTTCATCTTCTCTCGTGCCACCAGCATGAACGATTCACGGGATATTTGTCTCCTTTGTCGTCGCGCCTACACCACACCTGTACACTTTAACCACTATCTCCGCGGAGCTGCCGTTCGGTATGTCTTCCTGGGCCTGGTTAGCATATCACGCTATGTTTCATGTTCCATGTTTGCCAATTGGTCTTTTCTGTCCTTTCTGAGCTCATTTTGGACGCTCGTTATAGAGGAGCAGATCTCCAGCCTTTTTTTAGCTGACTGCGTCTAGGAGTGCGTTGCTAACTAGCAGCTCTGGAGTTGATAGACTTGTTCTCCCCTCGGTAAGGCTTGCACTGCGTCTTCCTCTTCGCCCACGCATTTTGGGCAGGCGGGTGAGCTGACGTAACCGAATCTGTGGAGGTATTTCCGGTAACCTCCATGACCCCACAAGAACTGCGAGAGGTAGGAGTTGCAGTTCCGTTATCCAGGCTTCTGTATCGGGTATCAATTTATGCGTTCATCTGCCTTTGGTTTTGTCGTCCCGCCTGGCTTGCCACAGTGCCATAGATGTAACGCCTTCTTTATTCTTCAGACATCTTGTCTTCGCGTGGTTTGCCGTTCTCCTTATGTAGATCATTCAGACTTCGGTAGCGAGAATGTCAGTAAGGGCTATTCCTGCATTGACTTTGTGCGAGATGGTTCGGAAACCGCTTATTGTGCTTATTGTACTGAGCCCATATGTCGATTAACTTCTGGGCTGTGTCCTTTGTGAAGGATTGAGTTTATCACTCCACAAGTAGGATCCTTCTCGAGTAGCCAGGATCTCCGATGTTTGGCAGAATTGCGGAGAGCGCTGCCTGCATCTCTCTGAGGCTTTTTTGCTGCAGTACTAGAGTTGAGTTTTGAAATTTTGTCAGTTGTCGAGCATGGTTAAACCAGTGCTTTAGTGGCATGCCGATTAGTACGGTCCAAACGGACGTTCACACGGGTCAGCATCTCACAGGCGGCGTTGAGCAGGGATTTATCCTCATGCTAGTACCAATTTGGCTAGTTTCGACAGGAGACGGAAGCCATAATTTTCATGGCATGCGTAGTCTGACCAATTACCATTTTAGTATGACTGCAGCCTGATAGAGTACGATCAGTTACACTGTCAATACTTGTGCAATGCTCAACAGCAGTGAGGTATTACCTAAATTTGTTGTGGGTTCAGAAGCAGCCCTTTACCAATAAGCCAATCATATACTCTGGATAATTGTTCATTAACAAGAAGAGCCAGCTCAGGTGGTTTACCCAGATGGAATTGAACGCCATCAGCATAAAGAGGCACAGATGTTTGCGTGCACACTGATGGGAGATCGTTAATGAACATACAGAATAATAATGGCCCTAGAATTGATCCTCTTGAGGAACTTTTGAGATAGAGCTTTTAAGGTGGTCGATTTACTCCCAGAGATAACCCTCTGAAGTCTTCCAGATAATGCCAATAAATTTAATCGCTCTATGCTTGAAACCAAAAAAGGTTTTCACCTCCCACTCAAAGGTGTTGTGATCTACTCGATTTCTAAAGCTTTACATAACCATTGACATAGTCCAGTCACTTGTATCTCTTAAATAAAGTACATAAAATTAATTGGAACTGGACATTTTATTATGAGGTGAAAGAACAATGTGTCGCACTTGCTTCGAAGATTGTTTCATGGTAAAACTTCTTTGCCTCTATGTCTGTCGATTCTGGAGGTCCAACTTTGGATCACAGCTTGCGACAAGATTTTTTGGATCGTATCCAACCCGAGGTAAGCCATGCCTGTCGTAAAAGGCGACTAAGATCCCGGCCAGTCCCGGGATGTTATGGCATCCTACTGGTAGCTTGATCAGAGGCTATAGTCTGGTGCCACGGGAGATCAGGCCTCCGCCCGTCAGGTCTCATCCTGATCGCTTGAGGTTGGCCCCCAAGTGGGAGACGTGAAAGGTATTGATCCAAGTCTATGTGTAGTTGCTGAGAACAAGCGGGTGCTACTACCCAAAGAGTAGCAGAGGTGTTAGATGGGCCTCGCCACCCTACCAAGGTGGAGAAATAGGTCGATAGGCTTATTTCTAAATTTGGAACTTCAGATCCCTCTTGAAGGTCTCTAGTCCAGCGTCGTAAAATGGTCCAATAATTAAATGTCTTCGTGATAGTAACGGACTCGGAAGATCGTCTCAGCACAGCATAGGTTGCTCGAAGTACATGTGCCGTTCTTCTGATCTTTACTGCTTATTTGTCAAAGAATACTGAACAAGAACAATAAAACGTCACCACTCGTGACTCACCAGTTATCTGTCAGATATCGAACTTCGATAACTCGAAATCTTGATAACTCGAATTTTATTTTTGTAGCAAGTGTTGGTTTGAATTGTTGAAGTTAGGCCGTGATTCCAATTGAAGCAATCTTTAAAGACATTAATTCACACTTAGTTTGTTATTATCACATTGATCTACTCCGGCAACTACGGACTTGACGCCTCAGACGAAGACTCTATACGATTCGATTGTGTCAGCAACATGAAGTAATCTGCGATTTTCAAATTCGCCACATCTAGTCAACTCAGTAAATAAATGATCTCAACAAGTGAGTCATGCCAAGGCCGTGGTCGAAGAGGACGTACGGAATAGCACGGCACTCTTCTTGATTGTTTGAATCAGCACCCTCTCACTCTTCAACGAATTGTTCCACAAATCTGTTAGCAATGAGACAAGCGCATTCCACTAATCACCGAACAGTGACAGCTCAATCACTCCATTGTCTGGGTGAGGGTACCAAAGACCGAACAAACCCCTACCACATGACTCTCCCCTTCTCGACAACCCCTCCTGATGCGATCAGACAACTGTAAACTAATGACATCCCGGTTCATCCATTAAATTTTATGAGATTTCATATTTCAACCCTGCCTCCAGCCATCCCAGAGTGCATGTTTCAATTATTCCACAGGTCCTGCAACCGCCAACCTCTCCCCCTGGCACAGCCCCTGCGTATGCGGGCAAGAGCAAAACTCACTTGTCGCTACATAATCGGCAATATTTCCTCGATTACACGACGCAAATCCTTGAATTAAGGGTTCACCCAGCACCGGCACGCCGCGCCACGACGAGATCGTTCTGCAACAACCCCTCCACAGAATGGATTCTGATTAACAGCAGAACCCTGCGAACTGATGCACTTAACAAATTACAGATGTGAAAAATTCATTTCGCATCCTCGATGCACGATGATTAATGGACGCACTCGACACTTGAGAGCGCCAGGGGTTGGGTTGGTTTCGGCTGGTGGCAACCATCGGCGGGGGTGTGCAGCATCCGTAACGGAAGCCAAAGGCGAAGAAATTGGATTGCCGCTGCTGCACGCGGCGCAGCGGGTGAATCGAATTACATTAAATCCTTGTTGTCTCGGTTCATTCTGTAAAGGGGACTGAGTTGGTTTTTGGGTATTCGCCCTGACGCGATGTCCTGGTGGGTTGTTTATGTTTGTTTTGTTTTCCTTCTTGTGTGTCGGGGGAGGAAATTATTGAATTAGACGAAAAGGGGTCGTGTCATGTCCTGGGATGAATCGGAAGACGTTCTCGAAATGACAAACATTACGTCGAATTACGAAAGGGTTTCCGGTGATGAATGCTGTGGAGGTCCAGACCAAAGGAATGAGAAAGGATGTCTATAAGCAAGTGCGATGGTAGCGAATGTGGGCAACTGTATATCTCTCGCTTCCTGTCAATAATTCGCGGGATGACCAATGATTTATGGCACATGGCAACGAAGAATGCCACCTTGTAATTAATTTAAGTTGTTGGCTGGCACAGAAGCAATAAGCTCACTCTGACCCAACTTACTTAAATCTATACCAGTAGGTCGAGCACCAGAGCCACTAGCTTCCCAATTCTAGAATAAGCTCCTTAACCGGAAGTGAAGCAACTAGTCGTTTATAGTCTCTACATTTGACCGATCCTATAATACTTTAACGTGGCACGGCTATTGAAACGAAAAGTGAAGTCTTAAGCGAATTGTTTTTATTGAATATGCTCCCCATTTATGCTTATTTTACATTCCAGAGTGCATGCGGAATCCCTCTCTAGCCAGCAAATTCTTCGACCCCGTGAGTATTTGAGCCGCAAGCCGTGTGGGACTGCAGGGAAATATGATTCGCCGACTAGGCACCTTAGGGTCTCAGCGGCTTCGCTCATAGCGCAATTCTGTGCTGTCTGCAAACTCCAGAGTCCCGAATGATATGACAGTTCAAATCTTAACCATAGACTGTTGTGTCTTTCATGCGCCAAAATGTGTATAGAACAGTTTGACAAATCGGACTAGGAGACATACCTATTTATGACTTCTGTACATCTCACGTGATGTTTTCTTACTCTGGACTGTATGTGCCCACATAGAATTTTTCAACGACAGTGGTTAGTATAGCAGTCTTCAACTGTTTCTTATTCCGTCTTTCAACTTCCGTAGCGACCCAATTGGACATACATATTAAAGTTGTACACAGTTTTCAAAATTCGCTGGCATTTGACCACTTTCCACTGGTAACATGACTGACAATGATGATGATGGCGAATGTTTAACACAAGTAAGACACAAAAATCTTCTCGCCTAGAAGTACGGCAAGGGTCAGTTGACCAGCCTCCAAGTTGGTGAAGATCCTTCTCCACTTGAGTGCGCTTCGTGGTCGTCCTCTATTGCGTTGTCCCACTGGTTCGGAGTCGAAGATTCTTCGGGCTGGAGCAGTGTTGTCCATGCGCTCTACATGGCCTAGCCATCTTAGGCGTTGAATCCGTAGACGCCTGACTAGACTCATGTCGCTGTACAGCCCGTACAATTCGTGGTTGAATCTTCTACTCCAGAAACCTTCAAAGCAAACAGGACCAAAGATCGGACGCAGAACTTTTCTCTCGAAGAGACCATGTGCGTCTTCATCTGCACTTGAGATAGTCCAAGCTTCCGCGTCATACAGCAGGACAGGGATGATCAAGGTCTTATATAATGTGAGCTTGGTCTTTCGAGAGGGGGCTCTACTACTCAATTGCCTCTTGAGCCCGAAGAAACAGCGGTTGGCAAGAGTTATTTTTGCGTTTGATCTCGGTACTGATGTTGTCTTGGTTTTGCCTTCATTAACCGCTAAACCCATTTTTGCCGCCTCCATCTCAATACCAGCAATCCAGTAAGTTTTCTACGACCGACAGCGTTGCCTAAAACGTTTTTGACATTGAAGGTCTCGGCGAGTTCGTTACGGACCTTGATGCACAATCTTATGAGTTTGGCTGGAATGTCTAAACTAGACATGGCGTTGTATAGCTCGTCTCTATGCTCGCTGTCATAAGTTGCCTTAAAGTCGACACATATGTAGTGGGTGTCGATCTTCATCTCTTGAGTTTTTTCGTAGTCCTCAGAGCCGTAGTTGTGTTGAAGAATTAACTGATTCCTGCGACGTGTTGCTGAGTTCGAGTGCCAAATGTCGTGTACATTGTTCAAATGACCGATTTAGGGTGGACTTAAATCGGATTTAACTTTTCTTTTGTTTTGCTCGTTGGGAAAATTTTTTAAGATCAATTTAAAATAATTTCCATTAATTCAGGGGGTTGGTACCGTGTGATGTCCGGTTGGCAGATATCTTATATCGCTTATTTTCGGATCTGAAGATATCCACATGTTGTGAATCACATCAGTGTTTGTTGCAATTTTGTAACCCTTTTGACGAGCTTCTTAGAAATCTTCCGAAAGCTTTCCGACGGGGGTCGGAAAACTTTCAATGACGTTCACACCGTGCAACAGAATTTTGTGGATGCCTAATAGCCGCAGATCATCCTTTAAACAACCAACTATTCGTCATCACGCATCCGCAGCTCATCTTCAAACACCCGCAGTAATGCTGACCCAGCTTTTCGTCGTCATCGTAACAAATCTGAAGTTGCCATATAAATATCCGCAATTCATTTCTATTTCGGACAATAAAGTGGACGGTCGTCGTACCCAAAATAAAAAAAAAAGATTTTTTGCAGAAACCAGCGAATACAAACAAAACTTATGTAACTTATCTTTAATTTTACAAAAACGCCTCTGGCTGTCCTCGGCGTACATTGCTCATCACCGTGTGGGGCATAAGGCAACAGAACTACTGAGGAGAACGATGGGCCAGTTGGAGGGCCAAGACCGGACTCACTCTAGAGTGTGACCTGAACACATACCTCCTCTCCACTTGGGCACGGCCAGTAACGAAAGAAATGAGTTCCAACTCAAACACATTTTTTGTAGCAAGTTGGCATTATGCAAAATAGGGAACGTCCTTACTTTTGTAGTTGGAAAAAGAAAAGGGGGCCTAGAACTCATTCCTGTCTCAGAACATCAGTCGGAGGACATCAAAGAAGGGATGGTTTTAAAAGAACACTCCTTCTCTGACCACCGGTATATTACCCTGATGTTAGCCCCCCACCACATACACCGTAACTCCTTCAAGAAACATCAGAAAAACCAACTGGGTTCAATATAGTGAAGGGTTCAACAACTCGCTACTCAACCACTCCACTCTGCAATCCCACATATAACTTGATTGCTCAGTGGAAAAAATCACCGAGGCCTTGAATTGAACTAAGAAGAGAACCTAAGACCGGATCAGATCATGAAGGCTCTAAAAGACACACGCAATAATACCGACTATGGGGCTCGCATAAGAATGCTCTCATCACCTTTAAAATTGAGCGGAGAAAAGCAAGGAGACAATCTCCGCCTGTAGGACAATCGAAGTGGTCTCTGAGACCTCTAGACTCACTAAGATCAGGAGGAGCACTTGGGAATAAAGAAGTATTTTCCCAAAGATCCATTTTGAAGTCTCTGAGACCTCTAGAAGTTCAAGCTGATCTTTGATGGGCAACTTTTTATTCCAAAAATGCCTACTTTCAAGCCGCCCCATATTCATCATTATGGCCAGTGTAACCAACCATTCTTAAAAACAACGGTTACATCACATACTCTTAGCAAACAAAATCTACCTTCCTCGTGTGAGCCGAGCTGTCTTGGAGCTCAAAGCAAAAAGCCCACTGTTTCATCCCCTGAAAACAGAAATTGCTAGTTTCCCACCAAAGCCAGCCCCTCGATGCCTAGCGCAGACTTGTCCCACCAACATCATCCCTTCACATCCATCCCCCTGTCAACACGTAACTACGAGCAATTAGTTATTTTTACGACCCGCCATCAGTATTCCCTACCTAACGCTTATCTCTCGCTGCAACAGAATAAAATATGTCGTCCGGTCTTGTCCGGCACACCATTCACCTGTTGGCCCTGCCAACGCTCGGCCAAAAACAATTACAATTGTCAAACTTCGCATTGTTTATCGTCTCATTGTCGCCTGAATGATGATAACAACAGATGACAACAGCAACATGCCCCCGGCTCCGTTCCCTGCGATGAAACAATAATTTGTCCACAAAAATAAAAACACACACTAGCACAGGCAAACGCGAGAGAAACAGAGGGCATTTCCTTCGCAGAGAGATGTAATCGATACCGGGCTCGATAATTTATTTAATTTTTATTTGTCTCTCCGGCCGAGCAGTCCCTCGCAGTCGCCCGTTCCCGGGAAGCCAACGACAACGAATCCTTTTTATGGAAATGAACGGCAAAGGTAATACAAGATGAGCCCCGAAGAGCCAAACAAAAGACACAAAAGGATCAACGACATTCATTGCGTATCGTATAAAGCGACACGTAATCGATACGAGTATACCCGCCGCGCCACCGCACCGCCGCGCCGTGTTGAGGCTGCCCAAGATCAACTCGTATTCACATTCTGCATCTCGTTCGATAAGCATCTCCACGAGAACATCGGAATGAGGAGGACGATGCGGCGAGGGCGAGACAACGATCAGCGATCCATGAGGTCCCATCAAAATTATTTATTGGTCTTAAATCGATGATGATGCGTCTTATCGTCGTCGTCGACGTTGTTGCTGTTGCTGTTGCTGTTGCTGTTGCTGTTGCTGTTGCAGTCGCTGTCTTCGTCGTCGCTGCTTCGTATTCCCTGTCCGTCTGTCCGGCCATGCGTGGCAGAGGGAGGAGGAGGACTATGCCCGATGTTTGTGCTCGTGTGTATCAGCATCAGGTTCTCTTATCGGGAGGAGATAGCGAAACACAGAGTTTGCTATCTCTCAGACTGGCGCCGGAAACAGCGCATGTATCTTGGCATCTACGCATCCCGCTGATTCATTATCTCATTGTTCCATGTTGACATTTTTTTCTTGTACCGCTCCCCTGGCCAGGATTCCCGTGGGCTAATCCCTGTGCATCGAGCGTCCTGCGCACTGAGTACTGAGCACTGAGCAGAAACTAATGACTCTAGTTGCGGCGTGACCTTCTTGGTAGCGCGTCAGGTGTTTCATTCATGTCCGGCTACCTAGTGGCGTAGCACACAGTCAGCTGCGCATATGTACGGCGAGGACAACTTTTCGTAGGCTCGTTACACCGATGTCGCAGTCCATCCGTTCCTACACATCCCGGAGTGTACATCGTTTTGCATGTGCCAGCGTGCCGGAGTGCCAGCGAGATGGGATTGAGTGACAGATTAAGTTAAGCGTTAACTATGCTCCGGGTGGCTGCAGCTCGGGACCTAAGTGGATGTGGTCAGGCCTCGGGGCTCGGGTGTAATGCGGTAGAAACTTCGCAGTAGCCACACCGGTACACTCGTACACGGCCCTAATGAGGCTGTTAGTCATCTCATGGCTGTGCGACGTGCATGTGTGTTCTGTCCGGTGGTGGATTATTGATGCGCTCTCCGCTCCGGTTTATTGAAACTTTTATGGCAGACGTTGAACAAAAAGGAGCTCCGAGTGTGAACTGACAGGCGGCGGCAAGGCGATGATGATCGTTCAGCCGGTCGATGTGGGTTAATTGGAGCAATTAATTAGGTGTGATGTGGTGTTTTGTAGTCTTGTGGTGTGCCCTGGTGGGTCGATAATAAATGACGATCCGAGTGGCCTGTCTCACCGGGAAAGGAGAGACTTGTTTTGTGGTGCACAGCTCCGGCATAGATGGTAAGTGAGATTCCTTACAAATGTGCTGGCCTCGTGGTGACAAAGTGAACTGCTTGGGATGAAATTAGAGACGTCCCAAAGCGAGTGCGGCTGAGTGACTTCGTGTCAGTCGATATTTTGAAATTCGTGCGATGGTGTGAGCTAATTGATGATGCAAGCAATGAGAGCTTGCTTCATGGCAAATCAATCGGGTGATGGGTTTCAAATCCAAATAAAAAGGATGAGGAATGGTCTCATTTATGGAATGCGCAACTAGGGGGTTCTCCCTACTTGGTGATGTTTAATGGGGAAAAGGACAAAGACAGACTGCCCTAAAAATGTACTGCTTTCTTGGATCTACAAGGATATTTTTGAGGTCGTAGGTGCTGTGGATCGGTGGTGGCCAGTGGCGTTGTGGGTATGTACGTCGACGTCGTAGATTTGATCTATTGTCTGTGGCCCCACCAAACAGTATTTTCGGTCTAGAAAAAGCTTCTCAAATTTGGCCGTTCGGAGTCGCCATAAAACTGTAGGTCCCTTCCACTCGTGGGAGAACAATAGCACGCACAGCACGAGTGGTTGCTGAGAAGCTAGGCCCTGGCCCTCTATGGGCTGTAGCGCCACCCATATATTTATTGTATTATTATTATTTTGGTGCTTTTGATCTGATTACCTTTTCCTTCTGGTCTCAGTCCGGGGAAGACAAAAAATTGACCAAGAACATAGAAGTACGTATGGCAGATTCTGGAAAAGACTCAAGGATTGGAAGCCTCTTCTTATTCTTCTAATGGCGCAACAATGTGAGATGAACCTGGGCCTCAGCCAACAAGCCTCTCCAGCTGGCTCGATTCTTAGCCAGCTGCCTCCAATTTCGCCCTCTAAGTTAGTTGTGGCCCTTCTCCACTCGAGTGCGCCATCGGGTTCGTGGTCGTCCTCTATTGCGTTGTCCCACTAGTTCGGAGTCAATGACTCTTCGGGCTGGAGCAGTGTTGTCTTGGCGCTCTACATGTCCTAGCCATCTTATGCGTAAGTGCGCAAGCGACAAACGCTTGCGTGAAAGCGAGTCGAAAAGATGGGTTTTTGAAATTGTGCAGATCAGGACTGGGATGAGTAAGGTCTCATATAATGTTAACTTGGTCCTTCGCGAGGCGGCTGTAATACTGAGTTGCCTCTTAAGTTCATAGATACAGCGGCTGACAAGAGTTATTATACATTTGATATCGGTACTGCTTACTCTGGCGAGGTAGAAGTCCTCAACTACTTCGAAGATATAGATGCCTCGTCCTGTCGTTTTGTCCAAGTCCTCGATTTTTTGTTTGTTCTGGAAGTTCGTGCCTCTACTGACGGCGTGTGAGTATTGCATGATCTTCCCCAGGACGATGTTGAAGAAATTACATGACATCGCGTTTTGTCTAAAATTTTCTTGGCATTAAAAGTCTCGGTGAGTTCGTTACCGACCCTAATGAAGCAATGCCGAAACTAGACATGGCACTGTATATCTCGTCTTTATGCACGCTGTCATATGCGGCCGGGAAATCTATTGCCACTGGGTCATTTGCCGACCAGTACTGGTCTGGCTTCTTGTGGACTTGCCTAGCCAGAAGTCACACTGATGTGGATCTTTTAGATGAAGTTGATGAATGGCTTCAGGCGAGTCCTCCAAACGGCAGAAAAGATCTTGTTCGCGATGTTCTTTCTGGTCTCCTTTTTTGTGGACATTAGACTTGTGAGTAGACGACGCGGTGGGGCCACGTCACCAACTGGACGACCCATTGTGATGCTCATGGGGATGAAGACAGTTCATCAAACTACAGCCTACGATTGTACAGATCTTGTGCTGTGCTCATTCAGTCATCCGGTGCTCTTGACAAGCTTGCAAATAGAATTTGAATTGCCATGTCTTGGAGATTTCGGAAGAAGAAATCTCCCAATCTTCTCTCCCTCATAATGGAGAGACAGTGATGGTCCCAGAGGGGACAAACGAGTCAAATTGTAAGAAACGAACAGAAGCCTGCAAGGACAAAGATGGGAACCTGGTAGTAGAGTCACAGTGAAATGGAAATACCACTTCTGCAGACTGTTTAACGACGATGACGATCAACATACCGCTGTCAGGTAGAATAATCCAGCCAATATAGGCGATGTTGGACAAGAATTCCGCTCTCCCAACCTGAGTGAAGTGACGGCAGCAATCGCCAAACTGAAGTCCAACAAGACTGCTGGTGCCGATGGAATGCCTGCCGAGCTCATCAAAGCTGATGGTCTGTAAAATCTGGTCGACTGAAAGTATGCCCGACAGATGGAATCCAAATGTCGTTTGTCCGATCCTGAGAAAGGGGACCCTCTTAACAGTGCCTACTATAGAGGGATAAGGCTCCTGAGCATAGCATATAAGATCTTTTCTACCGTCTTGTGCAACAGCCTTATTGGTCAATACCAGCGCGGTGTTAGGCACGCGATATCCACTATTGACCTAATTTTCACATTCCGTCAGTTCTTGGCAAAATCCCAGGAGTTTCAAGTTGATACCCACCATCTATTCATCGATTTTAAGGCCACGTACGTACAGACGAACTATACGACGCCTTGTCTAGCTTTGGCCACCCTACAAAACCCATCCATCTGTGCAGGACAACGATGGAGAACGCCCGTTGCTCCGTCAAGGTAGGTACAAATTATACCGGGACCCTTGATGTCAGAAGGATGGCTTTAGACAAGACGACGCTCTGTCATGCGACTTCTTTGACATTATTTTCGAGATCGTGTGGAACTCAGACATCAACACCAGAGGCACGATCTTCCACAAGCCTGGGCAACTGCTCGCATATGCCGAAGACATTGACATTATTATAAGAACTCAGCTGTCAGAGGGGCATTTGCTAGCATCGAGAAGGAAGCGGCTAAGTTGGGTAATGAAGGTAAGAAAAAGTACATTCTGTCAACAAAACAGGTCCATCAACATCGACATCTTGGACAAAGTGTCACAATAGACTGATACAGCTTTGATGTTGTTAAAGACTTTGTCTATCTAGGCTCTGCAATAAACTCCGGACATCACGGCGGATATAAAACGAACGATAGCCCTGGCCAATCGCTGCGTCTTTGAACTTAGGCGGCAATTTTAAAATAAAGCCTTGTCTCGGAAAAGCAAGCTTTATCTAAAGAAATTCTTGTAAAGGAAACCTTTGCGCGAATAACGATTACCTTCAAACAGTAAGAAGTCACCATCGGAGTGCACTCCGCAGCTAATTGCTCGAACGGCTTCCGGCTCGAATGGTATTGCTGAGGGCCTACGTTTCTTTTTCCATTTGACATCATCAGTTTCACTTTGCGTTGTCCTCAATGCTCCTCGCTTATAGGTGTAGTCGATGCGGGGCAGTAGCTTCAAGTGCACTTGATTCTTTGCCAGGTCAACTTAGTCCACTTAGTCCTTGCATAAGCCACGCTTCAACCGAACCCATTGCTTCACTTTCAGGCCAACTTGCTCCTTGATCACTTTCAGCACATCGGTCGTCTCCTTGATCGGAACCATCTCCTGTGTCCATTTTCCAATGCAGAGGTTACACACATTTTCGATTGCGCTCTTCACATGGGTTTACTGGTATGACTCCACGGATCTACTACCGACTTGATTTGCAACGATTCATCGGTGTTCAAATAAGTTAGGTATTCTCTTCCTAAAATTCCTATTGTCTGTCTTCTATGGCGAGAATTACGACCGAATATTGGAGTTAACGCTCTTAGAGTTGGGGTCACCGACTCCTAACTTCGGTAAAAAAAATTGCATGATTTGCAGACGTTAGTTTAGATTTTTGGGCTGCCAGCACACTTAAGCCATTGTTAATCCATTGTGATATCCATTGCCGTCCAACAGCAAATGGTAACTGGACCAGATTGAAAACCAGATGAAAGCATTTTAACTTTTGCTTTCACTGGAATTCGAACCAGGGATCCCTATAACCAGGCACTCAACCAACTTCGTCATCCAGCCGTATTTTGCAGACGTTGCTCGTGCGTGTACTTCACCGTGATGAAAGTATTGAGCATCCTGAATCAATTGACGGTGACAGTTTGATGAGTAGTAAAAGAGTGCGACAACAAATAAATTCAATGTTGTGAAACCCTTTATAGGATTATCCCAACAAAGCAATAGCCAGTCTCTGAGTTGTAATTCGCGATGCTACAAGGTAGACCAAGTATAACAAATAATCCTATGCAAGTATAATAAAATATTCAAAATGTGGGACTCAACACCTCATAAGGAAATCGAAAAGTCCTTTTCTGGAGAAGATCAACCTTTGGTTAGATGGAATATATAATTTTTTCACAAATAAAAGAACCTCGTACCCAAAAATTGAACCAACATCATTCCCCAACCACCCGAATCCATACCCATTGCCATTTCCGCACGAAACTTCTGTGCGTTGGCGGTGACTATCTATCTATATTATCTCTATATAAGACCTTGATGGACCCAACCCAGCATGGACAAGGTCAAATGAGGACGAAGAGATGCTTGTTCGTTTCTAAAGGAAAATCTTTCGACTCATATTCGGTGTCATTTGCGAAGAAGGAGTTTGGAGGAGAACGACGAACTCTACGAGCTGAAGATTGTCTCGACAGAGATGGCTAGGACATATAAAGAGAATGGGCACTAACACTCCAGCGCGGAGAGTCTTCAAGCCCCACCCTGCGGGAGAACGCGGTAGAGGAAGATCTTGCCTCCGATGGCGTAACCAGTTGGAAAGCGATCTTAATCTGCTGCGTGTACGAAACTGGAGGCGCTTAGCCCAAGATATCGCTAATTGGAGAGAAATGCTAACTGAGGCACAGAGAAGAAGACGATCAGATGGTTATGGCCAGCAATCGCCCCGACTACCATCCGCAGCGGCTTTTTGCTACATTGGAGATGTATGGCTGTTTTTATATCCAATTCATAATATCCGAGTGGTCTCACAGGTGGAGAGACGGTCTCACTTTTCATTAGCTAGTTCTATCATTCTATTATCCACTTTACTCTTGTCATCAGCCAGAGGTGAATGGAAACATGGGATTACTTGGGATCGGTTGGATTCAGCTCCATTTCTAGCAAGTTCTTCAGCTACCTCAAAGCCTGTTATACCTTTATGTACCGGGACCCAGCACGGTGTGATCGAATACTGCGAGCCATGAACCTTGATATATCTTCGCTGCAGCTTGCGACTACCTGTACTTGATTTCTGTTGACTGTCATTTAGAATGGTAATCTCAGCCGGTTTTATTTCACACAATGTAGATCGGTTAAACGATACTGAAATTCCTCCATATCATTTGGCACATGGTCATCAATTGCCTCAAATAGCCCTGCAGACAGTCCAACAGCAGCCAGTCGACTTAAGTCAACGGGGACGAAAATTTCATCTCTCATTCGTCCATTGTGTGGCGTTGGTTTCAATTCGGCAAGCCATTCAGTGGTAAGATCTTAAGATCTTCGTGCACAGCAAGGCTGCTGACTTGCCGTCGATATAAACCACCCTCTGAGCAAATTAAGGCCGCACAGGTAACATTCGTCACAAGGAACTTCTTGATACGAGGGCGCATTAACGATTTTTTTAGGGCCGAAGGTGCGAAACGGGCTGATCTAAAGGACAAGCCAAAATATATGCTGTAGGGCAGAAATAGTTTAGTCACTGATAGAAAACATCACGATGTACAGCTGCAACCTCGAAGTTTGTCTGGCTCCGGGTAATCATGGGCTTCAGCAACGTCAGTGGAGATCGAGCGTAATATAGCCCCAGGCGGTGCTACTCCTGTTTCTTGAGACAACTGCGATCAAAACACCTCGCTCTAAGAATCTGCTGCACTGTACGGAGTCGAGAACTGAATGATAAGCAAAACAGATTCGCGTCTGCGGCGAATGACTTCGTTTCTCATTCAACATTTCCACAGCCCCAATTATCTCTGTATTTCACCCACAGCCTGGCAGCATCCCCGCTCTGCTTCTTCATTACCCACTTCACCTTTCCTCTTTAATTTGTCCTAATCCATGACCATTTGCATGCATTTCCCATCTCACACATGTCCCCCGTCAAACTTGACGCACATTTAACAGACGGCTCACTAACAGATCGAAGGATCAGCCGAAATCCTTCAGCACGATCAGCCTCGTCTCATTTTACACGCTCACGTGAGTCCTGTGAGAGCCCGTCAAGCGGAATGGAGGATCATTTGCGCATTTCGATCTGCACAAACCAATTACCAGATGTGTGCGCACACATCTCCGGCTTAAGGACTCGCTTTCATCGCATCTTCGTCTTGAGTCGAGTCCTCGAGCAGCGGGCCAAATCCTTTCCTTTCCGTGCTCACATTACCGTTCTGCCGAGCGCAATCGGACTTCCACATCTCTCCGCAGCCGACATATGTTCCGCTGTTGATCGCCCTGATGGCAGAGGCGGGGAAGGTAATGCCAAAATAGAGCGCTGCGCCAACAAAAGGATCTCCAGCCATTATTATGCGCATAATTGTTGCTATCATCCATGTAATCAAGTTTGTTCGGTACAATGCCAACAAAAGGACAATGCACGGCGTGGAGTGCCCCTTATGTTGAGCCGCGCCGCCACCCCGAGCAACAATAAAAACGTAACAATGGCATCCTGCTGCGATTGTTGTTCCAAGCGGGCGAGAGGGAGAGTGAGACGAGTCCTTGTTTGTGGAAATTGAAGTGAAGTGCATTAGCGTTAAGGACTCTCGGCAGTCGGCAGTCGGTACAACCCCTCGGTGGTTGGTGGTGCGTACGCATGGAAATCGCCCATTGTTCGGCTGTACACTTCTCAGCCTGGGATTGAAGGACTTGGAATCAGAATTCCAATCAGCATCGGATTTCGTACATCGAATCGGAAAGGGGGCTGTGACATGTGATTAGATCAAATTTGACGTGAATGACTGAGTGATAGGTGAGATGATGTTGCCGGCGGACTCTTGGTGGGATATGTCAGCTCTCGCTGCGGGGACTGCCGCACTGCTCGGTGTAGGGTGACGCTGTATTTGGATTGCAATTACGGTTTGTGTTGACATTGGGACAATCTGTTTTCGAGGACACATCATGTTGGGTGGTGCTGCAGTTGAGAAGTGATTTGACACCTTCAAGCTGCAAAAATTGATCTCTTAGAGGTTCTTGTAGTCTTCCCGCGGAACGTTGCTCTACAAGTGACTTACGTACTAACAATTAAGGTACATTAAGTGAAAAAAATAACGTTAATTTTAGAGTAAATAGGCTTAATAATTAATTTTTAAAATTATATCTACTATCAGATAAATCCAGATATTGCGAATATTTGTTATTTTAGGCTCTGATTGCCCTTGTAAGCGGTTAATTTCTTCCGCACTCAGTGTTTTGAGAATTTTCAAATCATAACTGTCGAGTACGGAGTGGCCTAGTGGGCAAGTAAAATTGGAGTAACGCCTGGAGATAAGGACATTTTATATCTTCTTCTTTGATTGGCGCTACAGTTCGGGGTGGACCTGGGCCTCAACCGATATGCCTCTCCAGCCAGCACGATATTTCGCCAGCTGCCTCCAGCTGCGCACACCAAGTTGGTTGAGGTCCTTTCCCACTTGTGTGCGCCATCTAGTGTGAGGACGTCCTCTGCTGCGCTGTACCAATGGCTCGGTGTCGAAGACTCTTCGGGCCGGAGCTGGAGTAGTGGTGTCCATCCGCTCTACATGACCTAGCTATCTTAAGCGTTGGATCCGAAGACGCTAAACTATTTGCATGCCGCTGTACCGCTCGTACTGTTCGTGGTTCAAGCTTCTTCTCCAAACGCCATCAACGCAAACAAGACCAAAGAACGCACGCAGAACTTTTCTCACAAAATAACCAAGAGCCCAAAGAAGAAGCGATTGGCAAGAGGAATTCTGCGCTTGTTTTCGGTACTGATGTTGTTCGTACTGTTAATTTGGGAGCCAAGGTAGATAAAGTCCTCGAAGTTGTAGCCGCCTATGGTGGAGTTCTGACCGAGTCGGCTGGCTGTTTGGCTGCATGTACTTGCCTGCACTCGTCGTCAAAACCATGGGTTCTCTTTGGTGGTGTCGTAAGACCCAGCACATCAGTGGTAGCTTCTTTGATGGCTTTTTGAATACGTTTCCATTGTTCTTCTATTAAATCTGCAGGCAGCGTCGAACTTTCAGAGAGTCTCAGGGAGACTCGGTCGGCAAAGTTCCTAGCGATCGATTGCGATTGTAGCTTTCCGACGTCAAACCGTATTGTTCTTTCTCGACTCCACACTTCTCTCGATATCCTTATTCGTACATTGGCCAAAACAAGAAAATGGTCCGAGTCGATGTTGGCTCCTCAAAACGTTCGGATATCGAGAATGTTGGAGGAGTGTCTGACGTCGATCGCAATGTGATCAATCTGGTTGACGGTTGATTGATCAGGAGACCGGCGGGTCCCCTTATGGATGTTGAGATGTGGGAACCGCGTGCTCATCACAGAGGGTTGCGGCCCGAAATCTACCAGCCTGAGTCCGTTTCCGGATGTGTTGTCGTGCAGGCTGTGTATTCCGATGACTCTGGCAAAGATTTCTGAAGTCATTTAGAACGATCTTGGTGTCATAGCTGGGGCATCGATCGTATGTTCTTTTTAGGAGAACATAGAAGTCATACTTGCGTCAGTCTTCTCCTCCGTCGGACTCCGTCGGAGTTTGCGCGCAATTCAGGCTGATGTTCTCAAATTTAGATGCGGATTGTTATGGGGCGCTCGCTTTTACAGACAAAGCTTAAGACTTTTTGCCTAGGTCTGCCTTAAACAACGAATCCGCATCCGCCTAAGCGCTGCCTTCCCTCTTTATAGCAATCACCGTAGTAGATGTCGCAGTTTTTTATCCTCTTCTTGCCCGGCCCATTCCAGCGCACTTAATAGATGGCGGTGATATCTGCTTTATAGCAGTCAAGGGCATCCGCGATTTCTTCAGCTGCAGGTGGCCTGTTAAGAGACCTCACGTTCCACGTGCACGGTCATTTGTTCATTCGCTGGGGTCGTCAACTGTAAATCCGTCTGTATCGGAGGCCTGTTGTAGGTTCGTAACCGTGTTTTTTTTTTATAAAACTCATCACATAATAATAATAATATGGGTGGCGCTACAGCCCATAGAGGGCCAGGGCCTAGCTTCTCAGCAACCACTCGTGTTGTGCGTGCTATTGTTCTCACACGAGTGGAAGGGACCTACAGTTTTATGCCGACTCTGAACGGCCAAGTTTGAGAAGCTTTTTCTAGACAGGAAATACTCTTTGAGCATTGTCAGTGACTCGAAAGAGGTGGGGTCGTGAAAATGTTTTCTGTCGCTCAGAGCTGGAATCGAACCTACGACGTCGAGGTTGGGGTCGACGCACATACCCACAACGCCACTGGCCACCATCAACTCATCACATCTAAGTTTGATTAAAACAGAACTCTTTCGAAAAGATATGTTGAATGTGCAGAGCGCCAAAAGGAGAAGCTAGAGATAAGCATACGTTTTTGCTTCTCAAACTTGGCCGTTCGGAGTCGGTATAAAACTGTAGGTGCCTTCAATTCGTAAGAAAACAATAGCATGCACAACGCTAGGTCCTGGCCCTCTACGGAGTGTAGCTCCAGCCCATTTATATTATACACATATTCTGCTATCTAGGTAGTATAACAAAAACAGACTGCGGCGCAGAAGCAGGCGTCTTATATGGACGAGTTTCCAGATCTGAGTATTCACCTCAGATCAATGGTATATGGTTACGAGCCTGGTTGATTTCGAACAACATCGTCCAGAAATTACGGGCATTCAAATGTCTCCGTGCGATATGTCGAATATTCTGACCAAGCATCATCAGAAATGACAAGACAGGAAGAAATTGTGACACAGATGAAAAATTGAAATCGATTGGTAATACTATCAAGAAAAAAAGACGACAGCAGTACTATAATGGCGTTAGAATGGAACGATCAAGGTAAAAGATCTAGAGAACGTCTCAAGAACACTTGAAGATCTTCTGGAAATAGGAATAGTTCACTTGGAATAATTTGACAACAGCTGGAACTACCCGGGTGAGATGTATATGCTAAGTAAAAGCCCCATGCTCACAAGAGGAGTGAAGAAGGGAATAAAATAAAAACAAAGCGGAAAGCGACACATCACATATTTGTCGAGTTCAAGAGTGCATAGATGTGACCCACACACCACCATGTCCGGTTTTGACATACCTACCAAAATAGTCCGGCTGTGCAGTATGATCAATTCGAGCTGCTCCATCAAGGTCGGTAACGAACTCAGCGAAAGAGGTCTTAGACAAGGCGACACGCTTCAACATCGTCTTAGAGAAGTTCGTGTAAAACTCAAACACCGACAATAGAGGCCAAAACGACACTTTAGGCAGCTAGAACTTAAGACAAATTGAAGGGGAGAGGTAAAGTTGGAACTTTTTCATGCTTCGTTTGATATTAGTTGAGAAGTGGGGAAACTGCATTAGAAAACGAGGTCTTGTACACGTTGTATGAATATCGAAATTCGTTCGTGCTGATATCACTCAAGTAAACAATATCGAACAACTTAATAAGATTGGGACTTCGAGGTAAAGTCTAGTTCCACGACTCCAAATCCTGGTTCAGAACTGAAACAAACGACTTTGGTCCTTTACTTTTTTTCGAAGGCAGCAGGAATCATTGTGGCTGCCGATGTTCAATCACCACCTGATGGTTTGTATTGATTTGAAACTTACATACTAGGCTTCTCCAGGATTTGCTTTGCGAATGATGCATACATTGTAAGACGTATGGTCGCCTGTTTTGTGAATAGGGTATGTGGAGCAGAGGTACCAGTCGTCGAGCGTACTGCGGTTTGTCGAATAGGTTCTGCTGAGGAAGGTGGAGTGATGCTTAACGCCCCGCTGATACCTATCTTCATAGGCATGCACCAAGTTGAGTTCCTTGTTCTGTCCACCAAACTCTAATTACATTGATCATTCAATCGTAGTCTCCATTTACAGAGCAACCTATAGAAGCTGAAGAGGTTTTCGTGACCATTCAATGATGTTTTTTCGCCAGCTCTTTGTTTGACACGCAAAACGCGTCTTATCGCACTCAGAAGCATTTGTTTGTCAAGTGATCTGAAGACATTCCAACACCCCAACCTAATCGCACAATTCGCTCCACCATCCATATCCGAAATCAACAAAAAAAAAAGTGTCGTGCTTGTTTATTTTTAAACAAAATTCCCCTGCAATCAGCATTCGCCGCTGCCGTGCGCCGTCAGTTCCGTCGACGGCACCAATAAAGTCGTCTGATAAATGCGCCTCACGTGAGCGCCGCAACACACTGCACAGCGAAGATCGAACATCGAAAGGCAAACACCTCCCCGGGGAATTGCCCTAATTGCCGAATGTCTTTTTAATTGAAAATATATACATCCTCGTCGCGTTGTCAACGAAGGGAACGATTTAATAGAACACAGTCATTCCGATTAGACGCAGACACTCGTGCGGATGAAGCATCGTCCTCTTTAAGGGCGAAACCACTTAAGGCGACACAGCAGCACTTCTCGCACTCCAGCCGCCCCTTCAGTGGTGGCGCCGAGTGTAATGCTGACATAATTTATCGTCTAATTCACTTAACGCTTCGCGGTATCGGGTGGATTCGATTAGCCACCGACAAGAAATAGAAAACATCTCGTTGCGCCCCCAAAAAACACAGACACACTCGGCCATGGATACACCACCGACGGACGGTCCCTGGGGAATCATAGGAAGTATCAGTTCCAGATGCAGTTACGATCAGCTGTTGGCGAATGTCAAAAGTCGCGCTTCTTGAAGAGGATGCCATCGCATTGGAGAGAGCACTCTTAGCTGTTAGCGGGAATGTCGCCAATTAATGGGAGACGAGCTTCAAACGGAAAGCAGATGCCGCTGCTGCTGATGGCAAATGCTATCGCGACGAGGGTGGCAGCGTGCGCTTGTTGTGCCATCGCAGAGCAACTGAACAGCAACTGTGCCACTTAAAGGGTCATGGAGTGGTAGCACTCGTCTCAGAGCTCCTTTGATGATTTCCCAGTGGACATATAAAACCCCGAGAGAGAGACCGTCGAGTGTTTGAGGGAGAGCTACGGTGGGACTGTGAACTTGCTGCTGTTTGTCGGAATCAACTTAATGGCTGGACCAATTTGTTTTTTTTTTTTTCAGTTTTGGGATGTGAATGGAAGATGTAGCGAGGGCAGAAGGATTTGATGGATCGTAAACAGATTGATACATGAAAACCAGCATATGGACCAGCTATTTGGTTCATTAAGAAGTTCAACAACGAATGGTTCAGGAAGGAACCGGTAGAAGAGATAACTTGCAGCAGATATAGTTTCGGGAAGTCGGTGTGCTTTGCCCAAGCTGTGGGGGATGAAATTAATGACGTTCATCATGATTGTAAGACCTATCCTAAGGTACCGAAGAATAGTCTGGTGGCTGGCGAAATTTGCAAAATTCCCTCCCAGCTCCAAAAAAAAACCTCTGTCCTTTGCCGATCTTGGCTAAGTTGGATTGGCAATTTAGCAGAAAATTACCGTGAGATTCCAGCGGCTCTTGGCAGAAGCACTCTTCTACAAAATATAAGATCGGTGCAACTCACTTGTGCACAGTTTGTTGAAATAGTGATAAAACCGGGACAGAGAAGACAGGGTCTTTTGGCGCTACGATATTTTTGCTCCGATTAGTGCATTCCCTTGATCTTGGATTCGATCCATCGCAGGATGGTCTTGGGGGTACTTGTCTAGGGTTTAGAGAAGCTGAGAGTGCTGTGAATGAATGAATTGAGTTAAGGGGAAAAACAGAATCCATTTGATGGACACCAGTCGGGTTCAAAAGGTACACATTATTAAAAAAAATTGCAGTACAGGGGACTAAATGCATATATTTGTTGACAAGATTAGGTTATTTGTTTAAGGTTTAATATGAATCCCTACACCCTACAATGTAGGCAAAAAGGTAGGTTTATATATATTGTATTTCAGTTAATATTTCGTTACTTTTTTTACCAAAAAAAAAAATAAGATGATAAAATAGAGTGCAAAAATATGCAAAAACCCTTTGGCCAACAAGAAGATTTTTATTGACCTGTGTGTTGGCGCAGTTTGAAGCGTCAACTACCAGCGCCGCTATATCATGCTAGATGTTTAAGTAATGGACACCAAGTTGTTGGCGTATATTCAAAAATACCTTTATTAATTCAAAGATTACAATTTGTTTGATAGATATAAAATACGGAATGAAGACTTACTCTCTCGGATGGTTAGACACAGTTCTTCCATTCAGTACGTATGCGACACATTTACAGAAGCCAGAAACGCTGCCAACAAGATCCAGCCGTCCAAGAAAGATAAATAGTCGTACGGAGAGGCTATTGGTAGCATTTTCGTGTCGAAAAAGATCCGGTGAATTAAAAACTACTGATCGAATAGATGTGACTCCCCAGATGATAAGGTATTTCCTAAAAAAGAAACAGGCATACTGGTCGAGTGAGCCGAAAGGAGCCGTGGAAAGCAAATATGAAGACGAGGCTGCAGTATGTTACTGAACATTAAGGGAAGGATAATTCTTTCTGGGATCACGTTGTATTTACAAATGAGAGTAAATTTAACATTTCGGTTAAAATGGACGACGAATGGTGTGGAGGAACCTACAGTAAAGCATGGCGGAGACAACGCAATGGTGTGGAGACTTATGGCCTCTTCCGGCGATAGAATTATCTTTCTTTTATTATTTATTGATCCAACCATGAACACATATGTTTACTCGTACTGTAACATACTCAAAGAGAACCGTTCTGTTTAGTTCTCGAAAATGTCTCCAACAGGAGAACAACACTTCACGTTTGTGAAGATGTCAATCAAGCCAAGTTGCATATCTGCGGGATTATTTAGAAAAAAAATAACAAAGCTGACTTCAAGGCAATCTTACTTGATGAATGGAACCAGATTTCACTAGCCACGACTTCCGAACTGGTGCATTCCATGAAAAACTTGTTGAATGAGGTCATACGGAGCAATTGGGCTCCGACCAAATACTGATTTTGTCTAGTTATCTCTTTCTCTTTGTTATCATTGCTTTTAGTTTTGAGAAAATCAAATAAATAGCAAGTGCACGGCGACTTTTTTCTAAACTTTTCCGCTATGAAGTCTTAGTTATTTTCAATAAGGGTTAACGGAGATTTTTGCTGACTATTTGATTGCCTTAGCAACAATGTTGAGTTGATTATCATATATGAAATGATCCCTTACCACTGGTGGCGGGAAGTCAACTTATTAGACATAATATTCGTAGGCTAGCTGAGCTATATTTTGCGCATATAATCGCTTTATTTCAACTTCATACTTGAGAAGATCGGCCGGAACTATAACGTAAACACCGGACACGATCTACCAAAAGCCCGTTCAACTACTTTCTTACGCGGACGGCATTGTCGTGATTGGACGAACAAAGCGAGCCGTCATTGAAGCGTTTGCTGGCATTGAAGGGGAAGCGGCTAAAATGCGTCTAGCGATAAACCAGGCAAAACAAAGAACATGCTGTCATCACAAAGGGACGCACGACATTGACGTCTCGGACAGAGCGTCATATTGTGCAGCAGAAACCTTGAGGTAGTCAAGGACTTCGTCTACCTAGGCTTTAGAGTAAATAGGGACAACAACACGAGAACCGAGATCAAGCGCAGAATTACTCTTGCCAATCGCTGCTTCTTTGGGCTCAAGAGGCAATTGAGTTACAGAGCCATCTCTCAAAACACCAAATTGAGCTTGTATAAAACCCTGATCATCCCAGTCCTGCTCTATGGCGCAGAGACATGGGCGCTATTGAAGGCGGACGAAGAAGCTCTTGGTTGTTTTGAGAGAAAAGTTCTGCGTACGATCTTTGGTCCTGTTTGCGTTGATGGCGTTTGAAGGAGAAGCTTGAACCACGATCTGTACGGGGCTGCACAGCGCCATGCACCCAGTTCCATGTAGAGCGGATGGACAACACAGCTCCGGCCCGAAGAGTCTTCGACACCGAACCATTGGGACAGCGCAGCAGAGGACGTCCTCGCACTAGATGGAGCACACAGTGGAAAAGGACCTCAACCAACTCGGTAAGCGCAGCTGAAGGCAGCTGGCGAAAGATCGTGCTGGCTGGAATGGCATGTCGGTTGAGGCCCAGGTCCACCCCGGACTGTAGCGCCAATCAAAGAAGAAGAATCGCTCTATTTGTTTATTCTACAGTATTAACTTTGATACAAAATTTCTTGTCCTACAACATACATTCGGTTTAGATAGAAAGAAATAAGAAACGACAGAGTTGCGTACAGGTGTATGAAAAATGTGCATTCGAATGGTAGCAGAAATAGGAGATGAGTGTGTGCAATTTAGCTGTTGTGTGCTGTGCGGTGGGTGCTGAGTGCTGTGTATTGTGTGTAGTGTGCTGATTGCTGCATGTGGGATATGGGTTGGCGTCATGTGTCATCAAGTGTTGTGGTTGATCACAACACTGTGTGTTACCAAAGGCAAGCATTTTCTACAAAAGAGCTAGATGCCAAACTCTGTCTCGAATGTCTTAGAAATATGAATATGCGCAAGGATTGGCGCCACTTGGCTATAAAATCACCAGTGGACATGTTGCGGCGGAAATCATACTGTCGGTTATTTGCTGAAGATTTAGTAGCATTTCCATTGCTTGAGGTAGAAGCAAGTGCTATAGGTAGCTACGAGGAGAGTGATTTTTATCGATTGTTAATATGTTCTATGCGATCTAAATATACTACTGGAAGAATGTCCTTTTTGATGGTATCATACATGTATTGCATCGGCAAAGTAGAGTTACTATGAATAAAAAAAAAATCATTAACAAATGATTCGTATTTTGTTGACACTTCTTCTTCTTCTTTGGCTGGCGTTACCGTCCGTGGTGGACCTAGGCCTCAGCCAATATGCCTCTCCATCTAGCCCGGTCTTGTGCTAGTTGCTTCCAGCCACGCAAGTTCGACTTATGCTGGTCCCCTTCTAGCTGCGTGCGCCGCCGTAGGTGTGGTGTCTTCCTTTACCGCGTTGTCCCACGTGCTTGGAGTCGAAGACTTTAGTGGCCTGAGCATTGGTGTCCATTCGTTCGAAGTGACCTAGCCATCGACATGACCAGGTCGATGTCGCTGTAGAGCCTGTACAACTCGTCGTCCTCCTCCATACACCATCAGTACATACGGGACCGACATAATTTGAAAGTCTTTTCCCTAGAAGCGACCAAGAATATCCTCGTCTGCGTTAGCATTATTGTCCATGCTTCTGTAGGCGAAAAGAAAAATAAGAACATACTAATTCAAGAGAAATGTTAAAAAGCACCCTGTGCAGAACTGAAGCTTTCGATCATTCAGTCAGCGACATCTGTTGACAAAAATAATAATATTCGAACCATCTGATCAGGTTATCGATCGAATTCGCTTTCATATAAATACAAGCGGAATGCAATTTTAGTTCTTCTTCTCTTTGTTGCGAAATAAAAGATAACACCGCCTGTCAGTTAAGTGTTTCATTTTTTGCATTTTTCATTTGCGCCCACCCCACCCGCTTTCTACACTTCTTTTGTTGATTTTGTTGACACTTAGGTCAGAAATACACAACTTCTTCTTCTATTTCTTTTTTCGTCCGGTACATCCCACCGCACCTCCTGGATGGCGGTGGTGTCAGCTAGGCTTCTAGGGCCTCCGCAAGTTCGTCGGCTGCACGTGGTCTCATTCCTTATGCAAGACCACACTAGTTACCCAATGTCGTCAGCAGTAGGATCATCCATATTTCACAAGGTGGGGAAGTTAGCCTTGCGCAAAGCCCCCGAATCTGGTAGGCCGGGTCATTGGACGGCCCCTGGACAACGGACCGCTGCCTACATTGGTTCACCTCTTAGCGGATGCAGTAGTGGCTATCCAGAGCGCGCCACGAGGAGGCTGTGTGTCAACTTGACCTTTCCATTCACAGGGATCGCTGCTCGCATCTCGCCAAATTAACAGCAATCAACAAATTTCCCTAGATGCACAGGCCCATGCCCTCGAAAACTTAGTATTTTGAAAAACTCGGTATAAAATAAAAGAGCAGAGGACCTAAGTGTCTGCCTATAGGAACACCAGTTGCCGTTAAGAAAGTACTGGCGAACTTAGGTTTTTAATGTAGACTCACTGAAAAACTTGAATTTCATCGCGTTGCAAAGTTCTTATTTCTGGTCACTCACGCGATCTTTGTTGTGAGTCTGTGAGATGGTTGATGTCTTCACAACCCTGAGACATCGTCACAACCCCAAGATATAACCAATCTTACAGCCAGCCGTGCTCGAACGCAGCACATAGACTCGATGAATTGCGTCCTGTGGCCTCTTTCGACTGAGTTCACTGCCAGTGCTAAGTAGATCTCATTCATCTCCCGCCTGGTGCCTGCGTGTCTCACAACGCTCGCTAACAGCATTCCGCAGAGAGGAAATTACAAATCACCCCGAATTCCATAGGCACTCGCCTAGTCACTTTCACTGGCACACCCAGTGGCGTCGCGCGCCTCCCCATTGCACACGCCATCTAAGTGACAATCGGCCCCGGCCATTTGCGGCCGCCACCATCCCACAAATTCACGCCAATTTATTACACGCCTCCCGAGCAAATTACAGCCCATAAATCCGTCGCCCATTTCAACAATGCCACTCGGCAATTACACGCGGCACAACATAATTATTTGCCACTTCGACTTGGTGCGTCTGTGCGATGCATGAATGAAATTCTACGCGACGTCTCCGGTATCCGCAAGGATCTGGCACTCTGCGCGAGCACATGGCGACTGAAGCGAGCGCAAGCGTTGTGTGCTCGTACAAATTGGAATGATATATGCCCGGCATTGCATTGATGGACGAGGAATGTCGCTCGAATTGACTCAGCGATTCGTTAAATGCGCGGCAAGTTGGTATTTCGGTCTGCACGAATGGCTGAAAGGCTGTTGCAGTCGCAGTCTCAGCGACCGAGAGCTATTTTCGGCTGGGGAACGCTTCAATGGATGCAAGCTAAACGGCAGCAGCAATGCACCGAACTGTCAGGGTCAAACGAACTCGAAGACGAGGCCGTGTCGCAATTTTTCTTCATTAATTCGCGGCAATTAAGAATTGA
Organism: Eristalis arbustorum; assembly: GCA_916610145.1. NCBI lineage: Eukaryota > Metazoa > Arthropoda > Insecta > Diptera > Syrphidae > Eristalis > Eristalis arbustorum. The sequence goes on along the minus strand of OU744320.1, from coordinate 49,881,302 downwards.
ATATGTCCTCTGGTCCTCTGGCTGGTACTGTTCGAAACAATCTGCAGACGGGGTCGACAGGGGCGGCCAATTGGCTCTGATGGAAGTCGTGACAGAGGCGATTGAGGGAGTTGCACGTAAAGTGATGGCAGTGGTTTCGTTTGGCTGGGAGAGACGTGTTAAAATTGTCGGCATATAATATCCGACAAAATGTATTCTCACAATAAATAGTTTACTTTAACACAACATTAACCGTAGGCTCCGATGTGTATTTCAAATCGGTGCGAGTAAGCATTTCCGCGCATGCTTGTTTGGTCATTTGTTCGTTGATACATAATTTAGCAATTTTCGGAATCTAGGTTTAAATTTGTCGCTGCTTTTCTAATTCGAAAAATGGGATCATGAAGGGTTTTCTAATTGGGACACGACAATTTTGCATTTAATCTGCCACCGCGTCATTTGGAGAGTCTTATTTTCTCCAATTTGGTTCTGGAGAGACGCGCCAATATTCGCGCAATATCATTTTCCATGACGAAGCTCATTTTTGGCTCTTTGATTTATCCTAGTTCTATATGTATAGAATAACGAATTAAAACTTGGAAACGATTGGATTAATAGTTTTTGAGTAACCTCATGTATATATAATATGCGTGGCGCTACAGCCCGTAGCTTGTCAGGAACCACTCGTGTTGTGCGTGCTATTTTTCTCTCACAAGTGGAAGGGGTCTACAGTTTAATGCCGAATCCGAACGGCCAAGTTTGAGAGGCTTTCTCTAGACAGGAAATACTCTTTGAGCATTGTCAGTGACTCGAAAGAGGTGGGCTGTGAACATTATTTTTGTCGCACAGAGCAGGAACCGAACCTACGACGTCGAGGTTGGGGTCGACGCACATACCCACAACGCCACGGGCCACCACTCGTGATGTAATCTCATCTTCCAGTCGTGAAAACAATGTTTCGAGAAAAGCGCGTCTCAAATTTTGAGAAGCAAATTCTTGTTCTAAATCGCCTGACATTTTTACCATAAATCGACTATGTGTTCAAGAGTTTATGAAATTTTCACTTGAAGTTTTTAAGGAGCATTCTTGAATAGTTATTGGTTCGAATTAAAATTCAAAGTTAAGGGGAGCCCACTTATACTTACTTACTTGTCAGGCAGACGAACCATGAAGGGTCTGAGCCTGAGCAATTGATGCCTTCCATCGGTGACGGTGCTAGGCACGCTGCTTCCAGTTATCAAGGCCAAGCTGTCTTACATCCGCATTGACTTGGTGTCTGTGCAGGAGGTTCGGACTTCTTCTCCTTCTCGAACCAGCAGGCTCGGATTCGAAGACCCTCTTTGCTGGAGCGTTGTTGTCCATTCGCTCTATGTGGCCGAGCCAGTGTAGTCAACGGATATTTGCCTTCCGGACTACATCCACATCCTTGTGCAGCTCGTAGAGTTCGCGGTTGTGTCTTTTCCTCCATTCGCCTTCCTCGCAGACGGGACCTTTATCCGATGTTGACGTTTTTTGCGAAGGTACCAAGAATCAGCTATGCAGTCTTGCTTAGTGTCTGGACTGGCAGAATAATTTGAAGAGCATGACTTTGGTCCTTCGAGTCAGAAGTTTCGAACTCATTTGTTTTGACAAGCCGAAGTAGCATCGGTTGGCAAATGCGATTCTACGTCGGATCTCCACTACGTTGTTATTCGTGGAGTTTACGTTTGCCAGTACAGTTATATATGCCATAAAGTTTCAAAAATATGCTTTGAGAAATATGGACAACTTGCGTAATAACACCAGAAATCTTGCAGCAGTAGTTATGGCACCTAGTCTCCTGTCTTGGTCCCGTGACATCCTCCCTAAGTGGAATTTTCACGGAATATCAAAATTAGTCCGAGTTAGAGGTTTTTGAGGAGAATGTCAAATATGGCATAAAATTCGACTTAGTGAAAGTCTCCTGAATGTGAACTCTGCCAACAATGCGGTTATTTATGGCAATTGCCTTGGAGTTGCTTGCTAGTCAACAGCTATAAGTGATCGGCCGGAATCATAGTAAGGAGGCATTCCTATTGATGGCAGATCAGTGGCAGTACTTACGTCTAAGATGTGCTTATTTTGGCAGCCTTCAGATCCAAGATTACAAACTTTAACGTATTCGTGGGTATAAGTTAACACAGCGAATATTCAACACTCCGGAATATTCAACATTCCAGAACAACAGCTTCAAATGACACCGCATCCGTTCCCAGCACAAGCAATCGCTGACACAACGTCTGGACCACATGACACCACTGCATTCCATAACGTCCAGCGCGGTAACCCGAAGACACCTCTGAGAACCGTTGTACGAATCGACGCTGCGAGCTGGTATTTAAGGTAGTCTAGGAATTGTTCTGTGTTATTCTAAGTTTGACATTGTAAGGCGTAACTCTGGCGGGATAGAGTTGATTTTTATAAACCTAGAGTAAGTGAAATTTGTTCCACACCACGCAATGGACGACGATAGAAGAGGATTTCGTCTCCCAGCATGCACCAGCTCATCTGTACGATATGGTATGAGGAAAGCATATCCGACGAGTGGAATCTTAGTATCGTTTGACCGATCCATAAGAAAGGAGACCCCTTTGACTGAGCGAACTATCGTGGGACATCGCCTACAAGATCTTATCTGCCGTTCTGTGTCAGCGCCTGAAACCATTCGACAACATCATGTTTTATCGTTATTTTAACAAACGATGCTCAAGTGAGCTAGCCAATTGCATTCCTCCTTTCCTTGAATTCACCCGCAATACACGTCTCGCCAGGAATGCACATCAGTTTACCCTTAAGCCTACTTTCGGACGCACACTGAAATTTAGAAACACGTTTTTTAGCCGCTACACACGAATATGGAATGCTCTTCCCAGCTCAATATTCCCAATAGATTACAATCCGCAGATGTTTAAGACCAATGTGCACAGGTACCTCCTCTCTCTCTCTCCCTCTAAGCCTTCGGCCCGTGTCCTATCAGTGCGGTTTCAGGCCAGGAAAGTCCACAATAGACCAAATATTTACACTTCGGCAGATCCTGGAAAAGAGTCAAGAGATGCAGATCGACAACCACCACCTATTGGTCAATTTTAAGGCCGCATATGACAGCGTGCATAGAGACGAGCTAAACAGCGCTGTCTAGTTTTGACATTCCTGCCAAGCTCGTCAGGCTGTGCAGCATGACGATTTAGAACTCTCGCTGCTCCATCAAGGTCGGTAACGAACTCGCCGAGACCTTCAATGTCAAAAAAATGTTTAGGCTAGGTGACACGCTGTCATGTGCCTTCTTCAATATCATACTTGAGAAGATCGTGTGAAACTCAAACGTAAACACCGGAGGGACGATCTTCCCAAAGTCCGTTCAACTGCTAGCATACGCGGACGATATTGACGTGATTGGTCGAACTCAGAGAACCGTCAGTGAAGCGTTTGCTTGTATTGAGACGGAGGCGGCAAAAATGGGTTTAGCGGTGAATGAGGGCAAAACATAGTATATGCTGTCATCAAGAAAGGACACACAACATCGACGACTCGGCCACAACGTCACCATAGGCAGCTACAACTTCGAGGTAGTAAAGGACTTCGTCTACCTTGGCTCCCAAGTAAATAGTGTGAACAACATCAGTACCGAGATTGAACGCAGAATAACTCTTGCCAACCGCTGTTTCTTTGGGCTCAAGAAGCAATTGAGTAGCAGAGCCTCTCCCGAAAGACCCAACTCACATTATATAAGACCTTGATCGTCCCTGTCCTGCTGTATGGTGCAGAAGCTCGGACTATCTCAATAGCGGATGAAGACGCACTTGGTCTCTTCGAGAGAAAAGTTCTGCGTTCAATCTTTGGTCATGTTTGCGTTGAAGGTTCTCTGAGAAGAATACGCAATCACGAATTGTACAAGCTGTACAGCGACAGGAGTGTAGTCAGGCGTCTACGGATTGAACGCCTAAGATGGCTAGGTCATGTTGAGCGCATGGACAACATTGCTCCAGCACTAAGAGTCTTCGACTCCGAACCAGTGGTACAACGCAATAGAGGACGATCACGAACCCGATGGCGCACTCAAGTGGAGAAGGACCTCAACCGACTTGGAGTGCAAAATTGGAGGCAGCTGGCTAAAGATCGTGCCAGCTGGAGAGGATTCCTATGTTGCTATGTCCCTGTGTCCCTGTCTGCGCTTTCACTTTGATATTCGTTTTTCTAATCAATTTTTTTGATTGGATTCCGTTCGGATTCGGCATAAAACTGTAGGTGTGAGAACAATAGCACGCACAACACGAGTGGTTGCTGAGAAGCTAGGCCCTGGCCCTGTATGGGCTGTAGCGCCACCCATATTATTATTATTTATATTTAATGGTCTGTTTGGCAGCAGAGATGCATTATTTCATGCACAAACTGGTTTTGTAATTATATATAATAATGCTATCTATTTTATTATTTTGAATGAAATACACAACAAAATAAATAAATTTGACTAAAGACAATGCCCTATTCGATTTTAAGGGTAAGTTCCTGCTGTATCTCGCTAATTCATTCTTGAAATTGTACTTGTCCTTTGAATGCTCTAACAAAGGTGAACAATATTTGGTATGATGAATGAAGAACAGTAAACCGGTTGTCTTACGAAATGGAAAACTCGATTCACCGTCAGTTCGTGGGACTTACGACGACGCTTAAATATTGTATGTGGGGTTAGGTTAAGTCATTGTTATATGCCAACAAGCCGACGATGTTGGTAGAGCCCAGAGCCAACATTGAACGCGGAATAGGGGCCGACCGACATATGTGCCCGAGTTTTTGAAAATTGGGTCCAACAAGTCGACCTCTGCAAACGTGCTCGCGGTAAATAACGTCCAGTTACATTCCGAAAGGAATTCACGATATAATATACCAGGTATACCGGTATGAGGTGAGCGTCAAGATACAAATGTCTCGATAGGGAACATTTGTTGTGAACGAGCTAGTATATAGTTAGTAGTTAGCTAGTTAGTATACATCAAGTCATTGAACAGACAAAATCATATTTTTTCATCGTGTTAAATATGTCGAATTTTGTACCAGAAAGTGATGATTTGCGGAAAGCATATATGTTTTTGTTTTCATTTGAAGAAAAGTGCTGCAGAGTCGCATCGAATGCTTGTCGAGGCATATGGTGATCATGCTCTATCAGAAGCAACATGCAAAAGATGGTTTCAACGGTTCAGAAATAATGATTTTGATTTGAGAAATGAAGAACGTGGAAGACCACCAAAAAAGTTTGAAGACGCCGAATTGCAAACGATATTCGATGGAGGTGACACTTTGAGTCAAAAGCAAATGGCAGCAATGTTAAATGTTGCACTACAAACAATTTCTGACCGTTTAAAAGCTATGGGAAAGATCCAAAAGTGTGGAAAAAGGGTGCCACATGAATTGAATGAAAGTCCGATGGAAAACCGAAAAAACACTTGTGAAATTTTGCTTCAAAGACACGTAAGAGAATCGGTTTTGCATCGGATTGTTACTGGCGATGAAAAATGGATATATTTTAAGAATCCTAAACGGAAAAAATCATGGGTTAATCCGGGACAATCATCAACATCGACTGCAAAACCAGATCGATTCGGCAAGAAGACAATGCTGTGTGTTTGGTGGGACCAGAAAGGTGTGGTGTACCACGAGCTCCCAAAAACCCGGTGAAACCGTTAATACTGATCGCTACCGACAACAAATGATCAATTTGAACCATACATTGAACGAGAAACGACCAAAATTGGCCAGAAGACACGCCAAGGTAATTTTGTTCCATGACAATGTACCTGCACACAAGGCAAATCCGGTTCAGGATACAATCAAAACACTTTGCTGGGGGCAGATACCCCACCCGCCGTATTCACCAGACTTGGCTCCTTCCGACTACCATTTGTTTTCATCGATGGGAGACGCATTGGCTGAGCAGCACTTCGATTCCTACGAAGAAGTCGAAAATTGGGTGTCTGATTGGTTTGCTTTAAAAGACAAACAATTTTCAATGCGTGGTATTCACAAATTGCCAGAAAGGTGGTCAAAATGTGTAGAAAACAATGGCCAATACTTTGAATAAAATGTTTTTACTTTCCCATTAATAATTAGTGTTTTATTTTCAAAAAAAACTCATTTCATAACAGTATATCGCTATGGGCTACACTAATGATACACTAATGTTTTGCGTAACAGCAAGCTGACCACCATACGTGTAGGGACGAACTTAATTCCGCCGAGTCTCAGCACTCAGTAGTAACTCACTTGTGCACTAGGATTTCTCACTAGAACCTAGGATTCCCGTAGTATAGGAATCCAGTCAAATTTCAATTGGGGACTGAATTAATACCCTCACTTCCACCATCACAATTCCGTTCTCAACTCAACGTGAACATCGCCCTCAAAACGCCCGCTGTTTATGAGCCCATCAAATCTATTGAAGAAAACAAACAAAAATCAGAACTCGGCTCCACCTCACGTCAGGTGACGTGAAACCAAATACGGATCCGTGTCCATTCCACGGCACATGACGTACTCCAACCCAATGCGACAAAATGTATTTATTTTTTTCTCCCTCGCTACTCCGACTCAGGATCCCCTCCGCGGCAACACAGGTCAGAGAATGTTTGCCTTTTGCCCGGTTAACCCTGCATCCACCATGTGGTTGCCTCGCCGGTATCCCGTTGTCTGTTATTCCCCGAAACACACGCACACAGCCGCGCGCGCAAACAATTTCAATGGCTCAGCGGGACTCCATTGTTGCCATGTTAACGCTCTCGATTTTTATCCGTTTCGCCTTTTGTCCCTCCACCACGGACACAATCAAGCGAAACTGTTCAATGGGGTGTAATGGCGTCCTCAATCCTTTTGTTGTCAGATGCGTGGTTGTCCCTCGCTCCCCGTGCGCGACGACGATATACAACTCCAAGTGTTCCCTCGGATACCACGGTCTGCGTGTTTGCCTCGCCGCGCTGCGACGGAGAGAAGCGATCCCGAGGGCTTTATTTGTTTTGCGCATGGTTAAACGTTGAGTGGGATTAATGTCGGATGCGATTCAATAAATCGAAGAGTGTCGGTGGATTGGTAGAGTTCCTTTGATCGGTGCCTCCGGGTGGTGGCCAGCCTCTCGGGCGGAGGAAGGCTGGGAAACAAGATCAGTTCAACAAGCGCGGCTCACCGATGTGTTGAGCCATGGCTGGAACAATGCCAATTTATGGATTTGATTAGGGTTTTTGAGCTCAAGTCGGGCTTAGGGCACGACTCCCTTCGTTCGTTTCCAAGGAAATTGTCCCATGAGATGGAAAACATTGTGTGTGACTTGAGACGTGACGACGCTCGGAGAAAGGTCGAGGCAAGATAAAGAGAGAGTACGATACCTACGATGTTTTAAGTTTGAGCTTAGCTTAAAATGGCAGGCGACTTGATTCTATATGAAGGACAGGGACCAGTCCGTTTCTTACATCGCCTTTCAAAGGCGATACATTTCAACTGGTTAACAACACAGTGGCATTTGCAAAAAATACTACTGCTAGGCTGCTTTGAATGAAACAATTTAAAGAGTGTTCAATTTTTGTATTTTAAGAATTATTTTATTTCAAATCTTCTCACTTGGGCCAAGGAGATATCGGACAGAGATTGGAACAACCTTAGTTTTTTGGATGAAGCTTCTTATTGGGCCTACCATCATACCTGGTTTGCACAATCCTATAAATTAATCAAGCGAATCATCAAACACTTAGCAAAGGTGCACGTTTGGGGATTCTTCTCAACACAAGGATTTGGCAAATTGTTCATGTTTACAAATAACTTAAACGCACCATCTGCCCAAAGGTGGTTTTAAAGAAAGAATGAGAGTTGGTTACTGCAGGAAGATAATGACCCGAAACATCTCAGTCGTTGGGCAGTGCGTGGAAACAAGAAAATGAAGTCGATGGTTTAGATTAGCCATCACAGTCGCCCATTGAAAATAAATGGGCATTCATTTAGCTAAGGCGCCAAGGAAGAAAGATTTCAAAGGTTAAACAATTATCACGAAAAATAGTTTTTCTTCGGACTCTACAGTCCGGAATGGACCTGGGCCTCAATCAACAAGCCTCTGCAATTAGCGCAAGCTGTCATCAGTTTCTCACACCAAGTTGATTGAGGTCCTTCTCCACTTGGGTGCGCAACTTTGAACGCGAGTGTCCTCTGTTGCGTTGCTTCACAGGTTTGGATTCAAAGATTCTTCGGGGCGGAGCTGTGATGTTCATACGCTCTACATGACCTAGACACCGAACTAGGCTCATGTCGATGTACAGCCCGTACAGTTCGTGGTTGAATCTTCTCCTCCAGAACCCGTCAGACACAAACAGGACCAATGATTGCAAGTAGAACTTTTATCTCAAAGAGACCAAGGACTTCTTCATCCGTTTTCGATATAGTCCAAGCCTCTGCGCCGTATAGCAGAACTGGGATTGCGTAAAGTCAACTTGTTTCTTCGAGAGAGGGCTTTGTTACTCAATTGCCTCTTGAGCCCGGAGAAATAGCGGTTGGCAAGAGTTATCCTAAGTTTGATCTCGGTACTGATGTTCTTAGTACAGTTCACTCCAGAGCCGATGTAAGTGTAGACCTTGACTACCTCGAAGTTATAGCTGCCCATTGTGAAGCTCTGTCCAAGACGTCGATGTTGTATGTCCTTTGAGGACAGCATATACTTCGTTTTGCCCTCATTCACCGCCAGACCCATTTTAGCCGCTTCCGTCTCAATGTTAGCAAAAGCCTCACTGACGGCTCGCTGAGTTATGCCAATCACGTCAATGTCATCGGCGTATGCTAACAATTGCACGGACTTCTGGAAGATCGTGCCTCTAGTGTTGGCGTGTGAAGAAGTCACATGACAGCGTGTCGCCTTGTTTAAAAACTTTTTTCACATTGAAGGTCTCGGTGATTTCGTCACCGACATTGATGGAGCAGCGAGAGTTCTAAATAGTCATGCTGCACAGCCTGACAAGCTTGGCAGGAATGTCAAAACTAGACAGTCTCTATGTACACTGTCATATGCGGCCTTGAAATAGACGAACAGATGGTGAGTGACGATTCGCATTTCTTGGGTCTTTTCCAGGATCTGCCGTAGTGTGAAGGTTTGGTCTGTTGTGGATTTTCCTGGCCACACTGATATGGACCTATCATGATGTTAATGAAAGGTTTCAGGCGCTTACACAGAACAGTACAGAAGACTTTGTAGGCGATGTTAAGGAGACTTATCCCCCGATAGTTGGCGCAGTCGAAGGGGTCTCCTTTCTCGTGGATTGGGCAAACGATACTGAGATTCCACTCGTCGGGCATGCTTTCCTCAGACCATATCTTACAGATGAGCTGGTACATGCGCCCTACCAGATCATCTCCAGCTGCCTTAAATATTTCAGCGGACAATCCGTCCGCTCCAGCAGCTTGTTAGACTCCAGTCTTGATATTGCTACCTTGACCTCGTCTAAGTCTGGGGGACGGAATTTGCGTCAGTCATCGTCCAGATTGCGAGGAACATTCTGACTGACAGCGGTATTTTGGTCCTCATCGTTGAGAGTCCTTGCTATCACCGCAGCTAAGTGCGGGTTGAATTCACAGTGCTAGTTCAAGAGGTTTAGTCCAGCAGCAGAATTTATGTGCCAGACGTTTATCTTCCAGACGGCGCTTATGTGTAGTTTCATCTTGGACTGATGGAATTGCAAGATCTTTGTGGATTTGTTTTTAAGTACTGCACTTAACCACTAATGGGACTTTCATTATTTGGACACTATTGACAGGTAACTCTCCAAAAAGAGTTCCTGTTAACACCGCAACAATGCGCGGGTGTAGACTATCGCACGAGATCAAGGAGTCTAGTCCTTTGATGTCGGCAAGCGATAGACTGCGGAGTTTGTATGCTCTTCCTAGGTATGCTCTTTTAGGCGGCGCTTATGTTTACAAGGGAAGTACTTAACGTAAAATTCCAAGATCCCTGTACATATCGTCGTTCCTGATATACCATGGCGCGTTAACTATAGTTCTAAGCGTCTTAACTTGAAAAGTCTGTATAATGATTATATTACTTGCTTTGGTGCAACCCCAGAGCTGTACGCCATATGTCCAAACAGGTTTTAGAACTTGCAAGCAATTTGTTGTCAATACTTAGCTTGGAATGTTTACCAATAAACATTTAACGTCAAGAGTCATCCCGAGGTATTTCGCTTCATTACCGAAAGGTACTTGATCACGGTGTAGGAAGACCGGCAAGTTTCAATGTGCATATTAGTAAATCTGATATGAACGGAATTGACTTCGTTTGGGACAGTTCGCCAGGAGTGTATCCATTCGTGTATCTGATCCAGTAACCGTTGTAATTTTGACGTAGATTCTTCTACCGTTTTCCCTGTTACCAAAATGGCAGTGGCGTCAGCAAATGTGCCTAAAACAGTGTGTTCTTCTTGTGGTAAGCCACTTGTAAACAGCGGTATAGCAGAGGGACAAGAACACTCCCTTGCGGTACACCAGCATTTATATTCTTAAGGGCAGAGTATTCATTGCCATGCTTTACTCGGAAGATTCTATCAGAGAGATAGTTCGGTAGAATTCCCGGGTAGGGATCGGTGAGGTTTTTATTTCAAGGCTTCGTGCCAGACTTTGTCAAAAGCTTGCAATAAATCAAGAAATGCGGCTTTCGTACTACGTCAGTTATATGATGTACTTGGTCAAGCTTTTGAGCTTTTGCGTCTAAAACCAAATTGGTGACTTGGAATAAGCTGTTTTTCGTCCACAATTAAAGCGTCTAAGCATAATTGTTGTGGCCCGTGGGGTTGTGGGTATGTGCGACGACCCCAACCTCAACGTAGTAGGTTCGATTTCTGCTCTGTGCGACGAAAGCTATTTTCACGACCCCACCTCTTTCGAGTCAAAATATTTTCTGTCTAGAGAAAGCTTCTCAAACAACGCCGTTCGGAACCGGCATAAAACTGTAGATCCCTTGCACTCGTGTGAGAACAAACAAATGCATAACACAAATGGTTGCTGATAAGCTAGGCCCTGACTCCCTACGGGCTGTAGAGCCACCCGTATTATATATTATTATGTCTAAGCTTTATTTATTCAAGAACCTTAGAAATTATTGGGAGAAGTAAAGGTCTAGAGTTGTGGTCAAGAGGTCTTACTGTCTGTTTGTGGTTTCCCGGGTTTTGGTACCATACTAACTTCGGCCACTTTCCGTTGACTAGGCACATGGTCTAGTCTAAGCGCGGCATTAATTAGGCAGAGTAGCTTATGAATGGCTTTCTTAGTCTGTAGATAATCGGTGCCGTGTTGCTTACTGGAACACCAGTCAAAATACGTAGGTCTGTAATTCTCCAGTTTCTTCTTCAATGCTGGGCGAAAGAACTACTTCATCGACTGCAGTCCTGGTCATGCTGTTGCAGGTGCTGTTTTAATTCATTCACTATACCCTGCTAGTCTAAACAAACTTTAGACTGTGTACATGATTTCCCCATATACCTTGTCCTTTTTTTTTTTTTTTTTCATTTTAATTCATTTTTATTGCTCATTCATGATAAACTTACGTACTAGACAAAAATGCTTAAAACTAGTTGGACGTACAATGTTTTTATTTCTATCTTACTGGCCCTCTGCGGGCACTCTAAGCTAAACTTAATCTTAACCTATGTCTTTCGACTTAACCTAAAATTCATATGCTTTTTGATTAAATAATTCAATTAAACAGTACAAATTAAAATTAAGAAAAATGTGGAAGAAAAAACTTAATAACAGAACTTTTTTAGGTAAAAACTATATTCTAACTTACATACTAACTTAAAATACCTTAAAACTACCTTAAACTAAACATACATACATATATACATATATATATAAAAATATACTTATGTATATACTTATGTAGTTAAAATATGTACAATAGCATACACACCAATACACACGAATGTACCCATGTGAATGCTTCATCTTTTTTTTTTTATTGTTTTTTATTTTTTTTTTTTAATTTTTATACATCTTATCCTAACTTACAAACTACCCTACACAATTTGCGTCGGCCATAGGTTGCAGGTATGGTGATGAAAATTCATCCAATCCACTGCAAGACAGGGACCGACTAATACCCACATGGGCTCTGAACTACCCAGGGTCTAAAGGATTCGAGGACGAAGTTCCCTCGCTCCCTAGCCACCAGAACTTTTTATGTTGCATAGCAACATCGCGCACGTCCCGACTCGATACCGCTGTACTGAACCGGAGGAGGCCCTCCTCAGCTCGTTGTGCAACGGAACGGTCGTGGTTGAGTCGCCCATCCACAGTTGATCTGGCTATGTGAAAAATGAGCGGTACCGCATTCATATCTTGTAACAGACCGCACATGTCTAAGTGGAGAAATGCCTCTGGTGGGACGAAGCCACTGTGACGTACCCTTTCGTGGTACTGTGGATTGGGGTAGTAAGCCCCGGAGATCAAGTTATTGACCGAGTTCATCGCCCTCGCAGTGTGGCCTCGAATCAACTTCACTAGGAAATTGTCCACTCGTATCAGGTTCGCCCTGTTGTATAAAACTCCATTGGAATAGAATTTTCTGTACTGGGACTCTGGTGTTCTGTAAAGGCGAAGGCAAGCCCTAAGACAAGCCCTCTCAAACACCCGAATCTTTTCCATCAAGCTTGCACTCACGTTGAACCACACGGGACAACCATATGCGAGCATTGGCCGTATGAGGGCCATGTAGCAGATTACTTTTACCCTTGCATCGAGTTGGCTGTTGTAAAACAGTCTCTTTGTGAGGGCGAAAGCGCCTCGGGCCCTGGCTAGAGCAGCATCTACATGTTTGTTAAAATATAGATACTGATCTAGCCAGATCCCCAGGTATCTGACTACAATCCTTTGCGTCAGTGGTTGCCCGTGCCGTCCTACAATAGAGAACTTTCGCCAATTCTTTTTTGTATCCGCCGAAGCTTTATACAACGGAGTCCTGAACAGAATGGTTTCCGACTTCTGAAAGTTGATATTCAACTTCCAGTCATCGCAATCTCTCATGAATGAGTCGAAGTCACCCTGCGCGAGCGTAGTGATGTCCTCGATCTTTTTGCCTGATCTGTACACGATCAAGTCGTCGGCATACGCAATTGCGTGCGGAAGAGAACTTATTAGATCGCTCAGGAAAATGTTGAACAGGATCGGCGAATTAACGGCACCCTGTTGAAGACCATTTTTTACTTCAAAAGTACCTGCAGAGGTCACGTTGCCGTTCTTGACGACGAACCGCCTACCGGTAAGCATATTATATAGTAGGTACAGTAGTGGTTTACTAATGCCTAGCCGATTGAACTTATAGTAAAGTCCTTCTAACCATACGGTGTCGAAGGCCTTCTCCAGGTCAATCAAGCAGGCGCCCGTGCATTGTTTCTTGCTCTTATTCCATTGGATATCCGACACCAGTTTCGACGCGGCATGAATAGTGTCATGCCCCGCTCTGAAACCGAATTGGTTATCCGGAATTATATGTCTGTCCTCTGTCCAGTTGATCAGAGCTCTATTTATCACCTTCTCGAATACCTTGCTGATGTTCGGAAGGAGACTAATTGACCGGAGGTTGCACGGATTCGAAGAATCTTTTCCTCGCTTGGCTATGGGCTGTACAATCGCGGTTTTCCAATGCTCCGGATAATGTGCATTATTCAGAGCATTGTTAAACAGGATTGTGTACATAGTAACCACTTCCAGGGGGAGGTGTCTTAGCACAATATTGGAGATACCGTCGATTCCAACCGACTTTTTCTTCTTTATTGATGCGAAGACCGCTTGAAGATCTGCCTTCGAAATGAACGGGGGATGAACCCTTTCGTCGGCGATGACATTGTCTGCCATGTTTTCGTCATTGAACTGGACAAAGCCGTTGTTCTCAGATCGCCATTGCTGCAGATCCTCTCGAAGTTGAGAGTTGCTAGCTTGCACGCTGTTCTCCAGGTCGTGGTTCGGGCGAACACTCACGTTCACCTTGTACACTTCTTGGAAAACTGCGCCTAGTACTTCAACTTTTTCTTGCGGGTCTTCGACCACAAAGAAGTCATCGTCGAGTACGGAGTTATTGGAGTCAATACCTGCTGTAGTCAGTATGTGTTCGTTGTCTGTCGTCCTGGGAAGCTTAAGACACGGAAGATCGCTATTTTTCTTTCGAAAGAATTTATTTATCTGTGGAAACATACTAGGGTTGTTAGATCTAACAGCCCGAATCTTGTTGTTCCAGTATGTGTTCACAGAAACTCTATAATTCTGTACGATTAAAGTCTGTACATTCTTAATGAGCGATTTCAGTGTCCTAACTTCCTCGCTGCGTCTGTCAGTAAAGCGCCTGTACAAGGTTTTTAATCTTGACAGGAGTCTACTTTTTTGTTGGTGTAGTGCGTCAATTGTCGCATTGCGGTAAACGTTTTCGTTGTTAGTTCGTGTATACCGAGGTATCGTACTGTCCATAGTTCGTTTGATTGTCTCGTCCAATTGTATTAGATACATGTCAATCTCTTCGTTTGACAGGTTTCTATTGGACGGAATGTGGAGCGCATTCGAAGAGAGTGCTCTAGTCATTTGTCGGGAGAAGCGTGGCCAACGCGCCCTACTGTAGTTGTAGGTATGCGTTTGGACAAACTCTCCTAATTCCGCAATGTCGTTGGGGATCTTGAATTCGGCACTAAGTCCGCAATGGTCACTGAGATACACGAAAGTGTTCAAACAGTTTACCGTTTGTGCGTTTGTGTCAGTCAGCTGCAGTCTTGCGTCAAACAGCAGGAGATCCAAGAACGACCCGCTTCTGGGGAAGGACGAGATCTCTGTTGCTTTCAGATCGAGTCTATACTCGACACTGTGCAAGCAAAACCAGCTGTAAAGCAGGTCTCCTCTGTTGTTGGAATCTGTGTTTCCCCAATATCCATGACGGGCATTTAAGTCCCCGGCCAAAATAAAATAGTTCTCTTCCGAGTCCAGACTTAGACACCGAAAGAGTGCATCGAGCTCTGATATTGTAGTCCTGGAACTGAAGGAGCCGGAGGAGTAGACCGACACCGCAAAAAGCTTTCTCCCGCTACGGAGAGAAATGCAAACGATGCAGGCCTCCAACACCTGAAACCGTCGCACTTCACTACTGTACACTACTTTATGTTTGATGTTATTTTTTATGAAGATCGCAACACCGCCTCCACCATTGGAGTTGGGCCGGTCTCTTCTAATAACATTATATTTGCTGTGCTCCAATATGCCTCTCTGAGTTAGCTTAGTTTCGCTAATCAGACATAGCTCTGGGCTTTGGTCATCCAACAGTCTATAGAGCTCATTTTTTCGAGGGATCCCTGTCAATGAATTTGCATTCACTGCAAGGATCTTATAAGTACTTTCCGTCTGCGCAGCCATTAGGACTGGTGACGTGCTGGGTTCTGCAGGAGCGCCAGAATTTTGGCAACCTGCTCCTCTAACCGATCCATACGCCTTTCAATGGAAGATTTCCAGTCGGGCGTTGGCTCGTGTGCTTTTGGCACTGAGGGTTGCGGTACCTTAGGTACTTGCTGCTTTACCGTCCTCCCCATGGCGGACGCCATTTGGGCGAAAGTCACTTCAGGAGTGACGGGTGTGGCTGCCCCGAGTGGATATTTCACTGGGGGCTGCTTCTGTAGAACTGTATTTGTTTTTCGCTCCTGGAATTTAGGGCAACCACGATAGCTAGCGGTGTGCCCCGCATTCCCGCAGAGTATGCACTTGAGCTGACTTTTATCAGCACCCCCCTCTTGACCCAGAGGACAATTCTCCGAACTGTGGTTCTCGCTGCACTTCACACATCGAGGCTGCATTTGGCAGTTCGACGAGGCGTGCCCGAACCTTTGGCAACGGAAGCATTGGAGAATGCCGTCGCGCCTTCTTATACTCTCCCACTCGCATTTGTGGTAATCTAAGAACTTGATTCTCTTTAGATTATCCACTTTACTTGTGGGTGTGATCTGCACGATATAAAACGGTAATTTCCGCCCCTCTCTCTTGGCCTTAACTGTCGAGAAGGGCTTGACCCCGACGAACTCTATTCCCTCACACACTTGCTCTTTGAGCATTTGGAGGACCTTCTCCGGTTCTAGCGGCCAGGTAAGCTTTAACAGCCGGGACTGGCATTTTTCGCTTTTTGGGGCGAAGGAGAAGAACTCCATCTTCGACATTTTAAGTACCCCTTTGACTATATTGTACTGCTCTACTGTATTGCAGTGGATTGAATATTTTTCGGTTCCTTTATTTTTACTTATAATAAAATTACCTGAACCTATGGCCCTTTTACAAACAATGGCTGTCTGCTCTACGTCCGGCTTGTAGACTTTAATAGGAGGAACTTTCTCCTTCCTTTGTTGATTCTGTTGCTGTTGCTGAAGTGTAGCTGGCTGCTGTAGTTGTTGCGATGACGTCTTCTTCGGCTGTTTCTTCTTTGCTGTTGCTGACTCATGTTGTTGTTGAGTTACTGGTACCGCCTCAACATGTTGTTGCGCTGTTGGCCGCATTTGTCGCTGTGCTTCTCGCTGCTGTTTTTGGCGTGTTGCTGGCGATTGCTGCTCTTGCTGCACTTGCTGGTTCTTCTGTGCCTGTAGTTGTTTTTGTTGCGCAGTATGCTTGAGTTGCGCTTCTTTTTGCATCAGGTCTAGATGTTGTCTCTCCTGCTCTCGCTTTCTTCTAGCTAGAGTCCTCGCTCTCAGCTCTCTGATTTCACGAAGGAGTTGCTTACTTCTCTCCTTCATGTCGTCGTATTCGCTTTGCTTGAAACGAACTATGCGTTCCAGTTCCTCTTCTGAGTCAGAGGGAAGAGAGTCGTAGCTGTTGCTGCTGACTGCAAACATGCCTTCGCCTCCGTCTGACACGTACTGCACCGTGTCCTCGCCTTCTTCCCCTGACTCGGCTGCTGATGTGCTCGCCTACCCTTGCCCACCAACGGGTGAGGAATTGGTGTTGCGGCGCTTTGTATTGTCAGGCGAATTTTTTTTCCTCCTTCTCTTTGCTGCCCCTTCTACGGGCACCGTTGATATGTGGCCTGATTGCACCACCGGTTCTTGCTGGTCATTGCCCGCTTCTGGGAGCGTTGACCGATCGTTATCGCCCATTTTTTTCTCTACGCGAAAAAAAAGGAGACTTTTTGGTCGTGTCCCCAGTGGGACTCGAACCGAGACCCTTAGGAGTCAGGAGTAGCGACTCTACCTACTCGGCTGACTGCAGTTGTTGGAAACTCGCGTTAATTTTTTAACTTGACTACTGTGATGCGTGATACGATTAGAGAAAGCCGAAACACTCACGAACTATTACCGCACTGTTCAATGGTCTGTGAACGACTCATACCTTGTCCTTAGTTGGCCCATTGTTTTGAAGCTCTTCAGTTCCAGGTCAAGTTTTCTTGAGCTTCAACACACACCCAATTGTAGTCGCCACCATTCCGAACCCTCACACGTCAATAATCGACTCAACACCCGAAGATGTCCACATCCACACTCCGGTTAATTGAATCCTTCACAAAGATCGGTGAAAAATGACCACAAGAACCACAAATTGGCCTTTGGGGCGTTTCTCGTTACTCGGTCAACCTCATTAGCAGCCACTCACCGGCCAGACGATCGCCTGAAACCTCTGGAGCCGCTCGAACCCATCAACCGCTTATCCACACTTCCTTCCATCAACAAATCATAAAGAAACGAACGAGAGTATCCGTCCCATCTCTCGAACACAGGTAGCACTTGTGCGCCCACCACTCTCGGCCGCTGCCCAAGACACCGGAACACCTCAATTGACCCCGTGGACCGTATCATTGCCCAACCGCCACCAGACAGATCCTTCATTTGTTTATTTCACTGTTAGCAGCGTGAATATGATTCTGTCAAAACGGACGGACACGCCCATAAGTCATATTTCAAAAGGGCCCCACTGCGCTGCGGTGACCGTGCGCCTTGAGCGCAGGAGAACAATAAAACCACACACCGAGGGGCGACTTTGATGTATGGTCTTTGAAATCGTCTCCTGACCTCCTGCCGGTCAAGAGGGAGCGGGCGGCCGGAGGGCCCCTGGACGTCCGGGACTCCATGCCAAGTGGTAATCAGACGGACCTCGATGTGACGCTTAACATTTTGTGGCGTTAATTTGAGTCGATCGACGGGGATGGATGGCGCATGGTGCTGGACGCAAGCACAAGGCCACGCGCAGCCCAAGCATTTCGAAAGCACCCGTTTCTAACCTCAACAACCTCTGGGAAATCGATCGCGGAGTAAGGTGTCTGATTAAAATCAACACGGGGTATTGAGACAATTACCGCTGGTCAATTTATGTGGCTGCAATCAGTGTGCCTGGGAACCGTGAGCGCGGCCAGAAGGACACACGGTGCTGTTGTCCACGCAGACGCATTCAGGTATTTTATTGATTCCCTCTCGTGTTCGGTGCGGTGCGGTTCGGTTCGGTTCGGTTTCGTTGGTGCAGCGTGTCTCGTTCGCCGAATGGACATCATACTGAAATTGTTTTTCCTGTTTTATCAATTAACCAAGGACCCCGTGCTGTGCGGTGTGGATCGTCGTGTCTGGTTGATGATGATGATGATGATGATCGTATCCCTCTCGTTCTCCGTCACCGTCGCCCCGTGCCCCCGACGACCGACGTGTCCCGACGATTCGCCGGAGTCAATAATCGAGGAAATAAAATGTTTGCATTGTAAATTAATTAATTTGGACTCCGTGATGCTTGTTAATGTCATTTAACGATTTTTATTGTTTTCTTGTTAATGTCGTTCCTTAGGTTTTATGGCGGGACATCTTTTGTTTGCATTCGCGGACTGTGCACGCAACGCAGCGCAGGGTGTCGTGGTGTATCGCTGGTCAATGTTTTCGAGTATTTCTGTGGTTTTTTTCTTCTCCCTGTGAGGGGAAGGGGGGCTTGCAGTTAAGTGTGCCATTTGGGTGGGATTTTGATTATTTTTATGGCGACGGACGATTTTTTGTGATTCTTCGCTTGTAACTTTCATTGATCGTGTCACGAGTGCACGGGGCGATCAGCAAGTGAGTCATTTTGTGAAGATTTGTCGTTTCACGATCGCTTTGTTTTGGGAATGACATGTGAGATTGGAGGATCGGTGGATGTTTTTTGGGACCACACAAGTGATGATTGGTGCCACGCGGTTTAGACTGGGGTTGGACATCATAGGCAGAGGTCAGTGGTTTAGTGATCGTTGTGTTTGATGAGTAGGGCATTGCATGGGTGAGATGATCTATGCTGCTGGTGTGAAACCGGATGGCAATCACTTGGATCGCCTTTCTGGTGGTGTTTCGAGAAAATTGTTGCTGAAGAATGGTGTAGCGCTGGAAAATGAACAAAATTTCTTAAAGGAGCAAGAAAAATTGGTAAAAAAGAAGAAATGATGTTAGTGTGGTCAAATGCAAGCACACAGTACGAAGAAGCCTGTACGTTAGGTGCCAAGTGGCATTCCATCGGTATGAACTCCGATTGGTGCTTCGCAGAGGGCAGTTAAATTTATGTGTTTTTTATTGTATACACTTCGATCCGTTGCATGCATTATTTGGTCATGGAAGTCATGTTGCATGAATAGAAAAGCATCGTTAAGTGTTAAGGATGTTTGTATAAATAGAAAAAGGGTTGGAAGATAAAATTAGTCTTGAAACGAATCTTGACTCAAATTATTGCGGCACTGATTTGCCTTCCTTCTAGCGAGCTCCGCTTCACATAGATAAGGACGCATGGGTGGTGCTTTGTGCGGCATAGGGTGGTGGGCTCCGAGTGAACGTAGCACTTAAACATTACATTTATTTACGACATTCTGCCAGAGGAGAGAAAGACAATTTCAATTATTTTGTCAGTTGTCAAATTGGATGTCTTCACGTGTTAGTCGGATAGACAGTACATACAAGCATAGAGTCAGTAAGTGTATCCTAGATAAGCCACAGAAGCGAATGATCAGACTTGAAGGTGGAACATCCTTCGAAACTGCAGGGCTCTAAGGTTGACTGGCTCATTTTTATGTCGTAAACATCCTCACAGACTTCATGGTTAATGATGATTAATACCAACAGCGATGTATCCTTATTGAATACGGGATCCCTTCCAGTTAACTTGGCATTACAGTGCTCGAAAGACTGCCTAGACTTGCGAAAGATGCACTGCACTAAAGAAACCGCCAGCTACATTCTGTACAAGGCGGACATGCATTTTTAAAAATGCAATAAAATATAAGTTCTATCATTTGCATTAATCGACTGGCTTAGCAGTAATGGTTTCTGTCATCCCAATTTTTCAAGACTTTGTCGATGGTTAAGGGCTGTAGCTCACGGATTATATAATATAATATAATATGGGTGGCGCTACAGCCCGTAGGGAGCCAGGGCCTAGCTTCTCAGTAACCACTCGTGTTGTACGTGCTATTGTTCTCACAAGAGTGGAAGGGACTTACAGTTTTATGCCGACCCCGAACGGCCAAGTTTGAGAAGCTTTTTCTAGACAGGAAATACTCTTTGAGCATTGTCAGTAACTCAAAAGAGGTGGGGCCGTGAAAATTATTTTTGTCGCTCAGAGCTGAAATCAAACCTACGACGTCGAGGTTAGGGTCGACTCACATACCCACAACGCTCACGGATTGCTGGGATAATATTGGCATTAGGTGCTTGAATCGTTTTCCGGGTTGTCCGGATCGCTCCAAGGCGGCAAATTCCGAGAGCCAAGAGATACATTTTGGCATTAGCATATGGCGCCAATCCATCCAAATTCATTTCTTCCATTTCAGAGCAAAAATAAGTCGTTTAACAAGGGTCTGTAACGACCACTCCTGAGCGAAACGGTGTTTGGATTTAGTTTCACTCTGAGCCACAGCAGTCACATTTTGGTCTGTGCGCACCGTTCGACGGCGGGGACCCGGAGTGTTGTCCTCTATATCGAACAAACTTGCTTTTCAAAGAGCCCACATTGAACTTACACACCATTAAGCTGTATAGGCCAATAAACAGTGATTAAATGGTGCTATCCCTATTGCCGGAGCAAAAAGGACTCGTTATCCTATCTTCGCCGACTGTGTGTCTGTGTCTGTCTGAACAAGGCTAATATTTGATCTTTATTCTGAAAAAGTCAATTCTTTTCAAATAGAGTTGTAGACTGTAGCGCCCATCCAAGAAGAATAAGTCATCAGCTTTGATTCTATCAAAATTGTCTGGCACGAGAGTAAAAATGTGTTCGATCTTTAGACCAGAACTCCTTTCTGCCTAAGAAGATCCAAAATCAACACCGCAGTGGGAATAATCACCGGACACTGTATATTGTGTGTACACTAAGCTGTCGAAATGAGGAAGAGGAGGTGCAACACCTCTGCAGCTGCCCTTCACTTACTCTAGCCAGCAAGGCCAACGTAGGCTCCAACTTCCTAGATAACCCTAGCGATCTAAAAGAAACTATAATCGAATCGCTGTTGGATTTCACTGGCTGTTGTAATAATCACACCGCCCCAACCCAGCTTTTGGGCCTACTATGGCCTAACCGCATCTAAGCCACTTATCACCTACTTACCTACCTACCTTGGACCTGAATAGTAGACCAAAATAAGTCGCGTGTCGTAAAGCCCTATGTTGATAAGCCTGTCACAAATTGCACAGCCCTGTATTCATGCCTTGACGCTGGAACTTCTAATACCGTTTATTCGTGTAAGCCATGTGTTGCCGAACACAGAATAAGACATGTAAGACCATGTAAGTCCCATTTCTCTCCAACAACTTTTTCTCGGCGCTGCCAGCTCGTTGTTTCACATCATACATGACAAATCAAATAAATTACAGTGAAGTCGAATTTTCTCCGGACTCAAGGACTATTTCGACTTACAGGAAAAAATTCAAAAATTGAGGAGGAAGCCAAATTATGACAAACGAAATTTCGACTTACAGAGACGAGCTCAAGTTGAGACACGCTGCATTAGACTCAACAAGGTGGACCTCTGCCACAAGTGAACCAATCAGTCAGTGAGAACTGCATAAAATTGAAATCAGGGATCATCGATAGCTCCATCCCAGACCCCAGCTGCAAGACTCTCGCTACTCCTGTGACAAAGTTTCACCCATTAACGACTCGGCGAACACAATGCAATCGATCCTTACTCCAAAATCCCACACGTATCTCGCCCAAAGGCACTTTACACGAGCGACCCACCTGCCACCGCTTTATCTCTGCGAACGAAGATTAAATACTCTTCCAACCTCCAACATTACCGGCCATCCGTTATCGGGCGTAGTTGCGCGACGGTATAATGGCCTGCTGCCCATAAACCGAAGATCATCGATCTCACCAAAACGGAAAAACACATCGCTGAAATGGTGATGTTAATGGAACAACTTTATCCCGTAATTAGCGGCGTTTCCACTTGAAGACATCGGTCCGCTCCCGCAATTTATCACCCGTGACATCTCACATTTGGAAGGCATCGATCAGAGGGCGAACTCACGCGCTCAGACGCATCTTAATGGTTGTTCATGAATAATTCATTGTCGTCCCCACCAAATGAGCCGAATGGACACATCCCATTCCATTCGACGGGACGGGAACGGTTGACTAATTAAAAACTGGACTTCACCTCAATGCAGGCACAATCTAGATACAAAACGACTCAATTCCTTCCACTGTCTCAGATACGAGTATCTTCTGTATTTTTGTTTGGCTGGTGACTGGACATGCGGTGCCCTTAACGATTGCCAGTATCTAAATGCGTGTCCCAAGTGGCCATGCTTGCGGGTCATAAAACTAAATGAGTCGTAGCCCAATGTGACATGTTCCGTGTCCAAGCGAACCATAAAGCTACTTCTAATGAGATAAAACCGATCGTCAACCCGATCGTCAGTGTCATCGGAGAGGCTGAGCACTGTGTGGAGTGTCGGTGGCGACCGCAACTGCCATCGCACTGGTCAAACTGGTAACCGGGCCTAGCTGGGAATGCAACTGCTATAGCCACGGTGGACGGTGTAACAGCGCAGGTACACGGATCACGGCTCTGGGCGTTGACTACACGGCTAATGAGCGCGTTTAACGAGTGTGAGCGCATGGGAAATTGAACTTAAATTCGCCAATTTATCGATGGAATGCAACGCTGCCAGATCTCCGTGGAATGTCGACATACTCTCGGCTCAATTGGCTGACAGCGAGTGTGTGACTGGGAGACTCATGTCACTGCAAATTGCACTATGTATGGTAGTTGTTCATTAGCTTGCACTAGTGTGCAGGGTTTTGCATGCTTATGTGATTTTAGGGTCAACTTTGTATCGCAAGGCAAGAGGAAACTTTCGCAAGTCAGTAATATTTTGCTTTGAGCGAGCCAGATTAAAGATGGGCTTGAAATTTCGAGGATAAGCAAGGATAAGCAAATGACTTGTTCACGATTCCGGATATGCAGTGAATGTCGAGATTGTTGGATGCCGATGCAATTGACTTGGAATTACCAAAAGGATCGTGGTGAAGAATTGCGCCTCAGAAGCGCAAGCGTGTTCTCATGACAAATGCGTACCTTTGTGTACATTCGAAGTCGCTCAGGAACCAATAGACCAGGAATGGCACATTGGGTTCGTCGTAAGTTGTGAAGTTAAGTCTCGTAAAAAATGTTAATCGTAAAAATTATCCAACGCATGTACAAGACAAATTTAGAACGAAAGAGTCAACAGGCCTTGTGTTACTAGACATTAAAAAAGCTTTTGTCACAGTATGGCACCACGCGCTAGTTCACAAGGTTTACAAGCTAAACTTTCCACTACAGATTCAAAGCTTTCTTCGTTATCAACCAAATTTGTTATGGAGTTCCTCAGGGATCTGTACTTGCACGTACTCGGTTTAATATTTATGTATCAGACTTACCCGCAATGTCCATAAAACAATGTTAGCAGGGAGTAGACGACGGCTTTTTTGCATCTGGCGAATTGTTCCTGGATGTTTATAATGTGCTACTGAATGCTGTGCTCTCTAAATTTGAAAAATACTGTTTCAAGTGGCAAATACGGCGTAGATGATAGTGTTTCCTAATCAACAACCTTAAGCTGTGGTTATGTTCTATGGAGATAGACTGGGCACAAAAACGCAGATATCTCGGTATGGCCATTGACCGAAAGCTCACTTTTCAGGCACATATTTTCATTTTCATTTTCATTTAATTTTTTTATTCATTCCAACTTAACATTAACTTATACATGTTATTACAAAATTCAAGTCCATTAAGATAGAAGTAAAACATTCAGTAACTATGAAAGTTAGTGTTGAATGATATATATAATTATACAATACAATTGTGGGGTAGGTACTACATAATAGGGCGTGAATGGTATACAAATTCTAATAACAAAAATTTCAAATACAACTATTTAGACTGCATAATGTTGACAACAAGAGTAGTTAAGATTTAATGCACACATCGAAAGATAGCATCTATATTCATATAGTCAATATTTAAAAGCCAATGTTTAACTTTTTTAGCAATGTATGATAGTTATTAGTTTGTCTTTACGCAATAGGCAGTTTATTAAAACATCTAGGAGCAGTGACAGTAAAAAAGTTGGCGAATTTGGCGGGAACATTTACCATGGCTTGATTACCATATTAACACGTAAACTATAGTAATTGGACGTCCTATTCAGAATATTACCACTGCCCTTGAAAAATTCTCTGAGAACTTTGAAAATGTAAAGATGTCTTAAGGGAAGAATGTCTAAGTCCTTAAAAAGCGGCCAACAATGAGTTAAGCGATTTTTACCGCAGATTATTCTAATTAGACATTTTTGACTTTTAAATAGGGGATCAAAAGCGTTTTCATAAGCCCCTCCCCAACTTGTAATACCATATTGCAGTTTTGAGTTAGCCAGTGCATAATATAGCATTGTTAGTATTTCCTTAGAACAGTATGGTTTTAAGAGATACAATTTTCGTATTACCTTCATCATATTCGATTTCGTATCTTGTATATGTGCTTTCCAATTTAAATTTGTATCAATTAAAACGCCCAAATACCTGTATTCGCCAACGGGTTCAACTACAAAGCACTTATCTGAACATGGGAATGTATCGTCATAGTTTGCCAGACCACAACTATGAACTGGCAAAACAGATCTTTTACAGTCATATGAGTGAAAATTGTATGTTATAATCAATATTATTATTGTTTGGTTTTGGTACTGACCACTAGCTTGTGTAAAGCAAACCACTCCCTTAACTTCTGGATATCTTCATTCATACTTGCAATACAATTGAATGAATTCACTTCTTGGTATATAAATGCTATATCATCTGCAAAAGCGGTTGGGTAGCCATTGAAGGATTGTTGAAAAAGTGAATTTATAAAAATTAAAAACAACAATGGACCAAGGACAGAGCCCTGAGGAACACCATTCTTAATAGTAAGGGAGTTACTAAAAACAGCATTTATTTTCACTTTTTGTTTTCTATTTTTAAGATAAGAATGGAACCATTCTAAAACAAATCCTCTAAAACCAGCTGTATACAATTTATCTAACAGCAAATTATGATCTACTAAATCGAAGGCTTTAGACATATCGACGAACAGCGCCATAGTAGGTTTGGAACAGTTAAAACCCTCATACAATTTAGAACACAACATTAGAATCGCATCTTCAGTGGATTTCTTCGATCTAAAACCAAACTGATTGTTAGAAAAAAAATTTTGTTGTTCTAAAAAAGAAATCATGCGAAATTTAACAAGTTTCTCATACAGTTTGGAAAAGGTCGGAAGGAGTGAAATGGGACGATAGTTATTTATATCTCTATGATTTCCTTTTTTGAATAGAGGTATAACTTCTGCACACTTAAGCGATTGTGGAGAACATCCTTTATCTATACTCTGATTAAATAGGTAGCATAGAATGTCAGCTATATTAAATATTAAATATTTTCTTTTTAAGAGTGTGTTGGTAATGCCATCACTTGTGCATGAGCTTTTATTTTTTTGTGACATTATAAGTTTGAAGACTTCTTCTGAAGTAAAAGGAATGAAAACGAAGCTATTTGGTTTTACCATATCCGCCATCACTGCATGCAAATTACAATTACAAGTATTATTCCATTCTATGATAGGTTTAAGGCTATAAGAGATTTCAATGAAGTACTTATTGAAAGCATTGGCTATAGTACCAGTCTCAGATATAGTAGCTCCATTGACTTCCAATACATCTATTGATTTCAACTCTCTATTTTTACCTAAAATTTCATCCTATTTCAACTACAATTGATAAAGCAAATACACTGATAAGACTACTGTACCCATTGATTTGCAGAAAATCAATGCTTAGCGACGAAAATAAGCTATTAATCTATGAATCAATCTTTCAAGCTGTTCCTTTGTATGGAGTTCCTGTCTGGGGCGATTGCACAATTTAAAGTTGTCAACAAAGTATCAAAATTTATGCTCAACCTGCCTTGGCCTCTAGAAGACTTCATGACGCAATTGACTAGTAGAGCTCTCTCTCGAAGGACCGTCTGGCCTTTATAAAACCATCTATATAATCCGCCCTGTGGGATCCTTCCTTCAGCAATTCTGTTTATGGTATTGACTTTAAGAAAGCCTTCGACACTTTGAGCCACAGACAAATCTTGGAGCAGCTGGAAAAGATTGTTGTACGAGGTCACATTTTAGCATGAGCTACATAAGTAACAGATCTTTCAATATTTGTGACTATGTAAGCAATAAGAAAACATCAATTATGGTATTCCACAAGGCAGGAAACTGGGTCCACTTTTGTTAATGATCTTCTATAAGTGCTGAAGTAAAGTACGGGTTATGCGTATGTGAGGGGCATAGCGTTGCGTTGACGAAGAAGAGAAACTCTTGCAATAAGATTGCGATAGAATCGCAGCTTGGTGTCATGACCATGGATTAATTATCAGCGTGCCAAGGACAGAGGTAATGCCCATTCGCCCGCCGCATATTCCCAGAAGTAGACTTAAGATAAAAATGCACACGGTGTACTGTTTGCACAGACATGGCTGTGAAGGAATAGCAGAAGATGATGATGACTGCACCGAAAATATTGATAATATCAACGTACAAGTAGCTAACACTAACGATTGACTGTAACTTTACATGGATATACCATAGACGAAATTGTGCAAACTCTGTGCACCAAGAGTACTCAAACAATGCTGCATGAACTTGGTTGAATTACGCCTATGGTATGGAATACTAACTTGGGGAAGAGTGTCTCAATTGCAATCGCTACAACAGGTGCACAGATGACTACAAAAGCTTGTGCTGGAAACAGGGAGTAGCAGAGAATTTTAGCAACAAGGCAGTCAACTGCTCAACGTCTGCCAAACATACAATTTAGAAATCTTCGCCAATTTCGGTGATGACAACATATACAGCATTCAGAAGCAGCAGACGTTGAATACTAGAAGGCAACAGCAGCAGCTATGTGAAGTTCCGAGGCATTGGAATGAGTACTGCCGAAGGACATTTAAAGTGGTAATTCCTATGATCCTCAACGAACTCCCAAGCGAAGTTCGCAACCTACCGAAAAGAGAAATTACTAAAAGAGTAGAAAGCAAAAACAAAAATTAAAAAAAAAACAAATTTTAGCACAAAAATAGAGTTGAAATTGATCTGAAATGAAAATGAGACATTTTAATCCATCTCAAAAGCAGATGGTGTAGCTCTTGGTCTCTGCCTTCGAGTGATTCCGAAAGCACCTGTCCCAAGACCCAGCTGATACCTGATAGCAAAGAAAAGTTTCTCTGTTCACAATTAGATTCGGCGACAGGGCAATATCAAGTCCCACCACAAGTGATTGTTGCAATGAATCTGAGTCAATCTGTAACAACACCACATGATGTAGATCCACCTTCAGACTGCATTACACCAGACATTTGCTCATTGTGGCCAGAGCAAACTGAAGGAAAACAGGGATTTAACAAGAATAGTCCCTTAGCCTGTTCATGGACACTGACAACACGAGATTTCAATTCCCGTCAACCCTACAGAAATGATTTTAAACGGGCCAGAAATGACTGCAATGCAATAATCCGACGTGTGAAATTCTGGTATGGACAAAAATCGAGGCAAAAAGTGCTACAATGTCTTTTGGTCACTTGTCAAAAAGATACAAAAATTCCGCCTCGTCGCCAATTGCCACGCTCATTTGATATGACATTCCAGCAGTCAGCTCTTAAGACAAAGCCAATCTGCGTGCGGCACATTTTGCAACCAGCTCAACACTGCCAGATTGCAAAAAGAATCGAGAACGTTGGTTTCAACATGGGGCAATTCACTTCCGCGCTCGTACAGTTGGAAGAGTACTTATCTCGACATGCATAAGTCCGCTGGCCCAGTTGGTATTTTAAGCTTTTTGGTCTATCCTACTATCCAGGCCTCTTTCCGAATCGATGGGAAACAACATTTGTCCAGTGCGTCCCTAAAAAAGGGCGCATCTTCGTCACCTCTTCCATAGCCCATATACTCCCTTCGTCCCTTCTTTCTAATGCAAACGCTGACATATCGCCATCTTGTGAAATATTTTGAATCCCGTAATGACCGGCAGTTCGGCTTCCACAGCCACAAGTCCACTGGTGATTTGATAGCTTATCTCAAAGAAAAAAGGGTATGAGTTGCGCTTGATACTTCCAAGGCACTTGGCAGAGTTAGCATCTAGCTCTTTTGTCTAAAATTCGTGCCTATGTTGTAGAGGGATCTCTTCATCTGTAGATTAGTGAAGTGTACCAAAGACCACCTCGCAGACTAGGTTATCTTCTTCTTCTCTGTGTGGCGCTACAGTCCGGGGTGGACCTGGGCCTCAACCAACATGCCTCTCCAACTAGCGCGATCCCTGGCTAGCTGTCTCCAGTTTCGCACACCAAGTTGGTTGAGGTCCTTCTCCACTTGGGTGCGCCACCTTAAACGCGGGCGTCCTCTGTTGCGTTGCCCGACAGGTTCGGATTCGAAGATTCTTCGGGCCGGAGCTGTGGTGTCCATACGCTCTACATGACCTAGCCACCGTAGGCGTTGGATCCGTAGACGCCTAACTAGGCTCATGTCGCTGTACAGCCCGTACAGTTCGTGATTGAATCTTCTCCTCCAGAACCCGTCAACACAAACAGGACCAAAGATCGTGCGTAGAACTTTTCTCTCAAAGAGACCAATGACTTCTTCATCCGCTTTCGAGATTGTCCATGCCTCCGCGCCGTATAGCAGGACTGGGATGATCAGAGTCTTATATAGAGTTAACTTGTTTCTTCGAGAGAGGGCTCTATTACTCAATTGCCTCTTGAGCCCGAAGAAACAGCGGTTGGCAAGAGTTATCCTACGCTTCATCTCGGTACTGATGTTATTAGTACAGTTTACTCCGGAGCCGAGGTAAGTGAAGTCCTTGACTATCATTGTGACGCTCTGTCCAAGACGTCGATGTTGTATGTCCTTTCACATGACAGCGCGTCGCCTTGTCTAAAACCTTTTTTGACATTGAAGGTCTCGGTGAGTTCGTTACCGACCTTGATGGAGCAGCGAGAGTTCTCCATCGTCATCCTGCACAGCCTGACGAGTTTGGCAGGAATGTCAAAACTAGACATGGCGTTGTATAGCTCGTCTCTATGCACGCTGTCATATGCGGCCTTGAAATCGACGAACAGATGGTGAGTGTCGATTTGCATTTCTTGGGTCTTTTCCAGGATCTGCCGTAGTGTGAAAATTTGGTCTGTTGTGGACTTTCCTGGCCTGAAGCCACACTGATATGGACCTATCAGATTATTAATGAATGGCTTCAGGCGGGTACACAAAACGGCAGAGAAGATCTTATATGCGATGTAAAGAAGACTGATCCCTCGATAGTTGGCGCAGTTGAAGGGGTCTCCTTTCTTGTGGATCGGGCAAACGATACTGAGATTCCACTCGTCGGGCATGCTTTCCTCAGACCATATCTTGCAGATGAGCTGGTGCATGCGCCCAACCAGATCATCTCCAGCTGCCTTAAATATTTCAGCGGGCAGACCGTCGGCTCCAGCAGCTTTGTTAGACTTCAGTCTTGATATTGCTACCTTGACCTCGTCTAAGTCTGGGGGACGGTATTCACGCCTGTCATCGTCCAGATTGAGTGGAACATTCTGCCTGACAGCGGTATTTTGGTCCTCATCGCCATTTAACAGTCTGCAGAAATGATCTTTCCAGATTCTCAGTATCGACTGCGACTCTACTACCAGATGTCCATTTCCATCCCGACAGGCTTCTGTCCGAGTTTTATATCCATTGGATAATTGTTTTACCCTTTGATAAAACTTTCGGACGTCATTCCTGCCATAACACCTCTCCATCTCCTCGACCGCGCGCTTCTCATGCTCTTTCTTTTTTCTTCTGAGAAGCCGGTGCTCTTCCCTTCTCTTCTGTTCGTAGAGCTCACGAACAGCCCTCGTTGTTCGATGCAGCGTTGCCTTGTAGGCCTCCTGTTTGGCTGCATGTGCCTGCCTGCACTCGTCGTCAAACCATGGGTTCCTTCTAGGTGGTGTCGTAAAACCCAGCACATCAGTGGCAGCTTCTTTGATGGCTTCTTGACAACGACTCCATTCTTCTTCGATGGTTTGTGCAGGCGGCGTCGAACTAACAGAGAGTTTCTGGGAGACTCGGTCGGCAAAGATCCTGGCAGTCCGCTGCGATTGTAGCTTTGCGACGTCAAACCGTGGTGTTCGTTCTCGACTCCGTTGTTCTCGTGATATCCTGATTCTTACCTTGGCTACAACAAGGAAATGGTCCGAGTCAACATTGGCTCCTCGGAAAGTTCGGACATCGAGAATGCTGGAGGAGTGTCTGACGTCGATCGCAACGTGATCAATCTGGTTGACGGTTGATTGATCTGGGGACCGCCATGTCCCTTTATGGATGTTGAGGTGTGGGAACCGCGTGCTAGCAACAGAGAGGTTACGTCCCATGACAAAGTCGACCAGCCTTAGTCCGTTAATGGACGTGGTGTCGTGTAGGCTGTGTTTCCCTATGACTATAGCAAAGATTTCTTCTTTACCCAGCTTAGCATTGAAATCTCCTAGAACGATCTTGGTGTCAAAGCTGGGGCATTGATCGTATGTTCTTTCTAGGAGATCATAGAAGTCATCTTTGCTACTATCATCTTTGTCCTCTGTCGGGGCGTGGGCGCATATCAGGCTGATGTTGCCGAATGTAGCCTTGATGCGGATTGTTATGAGGCGTTCGCTTTTACAGTCAAAGCTTAAGACTTTTTGCCTAAGTCTGCCTCGAACAACAAATCCACACCCAAATAAGCGCCTCTCTCTGCTGCAATCACCGTAGTAGATGTCGCAGTTTTTCATCCTCTTCTTGCCCGGCCCATTCCATCGCACTTCCTGGCAGTTTATAGCAGTCAAGGGCCTCCGCGAGTTCTTCGGCTGCACGTGGCCTGTTAAGAGACCTCACATTCCACGTGCAGAACCGAAAAGCATGGTCATTTGTTCGTTTGCTGGGGTCGTCAACAGTAGATCGGTCAGTATCCGAGGCAAGTAGTCGTCTCTGAACAAAATTTTTTTTTTACGTGGTGAGGGCGTTAACCCCACGCACAACCCCCAGCTGGGAGGCCAAGCCCATTTATTTTACCCTTGGGCGAAGGGTCCGGATGACTCCGGTATCGGTAACCTCGCTGAGGTTGTGAGTGCCGCCGTTGACCCTACACGATAGGGTTCCTCCGCCGCCAACTCTACTCCAAAATCCCGATATGACCTTGAAGGCAACCTTTTAGATCTGAGCTCCGAATATGTCAGAGTAGCTCTAAAAGGAGGTCTACCAGGTAGCTCTGGATGTCGCCGTTGGCTAATCTGATGTTCAGCTCCTCCGCCGCCATCCGTAGAGAAGATGAGCCCTGATACAGACTCATCCACTCTCCCCCTCTCTCGTTTGCAGCCGCCAATGACGTCCCACGGGGGTTGGGTACCCCATCTTCAGTCGAAGGTGCTCGGCTCCCGGATTTCACCACGGGGAGGTGAGAGTAGGAGTTCATTGACAGAGGCTAAGTGCAGACGCCTGTGCCTGCATAAGTCGCTTGTCAACGCTTCGAAATCCTTCGACTAGGTTATACACTAAACTTATGCGTCCTGAGATTGTTTTAAGTACAAATTCCAAGCTCACACATTCATTTGGCAAAGTTCAGTCATGTAAAAACTGACTTTTTTAAGAATCCATCGGTTTATCGGATTCCGTACAGCCTACAGAAGATGCAGAAACAGGGAAACTTTTAAAAACAGCGCAACTAATACATATAGCGCCTTAAAACACCGAATGGGATTGGTAGGATAAAAATAAGAAATGTGTTAGGTGGCCGGTTACCCTTAGAAACTTTCTCACGTAACATTCAATCCAAGTTGTTTTGGATGGGTTCAAGTCTGAGATCCACAAAATGAATGCTGGTGTCCCCCAAGGCTGTGCTTTGTCACGGGCACTCTTTTTCATTTTTATAAATTTATAAATGGTCTCCTGTCTATTACTTCAAGTGCACTCCATTCCTTCGCTAATAAGAGCCCCCTTAGCTTTTCATATTCGTTCTAAGTCACACGACATTGTACTTCGGCCGTATAATTACAACGGCAGCATTTGTTAAGCACTCTCAGGCTTCAGGACCTGACCGGACCTGGGCATCAACCAACAAGCGTATCCAGTCAGCTCGATCTTTAGCTAGGTGTCTTCAGTTTTGCAAGCATAGTTGGTAGAGGTCGCTTTCCACTTGTGGATTCGAAGACTTTTCGAGCCGGAGCATTGGTTTCCATCCGCTCTACATGACCTAGCCATCTCAATCGTTGGCTCTTCACTCTTCTGGCTAAGTCTATGTCGCTGAACAGCCAGTATAGTCCGTCATTATATCTCCTCCTCCACTCACCGCTAAACCCATCTTCGCGGCCTCCGTTGCAATACCCACAAAAGCGCCATTGACATCACGCTGCGTTCTTCCGATAATGTGAATATTGTCCGCATATGCTAGTAGTTGGTCGGTCTTCTGAAAGATTGTTCCTCTGGTGTTGGCGTTAGAGTTTTGAACAATTCTTTCGAGGACGATGTTGAAAAGGTCTCGGTTAGGTCTTTACCGACCTTGATGGAGTAGCGTGCATTCTCCATCATCACCCTACACAAACGAACGAACTCAGAACTCAATGCTGTCTGCTGTCACTAAAGCGAAAGCCCCTGGCAATGAGCCATTATCCATGCATGGTTCTTGTATCGATGAAACCGGAAAACTTTACATCCTTGGCAACACTTAGTTGGAACGATCACATATTCGAATGGTGCGAAATGTTTAGGTGTCCTTAACCGATGCCAGAATTATTTCACCCATTCTGGTTTGATTTTAATTTACAAGGCGTATAGGCGCCCTAAACTTGAGTGCAGCGGTCACATCTCGTCTTCTGGGCACCAGAGAGACATAGATAGAATCCAAAAGCGAACGATCACAACCTAATCGCTGACTCATTAGACTCGCTCGAACATCGACGTAACCTGTCATCTTTGTCCGTGTTTTCTCGCTTGTGTCAACAAACGATTTTCAAGTAAGCTATTCAACTGCATTCCTCTACTAAATGAATTCACCCGTGATACACAACTCGCCGGGAATGCCCATCAGTTTACCCTTAAGCTCTCGGACGCACAGTGAAACATAGATACTCCTTTTTCAGCCGCACCACACGAATATGGAATGCTCTTCACAGGCCAATATTTCCATTCACAACGTGCGCAGAAAACTCCTCTCCCTCTCCCCCTATACCGACGACCCGTGCTGTGTTTAATAACCCCTTGGCCACGCGCTAATTAAACAAAAAAGACAATTTTCAAATTACCTGTCACTGCGGACAGTGCCGCCAGTGTGAAGACGTCGAAATCAATAAACTATCTACGTACGAGTCTTTACAACCATCGTGTCACCAGATTAACGAAACTGAATCGATCTTGTAAAAATGTACGACATTTTTATCAGTGGTCTACGACGACCCCCCTCCATCAGTCTGGTGCCAGCAGCATTCATCCGTCCGACTCCAATTTAGATGTCCCCCCCAGTTCTTAAGAACGCTCACCTTTCAATTTTCATACATCATCTCTGCAGCTCTCTATTGTTGTCCGGCTTCAGTCAAACTCTTACTTTCCATTCCCGAAAATGAGGCATAACCAAACGACGTGAGTACCGTTTTGAGGTATCGTCAAGCAGCCTACCTGCTGGTCGATGGCCCTCATAACTGTCATAAGTCTCCGATTATCTATTTCATCACTGTTGTGTGCGCCTCAAAACAAAACAAACCCAATCGGAGCTCCCTAGGAATCCCGTCTAACGCATCTAGGCAGAGCCATTCACACAGACACCACACCACAGCGCACCACCTCGTCGCTGCGTCCGCGTCCCATCGTGTCGTCGCCATCGTCTCTTCGTATGCGGACGCATTCCACAATTATCAGACAATTCACGGCGGGATGCAGGCGCCACCGCTTCAGCAGGTAGGGTGCATCATCACAGTCCATGGCTGCTCGATCGGCTGGATTGTTGCTTGTCTGCTGGTTACTGCTTGCTGCTTGCTGCTTTTGCGCATCTTCATATTCATATTCATCGAGGGAGAGAGATACTGCATCTCGTTGCTGGTCGACGACAACGTCGTCGCTGTCGTTGTCTTCTTCTTCTTCTTCTTCTTCATCGTCGATGTCGACGCCGTCGCCGCTGTGGGTACTGACCCAACAGGTGATCGCCCAGATCACCGCTGATCCAAAACGAATATAATCCGACTTGAGTCGTGTTAGTTACCATCTCAGATGTCATCCCAATTGTTGATGGCACTGATGGTGTACCGTTTTTGTTGTGTCGCCACAGTCTGATGACGACGACGACGGCGGCGGCACTCCACGTCGAGTGGATGCATTTCTCAAAGAACAATCATCCTGTCAGCGATGATCAGTGATCCATGTCATGGATGGTTTCCAATGCCGGCGATCCTCCCCACCGATGGTGGCTGCTGCTCCCGAAACACGCTGTAATGGATCCGAAATTAATGATCGTGCAGTGCTTCCTAAGTGCTGGAGGCGAAATGCTTTTTGTTCGGTCCCTGTGTCGCCACGATCAGATAAATGGATGACGTATTGCTTCGTGGGGACATGCCTGTTGCAACGGCGACTGCAGGCAGAGCGCACAGCCACTCCAGCCACTCCAACCACAGCAGCCACTGGTTTTCCAGGCGACAGTGGCGACATTCCCGCTCCATGTGTGCTGCCAGAGCGACAGAGATGGAGATTATGATCGGACGCGCGAGATCGTCGTTTGGCTCAATTAAAACGAGCGGCAGCGGCTTGCCACTGCTGCCGGGCATTGGACAGCACACGGCCGCCCGGCCAGCCCGCTCGGCATTGGCGGATACCCAGCACATCGCACATCGCGCAGTTCGTGCGTGATCGATTTTCGGGGAGTGATACTGTCGCCGGCCGAATGAAGATGTCGGAGAGGGGCTATTTAATTAAGCCCGAGTCGTGCCCCAGGCCGACACACCGCTCACGGATGTCTTCTCGTGTTTGTGTGTGTGTGTGTGGGGAGAGATGATTGGATAATCGGCATAAAGTGGTCTTAATTAACTCGAACGACTTGACCTCAGGCAACCAGGAGACGACACCGGCTCGGCGCAGCGCTCCGGCCATTCGCTACCCTGCAACTCGGCATAACAGGAAGACTGACAAATTAATCTCAAGGCTCATTAATTCGTAATGGATTTCGAATCTATCTCCAAATCCCGCCATAAACAACCAACAGGCCACCCCACCCACGGCATTACGACGGAGACACAACCCTCCGCACGGGAATCATAAATCAAAGGGCGAACGACGAGTGCCACCCCAGAAGGAGCATGCGGAGCGTACGCATCCACCCCCGTGTGCTGGGGCGCGCAAATCCCGGCCTCGACTCAATTACTCGGTGCGCTGTAACTCTCTGAAATGAACCAACTGTCTGGTGCGTCCCTTAATCCTTGCGACGAATCGACGGACGGAATGTAATTTCAAGGGCCAAGGAGCACGGAGTACAGCGCGACAGACAGAACTTCGCTCGAGAGTCCCAATTTACAATGGGATTCCGAAAATAAACGCAGCGGCTGGAGGTGGCGGCCGGGCCGGGGATGCAAACGGAGTCTGTCTGGTCTACCCCTGTGGGATATGCCGTGATGCAGCATTTGTTGTGTTCACCCGAGGACGGTGTGTGGTGGAGGTGGTGTTTTTTTTTCTGTCTCTTTTCGGAATTTCCACTCGAACGAACGGGGAATGTTCGGCTTTTCGCCGGTGGACTCTCGAACGAGATGAGGATTAATGATGGAACGGTCGACCGGTCCCATAGGTATCCATGGCAATAATTAATGACATCCTCACTGGCCGAACGGAAGTTAGAACGAAGGTTCGCTGGATGTTAGGCTGCGGTGTGCTCGGAGGTGACTGCTTCTACTAGCGATTTGCTTGTTTCAATTGAAGTGAAGGTGAATTGCTGCACGAGTAGCGGGAGCGTCGAGAGAATGTTCTTGGAATTCGGTGAGAAAAGAGGCAGATTGAAGATTTTTTTTAGGCAATAGGCAGTTGTTTGTAACAGACGACACTGAACACCGCCCGACTGGAAGGCAAGACATTTGATAGCTTTCTGTACCTAGGCTATACGAAGGGGCACTTGAGTACAGGGAAAGCTAAAGCAGCGCTAGGAATGCTGTCAACGACCACTAAGTGGACAACCTTACAAGAACTCTCAACAACCAATAGCTATGTCATGTCCCAATTAAGGCGACGGAAACTCTAATAAGGGACTCCTACAAGGAACACCTCAGTGCTTTTAAAAATGAACTGGGAAAGGCCCAACGAATCTCTTGGAGATTTTTTTGTGGAAAGATCGAAAGAAGAAGTCTCCGAAGCTTCCAGGAAGGTTCTAACATCATCCCCAAAGTCAGGATCTGGACCTCATCCAATGAGAAAACCCTTAGTCTCCTTTTCGATACGCACTTCCCAGGCAACTTCGCAACTAGAGCCATTAGAGAAGACGTATATCCTCCAAAACCCCGTGTAATCTTAGAAATGTCAGTCACATGTGGGCACTGACAAGCTTTAAGCCCTTCAAGTCAGCAGGACCTGACGGCATTATCCCTGCCGAGCTTCACAGAACAGCGGACCTTATGATGCCTTCGATTCTCAATAACTTCAAAGGCTGTATGACTCTAGATCATGTTCCCAGCCCCTGGAAGAGGGTCAAAGTAGTGGTTATTCCCAAAGCGGATAAATACTCGCATGCCAAACCAAAGGACCTCAGACCTATCAGTCTCTCCTCATTCCTCCTGAAAACCTTAGAAAAACTTATAGACCAATATATCAGGCAAGCTATTCGAGAGCACAGACTCTCATCTGCACAAAATGCCTCCAACAAGGACAAGTCTGTGGAGACAGCCCTCCACTCTCTGATAGGCACCATCGATCGTTCGAGTGCAAAGAATACACACGTGTGACATTCTTCGGTATCGAAGCTGCGTTCCACAATATCGAACCAAAGGCAATTTCACTTGGGCTTAACAACCTCGGGCTAGGAAAGTGCTTAGTCGCTTTCATTCATCAGCTACTCACCAGCAGGCTAATACACCCCACAAGGAGGTGTTCTCTCTCCCCTTCTTTGGAACGTAGCGGTAAATGAACTGCTATTAATACTGGAAGAGGAATGATGCAAAGCTATCGCCTCTACGGACGATATTGCCATAGTGGCATCTGGCAAATTTGTTTCTACTCTAAGAGACATAAAGCCTTCGTCAAGCTGGAAGCATGGACACAAATATGAGGACCGCCGTTAACCCACAAAAAACGGATACTGTACTCTTCACCAGAAGATACAAAAATCTGTCGAAAAACAATACGTGAAGACAACTCACTTGCTAAGTGCGTCAGGTAAAGACACTGGGGCTCGACCCTCTTTGCAAAACTCGAAAAGAGATGGCGCACAGTAGTGGTTGATGACCAACGCCACACGGCAGGACTTAAGGGACTTAAGGGCCGATGATTTCAGGCCCAGAACTTGAGTGTCACTCAAAAAAGTAGAAGAAAGAAGAAGTGCATGGTTCTTGTATTCAAAAAGACTAATTTTTCTGTTGAAAGTCAGCGATGAAAATCCTCCTGAGATTGATCCTACAGGGAAATGCAGGTCTGGTAGAAAAGGTGTGAGGTTTCGCTGAGATGGAAGTCAAAAAGTGTTAGCCAAGCATAACATTCTCAACAGCTGTGAGTTAAAGCCGTAGTTAGTGCGAATGGAACTAATAGACACCTTTGTGAAGGCTTCCAGCCAAATCGTATTCCCAGTAATTAGCTGGCGGAGGAAGAGCTGATCGTCTTGTAACGGCTTGCAAGCGACTTAAAGCGTAAAGATGAGGCTGAAGGGACTAGTTCATGGCTGCGAAAATAAATTCCTGCGGTGGTGATCGATTGGCATTTACTGACATAAAGTTTCAGTGCACTGTGCCAGGAGAAATATATATTGCACACTCAAGAGAAGCCAGGGTCTTAAATCGATTTATAAAACATTTCCCGTATAACTTTCAACTACAGAGAGAGAGCTGCCCCGGCTCTGATTGAATGTTTCTATTCTGAACACTCGTCAACACAACAAGCTTTCTTTCACAATTCTGTGCTTCATAAAATTTCAACAGCGTATCCACATCGTGGAATTTGGACTGGTTATTGTTTGAGTGTCATTTAATATTTTGACTTAATTCGTGCGGTTTGCTAAGCAGCAAAGAATCATATGTGAAACCGGGCCAACCAGCCAAATCAACGGCAAAAACGAATATCCATGGCGCGAAGGTAATCCTCTGTATTCGGTCGGTTCAGAAGTGTGTACTGTATTATGATCTGCTAATACCGGGTGAAACCATCAGTGGACAACGCTACCGAACACAATTAATACGTTTGGAGAGAGCAGTAGCCGAAGAACGCCCGGAATAGATATTTCCATCATGAGAATGCTCGGCCCCAAGTTCCAATTAGATAGATAGATAGATATGTTTATTTGATTTCAAAATTACATTTAGTTATCGCACAATTTACATTATTTGCACAGAGATATGATTAACATAATGTAATCTTACTACTGGAAAGAGTGTTTTAACATGTTAAAGTGTTTTTTCATGACAGATATATATTTATATATTTAAATTGAGGAAACAACGAAAAAGAATAACCTCATACAAAGAGAGAAAAAGAAAAAAAAATAATAAATAAATAAATAATAATAAATAAATAAGTGAATAAATAAAATAAAAATAAATAAATAGAGTTATGAATGCAACAAATGATGATAACAATACGTTTTAATAATATAATATAATCATAAATAAATAAATAAATAAATAAGTAAATATATATAAATAATAAAGAATTAAAATATACAAAAAATAAATAAGTAAATAAATAAATCAATAACCAGTAAATAAGCCAATATATATATATAAATATATACATTAAATATTATTACAAAACTACAACAGGATATTCATACACACATTGCAAGAGTAAACGAAACATTCCATTACTTAAAATTAGGTAAAGAGCTCGTTTATAAGAGGATTATCAAGGATGCCGCATCTGACTTTGAATGATTCAGAGAGCCTATGTATTTTGTTAGATATCAATTCAACATTAGCCTTATAATGTAAGTTCCTAGTAGATTGATGCCAAGGAAGATTCAGCATCATTTTTAAGATTTTGTTCTGTGATATTTGTAATTTTTTTATGTAGCACTTAGCACAATTTCTCCAGACTTGGCACTCATACAGAAGAATTGCTTGGAATATAGCTTTGAATATAAGTATCTTGTTTGCATTTGAAAGTAAAGACCTTCTGTTTATAAAAGGGTATAATAATTTAAAGCAATGTTACACTTTTTAAGAACTTGTGAGTGGTGTTCGTTAAAAGTCAGTTTTTTATCAAGATATATGCCTAGATATTTCACGGAATTTTGCCCCAATATTAAGTTCCCTAAGATATTTAGGTTATTTGAAGGTAGGAAGCAAGACTTTCTTTTTCTGCTAAAAAAGATAGCCATGATGTCGCCTGAAGCCAAATTGGTGGTTTGGGTAAATCTTGTGAGCATCCATAAAGGATAGTAGCTTTTCTTTTAATATATTTTCAAAAATTTTACTTAAGCTATTTAGTAGCCTAATTGGTCTATAACTCTCAATTCCGTCGGAGGGTTTGCCTACTTTGGGTATTGCGACTACTTTTGCTAATTTCCATGCAATCGGAAAGTACTGAACTTTAAGACATGAATTGAAGATGAATGTAAGATACTTTATACCGATTTTGGGGAGATGTTAGAGGTAAACGTTTTTAATGTTGTCTATTCCACCTGTTTTTCTTACCTTTAACCTATTTACGAAGAAATGTGTATCTTCTTCTGAAATAAATTCGTTAAAGGGAGTTTCATGATTTGAAGAATTGAAAGTTTGAAAAACATCGTCTACTGCAGAATTTGTTCTGGCGTTTCCTAGGTGCTGAGACACAAGGTGATTTTTTGCAAAATTTTCCGCTAATGCAATTGCTTTTCTCTATCTGTAATATATGTACAGATATATTACAGATAATCTTGGATCCTTTGTCGAGTGTACTTAGTTTGACGTTCCACTCCTTATTGCGATGCTCTTCTATTTTGTAATTAATTATCTTGGTAAGCTGCGTAGCTGTATTACGAAAAGCTAAGTGACGATACCTTTGCCAGTTTCTTCTGTGCATATTTCTAATTCTGATAAGCTTTAAAATGTCAGCGGGGAGTATCAGACTAATATTTTTCTTCTGAACTCTTGGGATATTATTGTTTGCAGAGGTAAGGATGTAGTGCGAAAATATTTGGGCAATTGAATCGATATCCTCTTTGGTTGAGATCAGGTCGAGATTCATCGAGCTGTCTCTGAGCTGTGTGTTTAGTTCTCTGCGATATTTTTTCCAGTTAGCATGTTTGAGATCTAGGTAGTATTCTTTTTTCTGCACTCCTGACCCACTTATTTTAGTAAGAACTGGATTGTGGTCAGAGCTGAGCTCAGTTATAACGATTGGTTGAGATATCAGACTATAAACATTTGTCACAAAGAAGTCAAGGACAGACGGATTCCAATTTCGGTTAAGAAATACGGTTCACAGCAGAGCAGAATATCAAAAATTGGCTTGATTCCTTAGTGGCTGCTAAACCGCGAATTAAGTTATATACGTAATATCTGAAATTAAAATTGGATCTAGACAATGGATAAGTGCAGCAGTATGTGAACAATAATATTTCTACAAAAAAGCCGAAAGCCTGGCCACAGGCTTTAGGAAAGGCACCTATCGAAATTGCGATATTCGATGTTGGAGGTCATTGTTACATTCGTCGTATAAGCTTGATACCAAATGTTGGCTGGCAAGGGGAGAGGAGGTCAAAAAACTTGTTCAAGACAAAAAAGTTCATCTTCAAAGCCAACTCAGTAATGAGTTGGGAATACTGGTAGATTTTCCGAAGCAAGGACGAGGTAACACGAATGATGACGTTTTTTCAGGACCCAGTAAAAATAGTTCGATGCCATCTTTCGTGGAAACCATATTCACAACTTAGTTGTCATACCATGCGACAGTGGAATCTTGGGAGCTGTAGTACGATGTCACAGAACACAGAAGATATTTCGGGGCGTAAACGGCCATTTTGTGCAGGAATTAAAAGTCCCAAGAAGATGTTGCATTTTTTAAACTTTTTTATTTTGAACACTTGCATCTCTTTCTAGGTACAATACTGATTTTGGGCTGGTGGCATTATTGGACTACACTTTTTTGAAAAGCAGTGATTTTTACTAACATACTTACATAACACTGCTCTTTTTCCTGAATTTGCATTTCGGTCAATGGGCTTTCAACAAGACGGTGCCACTTGATATGCAAGCCGTGAAATAGTCCAATTATTGAACGACACATTTCCTGGTCGTGTACTGTACTCTTTCGTTTCGTTGATCAGAAATGGTACAAAGAGATGGTGAAATGTGAATCAAAGCCGACCTACAACATAACCCTGCAGGCGGTCCTTTGCTTCATCGAAATTTAGTCACATTTCTGCAGAATGTTGGTGCAAGTTTCCAACAAAAGTGTGTATCCGTGCCAGCAAAGCTGTACATCCCGTCGCTTCCAGTCAGTGAGACCGAGAGACAGTTCTCTAGAGAGACTAAGGACTTCCCTATCTGGTTTCGCAGCACAAATTATAGCATTTTTTTTCCCAGACATCATTAATTTTTCCCTCACTCTATGACACAGCAAGTGACTCTTACTGACATGATCGCATTCCAATTTGCATATCGAGCAGCCACACACAGGAGCTCCTTGCAGCGATGTGATGATGTGTTGGCGTGAAGGTATTTAAAATTGAAATCAGTCAGAATACCGGTTTGTTAATTAAATTAACAGATCAAGAGTTATCCCCCGTGTGATGCAGAGCCTCAGGTCAATTAATCTCCTCCCGGACATCAGCAAGGTATTGGAGAAGGTGATAAATAGACCTCTAATCAACTGGACTGAGAACAAACACATAATTGCAGATAACTAATTCGGTTTCAAAGCGGTACACGCCACTATTCATGCCGCGTCGAAACTGGTGTTGAGAATCCAGTGGAACAAGAGCCAGAACAGACTACGGGTGTCTGCTTAATTTACCTGCATTGACAGCGTATGGTTAGAAGGACTTTTCCCACGAGCTCAATCGGCTAGGCATTAGCAGAGCACTGCTTGTCGGCGATGAAATGGCAACGTGACCTATGAATATGATGCATAGTGAAATTCGAGAAATTCGCCTTTGATGGTAAGAGTGGTCTGCAAGAGTGTGCCGATAAATCTTGTTCAGAATTTTCTTGTGATTTCTGATAAGTTCTATTCCTCGTTTAATTACGTAGGACTTGATGTACATGTCCTGGTGATCTTGGCGACCTTGGTGATCATGTCCAAATATAGAGGACATCACTTCTCTCGTGCAGACTGATTTCGATTCGTTCTTAACAAGCTACGGCGACTGGAATATGAAGGACCCTGCTGTATAAGGCGTCGGTGGATAGGAAAAGGCCTTGGCATTTATGGACGATACAATGAAAATCTGGTGGCGAAAACCATCTGAAGCACGATGCAAACAAAATGGATCTTACCCATGACACCCGTTCCCAGTGAAAGCACGAGATAATTTGGCTTCCAAATCTGGTCCAGTCACATTTACAGTCCATTTAAGTATCACAATGGACCAA
The DNA here is from genome assembly GCA_916610145.1 of Eristalis arbustorum. Lineage (NCBI taxonomy): Eukaryota > Metazoa > Arthropoda > Insecta > Diptera > Syrphidae > Eristalis > Eristalis arbustorum. The sequence continues at coordinate 49,838,030 of OU744320.1, read as the reverse complement.
CAATGGCCTTAGTGTGCTGGCAATTTTGCTGGTAGCACAATAACCTTACTTACCCATTGCAACATTTGTAGGAGCTGTGGAAATGACAAAAAAGAGGATACTCCTAACTATCGATGTCATTGTCCAAGCCAGATCTAATGGAGTAATGGGAGTTAACTCAACCCTTTGCCTGCCTCTGAATTTGCTCTTAAGTCACACAAACTGCTTAATTTTCGAGTGCACTTCTTAAGAGCAGAGTCATGTGGCTTTTAAAACACTCGTATTCACAACCTCTGCGAGAATTTTGTAAACAAAAACGCTGTCAGGTGAAGGCAAGGCGCGAGTTATCCAACCTTCTGCCGATAGAGCAATAGAACTCTAACGACTATTTTCTTCCAGACCTTCACGATCTAAAAGATACACCAAAGAATGTCTGGACAGGTTCATTAGGGCATCGGCTTTCCTTCAAAGAACCGCGAGCGGAGGTATTGGAACGCATGCAGTTTCGAATAGGATATTATCCCCTCTAATGGGCATCACAGACGATCTACAAAGACCTAACTGGTGGCGGGCTTCGCTAACATCACAACTGGGGGCGAAGGATTTTATCTGGCTGGATGAATTTCTGTAATTTAACTAACACGTGAATGGTGCTCTAGACAGAACGAGAGGAGCCTTTGGTCCTACAAAGAGACTGTTTTTTAAGAGCCAACACGATACTAGGGTGGCCCTCATCCGGCCTATGATTAAATTCGACAGTCCCCTCTGATTCAACGTGCGTCGAAGCTTGTTGGAAGAGATAAGGCTGTTTAGAAGGTATTGCCATCGCCTCTACGGAAAACCAGAGTCCCTGTACGGACAACTCTGCTTCAATGAGGACTAACAAATCACGGCAAACCTGATTCGAGGCTACACTCATCGCCGGGGTTTACCCCAGTCTACACCACAAGAGGGTACGTCAAAACGGCTTCGTCTTCCCAGAAGCATTTCGCCATTTGGAATAAACACAGACTGACACAATACATACATTTGGCAGCGCCTATCTTCCGACGGGCGTCTTAACCACAACCGTGTGGAGGATGGGATCGAAATCAACAAAGAAAAATAAGAAGAGTGTTGAAAACGACGAAGACCACAACTGTAAGTGCTGTGCCTGTGGTAAATAATAAAAAACAAGATCCAACCACCATTAAGGTGTTTATGTCATTTTCTTTTACAAAAACAGTGTTGGAGCGATTTGCTCAGTAAATCTGGATTGCTTATGTAAAAACGACATCCGGTGATTTGGCAGCATCACAAGGAATTTCCCAAAAATATCCCTGATGGAGGGTAGACGACGACATTCGTAATAGAGAGGTGTTAATGAAGAGTAGTACCATACAAAGAATAAAAACGGAATCAGCATGAATTGAAGGTTGTTTTGTTTAAAACTGTGATTTGCGCCTAGCTCTCTTCTTCTTCTTCTTCTGCGATTGGTGCTACAGTCCGGGGTTTTCCATGGGCCTCAACCAACAAGTCTTCCCAGCTAGCACGATCGTTCGCCAGCTGCCCACACCAAGTTGGTTTGAGATTATTTTCCCCTTGTGTGCGCCATCTAGTTCGATGAAGTCTTCTGTTGCGTTGTCCCAATAGCTCGTCTTCGGGCCGGAGCTGTGGTTTCCATCCGCTCTACCTAACCTAGCCATCTTAAGCGTTAAGAAGACGCTTAACTAGGTGCATGCCGCTGTACAGCCCATACATTTCGTGGTTGAATCATCTCCTCCAGACACCATCAACGCAAACCAGCCCTAGATCGTGCTATTAGGAGAGGAATGCTGCCTGAGGCCAAGGTTCACACCGTACTGTAGTGCGACGCAAAGAAGATTCGCGTTAAACTTAAAGGCTCTATTGGTCGGCCACTCTGTTTTCTTTCCATAATAATAATTTTTTTTAATGAAATAGTGGTCTTGCCACACCACAGTAGAATCGCAGTCGATGCTGAGAATTTGGAAAAATCATTTCTGTAGACTGTTAAACGGCGATGACGACACAAATTCCGCTGTCAGGCAGAATGTTTCACTCAATTTGGACGATGATGAACACGAATTCCGTCCCCCCGACTTAGACGAAGTCAAGAAAGCGATTTCTAGACTGAAGTCGAACAAAGCTGCTGGAGCGGACGGATTGTCCGCGGAACTGTTTAAGGCAGCTGGAGATGACCTGGTTGGGCGCATGCACCAGCTCATCTGTAAGATATGGTCGGAGGAAAGCATGCCCGATGAGTGGAATCTCAGCGTCGTTTGTCCGGTCCACAAGAAAGGAGACCCCTTTGACTGCGCCAACTATAGAGGGATCAGCCTCCTTAACATCGCTTATAAGATACTCTCTGCCGTTCTGTGTGAACGCCTGAAGCCCTTTGTCAACAACCTGATAGGTCCTTATCAGTGCGGTTTCAGGCCAGGAAAGTCCACTATCGATCAAATTTTCACATTACGGCAGATCCTGGAAAAGACTCAAGAGATGCAGATCGACACCCACCACCTATTTGTCGATTTCAAGGCCGCATATGACAGCGTGCATAGAGACGAGCTATACAGCGCCATGTCTAGTTTTGACATTCCTGCCAAACTCGTCAGGTTGTGCAGGATGACGATGGAGAACTCTCGCTGCTCCATCAAGGTCGGGAACGAACTCACCGAGACCTTCAATGTCAAAAAAGGTTTTAGGCAAGGCGACACGCTGTCATGTGACTTCTTCAACATCGTGTTGGAGAAGATCGTGCGAAACTCACACGCCAACACTAGAGGCACGATCTTCCAGAAGTCCGTTCAACTGCTAGCATACGCGGACGATATTGACGTGATTGGACGAACACAGCGAGCCGTCAATGAGGCGTTTGCTAGTATTGAAGCGGAAGCGGCTAAAATGGGTCTAGCGGTAAACCAGGGCAAAACAAAGTACATGCTGTCATCACGGAAGGACGCACAACATCGACGTCTCGGACAGAGCGTCATATTGGGCAGCAGAATCTTTGAGGTAGTCAAGGACTTCGTCTACCTAGGCTCCGGAGTAAATAGGGACAACAACACCAGTACCGAGATCAAGCGCAGAATTACTCTTGCCAATCGCTGTTTCTTTGGGCTTAAGAGGCAATTGAGTAACAGAGCCATCTCTCGAAACACCAAATTGAGCTTGTATAAAACCCTGATCATCCCAGTCCTGCTCTATGGCGCAGAGACATGGACGCTTTTGAAAGCGGATGAAGAAGCTCTTGGTTGTTTTGAGAGAAAAGTTCTGCGTACGATCTTTGGTCCTGTTTGCGTTGATGGCGTTTGGAGGAGAAGGTTCAACCACGAACTATACGGGCTGTACAGCGGCATGCACCTAGTTAAGCGTCTTCGGATCCAACGCTTAAGATGGCTAGGTCATGTAGAGCGGATGGACACCACAGCTCCGGCCCGAAGAGTCTTCGACACCGAGCCATTGGGACAGCGCAACAGAGGACGTCCTCGCACTAGATGGCGCACGCAAGTTGAAAAGGACCTCAACCAACTCGGTAAGCGCAGCTGAAGGCAGCTGGCGAAAGATCGTGCTGGCTGGAGAGGCATGTTAGTTGAGGCCCAGGTCCACCCCGGACTGTAGCGCCAATCAAGAAGAAGAAGAAGAAGGTCTTGCCACACCACCACACTGCACCGTCACATACATGCAATCTCTTATCGACGTACACCTTTTCTTTTAAATAACCACAAATCAAAAAATCCAACGGTGTTAAATTACATCTTGGCGGCCAATTGATGTCGCCACCACGTGAGTCATTGAATTTGTCGCGCAAAAGAGCCATTGTTTTCTTTTCTTCCAATTAATAATAATAATAATAATATGGGTTGCGCCACAGCCCGTAGGGGCCAGGGCTTAGCTTCTCAGACGAAGAAGATTTTCTTCCAATTCGGTCCATAAAAAGTCAGTTACAATTTCACGATAGCGACACCATTCACAGAAACTGCCTGACCGGCCTCATTTTGTAAAAAATACGGCCCGATGATGCCGCCAGCCCAGTCCCTCTTTGTGGGTGCATTAGTTTTTCGACAATCACTCTTGGATTATCATTCGCACAAATGCGGCAATTCTGCTTATCGAAGAATCCGCTGAGGTCAAAATGTGCGTCATCACTGAAGATGATTTTCTTCGAAAATTGATCATCCACTGTTGCCATTTCTTTCTCACCATTCTGATCATTGACGACGCTTGACATGGTCAAGAGGCTTTAGTTCTTAGGTCAAGTGCACCTTTTAAGAGTGTAAATGCAAGTTTCTATGCATAATGTTCATTAACGAGCGTAAGAGGTGCGATTGTTGGGCACGACGACGAGTTGAGGTGGAGGGCTCTTCAGCCAAACTATCGCGAACAGCATCGCAGCAATATTTTCTGCAGTACTTCTTCGTACTGCAGCACGAATCGCTCTACTGAACCGGAGGAACACCTCGTGACTGTGAGCAACATCGCGTTCATATAGAAGTCGCCTGTCCACTGTTCGGCGTACGACATGAAAAACTAAAGGACATCCGCATAGATCCTGTATAAGGCCGAGTGTACTGAAATAGAGGAACGCCTCCTGAGGAATAGAGCCGGTAAGGCGTACTCTGTCATGATACATAACGTTGAGGCAGTAAGCCTCAAAGATTCGACTGTTGGACAAAGTCATAGCTCGTGCCAAATGCTTTCTGGTCAGCTAATAATAAAATTATCCATTCTGTTTAAGTTTCCCTCGCTGTACAGGTCATTGTACTTCTTGTTTTCAAACTCTGATGTATAGTAAAACCGGATACAAGTCTTTAGGCTCGTAGTGGCCCTGGGCCTTGCTGCTCCTGCAATCACACGCCTGTACTCCAGAGACCTACAGTTTTGTGGCGACTCAGAACAGACACGCCGCGGTTCAGGGAGCATCACCCACTATCACCCCCGATCGTTCATAGTGAACGTTTGAACACCAAACTGCGGATGGGTCTCACTCTGTGCCCTCCAATTTCTTAAAGTGATGATGAAGTGTTCCTCTTATGAGGGTCTCGGGACATTGTGACATTTAAAGAGCAGCAGGCCAATCCCGGCCAATTGGCAGCACAAAACATCAACTAAGCCAATTTTAAACTGCTGGCAACCATGCTGGAATGTCCATCAAATCAGCTTCCCACTCTCGCTAGATGTGTGGCTTCTTTAGTTGATAAGTCTCTGAAAAGGGGTGAGTACGTATGTGCGTCAACATTGCCAAAAGATCGACTAGATTGAGATCCACGTTCTGTCATGACACTCAATTATAATGCACCCTATAGTTACTCATGAGATTTTCTTGGGTAGTGGACAGATGACCTACATGAAAAGGTAAACAGACAAAACTTACAGGAACAACTCTAGCAGACGTCTACACCACCCCCGTTCACATAAGACCAGTCAGATACAAGTTTCGCAGTACATAACTGCCTCGGTTCGTCTTCGAGTACAAATGCAACCTAAGGTAATTTTGTTCACATTTTGTTCGTCTTGTATTTCAATCACCCGTCGCTAAGATAACATTTCACAACAAAATCCTCAATTCCGCCCGCCAACTTGCAACATGCGAGAGTGACAAGATGCCTTTGTGATTCATTGCGACTAGAGTACCATCGGAAAGTTGATTTGTGACCTCCATTCGCTTACGCTTTGAATAATTCATCGTCTCGTAGCTGGCTGGAATTGGAATTCACGTAAAGTCACGCAAATTCGAATGAATAACAACAAGCCGAGACCATAATTCAGTTTGACAAGGAGAAACAGAAACAGGCCCGTCCACTTCCTTGACTTGGCACGAAGCATCGCTGATTGCGATCACCCTTGATCCGAAGCTTGGGTCAGTTCGATGAAGACATAAGTGTAGTCGGTTAGTCTCGAAAGTCAGCCGTGGTGATGTGAAGATAATTTATCTTGGCATGACTGAGGATAGAAGGGAAGACTGCAATTGTGCAAGTGACGTCCGTTTGGAAATGAATAGTGTTCCATGAGAATTGGCTCGGAAACGTAGTTATGACTGTGTATTTATAGGTCGTTCTTTGAAGCTATCTAACTGGTAGAATGCAGTTATATTGGCAATGCAAGCAAGATCAGCTGAAACGGGGTGACAGTGAAATGGTGTGCTGTTGCTAGGAAACTACTGCGAGTTGTTCTTGATCCACAAAGATATGGGCTCTGCCAAGAAGGCTATACTAACTCATCGTGAGTGTGGACACCAGCTAAGCCTTCACAGAGACGGAAGGCCAATAGACCCTCCAACGAAATAAGGTCGCGGAACATGGTTCTTAGAAGGCACTTAGGCGACACGTTGCAGACCAAATCACAACGTCAAAAAAAGGCTTTTAACATGAAAATCACGAGTTAAGTCTTTGACTGAAAGATATATATTTGTAGTACCGATTGCCAACTTTTTGGGAGAATTTGAAGTCGTAGGACATGTAGACTGTCTAGACTGTCATTCATAACATAAGACGGACGTGCCATTAAGTTTTCAATAAATCTTTACCAGACAATGTCTTGCATATGCATACTTATGTATGAAGCTTACATTGAAATATGTTCTTGCTCTTCTAAAAGAGCAAGCGACAAAGGTCCAAGGCAGATTCTACAACATTAGCTTCATATGAGCACAGCCAGTATCGACGAGACTGAAGACTGTGTCAAAGTGGACTATTATGACCACTTTAGGTTAGGGTAGGTTGCAGTAGCTGACTGCTTAGGGCAGTCACACTCAGGCCAATGTAAGCCTATTGTGATACCACGCGGATTGACTTCTCCTAACACTGGAGCCAGTTGGTGCATCTAGTGAAGCGATTTAGCTGGCTAATGCTGGCACTGTTTAGCTCGTTACCCTCCCTCCTCATTATATGGAGCACCCATCCTGCAAGCATGAGGGTCCTTAATGAGGGCTTGCTGAGTCCAAGTAGACTGAGTGACCGCTTTAGGTTAAGTGATGGACAGATTTCTTTTGTTTTAAGGCAGGTGTTGTCTTCTAGCCATTTTCCTTGGGAGTTATAATTATATGATTCTTCAAAAGATGATAGGCTGTTGCGATCGGCATGGAAGGTGGTACCCCTGCCATTGATAGGGATGAAGTTGTACCACACCTGGCGAGTTCAGCGGCTTTGCAGTTTCCAGGTATGTCACAATGTCCCGGTACCCACATGAGATGAATGTAAGAATGTTCAGCCGTCTCGTTAAGATAGCCTGCAATTAAGTGATATTTTTGAGTACAACATGACATTAGGACCTATTAGCCGCAACCTATAGTCTGTTTGTAATAATATAATTTATAATATGGGTGGCGCTATAGCCCGTAGAAGGCCAGGGCCTAGCTTCTCAGCAACCACTCGTGTTGAGCGTGCTATTGTTCTCACACGAGTGGAAGGGACAGTTTTATGCCGACTTCGAACGGCTAAGTTTGAGAAGCTTTTTCTTGACAGGAAATACTCTTTGAGCATTGTCAGTAACTCGAAGAGGTGGGGTCGTGAAAATTGTTTTCGTCGCACAGAGCAGGAATCGAACCTACGACGCCGAGGTTGGGGTCGATTCAAATACCCACAACGCCACGGGCTACCACCATCAGAGCCTGTTTGGAGACTTCAATATCAAAATTGAAACATCTTTGGCGGAGCAATCGAAATAGCCTCCACGATAGATAACGGCTTCCGAGTCACTGGCTTTGCTACAGCTCTAATATGGTCATAAAAAAACACCACACAGCAACCTGGCGACTTCCTGATGGTCGAACCGACAAACATCGATGGCGATGGAAGGCACGTACAACGTCGATTCTGACCACTTTCGCGTGGTAGCAAGATTGATACCAAAAGTGAGCTCAACAACTACAGGCAGATATCAATATTGTCGCTGATTGAAAAGTGCATTGAACAGGTTGTAACAAATAGGCCTCAAGACTTCATAGGTAGGAATTCAATCATACACAAAAGCCAGCCGTTCTAGCTGAAATGTACAGAAAAATAAAAGTACTGGTAACCTCTCGGCCAACTATATCAACAAAGGGCTGAGCGGAAGCTACGATGTACTAGTCTGTTCGTACATTTCAACAAGGCTTTTGACACACCGAACCATGATAAGCTAATAGCAACACTGGAAATAATTGGCATAAGAGGTCTGATGGAGGATTGGCTAAAAGAATATATAAGCAATAGACAATTCTGTGTCAAAATCAACCAGACGTGTAATCAAAACGAAGGCGTACAATGTGGAGTCCCTCAAGGATCAAAAATTGGGTCCGATCCTCTATATTTTATATACCAACGATCTGTTAAGGGTTTTCAAACAGGCCATTGCTTTCGCGTATGCAGAGGATACTGCCATAGTGGTGCACAATAGACCTTTGAACACAGCAACAGCAATTATGCAGGAGGAGTATGATAATGCGGTGGAATGGTGTCATGATCACGGTCCAACGATCAATGCTTTAAAAACAAAGGCAATGCATATACGAAATCCACAGTTCAAAGCTACTAATCAACAGAGATTAGAAATGATTCCTGCAGTAGCTGATTAAGCTGCCCGATTGAGATTTGGATTGGAGTGACCGTCGATAGCAAGTCGACAAGCTTGAGCCTTAAACAAGCTCTATATGCACTTACCCATCTTAAGTTCCATGCCACACAGTCTGTATTGAGACAAGTATACAATGTCCTAGTGGAATCGAAATTATGGTATGAAATACTTACGTGGGGCAACGCATCGGCGAGACAAATAAATAAGCTGAAGACACTGCAAAACACAGCATTATATGGGATAAGTGTAGATAATCGGCGAAATGTAGTTCAACGCGAAAGGGTTAAAGTTCTTCCAGTAGATGAAGTCTTTAAGATGACCCTTGTACTGGAGTACTATGACGACACTAGATTCATCACACCAATTCAACATCGAATCAACACAAGAAGACGGATGTTCTCAATACACTCCCACAAAAGAAATTTTTTTAAACAAGAATTCAAATATGAATTGTTTTAAGATAATGAAATGTAGAGATTCATTTAAACTAAGCTTGCGACCGAAGCGAAGCTCGATCTTCTGCAGAAAGGCCTTTATAAGGCTTAGGGGCAACATATAACTTTTGTAAGATATATTCTGTGAATAAAAATGAATTGATTTGAAAGCTCGACTGTCCATTGTCAGAAAGCTGCATCAGCCAACAAAGAAAATGTTTGACATTGGACGCCTGAGCACACCGGAGGTAGCCACAGCCTACGAAGAGCAACTAGGTGAGAGACTCTGCGGTATGCCTTCGTCAAGCACAAGCGCAAACGGTATGTGGTTACATTGCTGCTCGGCCATCAAAGAGGTAACCGCCCCCGTCAGGAAACCCGTGGTATGATGGCGAGTGTGAGCAGAGCGTCCCAAAAAGCGCTGCAACGAAAAACAAGAGCGGCGCAAGAGGAATACCGAACTAGACGACGGGAGGAGAAAACGGCTCTAAGCCTGCATAAAAGGCATCTCCCAAGGCAAGATCCAGCTCAAGGATAGGTCTTGGTCAAGGTCTTCATCTCCTTCTAGGACCAGACAGGATGTAGTCGACGGATTTTGCCTTCCGGACTACATCCACATCCTGGTATAGCTGGTAGAGTTGCCGTTTGTGTATTCACCTCCATTTACCTTGCTCGCAGAGGGGACCAAATTTACGAAGTACAATTTTTCTTTCGAAGGCACCAAAAGCTCTGCAATTGTGCTTATCCGCAAATAAAGAGTTTTGTAAAGCATGATTTTAGTCCAGTTGACCCCAATTGTTCGAACAGACCGAAGTAACATCGGTTGTGGAGTTAAAGTTTGCCCAGAGGAAGACCTTTGCTACCTTAAAATTATAACTGTCGATAGCGATATTTTGTCCAAGTGGTGTGTGGCGGAACGATTCTTTGTCGACCGCGCTATTTTTCCAAAATTGCTCTGGCAGTCAATGTGAGCAGATGTGGCATTAAAGTTAAGGATCCCGAAAGAATCATCCACAAATTAAAACGGTCTGAAGGAAGGATTCCCTAGTCGAAATTCACCAAAAGACGAGAAAGAGCGGTATGCCGCCGGAAGTGCGATATCAGCATGTTTATATATGGCACTTGTACAAGCAATCGAAGAAGATTGGAAATGTTGATTTTTTTACGGGTTTTACAACCTCACTGGGAAAAACCCCTTGGTTGGACAACGAATGCAGGCAGGCACATGCTGCAAAGCTAAACAAAAATTGGAAGACAACGCTGCCGAGATAATTCTACGAGTTTTTTGTTTGGGAATTTTAGAAAAAGCAAAAAAAAAAAAACTCATGAAGCAATGACCGATATAATGTCCAGAATCCAGAATCGTGGTTGAGTCCCACTGTGAAATATGAGAGGTAACGCATTTCCGTTCTATCCCAAATGTTTCCGGATGACGAAGCTGTTGTAGTGTACCCTTGCTTGGTATAGAAGATTGAAGCTAGTAAGCATCGGGGATCAGTGCGACATAGAATCAACTTCATCAGGAAACTTTACACTCTTGCCCGGTGTTTCCTGTTTTAATACACTTCAGGAGCAGATTTGTTTCACTCGGCGAAAGCGGCTAGTGTCCTTCGTCAATATACTGCTAATCATTATCGATGCGGGTGCAGGCCAATGGGGACCAACAGATTGACAAATGCACAAATTGCAGCAGACATTGGACGAGACCAAGTACTTTCATATCAAGACTCACCAACTCCTCATCGATTTTCATTACGCGCATGACAGTGTTTTGTGTACAGTGAGGGGTAAAGCGTAATGTCCAGTTGTGTCATCCCTGGAAAAATCATCCTCCAGCATGACCGTAAATGTCACGTCGCCGAGACCTTTGATACCAAGCGATTATGACAAGGTTTGGATGTTTTTTTGATCGGCTGGATGGCGCAGTTGGTTGAGTGCCTGCCCTGATCTGAATTACAAATCTGGTCCACCAGTCCGATCACCTGCATCTTCATAACCTGACCTAACTCAACCAAGATGTGCTGTTAACCTACTTTTCCAGAAGACTCGTGCTTAACTCAGACGACAACGTAAGGTGCACAATCTTCCACAAGTCTATGCAATTATTCGCTGACCAGCATTGATATCATCGGAAGAACACAATGGAATGTCAGTTTGAATTTTGTGAGCATCGGAAAAGGAATAGGTACTGAGATGAGTATACAACAAAGTAAATGCTGATCTACCACCACCGCCATTTACAACAAATCCTCAGAATAGACAGACATATACAAATTCACTTTGTCCTCGGTCTTAAATAAAGTGAGTTGGAAGAACCTAGCCGACGAAGGAATTCTTGGTCGTTTCGAGCGAAAGGTCCTTCAGATTGTCTTTTTCTTCTTCGTATAGCGCGATAGTCCGGGTGGATCTGGGCCTCAATAATCAAGCCTCTCCATCTAGCGCCATCCCGTGTCACATGCCTAGTTGGTTGAGGTCCTTCTCCACTTGGGTGCATCACCTTAAACGGGGGCTGCTGCGTTGCAAAACAGGTTCAGATTCGATATCTCTTCGGGCCGGAGATGAGTTGTTCATACGCTCCACAAGGCCTAGTCACCGAAGGCGTTGGATCCGTAGATGCCTGGTTGGGCTCATGTCGCTGTCCAGCCCGTGGTTGAATCCTCTCCCCACAACACATCAACACAAACAGGACCAAAATATTTATTATATATTTTTGTCTCAAAGATAACAAGGATTTCTTCATCCGCTTCGAGATTGTCCATGCCTCCGCGCCGTATGGCAGGACGGCGATTGGCAAGAGTTATTCTGTGGTTCAGATTCATGTCTGTCCGGAGAAAAAGGCTAGACGAAGAATAAGTGGACGAAACTTCAACGGCGGCTGTGGTTTATTTCTGCAAAAGTAGCCACCATTTTGGGTGGTGGCATTCGCCTTATTGGCTGGGTTTCAATGTTGAGTCCGTGACACCTGCGTTCCTTCTCAAACTTCGTTCATCGGAGTGGTCATGAGAGGTGACCTGCACTCGTGAAAGAAAAATCAATAGGGCATGACAACGGATGCTGTGAAAACACCCCGAGCAGCCCTCTGAGTTGATTTCATTGACTTGCACATAGCAAATTGCGTCCATGAACATGAGGCAGTGAAATCATCCTGAAACTGACAGCGATGTAGACAACATCTGTGTTCGCATGAGGTAGCTGTGGGTATCGAAAACACATGCAATCCACATCCCTCTTCTCTGGCGCTCAAACCACAGTTATCACAAGCCAGTTACGCGCATCAAGTTGGTTGGAAAACCTCCCGTCTTGTAAACGGCAGCTAAGATTCTATTCGTTGCGATGTTCCAAATAAACTCGGAATTGAAGAACAAACCAAGCAATCTGGGAAATTCTAACGTCTGCCTACCGAGAGGAGGTTCCACTGACAATTAACATGCGGTGGACTATTCCGTTGTTTTCTTCTTCTTTCATTTCAATCGCTGGATGATGTTTATTGGATTATGGGATGTCTTACGAGGCAACTTGCCCTTTACTATAGCTCGCGCCGCGAAACGCTCCAACTGACCTGATAAATGGCAATCCGAATGCAGGGAATTCACGTGGGAGCACAACAGCTACTTGCCCGACAGGAAACCATTGCGCCCCGAGCCATTTCTCATCCAAACTCACTGTTGATGGACACGCCTGAATTAGATTTTCCATTTTCCACTCTCATCACTCATTCCATTATCCCGTGTGGTCGGTCATCCTCCTAGACGAGGTAGCACTATCCGCGTGCCCACCAGAGCCTAACAATCTGCTGACGTGGTGCTGAAAAATTTTTCCAAACAGCTCCACGTGGCCAACAGCCAGTACTTTCTAATGGCCCATCCCTGCTTCGTGACGCGCCATAGACTGCCTGACGAATGACAACTTCCGAGAATCGGCAATCTCCCTCAAAAACTTTGAGGAAAGCCAAAAAAAAACCCTAAACACTTAGACCTGTCAGTCCCGCTGTTCCTCATGAATATTCCACCAATTAGCCGCGTCCGTCCGTCTCCACCGTCAGCTCGGCAGTCCTCCAGTCTTACACTCATCGCCCCGATACGAATCTCTCGTCCGAGTTCATAACTCAAAAATATTTTCGTCTAGTTACCACTCCGCAAGACATTTCCTCTAACAACGGCGTCCACTCCCCACTCCCGGCCCGAGCACTATATTTGGTGAGTTCTTATCGCGAAACCTGCCCAACAAAACACGTAAACTGTCCAAAGAAACTCCCGAAAACACCAGAGAACAGGGAATATTATATTTCCCAACCACCCAAATAAATTTAAACCGTTCTCCTATGTATTTTATTTACATTTCTCAAGATTTATTACCCCCAAACACCCTCAACGGCTGCCTGGACGCAATTTAAAGAAAGGAAACAAAAGCAGAGAGAGCCGAAGAAAAAAAAAACGAGGAAAACCACACGCCCGTCGGCGAGTTATAGCACACACTGCCGAACGAAATCATAATGGCAACCCTCCCCATATTGGCGGCCCAAACACACGTTCCCGGCCTTAATTCGATTTTATTCCGGACGACCTCTCTCTCTCGTGGTGTCGTTCTTTTTCACTTTTTTTTTTCTTTTTTTCTGCTTAAGTTTAGGCCCGTTCGCTCACTCTCCGGTCCGTGGACAGAGAAAACGCCATTTAGAACGCACATAAAAACCAGAGAAAAGAAAAACACACATTATCCGTGTTATTGCCACATTAATCATTTCGCACTTCACCCGAAAGCAAACAAAAAACGACCAAACACCCAGTCTCACTGTTCGGTTCGTTCCCTTGGCGACTGCACACATGGACACACACACACACACACGCACGCAAGCACCACCAACGCCACCAACGACCCGGCGAGGGTGTGTTCCCGGAGACAAGAAGCCAAAAGGAGGTGGACACCAACTGGAAGAAGTTTGACACTTCGAATGTAAACAAACCACAGCGCTACCGTTCGTCCATGTCCATGTCCATACACAGACCCACACACTCGCACACAATCACACCGCGAGCCGTCCAATCTCTGCGCGACGCACACACCCAAGCCATCGATTATCCACACAAATGCATCTGCGCCATATCTGCGGCGCTCGCGAAGGGCCCTCGCTCGTTGGCCACTCCCACTTTCAGCGCCATCTCGTTTATGGCGCACGCACACTGGGAAGAGCAGCAACAGCCCGCAATCCGGTTGTGGATTGGAGGGATCACTGGCTTGGCATTCAACGCACAGCAACTGTCGTCGCCGGATGTGTTCGCTGTTAGTGAGAGATCCATTTTCGAGTTCGGGAGAGATAGATTTTCGGTTTGGTTTTGTTTCTTGGGAATTCAGTGACAGTGAAAGGCGCGACGGCATCTCGTTCGTGTCAAGGGAGGCCTGGTGCTGGTGAATTGTGTGTGTGAATTGCTCGTGAAGTTCTTGTGCGTGACCGGTGATCGGAAAAGAAATGCTCGTTCCATCGGATATGATTGCGGCACAGTCCAAGATGGTGTATCAAATGAACAAATACTGCGCGGATCGGGTGCAGGCGCGCAAGGCGCAGATCCACAAGACCATCCAGGAGGTCTGCCGGATCGTGCAAGACGTCCTCAAGGAGGTGGAAGTGCAGGAGCCGCGATTCATATCCTCCCTGAACGACTACAACGGCCGCTTCGAGGGCCTCGAGGTCATTTCGCCCACGGAATTCGAGATCATCATCTATCTGAATCAGATGGGCGTCCTCAACTTTGTGGACGATGGCACGCTGCCCGGGTGTGCGGTGCTAAAGCTGAGCGACGGCCGCAAGCGTTCGATGTCGCTGTGGGTGGAATTCATTACCGCGTCCGGGTATCTGTCCGCCCGGAAGATACGTTCTCGCTTTCAGACTCTCGTGGCGCAGGCCTGTGACAAGTGTGCCTATCGGGATATTGTAAAAATGATCGCCGACACAACCGAAGTGAAACTGAGGATACGCGAACGCATTATCGTCCAGATAACGCCGGCCTTCAAGTGTGCCGGTCTGTGGCCTCGGTCGGCGTCACACTGGCCCCTGCCGGGGATACCCTGGCCACATCCGAACATCGTGGCCGAAGTTAAGACTGAAGGATTTGACATGCTGTCGAAGGAGTGCATCGCGCTGCAGGGCAAGAACTCGGCCATGGAGGGCGACGCCTGGGTGCTGAGCTTCACCGATGCCGAAAACCGGTTGCTGCAAGGTGAGCAAAAACAAAAAAACAAAAAAATACACAAAAAAATGAGGTTTTGTTTTGCCTGGCCGCTCATCCATTCACCGACGGCACTGCGGTGGATCTGAGGGCGCGATGTGTGCCGAGATGAGAGAGAGTGGATAGATTGTTTGGTGAACGATGGTGTTGTCGTTTGTCACTGGAATTGTAATTCTGTGTGTTTAGCCGAAGTTCAACTCAAAGTGCGTCTCCAAATGAAGTTAATAAGTGCATTTTCCTTTGCATCGTGGTGGTCACTTGGTAGTAATTAATCGGCGGTCCTGGGTGTGCAACATAAGGGGGTGCTCTTAATCGGTATCCCTTAGATGCTTTTCTTCTCACGATTGCCACCAAAAAAGGAGATTTTTTGAAGGATCGATGGTCAAATAATCCTCCAATAGGAGTAACTGTGAGACCGTTAATTTTTTGAAATTTTTCTTTGAGATATGTGGGCAGTGTTGGGAGGTGAATCGGCCTCTAAATGGATATGTGTTAGACGAAGGCCACCTTCAGGTCTCAAATCAGAAGCATCGCCTGCACTAGACTCTTGATCGCCGTGATGCCAAAGCTTATCGTTTAACCAAGGGAATCAAAATAGTTTACTGGTCAAGCAAAGGTGGGACTCAGACGCGCACTTGAAGGTGCATTAAATTCCACAAAATCCAAAAATGGTTTCAAATTGTGGAAAATAAACACAAGAAGTTTATTCATTTTTGATAAATCACTGCTTGCCAGTTACTAAGCTAGCGAACATTTCATGCATATTTTGCCACCAATTACCTCTTAGGCTCAGTGCATACACACACATCATTTCGATGCGCGTTCTCGCTGCGATGACACAAAAATTCAGTGAACACATGCGAGCTTCTCTCGCAGGACTCAATCTGCTGTTCCTGTTTGGCTAACAGCTATGGAGGTTTAGGTAATTTTCGCGTACCTGGTGTATAAAAACTCAAAAAAGAAACGACGGTATTGGGTACACTCTTTTGTAGACCAACGCAATATTTTTGGCTGTTTTTTGTCGTTCCTGAGATGCGTCAGGAGCAACATATTTCTAATTCTAAACCAAATTCTTCCGTGTTTGGCAACTTTTAGAGTTTAGTGGGTGTACACATGCAATGTAATAGAAGACGCAATTGCGCCTCGCGGAAGGTGGATAGGTAGGCATTCTTCCACTTAGGTCAAAGCAGACCCAGTTAACTGCCACATGGGTTATTCAAAATTTTAAGGTTGGTTATGGTAGCCAATCAATTTTGTTGACAAATTTTACCAGTCTATTGACTGGGGTCACTAAGGTTGTCACAAAAGTAGGAGCAGGACAATCACAGAGGAGGTGCTGGGTACTTTCCTTCTCATTCTCGTCTCGGCAGCTTCTACAGAAGTCATTCGAGAAATGAATTGATTGAAGGCCTATTAGCCAGTGACCGGTGATTATACCCACTGCAGTGTTCGCCTTAGTGAGATCGGGCTACTCTAACATTTTGCATCGAGATGAGGCCAGATTTGTTTCGTTATTTTGCCTGTCAATCGGACATTTATGTTCTGTGCCGATAGGTTGTTCAGCGGTAACTGAAGGCAAATAAAGCGTGTAAACCTATGTTACAGGAGATTCCATCAATCGGCAGTCTAGTGGCGTGCTTAGTGAGTTCATCAGCTTCCTGGGTTGTCTCCATGGCCTGGCACTAGAACTGTCGCGCATTTCTCAACAAGATATCTGAGCAATCTTGTTAAGAAATGCGCGACAGACGATTACTATTCTTGAGTTTAGAGAGAGAGAACGATGCCAGGGACTTCATTGCTGCCTTTCTATTCGTAAAGGAACTCATATCTCGGGCGGATATCACGTTCCAGCTTACCAAGGACAGAGCTTCGCTAATCGCCATTATATCCGCTTAGAAGACGCCACCGTGATCGAGGAGACGAACAGATTTGCTCAGGCTTAGGCACTCTGTCTTGGGCTTTGTCAAAGGATATGTCGCCGCAGGTCTCTTTCTGGAATCAGGGTTACGAAGCTACTTTCTGGGAATTGTCGTATTATAGTGTAGTCTAATTGGATTTTGGTGAGGCTTTGTTTCGTGTAGGAATTTGGCGTGTGCGTAGATTTAAGCACGCCATTCAGAAAATCTTAGTCGATTGCATAGTTGGTTGCTATTTGCTTACCTAAGATATCCAAACGGGTGAGGTTCAGGAGAATTTGAAATGCATCGGTGAGAGTGGTTTTGAGGGCTTCACTGATGCAGATGGCTGGCTTGCAAGAATTGCTAGTGTGGTGTGAAACACTCAATTCATTTGTGAGAACTGCTCGCGGGTCTAAAACATGTACCGCGCCTTTGATAGGCCACATAAAGGCTTCAATTTTGAGTCCAACTTTTGAGCTTCTTGGCTGGTTTCTCGCTCAGAACACGGGTAATATTCAGGAGCTGCAATAGACGATGGTTTATTGGCAAATATGAGTGATGTGAAGTTGCAATCAGTGTCAAAACGAGTGACCGCATTATTCAAAGGATAAATCTGCTCACCGAACACATTTATCAGTTGGCCTTCGCTTCGAGTGCTGTGTAGCTTGTAGTGTCGCGCTTTTTGGAATCAGATGATATTCAGGTCCATTTGCATAACATTGTCCCACTGGCCATTCAGCAGCAAATAGAGCACATTTTCCATTGGCATCTCTGGCATTGGTTGAGGTTACTCATTGGATCAAGTATGACTGTTTCCTTTACTAGCATACTCACTCTATACCAGAAATGAGCTTGTCGTTTTGCGATGGAAAAGCAGTTCTTGCTCCGAATTTTCTCAGAGACAATAACGAAAATTAGACATTATGGCGGGAAGAAGAAGCTTTCAATTCTTGTGATAGGCTGTATTTTGTAGGATTCTCGCACAAAATCGTGCGAACTGCCACGAATCTCGTTAGAAGCACGGCAATATTTTCGTCTATACGCACGCACTCTCCGTACGCGGTTTGTGGCTTGATGTCCTTCAGAGCTTGGACTGCTCACTCTATGGGACCAAGTGCATGAAAAACAGATCTGGTGTAAGTCCATCCATCCTGAAATGGCAGCTCTTAGTAGGCACATTTGACACATGTCACAAATCACGCTTTGGTTGGCAAAAACAATTACCAGTTAGACTTACTTACCCACACAAAGATGGACATTATTTTGGACAAAATCCATCGTCTCCACTTTGTTCAACCACGTGCATCGCACCAAAGTCAATCCGTATCCGTCGCTCTGCACAAAGGGTGTGGTTTGTGTGGAAAGTCTGTAGAAGCTGCACCGAAGCTTTAGGTTATTGGGCTGCCAGCAAAATTGTCCGCGCACTTAGACCATTAACGCATTAAAAAAAAAATACCAAAA
Source organism: Eristalis arbustorum (assembly GCA_916610145.1). Lineage (NCBI taxonomy): Eukaryota > Metazoa > Arthropoda > Insecta > Diptera > Syrphidae > Eristalis > Eristalis arbustorum. The sequence continues at coordinate 49,819,484 of OU744320.1, read as the reverse complement.
CCTTTTGCACACAATTCTGAAGGGAGTCCCCAATGATGTCAGTGCGTCATCTCGTACCATTTAAGAGTCTAAAAAAGGCAAAAAATGATTTATTGTGGTGTCTCTATTTACCGAGAATTTACCAAAGGCAACGATGCCTTGAATCTGTTTAGGAAGAGTTCCTCTTTGGAGCGCTCTGCATTCCGCTTGTTTTACACTGATGCCTTCCAGGTTTAATTAGGCACGAGTTTGCCTCGGAGTTGAAGTTTAGATTTCTGAGTAATTTTGCTTCAGTTAAAGTTTAGAGCTGTGAGTAATTTTTGCGCATCATTGTGATTGTTACTGTGTACGTCACTATGGGGACACTCGGCCCTATTGTCCTTGACGTGACTTTGTGGACAAATTAGCGTCGGTGTTTATCATTCCGATGACAGCGGATCCTTCGTCGATCTCAACGTGTTTCTTGTCTTTTCTGGAAAGCGTTATCTACTCACGCATCGGGCGTCGATCCCATGGAGTGTCTTAGGTAGGAGAGTGGCTAGTTTCCATTGTCCACCAACCTTTGCTCCTCAAAACAGGAGACTCGGCGTTCGATGTGACAGAGCCCTTGCAGTCGCTGTATCTTTGTCATCCGAACGAAATTCCCATGGTGGTACATCTAGCGCCCCCTTGGGGTGAATGTATAGGGAATTCTCAGTCATCTTGTGTTCTCAAGGACGACGTTGACGAAGTCACATGATCGGCCGTTGCCTTTATCTGAATCCGTTTTCGATTTCATTTGGGACCTTGATTGAGCGCGAGATAAGTCCACTTACTTATGTACTTTTGATCGAATCATTTCGAGGCGTTGGATCAAGGCCGTCATAAAATGCATATTCGAGACCCATTATTCGAGACCCATTATTCACTTCACCACACATTTTCAAGGCTGTGCTAATTAGCAAAGAATAAAGGTAACATTTGTTTCACTCCAAACGTTGGGCAATCGATCACACTCGCCGATGGTTTTGTTTTCTGGGCTGAGTGGAGTATAGCTTCGACCTTCTAATTAAGCTCAAGTTTCTTGTGAATCGTATATCGTATTGTTTGCTTGGTGCGGAAACGTCTTTTTTTATCCATGGTCTCAACTACGACCGCACGACCGCCCGAGCCACTTCTCGATCATTGTGGCGATAGGCTGTCCTGTGTACCTCGTTTACAAATGTTCCTTAGCGACAATGTGTCCGTAGCCTACTTGTGCCTGGATTTTCGGGTTGAATTTTTGATCGGTCTTTGCCCCTGTTTCTCTGTAAGAGCTTCATGGAATGTTATGTGGTCTCTAGGCCAAGTAAGCGACGTGCCTGTGTTAACTTAGTCCAGAGAAGTGAACCTGGGCATCAAGCAAGCTGGCACAATCTATGTTTCTTCTCCCCTTGCACGCGAGAGAGATGTGTTTTGTAGCGGTCCTCTGTTGCGTTGTCTCACTAGAGCAAAGTCGAAGACTCGTTTGGCTGGAGTGCGGTCTAAGCGCTCTACATGGCTAATCCGACTTGGATCCAATCTGCCGAAAAGCATCCAATGATGATCCTGTGCGCATCCTTTTTTGTGAAGCGACCACGAAATACATATGCCTTCTGATACAAGTGCTTTATTGACGCCATGTTAGAGTGCAGTTCTAGTTCGAGTCCAGGCTGTGTAGTATTATGTCGGGCAAGTCTGTTACCCATCAGAGGCCAGTGTCTGTGCTCTTCCAACGGTCTTCTGACTTGTCTGTCTGTCAGATTAATTACACGATGCTGGGGATGACGAATGGAGAACCTGATAGAATTTACGTCACGAGAACGTCTAATGAGATCCATCAGTACATAAATGAGGGAGGGCTCCTCCGGTCATAGAGCTTTCTTGAGTCTGACTACTGACTATGGCTAGCTTCCTGTGGCCTACGCTGAATACAAAATAAATCAAAATCACTGATCAGTGTTAGTCGCAAAGAGGTGTGAACACTTACAAGGAACCTCATTCGACTGAACATATCACAGATGTTATAGAGTCTATTCAACACCTGCTCTGGAAGGGCCCAGTCCTAGAAAAGAGAAGGTGGGGTGAAAAATAGTGGTGGAGAGCTGAAAAACCTCTCTTTACAGAAGCATAAAGGTCGCATGGTAGTGGCATATGAGTACAAAAAGAAATTACGGGCACAATGGACCCAACTTGTTGGTCTAAGTGAGCTGCGACCGCAGAGCGCATGGGCACCCTATAACCTACTTAAAAACTGCCTCAAGATTTGTTATAAATACGAACGGACACCGGGTGTAGCAAAAATATACACACTTTTTCGCAGAATGTTTCACTAAAGGGGTCGCGAGGACGAAGGATCATACTAATTGGTCATCAGCCATCGACTCTAACCCATCAAGTGCAACTAGGTGACTTTTTGGAATTCATCCAACCAACTCATCCAAGGTCTTCCCAGGGTTCACTGCCCTACACATTCACATTCTAGGGACGCCTCGGGTGTAGCTATGACGGGGACAACCATTGAAACATAGCCCTTTCCCATAAAGGAAGCAGCTGCTCATCATTGAATTCCTCGCGTTGCTGACTGCTTCGCACCTTATCACGCCAAGTGACAGTGCGACGAAATTTCACCTCGCCAGGTTGTATTCGAAATCTTATTGTTTCAGTCATTGCACAGATTTGACGTCCAAGCTTGGCCTGGATACTAAGCTTCACCTCCGGGATTGATCTTCCAAGCACTTTTAAAATTCATCCAACATGGGCACTTCCACAGGACATCTCAGCTTTACTCGTCTCATCACTTATGAAATCGAGCTCGACTTCTCCACCTTCTTAAGTGGGACTTCACTGATCATAACCTCTGATTCATCCGCGTTAAGCTTCATTGCTTCACTAGGTTGAGCTGGTGTGGATGTGAGAATCACTAAGTCATCAGAAGACCAAGAAAATGCCCCAATTCTTGCGAAAATATTCTGGCTTCAAGAAAATTTGAGACTTGGCTGGCCCTACTCCCTCTATTTGATGACGATTTGCCTCGCAGAAGACGTTTGATATTAAGTCGAGAGCTTCGTAACTCTACGGCTGAATACGAATCAAGAACGTGCCGACATACTGAGCCCTGAGACATTGTTTCATGGCAACGTTCGATAAGCGTCAGTTAGGACACCAACATTAGGCGACGGTGTCAACTTGCAGACCCTGCCTACTTTCGAAGTCAGTATGTCCAACGGTGTTGTTCAGAGCTCCCATCTGTGCATGTAGCCCATTTTGATAGTGGTGCAGCTCCATTTATCGCTGCTTCTTTGTTCTAAAAGAGGCATAAAGTCGTCTCTTGGTCCCATGGATCTTTCACAGAACTCTCCGTCTCCTGTAGCTGTGAGCCTAATCAATCTAAAAGGCTCCCGAATGGGACCCACATTTCTACATACCTACAGCCGGTACGAACTTTTTGCCTCCAATCACCGAAATTAAGCGAACATTCGAACTCGAGATGTTGTTGCTGCTGATGCTGGTCCCTGATACGGCAGTTGCTGAATAAGATCCGACAGTCTCTAGGTTAGGGAGAGCTTCAGGTCCGAATTGCTCGTGCCACTTCAGTCCACCTCTTCAGTCCCCACGCCTCCCATTTTCCCAACTACCATTAATCACAACCTGCTTCAGAAGCCACTGATTCCCAAAAAAGGGTCACCTATTCAGTCTGCCGTGCCCCAGGTGAATGCCACCCATGGCTAGCTGACCGCAAAAGCATTGTTAACTGATCGCTTCGGCAGAAACTCCGTCCATTATCTAGCCCCAAGCCCAGGCTATTTGCCACCGTTTCAGGAGGGACTGTGCACCACAGGACGCCCCGCATCCAACCCTACCGCCCTAATCATCCCAGACAGACACAAGAAATCCCATCGCAACCCGACTACGATAACGGAAAGTGTTAACAACGCCGCCGTCGTACAGCCATCCTTATCCGCGCAAAGTTGACCAGCTTGAGCCCCGTTGGAAGATGAGAATTTACGACCTCACATCTGGGCAGCAGCCCGGCCTGCACCCTACCCCTCAGTGAAAAGTAGGCGTTAATGTCCTAATTTCACCTCGCAGTCCATTCACACGCAGCCCCTCGTGCTACTTCCAGTCATGATTTATCCGCTATCCGCCACCAGTCGCACCGGCTAACCTCGGCGGTAAATCATTGCAGCGGCCATAAATCAAAGGAGTACTCATCACCGAAACTATTGTTATCATTTTTATGTTTTTATTATTCGACTCCAGTGATTTATACTTTATTTATCCAAATTTGTTCGAAGAACACACACTAAAAGATACATTTTTGAGCCGCCACCCGCTGCGCGACTTCTCGTCGGTTCCCAAGCTCCCGGCCCGTCGACCCGGCTGACTCGCCAAAACAGCCAGGCCAGCCAGGCGATCTAGCCCCTCTGCCAAAAACGGCCGCGCACAGCCGTTCTCAGGCGAGCGCAGACGATGACCGAGTATTTACGAGATGTTTGTGCGTTCCCCTGGCTGGGACGGAATCGTCTATAAATTATTTAACATCTCCAATGGCTTTATCTGAACATTTTTGGTTTATTTGCAATTCGCACCGATTAGGATGACAGTCAGTTTGTGTGGTGTTTGCCCGTTCGATTGTGGTTACGTGGCCGGTAAGACAATGAAATTTCCATTTAGACACGAATTAATAATTCATTTCGCCGGGGTGTGCATGCAAAATACGAGAATTATAATTTAGATACGACAAGCAATGTCCTATTCCGTGACGCCATTTAGTGTAGATACTAGATATTAAAATTAGAACCGCTTGGCTACCTACTGCCTGTGGTGCTGTTGTTGCTGCGGCGGCCACCTGGGGGGAGGGGGACGACGACGGGGAATTATCAATTCAGATGTTGTCCACGAAGATGGAACGATTAGATAATGATGGGCTTGCGAGAGACTGAGAACCCATCCAACTGGGATGTGGATTAACCGACTAAGACAGCAGTTGGAGTGGCTGCCGACCGAGCGAAGGTGCAGCAGTTCATTGATCGCATTTGTGTGGCCCTGCTCTTTCGTATCCTTGCCTGGCGGACTCACGTCGCGATGAGTTGTGTAATCAAATGGCGGGTACAGTTTGTTGTTGACTCTAAGGTTGAGCTGAGCACGTTGGAGCATTGCAGGCTTGATAAATGTGCCCACTTTTGTTTGCAGTTAGATGAGAATGTGGTCTCTTGGAAGTAATGACTCTTGAAAGCGCGTTCAGTTGATTTTGAAACCTTATTTAGTGACACAGGCTTATGATCTGCTGGTTTAGTGGAGCACATTTTTGAGGTGTAGAATGGTATGGATTTCATGACCTTTCTTAGAAAGTCGCAACTTGTTTGAGCCAAAGTCGACTGTCATTAGATTTGCGAGTGTTATTAGAGTTAATGGGAAGAGTCGAAGCCTAGAAACCAGACATCAGCTCACTCACAAGTGAGCGTGAACTTCTACATTCATTGGAAAGGACAATACTTGACATACGAAACCTCAAATGGTCCATTGGCTTCAATTCTTGAGGCAGCTTATCCTTGTATAAGTGTAAACCAAGATCCACGCCATAATGTGGTTCGAGCGGTGCCCAATTCTTGATGATTGATGGGGATCATTTGCAACGGACGCCTGAACGGCTGCGATGTTTTCCAGCAACTCCGTTGTCTCACTGACACGGCAACATCACACAGTAAACATGTAGACTCAAATTGTTGCCTGTCTACTAGGTTAACGCTCTAAAAGTTTCTGTCACCGACTCCGCATTTCGGTAGAAAATTTTCATAATTTGCAGAGGTTGTACGTTCGTGTACTTTACCATGATGAACATGTTGTTGCAGTCGTCATATTTAAAGTCGTGTACTTGTCGCTCACACACTGGAGCAGTAAAGTGGATAGTGTCTTTCTAAAAGGCACACAGACTAAGAACTAATCACCCCTGGACATGCAATACGGCTAAAGATCCTGTGAAATCACCACGCACATTCACACTGGTCGTCAAACTTTTACGGTGGCTTCTTGGAGCACCGATCAGGATGAAACGCCTCCAAGACTCACGAGAATGCATTCTCTAACGTAAGATGTACACATTTACTCCTTCTCCCATTCCATCAACTTCATTTCCAACTTCGTGTAGGAGTCACAAAATTCACCCTAGGTAAGGTCTACCTGTCATGAGAAGCGACTAAGGTCCTGAGCCAAGAGCAATTGGCTACTACTCAAGTAGTTTCAAGCTCGCAAGTAAGGAAGCAGGTGGTTTCTTAATTATAAATTTGACACAAGTATTAGGTGCTTTTATGACATGACGGCCAGTCCTGGGATGTTATTCTTGAACAGACGCTGGTGCCACAGGAGATCAGGAATGATGCCCTGAGACTAGCGAAGGTGTTAGCCCAATTTGGTTGGCCCCAAGTTCAACGTCGTCGAGGAGCAGGAGGGAGTGAGTACCATACGTTCATGTCTAGAAGTTAATCTTCTTAATCTGGACTGTACATCTCTGAAACGTGAATGGTATTGATTCAAATCGGTGTGGAATTGCCTTGTTCTTGAGATGCCACTTGAGATGTACAAAATTATATATAAGTCTTTTCGGTAGGAGATCACGTACATCAGTCTAATAACTTCCGTGTTACACGACTCGTGACAATGATCAACTTGTTTGGGGGCTCAATCGGCAAACTAGCTTGTAGCTAAGGGAATATGCCGAATATTGATCAAACTTAGGAAAGAGTCTTGACTGGCCTTAACCTTGACGACAAAACGACGCGTCGTCCAGAAACATTTCAGCCTCTCAAGTGCTGGCAGTTGGAGCACATTAATCACAGCTTATTCGACGTCAATTTCACTTTTTCCGTTCTTTGGTCCGGCTCAAGCTGCTTCTCCATCTAGCCCGGTCTTAGGCTAGTTGCTTCCATCCACGCCACTAAAGTCGTGGTCTATCTTTGCAGCGTTGTCCCTTGGGGTTGGAGTCGAAGACCTTCCGGGTCGGGGTATTGGTCCATTCGCTCTACGCGCCATCTAAAACGAGAGTTTCGAACTCGTCTGACCAGATCGAAATCGCTGTACTGCCCGTTCAGTTCGTCGTATGATCTCCTCCTCCAAAGTACATACGGGAACAAAAATAATTCGGTCGCAAAAAAAAAATTAAATCAAAATGTTGGCGCATTTAGCCTTGATTCGGATCGTCACCAAGCGGTCACATCTAAATCTCAAGACTTCTTGCCTGAATCTGCTGCTGATGATGATGACAAGTTCGCATCCATTTGCACTGACCTCGTTCTTGTTCGTCATCGTAGTAAGTGCCACAGTTCTTACCTACCTTTTGGGACGGGCCCCATCGTATTTCTTGTATCGCGGTCATGTCAGCTTTATAGTGGTCCTGGACCTCCGCAAGTTGTTCGGCTGTAGGTACAAATGCAAAAAACCTTTTTGAATTTGCTTCTCAAAATTTAATTTTCTCATCAACTTTAAAATCATCCATATTCGAGGCTAGTTGCTGGTTTGAAACTCTTATTTTCTTTCCACGGTGGTTACGTTAACCCCACGCACAATATCCTGGATTAAGCCTTTGGGCAAGGGGCCGCTGCATTCAAGTGGTTTCACAGGTCGCCACTAGGAGACTGTGTGTCGACTTGACTTGTGCACTTACGGGAATCGCTGCTGGCATCTTGGTGAGACAATGAACATAATTTTTGTGTCGCGCGCATCAGGGATCGTCTGTTGGTTTCGCGGGCCACCATAACTTGACTGCTTGTGCTGGTACATATACATCCTTCGCAAGCGAGCTCTGAAATGCAGACTCTTGTCATTTTATCTCTTGCCATTTTATTGGCCTTTTCATTTCCTGGGATGTCGCTGTTACCAGGAACCGACATGAAGGATATGTAGAGTTAGCCTTCTAATGATGCCAGCTCCTGTATTCCTGTGCAATCTTAGAGTGTATACGAGGCAATAACTTTGATGGCAGCTTTTGAGTTGTTCAGGAATTCTGAGAATACACCTGCTCCGACCTAGTTAAAATCCCTCCTCACTTGCCGGCCCTGGCATTCCGTTCTTTCGGGAATTAGGCTCTCAAAGCATTAATGCAGAGCGATAAGAATCAATAAATCAATTAAATGAAATCAAAGCCGTGTGATACTCTCTGGGGTGTCTTAAGAGGTCCCTAGGAAAGAGGTCTAGGCTGTTGCTTTGCTCATAGGAGCTTGATTTGCAGCACCCAGACTCTCTCAGCCTTGCACTGTGTGCGGAAGTGCTTTAATGCTTCAATCCAGGGGTTGAAGATGCCATCAGGGCGTCTTTTGGTGTCAATCATAGAGTTGGCGATTTAGAGAAACTTTCTATAAATCATGAACTAAGCTAAATAGTACTCGGGTGCCGAATAAGTTGATTTTATGGAACCCAAGGCATAAGCTTAACTGACAGGAGATCACGTAAATTCAAACTCCAACTTGATCCTTCGTTCCAGTTGCGTTAACAGTAAACTAGGAGGAAATACTGAGAACGCCTGATCAGGCTCAAGTCAACTTTGGTGCACCACATCGCCGGAATAGGTAGTTCGGCACTTTAAACCGCAGTGATCAAGAATGACAATTACAATGTGGAGCAACTGACAACAACTGAAAAGCCTTATCTGCAGCTATGCAAGGAATGTGCAAGGAACTGGCCGAATCGAGTGACTTTTCTTGAATTCACTTCTTCCTTCTTTTATAGACTTACCTGCGGAAGGTAAGCTGGCACAGCTCTTGCACTACTCCGCAAAAAGGTGTATACCTTCTTCACTTTTATACCGTCTCAATCGTGGTTGTGCTCTCTTACCAGGCGAGAAGATATGCCGTCTACACATGCCACAGCACATTTTCTGTGATAAAAGAAGCAACAACGTCTTAAGAGATCACGTGTTCGTTTCGGGCTCAACATGGCTCTATTTCCTGTTTGCGGTCATATCAATAGGAATTATTTGTGAAACTGAACGAGTTAAAGGCGGCTAGTCTGTTATGGTAACAGAAGTCGAATGTATGCTTAACGTGAATACCCGGCCAATTATTGGCAAATTTCACGGTAAGCCTACCCACGGATTCAAATTCAGCGTTGGCCACCGCCCTGAGGAGGTAATTACCACCCCAGTAACAATTTAGTCACGCTTAAGGGCGACCACAAACCTTTCTGAGGGCGAGGCCTATCTAACACCTCAAGCATCCACAGACCCTAAAAAAGAGTTCTAGTATGCTATATGTTCCCGCAATTTTGGGCAACCACAGCCCTCATGATACTCCCACTAGGGGGCCTACCTCTTAATATCTCGAAATAGAAGGTTGAGAGCCTAACGGCACCAACTATTCTTTCTAGGGCCAGCTATCTCCTATGGTACCAGAATATAGCCTCTGGTAGGGCTTTCGCAACCCGAAGATCACTTCTAGATAAGTGCCTTAACACTCGAGGCCTATCAGCCTTTTAGATGGACGCCTTTCGAATCAGTGGTTGAGGCAAACCAATGGTCGAGTTGCATCCATCTACACAATAACACAACACAAGACAACACAATTTTATCTGGAAATCCGAAGAATGTCAGATCGAGGCACGCGACAACAGAGTTGTTTTACACCAGAAGAACGATGGCAAACAGGCCTAACTACAACAGGGACAACAAGAAAACTACTACTACTCGAAGAAACGGTAAGTTCTCGCATAGAACCACAGTCGCTATGCACCCCCTGACCGACGCATCAATTGCGTGGTCGAGTCATCACCGATTACATGAACAGGCACCCCATGCTCAGCTCACTACAGTTCCAGCCCAGATGGTAAAAACATCAGCAACATAAGGCGCCATCGCCACAGCAAGAAGCAACCAACATTGTTGAGAACCCCCGGATGGCATCTGAGTGGGTCAGGATGAGACCTGAACAGCCTCCCTCCCACCCAAACATCCACAGGTTCAAGTTCGCGGACGAAGTCCTACCTGCCAGTAGATCGGGAACCCTGGAAGCACATAACCGCAGACTACACTAGGACCAGCGCCAACCTCTTAAGGAGTCGATGTTACGGTAACAGTCATGAAAGGTGGGCCAGTTTTTGAGTCTGAGTGCTTCGGTGCAGTGTTAAAAACCTGTGACAAAAAAAATCATATCATCACATCATCAGCGCTGCCACCAGTTTCCAACCCCAAGAGGGTTGATGTCCATTCATGGATGCGGGCGGCTTCGTGCCGGAGCCAAGCTGTCCGATCGACATGACAAACACTGAGGTCGCAGCATAATTTCTGCATACCGCGCTTCAGTCTTCTCTATTCACTAAATCAAACCTCTATTCAGTGTCTACGGGATTTCAAAGTTGTCCCTTCAGTCCTTCACAGAAGCACTGGTGTTGGGCCAAGCAGACTCAGATGCCCCCTTAATGAATTTGGCTTCATTTTGAAACACGATCAAATGTCATGCTGCAACGAATGATCTCCTCGTGTTCAAGCTGTACGTCTTTTTTCAGTAACCAACCGATTAAGTTCCAAAACTGCCAAGCACTACAACGACAAACAAGTTACCACTTCCACTGGTTCACTGTCACCCCAATAAACATCGTTCCCATCTCAAATGCTCTCAAAAAACGGCTTTATCTTGTCCAAGCGACGAACCACAACAAGCGCATGCCTCGATAAGAGCACAACTCATCTGAAAGCATAAACTCTCGAAAAACGTTCCCAATCAAAGTGCCAGTCAGCTCCAATCGCCAAGCACACTCCTATGCTCACTGCACACTCCCAACCCGATGGCCGTCCACAACGTGTTTGCCATAAACGCCCAATCAATCTGCTAGCCCGGACCACAATAAATTCCTTTGTTTTGATCCGGCCTAAGCGGTCGCGGCGATTTATGACTCGGGACCATCATAAACGTTCCCGCCAATTAACTAATTCATTACTAAACACACCGCAGACCGGGATCGTATCACCGGAGCACATGCAAACCAATCTGTATCTCGGGGAATATTTGTTTTTCCGTTTGAACTAATGTCTAGCAATTGACCGCTTAATGCACATTTCCCCAGTGAACATTGCGGTCGAGACGGGGCTCGCCTAGAGAATGCATAATAAAATCCATCAGTGCCCTGCCGCCGCTTAAAAGCATGTCAGCACGATAAATTCCAAGCGAACGCCGCATCCCCCGCCTCAGAGCCCGTCCGGCCGATCGATGTGACAGAAGCCATTTAAGTGGCACAGTATTTATTGCTTTCCAAATGAAATTTTATTTTAATTTCATCGTTTCTATGCAAATTCCCTTGTATTGTCGCATACAAAACGCGGATAAGTGGTTTATTTGCGGCGAGATGACGAGGAAAACGAAATAAAATACAAAAAAGTGTCGAACTGTGCTAGAGAACTCGCTTTGACCCCGACGTGATTTGAACACGCAACCTTCTGATCTGGAGTCAGACGCGCTACCGTTGCGCCACGGAGTCCTGTGGGTGGCATCGGGTTCAGTTGTTGTTACACAGCCGTGATGGGTTTCTTTTGGGTGAACAAATAATTTGCTTGCAGTTTTTTGTGAGTTTCTTATCGCAGCGATGTGAGATTGTAGTGTTATCTTGAAAAAGGTGTTATCTCTGTTCACATCCCCACATGTGTCCGATTTTTGCAAAAGATAACGTCGGTTTTTTACTTCACACTTGCAATCGAGGCACGGTTGTAGAGCTCTCTGAGTAGAGGTCCGCACGAATGGACTCGTTTATTTCTCTAAACATGTCCACTACTTCAGTGTACTATATTCATGACAATCATATGAGTAAGAATACTGTACAAGTAAGTAAAACATAAAAAAAATTCAACCACTGTACACCATTCGATCACCTGATTTCAAAGTGAATACTCTGTTTGTTGTCATTCATACTAGTGGGTTCTCCATTCAAACACAACATGTACCAAATTAACTTTTAATAATACAACGAGCACACTGAGTGAAATGAATGCATTCATTTTAAACTGAATGCATTCATTCAAAATGAACGCAGCGGGTATTTGAATTGAAGCTTTGAGCAAATAAAGACAAAAAGGTTGGTAGCCAAATTGATGTGTAATGTAAGTTAATTTTATTTTGCAAACATGTACAATAAATTCTTATTCAACAAACGATTCGGATATTTCAATGGCCAGCAATATCACCATGCTAAATTCCTCAGCGACCAAACAAAAACTAGAAGTGGCGAGATTAAAGTTGAAAGTTTTGATGTAACTTAAAAAAAAAATTATTGCGTATATTGAACGTTTATTTAATAAAACATGCACAATAGTATTATTCAAAGTATTGCCCATCTGAATTTTTGACCTAGCCATCTTTCTGGCAATTTGTGGATCTTATCCCAAGAAACTGAGCCCGCTTGGCAGCCAAGAATGAATCAAGGTTCACTCTCACTCTAACTGCACGAATTAAGTTTTAGACCTAATAGAAGGCGAAGACTACCCGACTCTGCATTTAACAGCTGTTCATATTCAACGCCAATGTTCTGCTTCCTCCCGCCAATATATCATTGTACTGAATGGATTGAATGGATTCATTGCACTCGGTGTACTCAGTGTTGTGTACTCTTTCTGTTTGAGTACACTGAACTAAATGCTTGGTTGCCAGTGTGTACAGTATTTAGTGGGCAATCAAATAAAGGTGATGTATTCATTTTAGTTTTCAAGATATGAGTGGAATGAATATGGTACTCGAAAAAATATGAATGTCTTGAAACTGTTTTCAAGACATTCATTGCAGACCTCTACCTCTGAGCTTTAATCGAGATCGCATCTGTCTGGGAAGCGGCGATAGTACTTTAAGTAGGTGACGCAAGGTGGTCACTACTGACTGCTGTCACTACCGAATTTACACATTGTTGTGCCTTTTATGGTCTTAGGCATTTTTGTCTAGTATGTAAGCTCATTATGAATTAAATAATAAAAATGATTTAAAAAAATGATGTTCTTAGGAAGTGCAGTTGGTACTACTGAGAGGAAAGGGCAATCATAGACACACGCGGTGGAGTGGTATTTCCGTGTGAGAACTGATCAGCACGTGTACAAAATCATTCTGGCCAACTTTATGCACCAATATGGCGTTTAGATTTTGCAGACAACGATCAGAAGCACAATAGATAGAGTGTATGTTTTCTTAGAAGCGGGGATTTTCAATGCGATCGAATTTATTGAACAGAAGATTATGTAATGTGTGAATCTGATTTCGGGTAAGTCTCCGTTACTGCCAACACGTACTTGGCGTGAGATGGTAGGTCGGTAGTAGTGGTGTGGTTCACATCAAGTTGAGGGCTGTAATTGAGACCTAAAACCAGCTTGAGGATTGAAAGAAGGAAATTAGTCCCCAAATTAGAGAGAAGAACGAGAACCAAGAGCTTGCTGCCTGGCACTAACGAGTGCCGGACATTTACAAAGGAAATGTGGTAAGGTCTCTAACTCTTCAGTATTGTTGCAGCTGCGACAGTGTGAGTAATGTGGGATGTCTTGTTTTTCTGCACGATTTCCTAGTGTCCCGAATAAACCACCAACCACCAATTTTGCGATGTCATGTCGGTTGTGGTAGATCGAATATACTCATTCCAGATTTTTCTGGATGTAGTCCAGTTCGAAGTCTGGCCCATCTGAGGTTAACAAATGATGTTTGCCTCGACTGCCTGAAGAGGTACTTCCTGTGCAATCGAGTTTGGAAGAGAGGCATCTTGCCGGCTTCTCATTTTCAATGATGCTACAGTGACCAGGTATCCACATGAGGGCTTCTAACGACGCTAACTCGACTATGGAGGCCATAGCTCTGATGGCAGCTTGGCTATCCAGACATATAGCCACCTTTTGTGTTGGCAGGATATATGGATACGTGTGTTTTGGTCAGACGACAAGCTTCTCGCTTGAAATCACTATAAATATCTGGCAATCTGTAGGCTTTGTAGATGTTGAAGGAATCTGAAAAGACACCTGCACCGACACCGGTTGGGGTGAGATACTCATGCAACACATCAGACTGTATCGGCAATAATACGTATACTTTCGACTTCCATGTGCAAGATATGCACCAGGAAATTGGTGATGTAAGACGTGGACACCTCATCGTTGCCTGTAATGTTTTGAACATTATCATTTTTGAAGAAATATGGAGGATAAGTCCACCGGCTCATAAGTTTACATAACGATATTACGATTGCCAACCAATCTCGTCTCAAAACAGCTGACAACTGTCATCTAATACAATATTGCGAATTTATCCGTCTCTAAAGAAACCAACTGAAAGCAAAGATTTTCAGCTGGAAAGCTGGAAATGGCAACCTCAATTCTATTCAGAGAAATGTCCCACAAACATGATGGCCTCGAAGAATGGGTTGCCTGATATTCGCTGTCCGATTGTAGTTAGCCAGAATACTTTACATGCGTGACGTCAATGTATCAGTTCACGGTGAAGTACCTGACGGAAGGGGATGACACAAAGAATACTTTAACGCACAGCTGATTTCATTTGACAGTAACATCAAATTCAATTTGTTTTAGTTATACTAGGCGTGTTTTTTTGACTGGTCAGTAGTCAGCTTAGTAATGATTCTCAGTAAAACGCTTTTTCGCCTACTGGAGAGCGATCTTAAATTTTTTTGCAAAAATGCCTCCAGACGAGTTACTGGATTTACTCATGTGAAATTATACACCTTTATGTATGTTTCTGTGTGTTTATGATTTCGTTTCGATGAAAACCAACCTAACTCCAACAAAGTCACAATGTGTCGCTTGTTAACGCTAAAGGAGAGAGAAAAGTTAAAATTGAGCAAATCCGTCGCGTGAGCGGCAGCGTTGGTCTACGTGCCACCCCCCACAAGAACATAAAGTATTCTATGTGCTAGAACCTTTAGTGTTTTCTTCCTTCTGATACAATGAGTCACTAATGGTATTCTGACATGGGCCAGTGAAGGTACGACTTAGAAAGTTCTCAGTCCGTGTATTATTGTATATCGGCCATGTTATCGCAGGTTTTAAGTTGAGACCACCTTAATCCTTCATTTTCGCAGAAGTATGAATTGATTTAAGCTTTAACAAGGTTCATTGATACATGCACCTCCGTTGCAGACGAGGTGTTAAGTGCGTAAGGTTGCTTGCTATTTCATTACCAATGATTATGGTTGCCTTAAATTTGTCTGCTTACATAGCGAACTATTCGTGTGATATTTGAGCTATCTCGGTTCCCTAACACCGTCATGTTCACGTTCGTTGGCAAAATTATACCACAAACGGTCAAGCTTTCTTGCTCTTTTGTACTTTGCGTGGGGACAAGACTAGCCCTAGTCTCTTGAGTTGGTTTCTTGATACCTTTATACTACTTGTGGAAAAACTTCTACTCCTTCCATTTGTCTAGACCGATGCTCCTCTTGAGATGTTCTCATTTTGCGAAATGATTGCAAAGAGTTGCTAAGTTAACGCATATTTCCTAAGATCTGTTTCCATATATCCAATGACTCTTAACATTCCTTCGCAATCCATCCCGTGACACCTGTAAAGTGACCCTTTTGGAAGAGTATCTTCACATAAGCTTGGTTTCTTTGGAGGAATGTGGTTTTCACTTATCTCAAAGAAAAGTGCAATTGACGTTGGCTCTTTGGCATGAAAGAGTAATTTGACCTAAGTGCATAAAAAACAGTTTCATCAACCCTCACTAGCATCAACTGAAGTCGACTTAGAACACGAACGGTCCCACAAAACCTAGAAGTCGGTTAGCCGATACCGTAATGGTATAACAAAAGAACTTGGTCAGGGTGACCCGTGGCATCAACCGCAACGCACTTGAACCTCGACGTCAAAGGTTCGATTCCTGATCCGAGCGAGAAAAAAACAATTTTTCCCTGCCCACCTCTTTCGAGTCACTAACAATGCTCAAAGTGTAGGTACTGCTGTCTACAAAGTGCACAAATTTGGCCGTTCGTATTCGGCATAAAACTGTAGGTCCCTTCCACTCGTAACAGAACAGAAGTACGCACAACACGAGCAGTTGCTGAGAAGCTAGGCCCTCGCCCTCCACAGGTGGTAACCGCCCATATAATTAACAGAACAACCTACTGGCATTAGTTTAATTTTACATCGTAAGCAAATTGAAGCTACTCCGTAAATCTTGGTGGAAATTAATGAATTTTGACTACAGTACCAGACATCAGAAGAGCGTTCCTATCTGCCCCAAATCGAATCAGTCGGTCTCATTTTACCTATAACTCCACCTCCTGCTTTTGTGGCCCATTTCGGTCCATTTGGAACCTCTTCCAAAACACTGCCCTGAACCACACATCTCTTAACGAACAAGGACCTGCAACATGTTCCCTCTGGTGAGCCCATCAGATCTGTGAGAGATACGCATCGAAAAACCCTCGAGACCGACTGCAGTTTCGCAGAATTGAGTACCAACCAATGTACAGCCTTACAGTCACACCTCTGACTCCAAACATTCTATCACATTCCAGTCCAGCTCTGAACGTCTGGCGTTATCGCCCTCCCCGCTCCCAGACTGTCGCCCACAGTCGCCTGTACACGGTCCACATTTTGCCCACAATTTACCAGGTTATCTCGAATTAATTGAATAAATGTGTTACAGTCTCATAAACATCTCCCAGCGCACCATTAGTGTCTCGTCTTATCGAGACCCACACGCATGCGCACACCACTACCCGCAAACTCAGATCCACGTCAATTAATTCTCTCTTGGCGCAGCCATCAATCTCGGCCTCCAGCACACGCAAACACACTCACACATGCCCGAGTACACGCAAAGTCCATTAATCGAGCAAAAATGTTTTTCTCTTTTTTTTCTTCCGATACCATAGGTGCCAGTCGGCGACGGTGTTTGAGCATCCTGAAGACATTGCGTGACCGTCACCTGGACCTGCCCGGCAATCCTGTCACATCGTACCACCTGAAGACACTGCTGCTGTACGAGTGTGAGAAGCATCCTCGCGAAATGGAATGGGAGGAGAACTGCATCGCGGACCGGATCAATGGGATCTTCCTGCAATTGATATCCTGCCTGCAGTGCAGACGGTGTCCGCACTACTTCCTGCCAAACATGGACCTGTTCAAGGGCAAGAGTCCTGGTGCTCTGGAGAATGCCGCCAAACAGGTGTGGCGACTGACGAGGATAATGCTGACGAACGTTCGCTGCCTGGAGGAGTTGTAAATGTCGCTGCCTAAACCCCGTCCCCCTCCTAGCATCCACCCCCCCTCCCAAGATCCACAATCCCATTTTTGTACCCTTGAACTGAACACAACCTCAGTTCAGACACCCGCGTGAATGAGTGAGTGCATGAGACAGTATTGAGTGCGTGTGCGTATTTGATTTGGAATTTTTTTTTTGTGAAAACAAACTTTACCAGTGGCCAGTCCTGTATTTTTTAATTTATTTTTTACAAAAAAAAAAAAAAAACAGAAAGAAAAAAGCGAGAGATTTAATTTGTTGATTTGATGAATTCTTCTGCGGAAGAATGGTGCTTTTAAAAAGTGTATACGTTGAACTATTTTATTATGTACTCAAAAGAAGATAAATAAAAAAATGTACTAGATTTAGCTTTGTAGGTTATGTTTTTCTTTTCTTAGCTCATTATGACTTCTCGTGTAGATCGTAGACTAGATAATTTATTCGAATTTCAATAAAAGTAAAAATCAAACAGAACATCCATTAACGAGTCGAAGAATTGTGTGTTTTTATTTTCTTTTTTCTCATATTATACGAGTGCTCAATGGCTCCCCAAATGTGTGGGGTTAAAACACAACACGAGTCAAAGGCAGAGCGAGAGAGAGGGACAGGAGATACCGGTGCATCAGTATCATCTTCTCCGTTGATTTGGCAGCACCGGAAGAAATTTCCCAAAAATATCCCTGATAGAGGATAGATGACGACATTCTTAATAGAGAGGTGTTAGTGACAAGTAGTACCATACAAGGAATAAAAACGGAATAAGCATGATTTGAAGGTTGTTTTGTTTAAAAATGTGCGCCAAGCCCTCTTGGTGGACCTGGGCCTAAACCAACATGCCTCACCAGCCAGCACGATCTTTCGCCAACTGCGCACACGTGTTGGCTCGTGGTTAAGGACCTTTCCCACTTGTGTGCGGCATCTCGTGCGAGGACGTCTTCTGTTGCGCTGTCCCAGTGGCTCGGTATCGAAGACTGTTGTCCTTCCGCTCTACATAACCTAGCGTTGGATCCGAAGACGCTTAACTAGCTGTATGCCGCTGTACAGTTCGTGGTTGAATCTGATGATGATGCCATCCACGCAAATAAGACCAAAGATCGCACGCAGAACTTTTCTCACAAAACAACCAAGAGCTTCTTCATCCGCTTTCATCAGCGTCCGTGTCACGTCGCCATACCACTGTTCTTTCTGAAGCTAGCTATATTGCGCATTGCAAATCACAAATAATAACACTTCAGGTCTTTAAAAAGAAATCATGCAGAACCTAAAATATAACAAAAGTGTGTTCGACTTTTCGTTAGGACAACTCGTTAAGTTAGGTGCGTAAGCAGACGTGGCTTAATAACGTCTCACTTAGGTCCTATTGGACTCATTGTGATGCCCCAGCCCTTCCGCTCGTTGATAGCCGGGGGAACTTCAAACTATAAATGTTGTGCTGTCCCTTCCAACCATCCGGTGGTCTTGACAAACCTGCAGATAGAGATTGATGGGATATTTCCTAAGTCTTGCAGGTTTTGAAAGAAGAAATCTTCCAGTGTTTCTCATCTCACTAAGCAGAGACTGAGGCAATGACAAATTTAGTGGGAACTGTCATCAATCGCTTCTTCGTTCCCGCAGCCTCTGAATATGGCGTCATGGGAGTCCCATTTTCTGTTCATGGTATCTTAGACGATTATGGCCAGTTAGCGCCCCCACTACCATCTGCAGTAGCTATCTGCAACATTCGATTATGGTCATTTGTTAGTAGGTTAAAAAAACAAGAGAACATATTTTCATTCGTGCAATTTTTTCAAAACTTGCAAACCACTTTTAGCACGTTTGCTTAGCTCATGTTCACCATAAAGTTGCACCAATCCAGTCATAGTATTACTTTCGGTAGCAATTTTCCCCATATTAAAGCTATGAAAAAGAATACCCAGTTGCGCCATCTCTTAGCAAGCCGCACGAATAAATTATAAATTATAGACCAATATTATAGTCGACATCATACTGTTTCGGGGAAATTCCAGTACACATTTACAGCCGACATCGGGAAGATGTACCTATCGGCAAATCGTGGTCAGGAAAATGGGGGCAGTTAAGAGTTTCTGGACTAAAACTCAAGTCTGAAATACTGAGCACAAGCGATCGAAGAAGAAATGTGCGTGGATGATTTGATGATCGATCGAAGAAGCTCTTATAAGACTAAGTACAATTCTGACAATGTTGTCTCCTCTCAGCTTAACATTTTTACTGCACAACCATAATTACACACCGAATTACTTACTTAAGGTGGCAGTCCAGGGTGGACCTGGGCCTCAAACAACAAGCGCCTCCAGCCAGCTCGATCCTTAGTTAGCTGACTCCAGTTGCGCACGCATAGTTGGTTGAGGTCCCTTTCCAATTGTATGCGCCACCTGAGTCGCGGTCTTCCTCTACTATCCCTCGGGGGTGGATTCGAAGACTTTTTGGGCCGGAGCATTGGTTTCCATCCGCTCTACATGACCTAGCCATCTCAATCGTTGGCTCTTCACTTGCGATGTCGCTGATCAGCCCGTATAGTTTTTCGTTATATCCCCTCCTCCACTCACCATCTATGCAGGCGGGACAGGAAATCACACGAATTTTCCTCTCGAAGCAACCAAGAGCAGCTTCATCCGCTTTTGAGAAAGTCCATGCCTCCGCGCCCTATAGTAGGACTGGGACGATTAAGGTCTTGTAAAGCGTTACCTTGGTTGTTCGAGAGAGGGCTTCGTTTGCCAATTGCCTTCTTAGCCCAAAGAAGCACCGATTGGCAAGAGTTATTCTTCGTTTGATTTCAGCGCTGGTGTCATTGTCTGAATTGTTAGAAGTTAATAGGTAGACAAAGTTTTTACCTCAAAGTTATATCTGTCTGCTATGACGTTCTGACCGAGACGTCGGTGTTGGGTGTCCTTTCTCGTTGACAGCATCTACTTGGTCTTACCCTCGTTTACCGCTAACCGCTAGTTGCAATACCCACAAGAGCGCTATTGACATCACGCTGCGTTCTTCCGATAATGTCAGTATCATCGGCATATGCGAGTAGTTGGACGGACTTCTGAAAGATTTTTAATCTGTCTGAAACCTTTTTTGACACTGAAGTTCTCGGTGAATTCGTTACCGACCTTGATGGAGTAGCTCGAGTTCTCTATCGTCGACCTACACAAACGGACGAGTTTGTCAAAACAAGACATTGCTCTATATAGCTCGTCTCTCTAAATGCTATTATGCGCGACCTTAAAACCGATGAAACGGTGGTGGGTGTCGATTTGTTGCTTCTAGGTTTTCCCCAAAATCTGCAGAAGTGTGAATATTTGGTCGATGGTGGATTTGCCTGGCCTAAAGCCACACTGAGGTTCCATTTATCGGACATGTTTGCCTCCGACCATATTTTACAGATGAGTTGGTGAAATAAACTCATCACTAAAATCATCGCCTGCGGCTTTAGAAATGCTCGGCGTGTAGACCGTCAGCTCGCGCAGCCTTGTTGGATTTCAGTTTAGATATGGCAATCCTCACTTCATCCAGGTCGGGTGGACGGAATTGTTGATCTTCATCGTTCCTTTCATTGGGGTTGAGTGGTTCGTTCTGCCTGATAGCGGGATTTCTTTCTTCGTTGCCGTTATACAGTCTGCAGAAATGGTTTCTCCATATCCTTAGCATCGACTGTGACTCTACTACGATGTTCCGAATTACCTACTTAAAAATACACACCGCAATCTGCTTCATAATCGAATTCAAAGCCAAAGCCAGGTCGTGGAGACGCAGTTTAAAATCAGTTCAATTGAATGACTTAAGAACGGTGTTTCCCTCAACTGGAACATGCATTTACAGTAGTTGCAGAAGGGATCATTGGAAAGACGGAAAGATTGTTGATCAACAACCGCATTAGAAGGAACCGATCATCTTCGATGTTTCTGGGTGCTATTTGTATCGGTTGCACTGATTTTAAAAGTTTTCCTATTTCTGCAGCTTCTGTAGGCTGTACCGACGAGTTTTCAAGCATGGCTAGAAAAAGTCAGTTTGTGCATGGAAAACCAAACTTTGCTAAATGAATGTGCCAGCTTAGAATTTGTCTATCCTCTTGTATTTAAAACAGTCTCAGGTCACACAGCTTTTGCATATAACCTAGTTTGCGAGGTAGTCTTTGGTACACTTAACTAATCTGCAGATGAAGAGGTCCTCGACACTATAGGCACACATTTTCGACCAATGTCAAACACTGTCCAATGCCTTAGAAATATCAAGTACAATTATCTACCTTTCGCCTTTATTGTGTAGATTGGTTCCACTTTTCGGTGACATAAGCTGTCAAATAACCAATGGACCTATTGCGGCGGGAGCCATATCGTAAGCGATGAGAAATAAAAGAGAACACAATATCGCGAGCATAGAGACAAGCTATGCAACGCCAAGTCTAGTTTTGACATTCCTGCCAAACTCGTCAGGTTGTGCAGGATTACGATGGAGAACTCTCGCTGCTCCATCAAGGTCGGTAACGAACTCATCGAGACCTTCAATTGTAAAAAAAAGGTTTTAGACAGGGCGACACGCTGTCCTGTGGTTTCTTCAACATCGCCCTGGAGAAGAGTGCAAATCGCACACTCCAACACTAGAAGCAGCATCTTCCAGAAGTCTGTGCAATTGTAAAAGCATACGCCGATGGCATGACCGATGACGTGACTTCGAAAGTATTTATGGTTGACTGCAAGTTAGTTGTACATGTATCGTCGGCAAATAAGTCTACATCACAGTTATGAAATCTTGGAATATCACAGGTATATAAGTTGAAAAGAACTGGAGCAATGGCAGACCCTTGTTGAACGCCTGCATTAATTTGTTTTTCTTCAGATAAATGCCTATTGATAAACACCTTAAGACTTTGTGTTGAGAGGAATGACTGGATTATCTTTATAAGGTGAATTGGGAGGTTAACACTCAGTAGCTTATGTAGCAAACCATTATGCCAGACAGCATCAAATGCTTTTTTTAAGTCCAACACAACCATACCAGTGATATTGCCTACTGAAAGAGGAATGTTTTGTGATGCGATATACTTGGTAAGCAGTGCTATGAAGAGCTCTGAAACCAAATTGCTCTGGACACTATACTATTTTTTTTTCAATTTCTCAAGGCATTTTTTAATACAGCCTAGCAGGCTAATGGGTTTCAATATTGGGATCATTTTAGCAGCCTTCCAGTTTTTAGGGAAAAAAAAATATTTAGACAGCTGTTAAAGATATCAGTAAGCTGCATGAAGGCAGAGCTGCTAGCATTTTTAAGTCAGTCATTTTTGATTCCATCGAAACCAGGGGATTTTCTTGGTTTTAGATTTTGAATAATATTTTTCAATTCTGATGGTTTTATTAAGCTGATATTATTTGGGACTGTGTACGAATTAATATAGGCGATCGATTGCTCAACAGAGGCTTGCATGTGAAGGGGTGGTATGGTTAGCTAGAGCGTTAGCTTTTTCACTGCATGATAGCATAATTGAATTCGCAACCTCATGTGGAGGAATATAATTGAACTTCTTCTTAGTAACTTTAGCTATACCATATTCCAGAACGGTTTGCTAACCTTATCTAAATCGTGAAGTCTTTCATTCCGTGACAGGTTTCTGAGGTTTGTAATTGTAAATTTAACTAGGGCGTTCATTTTTTTGTATTCTCCTAAGTAGATTTCGTTTCTCGTACGGCTTTATCTGGATCTGCACGCATCCTTATTGTTATCATCCACCGAACGTAACATGGAAGAAAGTTTTGTCAATGTTCGGATACGTTTTTCTTTGACCCTAATAATAATAATATATGGGTGGCGCTACAGCCCATAAAGGGCCAGGTCCTTACTTCTCAGCAACCACTCGTGTTGTGCGTGCTATTGTTCTCACACGAGTGGAAGGGACCTACAGTTTTATGCCGAGTCCGAATGGCTTTGTTTGAGAAGTTTTTTCTAGACAGGAAATACTCTTTGAGCATTGTCAGTGACTCGAAAGAGGTGGGGTCGTGAAAATTATTTTTGTCGCTCAGAGCTGGAATCGAACCTACGACATCGAGGTTGGGGTCGACGCACATACCCACAACGCCACGGACGTTCTTGGACACTGAACTCTCAATACTTTTTTGGTCAATATGCGATTTGCTTGTACATTGATTTGGCCCACCTGCCAATTTGTTTTTTACGTATCCTTTAAGTCCAGTTTTTTTTTTAAAGTCTAAGATTTGATTTCTATCATTCACAGGAGAAAATAGAAGTGTACATGTTGCTGTTGTTGCGGGCACTTTTTTTTCCCAAATGTTTTAAGGCTTCCTTAAATAGTCGAAAACAACACGCAAGTCTTATGCAATATAAAAAATCAAAGAAGATATCGATCAGATGAACAATCCATTCGGCTCTGTTTTGAAATTCAACTTCCGAATTCCGACAACGACATAAGTTAATGCCCAAAATTATCTGACGCCACAAATATACCTCAACACCCCTAAACACTTGCAGCCGTGGACACAGGAGCTGACCGCATTCCATCACGTACCAAAACAACATCAGATGCCTGTGGGAGAAGTTCTCGACAGACAACAGAAGATATGTCAGCAGAAAAGTAGTATTTCAGACTTAGATCTTAAGCAAACTTTGTTCAGTAGTGTAAGAGGGAGAGCCGCTGCCGATTTTTTGCAAAAAAGCACTCTTGTTGTGTACCCTATTTGTTCTCTCACGAGTGGAAGGGGTACATAGTTTTATGCCGCCTCCGAAAGGAGAAGTTTGAGAAACTTTTTGTAAACAGCAGTACTTACTCTTTGAGCATCAGTGATTCAAAGAGGTGGGTCCGTGCTTTTTTTTTTTGGCGTACAGATCAGGAATCGAACCAAGACGTCAAGGTCCAAGTGCATTAAGGTCGACGCACATATCCACGACGCCACAGGCCACCACTACGATGTCCCTTCTATGACGGCCAGAGATTCTAATTCCACCGATTGCTTCGCCTACCAGATTGGGGCTCCCTGAGATCAACTTAAAGACTGCCCAGGCCTTGTCCGAGAAACGTTCAAACAATAATCAGAACAACAACAGCAGAGGAAGAAGTTCAACAAAAAAGTTGTGGGAAACTTCTGAAGGCCGTAGTGAAATCCAAGACCAACAGGGGTACAATAGATCTTTATGTTCGCAGTACTTTGTAATGACTTATGTGTCACAACCCAACTCTTCCACTCCTATTCGTGCGCATCGTTTTGACGTTTCATCAATCAATCAGCGCTGCCACCTCGTATGTAACAGAGCAGACATTGCACTGCACCGACTCATCGAACGACTGATCCAATTGCCTCTTGATTGAATGCCAATAACACCAAATGAATGAGTGGTCAATTTAACGACACCGTAAAAATCCCCCAAAATGCACAAACATTCGAAGAGACTGAAGCCCTCGAATCGACGCGTGAGAACAGTCCACCAAGCACGCCGCTTTCAAAACAAGGCGCACTAGATACAAACGCGCAGCGACCCCAAACTGTCAGGTGTTTCACCGTGCATACAAACCATTTGGTAGACATTTTTGATATCTCTACATGACTGTATTTCAAAACGGGACAAGCTCTCCGGCCGAACCATCAAAGCGCCCATAAAAACCAAACGAAACCCATTCCGCTCAAAGCGTTTCCAATTAAGTTCGAATAGATGCATGTTTGTCATAAAAATCTCGACAAAGCACAAGTTGTCATATGCTGTTGGGCACTTTGACAGATCGTAAATAATCCCGACGCACAAGCGCACCCCGCTCATTAAAATCGAGTGACATATAGAAAGCATGGGACCGTTATTTTTGTTTTGTCTTCTTTCCGTGTTTCCCGATGATCGTCATCGGATAACACGAACACCGCGAACGATGGGCACACCGCATCGGCTGAGTGATAGGCAGTCAGTCCGCAATTAATCTCGGTCCTTCCATCACCGTCAGCGTCACCAATTTGCGGCCATTACCGCCGTCAGACCGGACTGCAGCGCAGTAGACAGGACCCATCATTCGGTCGTTTATCATCGTCTCTAGGGAATTTCTGGTTTTGCATCGCTCCCGATGCCGGCAGCAGGGAGGAGGAATAAAAATTAATATTTACCTTGTTTTCGGCAAAAGACTGTAATCAGGACGAATGCGATGAGAGGATAACAGCCCGTAATTACACCTTGTAAGGGAATGCCCGGGCCACACACAATGATCGCTGCAATCTTGGCCATGCAGCGCACCACTGGAATCCGTTGACTGCGCCAGCGGTGCTTCATATTTGGCTACGAACAACCAGTCATGCCGTTTTTGCATCCGTCCAGCGGACGGTTTAAGTGCGGCAGCGCGCGATTCTAGTACCGCGTGCCTCGCCTATCCCAAGGCACCAGACCTTGGCCCGACTGTAATTTAATGGTTGTGAAAAATGGGCGATTACTGTCATCGTAGCGGTTCGTTAAAACATGTGGGACACGTATGAAATGCGATGTGATGATGGGTTTTATGAGGGCTTCGGGGTGACGACTATCTCTGGGGTCCTTAAGCGGTGAGGGAGCTCCGCTTGGTGTGCATCTTGGCAGTCATTCGATGGACGAGGTGCTTGCTCGGCGATGATTGGCAGCCATCGGGAAGGACGATAATGGAGTCTTTCAATTAAGTGGCATGGATTTGAACAGGTCCTGGTTTTAAGCAAGATATTAAGCTTACTGAGGCAAAGCCTAAACACCTGCAGACCACCTGAATGATCTGGCTCAGAGGCAGTTCCTTTAACCTCAACGCCCCGCTGCCAACAAGGCAATCGCATGAGCTTTTCCTCCGACTTAGCGGGTCAGAGTGAAAGAAGAGCAATTAGAAATTGAAATTCCTCGTTATTCAGTCCTGCATCGTAGGCTGTAGACCCCCTCGTCGACACCGTTTGGCATTCGCATGCCAACAAGTCCATTCGCGTTATAAGTTCCCGGTGACAAGTCTGCCCTCGTAGCCGCTGGCGTCAATTAACATCCCGTCATCGCGGTCATTAAGATAGATGAACGTTCCACGTTCCACGGGTGGTGGCGCGGCTTTCCCACTTCACTCGCTACCCGGTACCTTGACTGCATCCGCGCGAATATTCCGTATTTTCTCGGAGCGGGACAATTCAATTTGCGAATAAAAATTCATCCGCTAAATCCGTTTAATGCGCGCCATTACTTATTCCGCACACGAGGCGGCACGTCTTTTGTGTCAAAACGACCTTCTCCTCTCGCATGTGCGCCCTCTCGCTTCTCTGTCTCTCCCGCATTTCGATTCACTGATTCGGCGGTGCGCAGTCCGCAGATACATAGAACTCACGACAAAAATCGCATTTGCAAGATTTTCGCGCCTTCCATCGGTATCATGAAAGCTAGCCGTGGCTGTCTGAATTCGTGATCAGGCTGACAGCCCTGGGACGGAAGGCCGGGTGTGCTTTTTTTTGCGGTTCTTTTTTGTTTTCCAAAAATGCAAAACGCATGCAGATTTTCAATTCGATCACGATCCACCCGACGATGCCGCGGTCGCCTGGGAGGGTGGACAAAAGCGGGCGGTTGGTCATTGGTATTTCGTGGCATCGATCGATATGCTAAGTAATTTTTATTTTATTGCCAGTTGTTTACAATCGCGAATTGGTTGTTGTCTGCGATTTACGAGGACGGCGTGGTGGCGGTTATTCAAAATTTAAATGGTCTTCATGATCGGTTGCATCGGAAGGTGAGGGCACTTGGGTTGGGATGCGCTGGGTGGCTTTGTGGTGGAGATTGATAAATGAATGTACTGAGCTGGGACAGGGAATGTTTGTAGTGCTTGGAGTTGGACAACATGTACAACCGCACTTTCCAAAGAATGTGCCTGCCCCTTGTTAAAGGGGTCCCCGGTTCGAATCCCAGAGAAAGCAAAACCGATTCCCTTTCATTATAAAATCTGGTTCATCCGTTATTTGCTGTTGGGATCAAATTTACCACATCATCACTTAAGTTGTCGATCAGTGGTAGAAGTCTAACTATGGATATGACAATGGATCATCAATGGTACACGTGAGCTTGCAATTTCGAAGCGCCAGTAATGATCACTCTCCAGTTAGCACTAACCAGTGACACATTATGGATGCATTTATTACACAAAGCCCATGGGCCATCGCTATGGAGTGGAGTTAGCCGATTGAAAATGGCACAGTAAGGAGTCGAGCGTTTTGGGATTAAAATGTGGCAATTATGATTGATGCCATGGCCATCGGTAGCTTAAGTTAAACCACTTTTTAAGTGGACTCAATCACTTAACTTTCACTGTGGGAGCGACATTTCTATTGATTCTGAGCTTAGAGATGGATCGACAATTAAACTCGCTCTGTGAGAACCGGACATTAGTAAGATCCGAAGTAGAAACACTCTTGTCAACAGAAATCGAAGCCGCAATTAGGACGATAGAGAGAACAGTTGAGCTCGTTGCCTTCTGTCTTCGAAATGTACATTCTGCGTCACATATATATATCGTCTCTGTGAGGAAAGTGCAGGGAGGAGAAGACGTAACAGCAAATCTGCCAAGCCCTATCCAAGCGTTGATGTTGTCAGGTATTCCGTCGACTACCTTGCCTCGGTATATTGAGAAGCTGTTTGGCTCGATCTTGGTGACCTTGGAGAAGCATCATGCCGGGCGTCCTCAACAATGTATGGTAAGACAGCTGTAGTACAGACTCGGACCCTCCATAAGTCATCTATAAATCATATGTTTGCTTGTCTCTTCCTTATACCCTATGCTCTGTAAACGTAAGAAATAGAGTACTGAATGTCACTGGCAACTTTGTTCAGAATTGTTTGTTTTTTGAGTCGTTTTCTCCTTTTTTTGTTTTTTTTTCTTTGAGCATTGTCATTGACCCGAAAGAGGTGGGGCCTCGAAAATCATTTCTGTCGCACAGACAGACATACTCACGGCCAACCACTAGTTAATATAATTGTTAAGTTAGTAAAGGGTGATTTTTTAATAGCTTTGAAGTAGGAAACTGAAGTGTTTTGACCCTGCCAAGCTTCAAAAGCAGTCATAGTTTGTAGAATTTTTGTTTGGGTATCGATTAAAGCCTCAGCTCAGTGCAATTCTGGCAAATTTGATCCAATTAATAAGCACCTTGCCATATCCACTATCGTGCGGTTGGCTCGTTCAGCAACGCAGTTCTGTCGTGGAGTGTATGTCGTGGTAAGCTCCGCCCAAGTATTCTCGACCGTAATCAGTCATTAATGATTTAATTCGCGTTAACATTTGAGTTTCGACTTCAGCCTTAAACTTTTAAATTGCACTTTTCTGGTGAAATCATGTATGAATAGAGCGAAATATTTAGCACCACCATTTGAACATGTTCTCATTGTACCACAAATGTCACTATGCACTAATTGAAGAACTGATTTACTTTGTTGTACGGTTGAAGTTCTACCAAATTTACTTTACTCTACTATAAAAGAAAGTTTCACAATCTATGGATGAGGACCGTCCAAGTTTTAGTTCTTAGACCATATTCGTTCAAACGGAGACGCAAAATATTTACATGACCGAATCTGTTATGCCAAAGTGCATTTTGATCACTAGTGTGGATTATGCTAAATGATTTTTCTCATAAATGGTGAATTTTTAAAAGCTATAGGAAAGTTTTTCAAAAAAAAACACATAAGATTCAGAAAAATTCATGAAATTTTTATTTGAATCGATAGTACGGTCCATATAATTTAATGTTTGAAGATTATTTCATGCAAATGTTGACCTTGACTGCGCCTCAAATGGTCCATCCGCTTAGTCCAATTTTGGCACACTCTTTCCAACATTTCGGCCGGTATCTCACGAATAAATGCTTCAATGTTGTCTTCCAATGCGTCAATTGAAGCGGGCTTGTCTGTATAGACATGAGCTTTAACATAGCCCCACAAAAAATAGTCTAAAGGCGTTAAATCGCACGATCTAGGCGGCCAATTGACCGGTCCCGAACGTGAAATAAAATGTTCACCGGACTCGACTCTCAACAAGTCCACTGTTGCGCGTGCTGTGTGGCATGTGGCAGCGTTTTGTTGAAACCACATGTCATACAAGTCAAGCTCTTGCATTTTGGGCAATTTGGATATCATCTCACGGTAGCGCTTACCATTCACAGTTACGTTACGATTCGCATCATCTTTAAAGAAGTACGGTCCAATGATGTCACCAGCCCATAAACCGCACCAAACTGTGACTTTTTCTGGATACATTGGTAGCTCTTGCAATGCTTCTGGCTGATATTCATTCCAAAATCGACAATTCTGCTTATTTACCTACCCATTCCGCCAAAAATGAGCTTCGTCGCGCGCAATGAGCTCTTTTATCAGAGCACGCATTTTGATAGTAAAATTCAATAATTTGCAGACGTTGGTTAAATTATAGACCAAACTGAAGATGTTCGACAGTGAAACAAAACACGAAACATGAGTCAGATGTTTAAACCAGTGTTGCCGAAAAGATAATAGCCAAAAAATTTATTTGTGTCAGCAACATGGTTTTATCAGCGGTAGCTCTACTACGACCAACTTAGTTATCCTCACTAATTCTTGTCTTCATAATATTGAAAACCATTTACAAGTTGACTGTGTTTACACGGATTTTTCGAAAGCCTTCGATCGGGTCCACCATCAGGTTCTTTTTAAAAAAACCTGAAATGCTAGGATTCATTTGAATGTCTTAAGCTGGATTAGATGGTATCTGAAAAACCGTAGACAGTTTGTCAAGATTGTACCAGCTCTCTCTAGAGAGATTTATAATTTCTCGGGCGTCCCTCAAGGCAGCCATATTGGCCCGCTCCTATTCCTTCTGTTCATCAATGATACGGCATTGTTTTTATCGACAACAAACTGTCTTTTATATGCGGACGACTCAAAAACTTACAACTCCGTTAGCTCTGCTGATGTCACGCTACGACTGCAGTATACCATAATCTTAATAAAGCTAATGACTGGTGCACTTTGAACCACTTGCATGTCAACATAAATAAATGCTCTGTTCAAACTTTCAGTAGAAAACGAATTTTTGACTACACCGTTCAAGGATCTGTTTTGAAAAGAGTAAAGAATCAAAAAGACTTGGGAGTAATTTCTGATGCTGAATTGAATTTCTCATTGCATATTGATTATATAATTGGTAAAACCAATTCCTTGCTGGGGCTTTTATTTTGTAACTCCAAAGAATTTCACGATCCCTAGACGCTTAAGTCACTATACACGTTACTTATTCGTGCCGTTGTGGAGTATGGCTGCGTCGTTTGGCACCCTTATTACCAAAATGGTGAGTTACGGATTGAGAAAATTCAAAAGCGTTTTACGAAATTTGCTGTCCGATACATGAACTGGAACAATAGCATGCCCTCATACGAGGAATGATGCGCGCTTATAAATTTAAAATCGCTTTCGCAAAGAAGAATTTATTACTCTGTTCTTTTCGCTCATGATTTATTAACTGATCACATCGATTGTTCTCATTTACTATCACTGCTTAACATATATACCCCGTCTCGCATTCTTCGGCCTAGAGATCAGCTATTCTCTTTTATCTCTAGATACAGAACGAATCATGCACGAAGTGATCCTGTAACTATGGTCTGCATAAACTACAATTTATTTTCACGGTTGGATCGATTTCGCTTATTTTTTTTTTTAGAATATTCCTTGAAGTACGAGGATGGTTCTTAGGGAGAGAAAATTATAAAAATTGCCTGAAAAAGTTTAAAAACAACACTTTTCTATCCTTCCATGCAGAAGATTCGTAGTAATACGTTGGAGTTAATTTTAACTTTAATACCATACCATAAAGCTTATGTGTTGGTGGAGAGGTTCAGGAAAGGCAAAGCAATTGATAATTTTTTTTTTAAATATTAAATATATGTTTTATACATATTAAGTAAAAATATAAAATAAATATTAATGTCAATATTTATGCGATGGTTACATTATTCGCACGTGCAGACACACGCGGTGGTCCGTGGCGTGGTGGGTATGTGCATCGGCCCCGACCTCGACGTTGTAGGTTCGATTCCAGCTCTATGCGACGAAAACAATTTTCACGACCCCACCTCCTTCGAGTCACTGACAATGCTCAAAGAGTATTTCCTGTCTAGAAAAAGCTTCTCAAACTTAGCCGTTCGGAGTCGGCATAAAACTGTAGGTCCCTTTCACTCGTGTGAGAACAATAGCACGCACAACACGAGTGGTTGCTGAGAAGCTAGGCCCTGGCCCTCTAGGGGCTGTAGCGCCACCTATATTATCATTATTATCTTAACATTACTCAAAAATAAATAGTACATGATGCACTACAATATCCCATTACATTTTGGCAAGATGGCGATAGCTATGATTTCTCAATCAAGATGATAAATCACATTACAGGTATCGTATGAACATGTCATGTTGCAAAATGATCAATCTGGAGACATATTCTCTAAATAACTGATTGATATTGGTAATGTTAGGCTTCCTATAAACGTGCTGACTGGCTGCATCACCTTTCCTGACAGTTTTTGTGAGTAAACGAAATCAAAAGCTGAACTCATCCAAAAAGTGTTTCCAAATACTGCTCAAAATTAATTTTTCCGTGATTGGTTGAACGAACGAGCTATACTGGCTGCCAACGACACTGATGTATCTGAGTGAAATTTAAAAATTCAAGATGACATTCCTGGCGAAATGAGGACATCAACTGGCCAACTAATGACGACGATTTCATGAACTATCTACCAACACCTCACAAGATTTGCCAGGATTACCGCTTCACAGTCTTCAATTAAGTGTTGGATCTGCAGTTATAATGTTGCGAGATATTAACCATCCGCGACATTGTGACGACACACGATTAGCGATAAAAAACTGAAACTGAATAAGGATAAGACGTTCTGATACCCCGCATCCCAATGATGCCGACTGATGTACCGGAGCTGTGGTGTCTATCCGTTCAACATGACCTAGCCATCTTAAGCGTTGTATCCGAAGATGCTTTACTAGGTGCATGCCGCTGTACAGCCCGTATAGTTCGTGGTTGAACCTTCTCCTCTAAACGCCATCAACGCAAACAGGACCAAAGATCGTACGCAGAATTTTTCTCTGAAAACAACCATCAACAAACAACAAACTATCCGTCAGCGCGTCAGTGCCTCTGCGCCATAGAGCAGGACTGGGATGACCAGTGTTTTATACAAGCTCAATTTGGTGTTTCGAGAGATGGCTCTGTTACTCAATTGCCTCTTGAGCCCAAAGAAACAGCGATTGGCAAGAGTAATTCTGCGCTTCATCTCGGTACTGGTGTTGTTCTCCCTATTTACTCCAGAGCCTAGGTAGACGAAGTCTTTGACTACCTCAAAGTTTCTGCTGCCCAATATGACGCTCTGTCCGAGACGTCGATGTTGTGCGTCCTTCCGTGATGACAGCATGTACTTTGTTTTGCCCTGGTTTATCGCTAGACCCATTTTACCCGCTTCCGCTTCAATGCCAGCAAACGCCTCATTGACGGCTTACTGAGTCCGCGTAAGCAAGCAGTTGAGCTGACTTTTGGAAGATCGAGCCTCGGGTGTTTACGTTTGAGTTTCGCACGATCTTCTCGAGTATGATGTTGAAGAAGTCACATGACAGCGTGTCGCCTTGACTAAAGCCTTTTTTGTAATTGAAGGGGTCGGTGAGTTACCGACCTTGATGGAGCAGCAAAAGTTCTCCATCGTCATCCTGCACAACATGACGAATTTGGCAGGAATGTCAGAAGTTGCCATGGCGATGTATAGCTCGTGTCGCTGCCATATGCGGCCTTGAAATCGACAAATAGGTGTTGGGTGTCGTTCTGCATGAGTCGTTTCCAGGATCTGTCGGAGTGTGAATATTTTGGTGAAAGTTCTGGCCTTAAACCGCACTAATAAGAATCTATCAGGTTGTTGGCAAAGGGTATCAGGCGTTCACACAAGACTGCAGAGAGGGGCCCTTGATCTGCGGAGAAGATATTGAATAGCATCAGTCTTAGCATCGACCCTTGCGCAACTCCCGCTTGGTCGATTGGTTGCCTTCCACCTGTACGCAGAATATTCCAAAATACAGAAAGCTGTTGACTATTGCTTGCTGATGGGGGTTAGAGGGCTTTTCTATCCATTCAGCTTGTAGATGAGACCTTTTATCCAGACCGTGTCGAAGGCCTTTTCCACGTTCAGGAAGCAGGCAACGGTGACTTTTTTTTTTTTTTGAGGACAGCTACAACATCGTGGTGGAACTTCATTAGGGGATGGATTAGGGATACAAGTCGTTGAACCATCGTTTTAGTTTTGCGCTACCAGGCAATCTAGGTTCTTGCCTGAAACACTGGTGGTGTTACCCTTTTTGGATATTGCAACAATTTTTCTTACTTGCCCCTTGCTGGGAAAATAGCAATTGTCGATACAGTTACTCATAATGGTGCTGAGAAATATAATTAACCCTTGAAACATTCGATTCATAATGCAATTCGAGATTCTGGATTCGCTGGATCGGTTGCGTTGAGGATGACACCTGTTGCACGACGTAGGTGTTAACTTCTGTGACAAATTCTGGAACACCAGACGGTGATGGTTGGAAGTTGCCATCGAGGTAGGATGAAACAGCTTCCACTGATGTGATTGCATCTCTCTCGCTGGTTGTTCTTGTTTGTTGCAGCTTACTAATGGTCTATATAACTGCTTCGTCTTCTTGGAAACGTGGCTATAACATTCATTTAGCAGATTTTTTTCGATTATGCAAATGCTTCTTCAATTTCCGTATAGCACGAGCATCAGCGCTGCACACTTATTTCTCCATTCACAATTTCTAAATCTTCTTCTACTCTACTTCTTCTCACCCGCATGATCCACTAAAGGGGCGCGAGGATCCACCACTCTAGCACGCGCTAGAAATCTCCCAGCCATTCGTTCCTAAGCCATCGACTTTAACTAATCAGCTTTTATGCGCAGGCGTAACAGGACTAGTTTTTTTTTACTTGTAAGCCTCCTCCTGGGTCTGCCAAGCGGTCTCCTACCTGATGTTATCACGTTTAAGGCACGCCTTGGGAAGCTTCGATGTTGGCGAGAATGAAGCCGGCGTTTCTGGATGCTTCGCTATTCATGTTCTTGGACGTTCTTTGGACCTCATCGACGCCGAAGCAACCTCAGTGAACCGACCATGCTATCAGAGGTCCGAAATGAAAAAACAAGTGTCCGTTGTGACTCGCGTCTTGTTTTCCTTCCTTCCTCTTCTCTTCATAAACACCACCAATTGTCTTGAAGAAGACGTGGCACCCCAATTAGGGCAGAGTTATTCACACCCCAAAGGGAGTTTCAGTTTCAAATTTTCTTCACAAAAAACGCACAAAATCGACAAACATCTCCATCAAAGAGGAATACCAACACCTGTCAGCCGTATCACTTTCGACACAACCAAACTGTCACTCTGCCGCAGCGTCAGATTGAGCGCACAGCTCGCGTCTGTCCCCGTTTGCCGCGAGTGCAAATTATGGCATGAAAGGGACATAACCACATCCGTGTACACGCACAATCCGCCGAGGAGCGCCACAAAAGGGCTGCAAATCATTAAATTATTCCGTCAAAACAACAAGGAGCTCCGGCAGGCCTCCTCATCATAACCTCACTCACCGTCATCTTCATCATCATTGTCTATCCATTTATGACGAACGCACAAATGATGCGACGCGATGTGTCCTGCTTGCGAAATTAGCACGCAGTCTCTCTCTCTCCCGATCCGCATCGTGCAGCAGTTGTGCGCAGTTCGGCGAGCGGTGACGGGTGATGGCCGCTCACGGCGTAGAGACATGTGTAGCTGGCCCAGCTGACTTGAATACCAAGTGGTGTGCGCAAAAATAGCGCCAGTGCCGGTCGCATATCAGAGATGTCCCAGAGCAGGATGTACCCACTTACCACCATATTGCATTGAAATCCCGATTCCTGCCGATGACCAGCATCGCATCCAACAAACCATCGCGCTTAATGTCTGTCACTACAAACTCCTGGTGTCAGTAGTTTACGATCAGCTGCATCGCGCCGGCTTGGCCACGCCAGCCGTGAACTACTGTGCTCCGGACAGGCCTGGAACCCCTCGATAAAGTGCTCGTAAAAATGTAAATTCCTCCCGAAACCGAACGCGGGACAGCGAGGACCTGGGCCTGCGCCACCGCCTCTCAAGACTCAATTTACGATGTTTTCAAATTAAAATCTCGTTAACCATTGAATTAGTGCCATTTTAATTAGGCTTAGAGGGTCGCTCCTCCTATCGGCTCGGAGACGGAGCGGTGCGCTGACGAGTGCCGTGTGCCGCCTGGTCAGTGTGCACCGTTTAGATAAGATAACCGAAATGCGAGACAGCTCCCGTGGTGACAGCTGGGACACCGGATAGAGCGATACGAACGTGTTTTTGGGGTTGTCACGGCAATAACTGGAGCTGCCAACATGGAAAGTTAATGATGCCGTTGACACTCGGCTTAGTCACCTTTTGGGGCTGAGGCCACTCAACAAGAGCGAATCATGTCGCGAAGAGTCTGTTTTCGGCGCTGGATCGCGCTCGCTTTGGCATGGCAAGCACATAGTCTAGTCTTATGGATTACTGTGTTAGCTGTCTAGGTTGTCACTGGACGGCGTGCATGGGTGTCTCTTTCTGATGAGAACCTGTTTGTGGGGTAGTTAACCGTTCAGCGGTGATGACTACTGAAATGCTCTTCGATTGATTCCGTTTTGCGCGGAGTTCAACATACAAATGTACAGCGTGCTTACGTACAGCTGCCTTAAATGTTGTTGATTTGATTTCAGTTCAATTAGACAGTCGACAGCTGAAGTGTTTGCTGTCGTTATCCGTTGACTCACCACTCATTCATCTGAAATCTGTATTTTATGGTTTCGGTCAATGAATCTCAGCCTCGGACGGTCTCATGGCATTTGAAGGAAGATGAGTTTCAAGTTTACAAAGAGAGAAGGTATTATGTTAGAATTGCATCTATGGCGAGAACTAATTGCAGAAGAGCATTGGCCCTAAAGCATTCGTCATTCTAAAGTATTCGAATCAAATTGTTTTGAACCAACTGCGAGAGAGGAGAACCGATTACAAAACTGATGCGAAAGCCATGGCTTCCCGATCAAAGTTGTTGCTCTTGATGACACGAAGATGGTCAACGGTGGTTCATATCGTGTTATTTCTCCAGTCATGGTCCTCCAGTAGATCCAGATGTGTTTTTTGAACCCGTGCACCAATCTCAATAAAATATGGAACATTGTTCAATTGCCAAGGCAGTGCCTTTAATTGCTGGCAGTGCAAATCGCGAAATGTCGCTTTTATTGGCAAAGTGCAACAACCCACCTTTTTTGTGGTTTTATGGCTTTAAACCAATTTAAGGAGGGCTTCTATAGCTTCTATAGAACTATTTCAGAGTTTGGTGGAATTTCTTCTTCTTCTTTGGTTGGCGCTACAGTCCGGGGTGGACCTGAGTCTCAGCCAACATGCCTCTCCATCTAGCTCGGTCTTGTGCTAGTTGCTTCCAGCCACGAACGTTCAACTTATTCCGGTCCCCTTCTAGATGCGTGTCGCACTGTAGGCGTGGTCTTCCTTTACAGCGTTGTCCCTCGCGGTTGGAGTCGAAGACTCACGACGCTGGACGTGACCTAGCCGTCTGCGATGAGAGATTTGAACTCGTTTGACTAGGTCGATGTCGCTGTACAGCTCGTCCTTTCCTCATCCAAACACCATCCGCACATACGGGACCGAAGATAATTCTAAGGAGTTTTCTCTCGCTTTAATTAGTGTCCATACTTCTGTGCCATACATCGTGACTGGAACTATCAAGATCTTATATAGGGATATCTTGGTTCTTCGATAGACGGCTTTGTTCTTCAGTTCCTAGATCATTTTCATTTATTTGCTACGTAGCAACTTATTTCGTTAAGCTTACTTCCATTTAAGAAGCACATGATGTGTACATCCTCGCGTAAATCTGCCTCACTCTAGAACACCTCATCCAAAACGCCATAAGCCCACTTGTGTCAAAGACTGGTCGGTTTGTTACTTGAGAATAATCACATGCTCATGCACATGTTTTTAAAAAAAATGTTTTACTTCTACACATCTTCTTCCTTACTTAGGGTTCGATCCTGAACAATTGCTGCCTTCTATCGGTGACAGTCCTGGGAACTCTACTTCCAGTAATTTCATAACGACAAGAAGTTGAGAAGAGGAGAGAAAAGAGCCGAAATCCAGTGTAGAGACCAAGTTGTCTAACATCCGCGATGATTTGGTCTCTATACCGGATGCTCGCTATTCCCCTCCTTCTTGAACCAAAAGGCTAGTATTTGAAGACTCTTTTAGCTAGAGCGTTGGTGTCGATGCGTTCGATGTGACAAAGCCAGTGTAGTCGACGGATTCCTGCCTTCGGGACCTTCCTGGTACAGCTTGTAGAGTTCGCGTTGCAGTTGCGGCTTAC
Organism: Eristalis arbustorum; assembly: GCA_916610145.1. Taxonomy (NCBI): domain Eukaryota; kingdom Metazoa; phylum Arthropoda; class Insecta; order Diptera; family Syrphidae; genus Eristalis; species Eristalis arbustorum. The sequence continues at coordinate 49,781,834 of OU744320.1, read as the reverse complement.
ATTCACCATATAGGGCCTTGCATCCAAATTAAAACCTTTCTTTCCAACAATTGCAATCTTTGAATGCAACAAGAATCAGCTCTGCAGTTTTGCTTAGCGGCCAGCTATCGGCTCCATAAAGTAGGACTGGCAGAATAAGGGTCTTGTAGAGCATGATTTCGGTCGTTCGAGGCAGGAGCTTCGAGCCCAGTTGTTCTTGCAAACCGAAGTAAGGAGGGCCAAGGGCCATTCTGCGTCGGTTCTCCACTACGATGTCATTCGTGGAGTTAACGTTTGCCCCGTGGTAGTCAAACTCTTTTACTACTTCGAAATTGAAGCTGTTAATTGTAATGTCGATAATGTCGATGTCATCAGCGTATCCCAACAGCTGGACTGACTTGTAGAAGATAGTGCCTTCCGTGTTGACTTTTGCCCACCGCACTATCTTCTCCAGTACCACATTGAGGAAGTCACACTACAGCGCATCTCCCTGCCGAAATCCGGTGCAGGTTTCGAACGGTTCAGAGGTTTTTGAACCAATCTGCACGGTGCATCGCGTATGTGTTAGCGTGGTGCGACACAACTGGATCAACTTTTCCCGGGATCCCGAATTCGGCCATCGCTTCGAATAGCTCCTTGCGGTGAATGCTGTCGTATGCGCCTTTAAAATCGATGAAAAGATGGAGAGATCGAGTATCGAAATTCGCTGGTCTTCTTCAGGATCTGCCTTAGTGTGAATAGTTGGTTTATGGTCGATTTGCCGGGCCGGAAGCCGCACTGGTACGTACCGATTAGAGCTGAGCAAAACGGCTTTAGACGTTCACACAGTACGCTGGATAGGATCTTGTAGGCGACATTGAGCAGGGATACACCTCTATAGTTCTTGCAGGAGGTAGGATCGCCTTTTCGTGGATGGGGCATTTGAAGCTGATATTCCAGTCGTCGGGCATGCTTTCGTCTACCCAAATTCGGCAAATGATTTGGTGCATGCTCCCTAGCATTACATTGCCCCCAGCTTTGAAAAGCTTCGATGGTAAGCCATCCGAGCCTGCGGCTTTGTTGTTCTTCAGCATTTTAATGGCTGTACCGACTTCAAAGCTAGGTGGGAGGACTACTTCGTCGACTTCCTGGTTCCCTATCACTCTCTCCTGGTGAGGCCCGCTAAGCAGCTGTTGAAAGTGTTGCTTAAACACATCCACTATTACCTGTGGGTCCGTAACTAGATTACCCTCACATTTTCGAAGAGACCGAGTGCCTTTCCTAAAGCCTGTGGCCAGGCTTTTGGCTTTTTTGTAAAAGGCCCGTATTTTCTTGCTTGTCCCTAGACTCTTCGATATCTTTGAGCTGGGAGGTTGCGAGAGACCTTTTCTTCAGACGTAGAAGCTTTTTCTCCGCCCGTATTCTAGCCCGGTGCTCCTCTTGCGCTGCTCTTGTTTTCGGTTGCAGCGCTTTTTGGTATGCCTCGTCGGTTGCACGTTTTTTCTGCTCACACTCGCCATCATACCACGGGTTCCTTGTCGGGGGTGGTAGGTAGACTAAGGTAGTTTCCGCTACCTCTTTGGTGGCCGAGCGGCAATGCAACCACATCTCGTTGGCACTTAACGTAGGCATACCGGAGGGTCTCTCAATTAATTGCTCTTCGTAGGCTCTGGCAATATCCAGCGTGCTTCGGCGTCCAATGTCAAATGTTATCTTTGTCGGCTAGTGCAGCTTTCTGACATTGGACAGTCGAGCTCTGAATCTTGCTGCAACAAAAAAATGGTCCCTGAATGTACACCCTGTTTGTCTGCACAGTGCCTCTAGTACAAACGTTAGTCCCCTTGACTGAACACAATTTGTTGACGCTCGCTGTAGAAACAACTAAGTTGCGAAGAGTATTGCTTAAAAATACAATTCGTGTGACAATCAAAATTAGCTGAGGTACGTTCCGTCACGTCGGATAAACTAAGTAGGTATGTACGTATTCCCATGCAGTTTATAAGCAATTCAAGTTCATCCGCACCGAAAACTTCTAAAGAATTCGCCCCATTCAGAATAAAAAATCAAGCCAATTGCTGATATCAACGATAAGATAAAAAAAAACTATTAAATTTCAGTGAAATGGTTTTCAAACATAAAAATAGGAAAAAAAATAAATTTTTCTCATTGACCCCGACGTGATTTGAACACGCAACCTTCTGATCTGGAGTCAGACGCGCTACCGTTGCGCCACGGAGTCACATATCAGTGGTCGACCGAATTTCTACAACATTCCCACCACGCTCCCAGCCACGTGGTTCCAACTGAAACCCACCCGAAATTCAACTAGCCCGTCAGATATGCGCTTGCGTGTGTGTGCGTATTTATAAGTGTGACGCATTTGCAGTCGTGAGCATGAGCCTGCACCAGAATGTGCGTCACCATCGTTAACCTATCAATCAGAGGGCGGTACACATCGCAACGCAAGCCGGACAAATGTCAAGCGCACGCATGACGTGTGTTTATTGAAATTCATCCAACGGTAATGAAGAAATCATAAAACTGTACATCAAAGTGAATAATTCCTCTCGGCGTTGCTGCCCCTTGCCGGCCACTCCCAGTGAATCGAGATCTCTGATCGGCCGAGTGATCCCGGTCGAGGTTGACGGAACGCGAACGACGAAAAAAAGCCCAGTTGACGGGGAAAAAACAACCAAAAGCGGGACGCACGGGGTGGTAAATCAATCACCAATCACCCACTGTCAACGACAAAGAATCTACCCATATACGGCAGCTGTGAGGCTTTTCGGCATCCGTCCGTCCGTCCGTTCGTTCGTTCGTTCGTTCGTCTCTTCGGTGGACCGTCGGCGGTGATCGTAGCTCATATGCGATCGTGCTGTACGTGCCCCGGGCTCGGTATATCAATTGGAGGCATAATAGCAAGGCTGGACACTGTGCTCCACTACCATTGAGGTGATTTAGGATCCCATTTCCACGTACGTGATGGTAATTCACAATCGCGGGCAATTAATTGTGACCGATCAGCAACTCAATCTGGCCCGATCGATGGGATGCAATGCCAATCGCCCGGTGCACTGGGATTGCCCGGCAGTCGGTAATTATTCATCGTTTTTTGTCTACACAGTGCCTCTAGATGGCCGGCTTTGTGGCGATGGGAAAGTTATTCGTGCACCTGGATAACGATCTTGCGGTTCGGGGAATCGGGGGAGGCGTGTGTGGCGTTGTCAATGGCCTACTCGACGCGATTCGATGTCGGACAAGCGCGCGCACACAGTGGTGCTAGGCTAGTAGCGGCATCGGCTCGTAAAGTTAAAGTGTTTGTAATGGTGCATGGTGCATCGGATCCTGCAGGGATGGCTCGCGGAAGCATTAAACTCCGAGCCGAGCCGATGCGGCTGGACGTGCCTCTGATTGGGTCTCCTGATGGCGATGTGCGGACGGCAAATGTCAAAGGTTTAGGGTTACACTCGTTTATTTGTTCGGACAGTTGTCGCATTCGTGCCTGACAAGCGGTGGCGGTGGCGGTGCGAGGACTAGGACACGGCACTCGTTTGGCATATCGAATGCGCCGAACGGAAGTTCTGAAATGGAGCTGCCGAAATCTGGCCTCTGATCACACCTTCTGCGTGCGATGTGTGTTGCAGTGCTGACCAGCCCGAGATCGGCCGGAGGAAGTGAGCGATAAGGTTTGTGGCAGCAGTAGCTGTCCTCGGCAGGTACTTACGCACCAAATGGGCCCCTCCGACTCTCTGAGTGCGCGGTGCCGCCGTTTAATAGTCGAAATTTTAATTGAGTTGTCACAGAGTCGTCTGTCGAACGTGCCACGGGCAGCTGTCGATGGAGCGACTAGATTCAGGACACGTTAAGGAGAAGATCAGCCTGCTAAGAAGGACACGTGAGGCAGTCGTGAATGTCGGCAGAATTGATGCACATGGGCGAACTGGAAAAGAACGACCTACTTCGGCTTCTTGGTATACAGCGAGAGAACAAAAAAACCGATTAATTGCTGTGACTGTGAGGAACATGGTGCGAAATCAAGGACATTTTGTCGTCGGAATTCGTGAAGGGTTACAACCTGGGTCCCGAATCGCGTCTAGAGCCTGGTGCTTTGACTGCCTGCATCGCATTACGACATACACGGCAGGAAACAACAAACAAATAAAATCACTCAAGGCATACTCATCACCCAAACGTCCAGAAAATGATGGCAGGAATTTATGTATATTTTTTAATTAAATGACACGTCAAAACGTGACTCTTTTGCATGAGAATCCCGGTAATGGCCATGTTGATGACTTGAGCACAATATAATTTTATGACAGTGCACACGAGTGTCTTCTTAATGCGCGCTGTCACAATTATTCAGTGCACATGACTCAGAATGGAGAAATACGCTGTGGTTACCTTTTGTGACATTCTCATTGCACACTGGCGATGTCGCTTCGTTGAACACTGCCCAATCCTACGGCTATATTCAGATGAGGACCTGGGACTCAAGCAACATGTGTCTTCTGCAAGCTCGATCTTTAGCTATCTGCGTCCAGTTTTCCTCTCGTAGTTTGTTCAGGTCCCATGCCACTGGCTTGTGCCCCTTCAGTCGCGGTCTTCTCTACTGCGCCCGCATTTCAGGTGGATTCGCAAACTTTCCCCGTCGGACCATTGGTTTCTAGTTGCTCTAGATGAACTAGTCAGCTCATTCGGTGGATTCTTGCTAAGTCAAGGCAGCTGTTCGTTATACTCCGCCCATCTGACGATCAAAAATTACCCAAAGACTTTTGCTCTTAAATCAGCCGAGAGCAACCTCGTCCGCTTTTCACAAATTCCTTATGCTTCTAGAAGGACCGCAACAATTAAGGTTATTTTTTAGAGAATTGTTTCCTTGCCTCAAACTTCAATTGGCAGAAAATACACGTCCTTTGAGCTCAGCGCTAAGGCGTTCACACAAGACAACACTTTCTGTGGATATTGCGTACAATGCTGAATTCTCATATTTCGGGCGTGCTGTTTTCGACCGTATTTTACTGAAGCAGCAACTCGCGTGCTCTTTGCAAAGCCATCCCCTACCGACAATTTTTTTGTTCAGGTTGGTATTATGTGCACATCCCGCTGAAAACTTGTGCACCCTGAAAGGCATTGCTTTGGGGCCTGAATGCGATCATCAGTGCTAGAAACTTCTCTGATCTCTGCGTTCAAACAAAATGACATTTGGAATTGGTGCAAGCACACCACAAGTTCTGAAGATCGTCGCACATGCAACATCAAGCATTCAAAACTTCAAACACTGATGAAAGGAGCTGGATGGAGCATCGATGATTAGCAAGGACATTACGCTTACAAGGCAGTGGCGTGACGTGGAAAATACTAAAAGGTAACTCGGGAAAATATACACCTCCATACACGTTCAGGAACTATATTGTTTATCGCAAATCACAAATAAGAGAAGAAATTCAATCCAATTTGTGTCCTTCGAGCCCTTAAAGAAAAAAATGTACAGTACCTGCAATAAAAGTGGCTTCGGAAAAACCTTTAATGCAAAGCATGGACCATCTGTTAATGTTTCCAAAACGACAAGAATGTGTAGGTGACATCATTTTGCTCTGGTTCACATTTACAACCGATATCGAAAAGATGTACCGGCAAATCGCAGTCAGACATCGGTCACAAATTAGCAAAAGATTGTCTGTAGGCAAGGACAGTTAAGGGTTTTCAGGCTTAAAACCAGTCACCATCGGAGCTCAAGCGAACCAGGACGGAACGACATGATACGCGGTAATGACTCGACCGATGATGCTCTTATTAAAATAATTACTTAAAGTTACCCTTCACAGTCTGCTCCACAGGTGAATTCTTCAAATCGAAATAATCCATGAGAAAAGTACATACAAAATTCAATAATTAAGCAAACTAGACGAAAAAGTTTATAAAAGAAAGCATGCGTTTTTTGAAAGATAAGAAATCGGGTGAACTGGGACATCTACTCCGGTGATTGCTACCAGCGGACTTGTTGTTTGAGGCAGACTTAGGCAAAAAGTCTCAAGTTTTAATTATATTAGCGAGGGCCTCATAACAATCCGCATCAAGGCAAAATTCGGAAACATACGCCTGATTCGCGCACACGTCCCAAAGAAAGGAGAAAAAGGACAATGGCAAGGATGATTTCTATGATCTCCTAGAAGGAACATAAAATCGAAGCCCCAGCTATGACACCATGTTCGTTCTAGGAGATTTTAACGCACAGCTGGGCAAGGAAGAAATCTTTGCTGGAGTCGTCGGATAACACAGCCTACATGGCAACACGTCCGACAACTCAGGCATAGGCTGTTGGATTCCACCTAGGTACGTATCCTCTCTGAGGAGAGCATGCGGTTCCCACCCCTTAACATCCATCCCTGGCAGTGTCCTTATCAAACAACCGTCAACCAGATTCACAACCATCGTCATATCACATTGCGATCGCCGTCAGACACTCCTTCAATATTTTCGATATCCGAACGTTCCGAGGAGCCAACAACGACTCGGACCAATTCCTTGTTTTAGCCAATGTACGGATGAGGATATCGAGAGAAGTATGGAGTCGAGAAAGAACAATACGGTTTGACGTCGGAAAGCTACAATCGCAATCGACCGCTAGGAACTTTGCCGACCGAGTCTTCCTGAAACTCTTTGAAAGTTCGACGCCTCCCGCACATACAATAGAAGAAGAATGGAAACGTTGTCAAAAAGCCATCAAAGAAGCTGCCACTGATGTGCTTGGTTTCACGACACCACCCAGAAGGAACCCATGGATTGACGACGAGTGCAGGCGGGCACATGCAGCTAAACAGGAGGCCTACAACGCTGCATCGAACAACGAGAGCTGTTCGTGAGATCTACGAACAATAGAGAAGGGAAGAGAACCGGCTTTTCTGAAGGAAAAATAAAGAGCACGAGAAACGCTCTGTCGAGGAGATCTGGTGTCCCGGCAGGAGGAGGTCCGAAAGTCTTACCAAAAGCTGAAACAAGTATCCGGTGGGTATAGACCTCGGACCGAAGCCTGCAGGGACGAAAATGGACAACTCATAGTAAGATCACTTCTGTAGACTGCTAAACGACGATGACGACACAAATTGCACTTTCAGGCAGAATGTTTCACTCAATTTGGACGATGATGAACACGAATTCCGTCCCCCCGACTTAGACGAAGTTTTGATAGCGATATCTAGACTGAAGACGAACAAAGCCCCTGGAGCGGACGAACTGTCGGCAAAACTGCTTAAAGCAGCTGGAGATGATCTGGTCGAGCGCATGCACCAGCTCATCTGTAAGATATGGTCGGAGGAAAGCATGCACGATGAGTGGAATCTTTGCGTCGTTTGTTCGGTCCACTTTGACCTCTGTGACTGCGTAGTCTAGATCCTTTCATTGCAGTTTCAGGCCTGAGAAGTCCACCATTGAGCAATTCATCCACATTGAGCCTAGAAAATATCGAAGAGATGCAGATCAACAACCACTACCTATTCGTCGATTTCAAGGGCGCATATAATAGCGTGCATGGAGACGAGCTATACAACGCCGTGTCTAGTTTTGATATTCCTGCCAAAAACGTCAGGTTGTGCAAAATGACGATGCGGAACACTTTCTGCTCCATCAAGGTCGGTAACGAAATGACCGAGACCTTCAATGTCAGAAAAGGTTTTAGGCAAGGCGATGTGGTGTCATGTGACTTCTTCAGAAGCAAGACTCACACGCCAACACTAGAGCCACGATCTTCCAAAAATCCGTTCAACTGCTTGCTTACGCGAATGACGTTGACGTGATTGGATGAACACAGCGATCCGTCAATGAGGCGTTTGCTGGCATTGAAGCGGAAGTGGCTAAAATGGGTCAAGCGGTAAACCAAGGCAAAACAAAGTACATGCTGTCATCACGAAAGGACGCACAACTTCGACACGTCACGATGGGCAGTAGAAACTTTGAGGTTGTCAAGGACTTCGCCTACCTCGGCTCGAGCTCTTGCCAATGGCTGTTTCTTTAATCTTACCCTTCTAACACTCTGATCGTCCCAGTCCTGCTCTATGGCGCTTGACGGACATGCTCGCTGTTGAAAGCGGACGCAGAAGCTCTTGGTCGTTGTGACCGAAAAATTGTGCGTGCGAAGAAGATTTAACCGTGAACTGTACGGGCTGTACAGCGGCATGCACCTTGTTAAGCGTCTTCGGATACAACGCGTAGAGCGTATGGACACCATAGCTCCGGCTAGAAGAGTCTTCGGTACGGAGCTATTGGAACAGCGCAACAGAGGACCAACAGAGGACGTCCTCGAAGGAGATGGCGCACACAAGTGAAACGGACCTCAATCAACTTGGTGTGCGCAGCTGGAGGCAGCTGGCGAAAGATATTGCTGGCTGGAGAGACTTGTTGGCTGAGGTCGAGGTCCACCCCGTACTGTAGCACCAATCAAGGACGTAGAAGGAAAATGGTGTTGTATAGATGCCACGTTAACGGTAGGACAATGTCTGCAGAAGCAGGAGCCAATGCTAACCTGATGCCCAAGTCTCGGTAACGGAAAATAAGTGATTGAATCGTCTCGCAATGCCACGGCCACTTCCCGTTCTTCTAATGTTTGTAAGTTGGCCTGCTGCCAGTCAGTTCGCCTGCGTCACATCAACTTGCTCTTCGTTTTTCTATAACGACAGCCGTATTATCACAGTTGGTGATGAATTGAAATTGTGTAAGTGCTGCAATCCAAATTGAGGCAGTGTACAGGAGACAGGGGAACTGAGATGCCTTCTCGTGAGAATAGATGCACATCAGAGTCCATTAAGCATTTCGGCAGCATTCGAGAGAGTGAGTCCTTGTGACAGTTAAAAGTACGTTTAGACGACCTATTGGGAAAAAAGTTGGCGTGCTCCTTATTTGTTTCGACTTGACTATGTATCAAAATTCGACCCAATTCCCATTTTTTGTTTCATATTTTTGAGCGACACTACCAGCGACAAGGTAAGACTGAAAAATGTTGATTGTAGTCACCTGAAAATTCGAAACATGTGCCCTAAAGTTTCTGCATTAACATCAGCTATCTGCTCTCAGCAGACTTCCCTTCCACGAATCGATCCAAACAAATAGACAAATCGAAGATAAACGACTCGATCAACTGATTTATGCCGCGGTGCGCTCGTGAATAACCGAATGATTGGCCATTAACCAGCCATTCCATCCCTTTCTTGTTGTCCCAGCCAGCAAGCAACTCATAACAAGCAACCACAACATGTCAATGAAAGGAACCATTCTCACGTCAGGTCCATTACTCATTCTTAACGGCCCCATAAGATACTCGTAGTCATTTGAAAATTCGTTAATTCAAATAACATAAGTTTTAATGTTAAAACTCGAACCCATAATAAATTTTAATGGACTCACTTGAAATTCAAATGAAGTGTGTGTGTGCGTTTTCGTTTGCTTTTGCGTCTGGGTCTGCGTCTGCGTCTGCGTACCCACCCATCTTATGGCTCCTTTGCAGCACCAGTTGTCAACATGTCAAAGCGAATTTACTGAAACAGGCTCCCACTAGCCAACCAGCCAACGAGTCAGTCAGATACTCTCTCCCAGCAGACCAACAACAAAACACCCTTCCAACAGCGGCAACATAAATTTTATGAAAATTTAAAGGAAACACACATCTTTTTCGTGAATGTGTGTGCGGGTCTGTGTATCTAAGACAACTCTGTCCAGTACTTTGTCACTGTCAACGTGTGTCCATGTTTGTGGCAATCCCGAAAAAAAAACTAATATCTTCCTCCTTCGCATTCAACTGCACAGCGATGACACACGGGCGACAGTTTATCCCTTGACACATTTCATTTAAATGCGATATCCGCCGAGGTGTATATGGGATATGACCCCCAACTCTAGTGAGAATAGTGGAATAATCCTAATTAGTCGTTCAATAAGGGAGAAGGCAGCCTTGGCAGCATTTTTGTGGCCGATTCATTAAGCCCGAACAGAGATTTCTATCATTCGGTGACTGATATAAATTATTTTGAAATCAAAAAAGATATTCAGATCGATATCGAATGTCCACTGGAATCGTTTAGAGTTTGTTTTCCGAACTGATTTGCATACGGGGCCGATGTGATATAAGGAAATAACGAACCGTAATTGGAGATGTTCTCGAGAAGCAACAAAAACACACGCAGCCCCAGCACCGACGATGACAAAACGGGTTCTTGAGATACACGCTCTTGCCCGGCGCGACAGGCGAGAGTGCAGATACATATGTATCTCTGCGCGTATCTGCGTATCGCCGTTGGTACGTTTATCAATTTGTTGTGTTTTTTGTTTTCATTTTCTTTGATTTCTTTTCTTTTTTTTTTATTTAATCTCAGTCACTCTGTGGGCCGAAGGTGCTAATCGTTGTTCATTGTTCCGTGGTCACAGAGTTCCCAAGGAGGGGAGGGGGGAAGCCGAACGACCAAGTGTCACGACGGGATGTCATTACGTTGCGATTTCTATTTTTGAACGAATTTGTTTGATGGCCTCTATCTCGCCTCGTCGTCTCTGTTTCTCTGCTCTTTTTGGGGGAAAAATGTATCTAGCACCGAGGTAATTATGAAGTTTATGTGATTGATTTATAATGGACCGCCGGCTGGGCGCAGCGTGTCGCCCCTTCGGATGGGCAACGTGAACGACACGATACTGAGCAAGACACCAAGTTGGCATTTGGTAATTGGATTTGAAAAGTTCGTTGCGATGTTGCAAAAGTTATACGACCGTGATCGAGTAATTGCATCAAGCGATCATTTGTCACCGCGCACTCAATTGGGAATGTCAGATGACTGTGCATGGGAATCGTGATTCGCGAGAGTGACTCAGATGGGAAGGGAAATTCTTTTGGAATAGAGACTGCTGTCTGTTCTGCGCTTTTATGAATTGTTTACTTAAAGAGATGTACCGTCAAGTTGCAACACGCTACAGTGCTTGTAAGGACCGTACGTCTGGTAATCGCCAGTTTAGACACAATTACATTTCGGTTCAAAACAATAGCAGAGCCCTTCGATAAATTGTTGCAAAACACAATGCAACACATCTAACAGAATTAATGAAACAGAAAAACCTTGTGGGGGATGTATATGTCAACCACTGAAAGTAGGTTAGGTTATAGTGGCTGACTGCTAAGGCAGTCACACTTAGGAAAGAGTATGCCCATTGTGATACCACGCGGATTGATTTGTCCTAACACTGGAGGCAGTCGGTGCTTTTAGTGAAGCGATTTAGCTGGCCTGTGCTGGAGCTGTTTAGCTCATTGAGGCCGCTGGTGTAGTAGGCCCCTAGGTGTAGGAACCTACGACTAGCCAGTGTTTTGTTCCTCCTCTTCATACATGCAGCTTCTGCTAAAATCATCATATGGAGCACCCATCCTGCGAGCATGATTGCCAAATGCACAGTGCCCGGTTTTGACTCCAATGAGAGTCATTAATGAGTGCTTGCTGAGACTGAGTTGAGATCTTGGGAACACACACCCGTACTCACCCGTTCGTTTGTCTTCGATCCGTCTGTGAAAATACGAAGAGGATCATCCAACGTCTGCCTACCAGACATCCAGTCCGATCTGGAGGAAATGCTGATCGAGAATTTCTTCTCGAAGATAGCCTGGGTTATTAGCCGGTCATTGTCGCTAGAAAGTAAAATTGAATCCCTTGCATAGTTGAATAGGCGAAGTTGAGTTCGGCACACAATCGTAGTGTTTTGAGTCTCAAGGCTGTGCTGGCTGCTATTTGTTTTCCGAATATTTGCAGTGGTGGAAGGTGGAGGAGAATATTCAGTGCGTCTGACGGAGGACTTCTCAGTGCTCCGCTAATGCACAGGCAGGCTAGTCTTTGTACTCGGCTGAATTCCCTGCAGTTGATAGCCTTGTTTAGTGCTGTCCACCAAACTGAGACTCCATACTGAAGTGTTTGTCCGACAATAGAGGTGAAAATCCAGTAAGCTATGCATGGTTGTAAGCCCCATTTGCAACTAAAAAGAGCAGAAGAGGCTTTCTTGACCCTGTCCTGGATTTTGAGCTTCCAGCTTAGCTTGCTTTCGATCGTGAGACCCAGAAATTTCGCACTGATGGTTAACTGTAATATAGTGCCACACAGCAGTGGAAGTTTAAACTGGGGGATTTTGTATCTTCTGTGGAAGAGTACGATATCCATTTTTTGTGGGTTAACGCCGAGTCCGCATGTTTGTGTCCAGCTTATCGAAGGCATTCTGCATTATGTCTCTTAGAGTAGAGACGAATTTGCCGGATGCTGCTATGGCAATATCATCCGCATGGGCAATAACTTTGCATCCTACTGTTCCAAAGTAAGGGAGAGAGACCACCTCCCTGTGGGATGGCACTATTAAGTCCTCCTATGGATCTTAGCGTCTCCCGTCTGAGAGTGTATTACCCTGCTGGTGAGTAGCTGATGAATGAAGGCCACTAGGGCTTTCTGATCCCGAGGTTGTTCAGCGCAAGTGAAATCGTTTTTGGTTTGATATTGTTGAACGCACCTTCGATGCCGAGGAATTTCACAAGTATGTATTCATTAAACTCGAGAGATCGACGGTACCTATCAGAGATAGGAGGGCTGTCCCACAGACTTGCCCTCATTGTAGGCATTTTGTGCAGATGACAGTCTGTGTGCTGGAATAGCTTGCCTGATACATTGGTCTATTAGTTTCTCCATGTTTTCCAGGAGCAATGAGGAAAGACTGATAGGCCTCAGGTCCTTCGAAAAACAAAACCAATCAAAAATGGAAATATATCTATTGATGACTTTGAGGTTCTAAAAACGATTCCGGTACCAGCAGCGTATCAAAATGAGTTAATTTACATCGAACCATCTGCTGACTATTTAGCGGTCAACATCCAACGCCAATCCTACTACACGATGACTAAGGATGAAATGAGTAAGTGAAGGAACACACAGAGACCAGATATCTTTGTTGCCAACAGCATTTGATCTTCAACCGGCGATCCAATGTAAGTAGATGCGAAGTCGATCTACTTGCCCACAAAAACCAGCCTTCGGCATTCTGCAAGCTAAGAACCATTACGCCTTCACTAGTATGGATTCAACTTGGCAGTGAAAACTCTTGGACCTACGTATTAGACAAAACTTACACATTTAGTCTAATATGTGACAACAAGGTTTTCGACATAGTGCTCTGAGACGATGGAGTGTTAAAGCTAAAGCAGAACTGCATATTGAAACAGGATACGATGACTATCTCATCGCACAACGTAGGCTCAAGTATAACGTATACTGCTTTCTTGCCCGCAAAGAACATCAGCTCAGCACCCTATTGCAGGAAAGGCCACCGAACACATCAACACCGATGGAAATGCCACAAGAATTCCTGGAAAATGGAAACAAGGACAGGAAAACGCTTCAGAAATGAACCAGGAGCAACTACCCACGCTGTCCATCTCCCATCTTTTACATCATACTATGAACTAAAGTTTGCTTGGAGGTCTTTTCATTTGCACCATTGCGGTATGTTTCACATTATGAAGCCGCAGAAGGAAGACTAAACCCACGCTGATCCAGCTGCAAACGTCAGACCAACCACCGTTGACGAAAAGGTAATTCGCGGTGTCGGACTTTAAGGTGTGAACCTTCCTGGCATGGCAGAATGTACGAAGAGTACATGTTTCCGATCTGCTATCAACACGCGTTAATCAGTTTAGTTGCAATTCGATACCACGCCAGTCAATGACCACCAGGCGCTGTGTCAGCAATTAGTTGTGAAATAATTTGAATAAAAGAAGCAGACGATAAATAATATGACGAGTGCAAATCACGAGCTCACAAGCGTATCACATTGTTTTATTTCTGTTTCCTTTGTCCTATTGCTATCCCCCCACCAGTGGTAAAGCGGCGATAGTGCAAAGCTGAACATTAAAAGTAGAATCATTGTACGTCCAACTAGTTTTTAAGCATGTCTAGCAAGTAAGTCTACAAAGAATTTGAAAATAAAAATTAATTTGAAATGAAACAAAATGTGGATTTAGCTTGCTTGAGCCCGGGCCTGGGCAGCAACCATTCGTGTTGTGAGTTCGCTACTGTTCTCTCACGAGTGGAAGGGATCTACAGCTTACCGCCTATTCCGCGCGGCCAGTTTGAGAAGCTTTTTCTATCATCATCTGTGCGACGAAAACAATTTTCGCGGCTCCACCGCTTTAGTCACTGACAATGCTCAAAGAGTATTTCCTGTCAAGAAAAAGCTTCTCAAACTTGGCCGTTCGGAGTCGGCATTAAACTGTAGGTCCCTTCCACTCGTGAGAGAACAATAGCACGCACAACACGAGTGGTTGCTGAGAAGCTAGGCCCTGGCCCTCTACGGGCTGTAGCGCTACCCATATTATTATTATTATTATTAAGCCCTCCTTATGTGAAAAAGGAAGTTAGTTTGTTTTTTCTTTGTTCGAGTTTCCAGTGTAGTATTACACTGGAACACTCAGACCCAAGACTGTTCCATTGTACTACCAGGCATCAATTCCTTAGGAAGACCAGCAGACGCTTCTGTGATGAAGAGCCTACAGAAGCAGCTCTCGCCACATCATCACCGAAGACCTGTCATCTGATTCAAGCAAAGGCGGGATGACAGAGAAAGTGCTCTATGGTGTCGTTTTCCTGTCCACATTCGTTGCAGGGGGTGGTTTCTTAAATCAAGAACAATGGCCCGTTGTTACGCCGGCATGTCGTCTGTAATTTTGACAACAAGAATGCCACGGATTTCTGGCCGACCTTTAAGAGCAAACGCTTGGTCTATCTACATGCTTGAGGTCCAACCATAAATGGAAGCTCTAACCACAGACACAGGTAGTCCGAGCGCAGGTTCAGGCTCTGAGTAAGTTTTCTCTGACCCTTGTCTAGTATCTTAATGGGGGATCTCATTTCCAAATAAATTCAGAAAGGATTTACATAGCTCAACTATCTTGGAAGTGGTTAAAGGGTTGAGTAAGGCCTAATGCACGGCTGTCAATATAAACACAGATACGCCGACCCATTCACCTGTTCTTCGCAATATAGTTTGTTACCATAAGGATTGCTTGGAAAAACGGACGCAAATTTACCCAATGAGGTGTACAGCCTAATGTTGTCGCCCTCCACGAAAACACCAGCAGGGACCCTTCATTGGTTTTGGAGCCATCCATGAAGATACGACTACATTCCTTTTCTGGCTCGAAGTCTAACCAGCGCTATTCCTTGGTACAGTACTAGTATGTGCTCAGGCAAGCGTTCAGGAAATATTAAAGTGTATGTGGCAATGTGAAATAAAATTCGTAATTCTGCTCTTAAGAAAATGAGTCTAATCTAAAAATTATGAGTCCCTGAATCAGGCTAAAAAAAAGTGAGGCATTTTGACTCTATAGAGTCCCTGTGGTAACACTGCTGAAATTCCATCCGTCGGGCATACTTTGATAAGACCAGATTTTACAGATGAGGTGCAAGTACATTTTTATTATGTTAAATTTATTAAAAATTTAAAAAATTAAAATCTTTCGGAGGCTAATCCTCTTTATTGTTCCACTTCTCAGTTAAGACTTAAGACTAATTTATAATGTTTATTCTGTTCATTACTATGCCCAGTATAAGCCAAACGTCTGAATCGGGGGTCATGTTGCATTCCGTGTATTGCTGGAATGTCGCGGTGTCAAGTGCATTCCATCTCTTCTATGAATTATGTCCACACGTTGTCAACAGCAAATGTTCTGTGTTTGAGCGATGGAATGTGCTCGCTCAGGTTACTTCCTCTCTTCGTTAACTTACACCAAATCATCACCCGCTGCTTTTAAAAGCTCCGCAGGTCCATCGGTATCAGCACTAGTGATGGGAACTATCGAATAAGAACTATGTAGTTATTCGATAGTTGCAAACTATTCAGTTATTCGATTAGTCGAAATCATTCATTCATCCAATTTAAAAAAAAATGTTCAATAGTTTTTACTTCGGCTGCTTTTCTTCTTCTTCTTCTTGTGGCGCTACAGTCCGGGGTGAACCTGGGCCTCGGTCAACAATCCTCTCCAGCTGGCACGTTCTTTAGCCAGCTGCCTCCAATTTCGCACTCCAAGTTGGTTGAGGTCTTTTTCCACTTGAGTGCGCCATCGGGTTCGTGGTCGTCCTCTATTGCGTTGTCCCACTGGCTCGGAGTCGAAGACTCTTCGGGCTGGAGCAGTGTTGTCCATGCGCTCTACATGGCCTAGCCATCTTAGGCGTTGAATCCGTAGACGCCTGACTAGACTCATGTCGCTGTACAGCCCGTACAGTTCGTGGTTGAATCTCCTTCTCCAGGAACCTTCAACGCAAACAGGACCGAAGATTGAACGCAAAACTTTTCTCTCGAAGAGACCAAGTGCGTCTTCATCCGCTCTTGAGATAGTCCAAGCTTTCCCATACAGCAGGACAGGGATGATCAAGGTCTTATATAAGGTGAGCTTGGTCTTTCGAGAGAGGGCTCGACTACTCAATTGCCTCTTGAGCCCAAAGAAACAGCGGTTGGCAAGAGTTATTCTGCGTTTAGTCTCAGTACTGATGTTGTTCGCACTATTTACTTGGGAGCCAAGGTAGATGAAGTCCTTTACTACCACGAAGTTGTAGCTGCCTATGGTGACGTTCTGCCCGAGTCGTCGATGTTGCGTGTCCTTTCTTGATGACAGCATATACTTTGTTTTGCCCTCATTCACCGCTAAACCCATTTTTGCCGCCTCCGTCTCAATACAAGCAAACGCTTCATTGACGGCTCGCTGAGTTCGGCCAATCACGTCAATATCGTCCGCGTATGCTAGCAGTTGAACGGACTTCTGGAAGATCGTGCCTCTAGTGTTGGCGTGTGAGTTTCGCACGATCTTCTCCAACACGATGTTGAAAAAGTCACATGACAGCGCGTCAAATTGCCTAAAACCTTTTTTGACATTGAAGGTCTCGGTGAGTTCGTTACCGACCTTGATGGAGCAGCGAGAGTTCTCCATCGTCATCCTGCACAGCCTGACGAGTTTGGCAGGAATGTCAAAACTAGACATGGCGCTGTATAGCTCGTCTCTATGCACGCTGTCATATGCGGCCTTGAAATCGACAAATAGGTGGTGGGTGTCGATCTGCATCTCTTGAGTCTTTTCCAGGATCTGCCGGAGTGTAAATATTTGGTCTATTGTGGACTTTCCTGGCCTGAAACCGCACTGATAAGGACCTATCAGGTTGTTGACAAAGGGTTTCAGGCGTTCACACAGAACGGCAGAGAGTATTTTATAAGCGATGTTAAGGAGGCTGATCCCTCTATAGTTGGCGCAGTCAAAGGGGTCTCCTTTCTTGTGGACCGGACAAACGACGCTGAGATTCCACTCATCGGGCATGCTTTCCTCCGACCATATCTTACAGATGAGCTGGTGCATGCGCCCAACCAGGTCATCTCCAGCTGCCTTAAACAATTCCGCGGACAATCCGTCCGCTCCAGCAGCTTTGTTCGACTTCAGTCTAGATATCGCTATCTTAACTTCGTCTAAGTCGGGGGGACGGAATTCGTGTTCATCATCGTCCAAATTGAGTGAAACATTCTGCCTGACAGCGGAATTTGTGTCGTCATCGCCGTTTAACAGTCTACAGAAATGATTTTTCCAAATTCTCAGCATCGACTGCGATTCTACTACTAGTTGTCCATTTTCGTCCCTGCAGGCTTCGGTCCGAGGTCTATATCTTCCTGATACTTGTTTTACCTTTTGGTAAAACTTTCGGACCTCCTTCCTGTCGTAACACCTCTCCATCTCCACGACCGCGCGCTTCTCATGCTCTTTCTTTTTCTTTCTGAGAAGCCGGTGCTCTTCCCTTCTCTTCTGTTCATAGAGCTCACGAACAGCTCTCGTTGTTCGATGCAGCGTTGCCTTGTAGGCCTCCTGCTTGGCTGCATGTACCTGCCTGCACTCGTCGTCAAACCATGGGTTCCTTCTGGGTGGTGTCGTGAAACCCAGCACATCAGTGGCAGCTTCTTTGATGGCTTTTTGACAACGTTTCCATTCTTCTTCTATTGAATGTGCAGGCAGCGTCGAACTTTCAGAGAGTTTCAGGGAGACTCGGTCGGCAAAGTTCCTAGCGGTCGATTGCGATTGTAGCTTTCCGACGTCAAACCGTAGTGTTCTTTCTCGACTCCGTACTTCTCTCGATATCCTCATCCTTACCTTGGCTACAACAAGGAAATGGTCCGAGTCGATGTTGGCTCCTCGGAACGTTCGGACATCGAGAATATTGGAGGAGTGTCTGACGTCGATCGCAACGTGATCAATCTGGTTGACGGTTGATTGATCAGGAGACCGCCAGGTCCCCTTATGGATGTTGAGGTGTGGGAACCGCGTGCTCATCACAGAGAGGTTACGCCCCGAGGCGAAATCTACCAGCCTGAGTCCGTTTCCGGATGTGTTGTCGTGCAGGCTGTGTTTTCCGATGACTCTAGCAAAGATTTCTTCCTTGCCCAGCTGTGCGTTGAAATCTCCTAGAACGATCTTGGTGTCATAGCTGGGGCATCGATCGTATGTTCTTTCTAGGAGATCATAGAAGTCATCCTTGCTATCGTCATCCTTCTCCTCCGTCGGGGCGTGTGCGCAAATCAGGCTGATGTTCCCGAATTTAGCCTTGATGCGGATTGTTATGAGGCGCTCGCTGATACAATCAAAGCTTAAGACTTTTTGCCTAAGTCTGCCTCGAACAACGAATCCGCATCCAAATAAGCGCTGCCTTCCCTCTTTGTAGCAATCACCGTAGTAGATGTCGCAGTTTCTCATCTTCCTTTTGCCCGGCCCATCCCATCGCATCTCCTGGATGGCGGTGACATCTGCTTTGTAGCAGTCTAGGGCCTCCGCGAGTTCATCGGCTGCACGTGGTCTGTTCAGGGACCTCACATTCCACGTGCAGAACCGAAAATCATTGTCCTTTGATCGTTTGCTGGGGTCGTCAACTTTGAATCCGTCCATATCCGAGGCCTGTTGTCGGTTCGTAACCGTTGGTTTTTTGTGTGGTGAGGGAGTCAACCTCACGCACAACCTACAACTGGTAGGCCAGGCCCATTATTTGACCCTCGGGCAGAGGGGGATCGCTGCATACATTAGTTCACCACACAACGGTTGTTGTGATGGCTATCCAGGGGCGCCACGAGGAGGCTGTATGTCAACTTGACTTATGCACAAACAGGGATCGCGCTGGCATCCTACCAGGTTGGGTGCAGTCAGCAACTTTGCCCTGTGTACATAAGCCCATGCCCCCCTGGATAGTTTGCTGCAGCAATGAAAATAGACTGGTGCGGGCTAACGCTATCGATAAATATTGTGTCCACTTCTAGTTGATCTCGTATCATTGCCTTTATTAGAAGGCCCGTATCGTCGGAAATTGGAACAGGCACAATGTTTCCCGTCGCTTTGATCCCTTTTTTTGGTAGCTGTTCTCGCTTTTTTGCACAAGTCTTCATCCTTGTCCTTGCTGCCTGATTTTATCATCGCTTCTTGCGTATCCAGCAGCAATCATGCCGTTTCTAACTGCCTCCCAAGCAGGCTTCTTCTTGTTGATCATCCGCAAGTCGTTGCCCATGTCCTCGATTGTGGAGCATTCCTGGAGAGACCTGTAGTCCGGGTGAATTCAAGGAGAGGAGAAATGCAACTGGCTAGCTCACTTGAACATCCTTTCTTAAAGTAACGATAAAACACGGACAAAGAAGACACGGTACATCAATGTTCAAACGAGTCTAATGAATCCGCGATATCGTTGTCTCCTAAGTTCTATCGCTCGCTTCTGGATTCTATCTAGTAGGTGCAGGGTGGTCTTGGAGGCACCAGACCGGATATGAGCGTTATACTCAAGCTTAGGGCGAATATACGCCTTATAGATTAACGCCAAATTAGAGGGGGTGAAGTATTTCATGCATGGATTAAGGAAACCTAAACATTTCGAAGCATTTTTGGCGACCTCGAATTTGTGATCGTTGTAACTAAGAGTTGTGTTGATGTACATACCGTGGATGGAAAGTTTTCCGGTTTCGTCAATACAAGCGCCATTCATGGATACTGGCTGATTATCATGGATTCGCTTTAGAGACAGCAGACAGCATTGAGTTTTGGAAGCACTAAATTCCACTCTGTTGTTCTTACCCCAGTTAATTATGCTGTCCAGATCGGAATTCAATGTGCTTGACATACGCTGCCGCACCAATACTACGTCCGAAGGGCAGGGTCGTGAAATTCGGAAAGAATATGAAAAGCTGAGGGTGCTGTCATCAGCGAAGGAATGGATTGGATTAAAAGTGGCAGACCAGACAGGAGATCATTTATAAACATGAGAAAGGGTGCCGGAGACAGAACAGAGACCTGGGGGACACCAGCATTTATTTTGTGGATATCAGACTTGAACCCATCCAAAAGAACTTGGATTAAATGGTTCGAAAGGTAGTTTCTAATCCATAGAAGCAGAGACTCATCAAGACTATAAGCACGCATTTTCGATAAAAGAGCTTGATGCCAAACTCTGTCAAATACTTTTGAAATATCAGGCGCAGCTATCTGGCTTTCGTGTGGATTGTACAAAGTTTGGTTCCACGTTTCGGTGAGATAAGTTATCAAATGTTGTTGCCGAAGCCGTCGTCGATCATTATGAAGTTTTCGCGATTCAAGATATTTCATAAGCTGACTTAAGTGCTAAGGGTCGGTCCGAGGTGGGTGACGAAGATTCGCCTTTTTTAGGGACGGGCTGGACAAATGCTGTTTTCCATCTACTCTGAAAGAGACCTGAAGAGTATGATAGATGAAAAAGCTTACGCAGTGGTTTTGCCAGCGAAGAAGAACACCTCTTCAGAAGTATTGGGGTTTAAGTGCATTTGATTGAAAATTCTCATAGGTACGTTGTAAAGAAGAAACCAGTTAGCGGCAGGTTAAAAAGTAGCTATCTTTGATAAAATGTTAAAGCATGCTTTTAAAATTAAAGTTGCGTATAACTAGTTGGGAGTTAAACTCTTAAAGTGGAGTCGACTATAAATGTTCGCCAATGATTTTATTGTTTGTTACCGGCCGCTGATTGATGGGATCACATATAAGAAGAATGGGAGCCTCCAACAATGTCTTCGATAGGAGCTGAACTTGGAGAACAATAAGCTACGTAACACTACCTCGATTCTTGAGCAGAGCTTGCAAGAACAATGGTAAGCACTCCAGGCAACTCTCCATTCAGCAACCTAGAAAAAACTCAAATTCAAGAACCTGGACACAGCAATAAACAATCGGGCTGTGACCAAACAATGGAGTGGATTATCTCAAGACCTACTACTAGGATTCCAGCTGGTTCAATTTTTGGCTAACGAGCTTCTGATCGATGATCAATTACCGTTCAGTGATAGCGCTGTGGATTGAAGCAGGATTTAAGTGAGTCACAAATGATTCAGTCACTTTCACCTGTTCCAACCTTAATGGCTCGGCCGTAGTAGGTGCTGGATTCCTAGTCGGCCTTCTAGACTCACATCGACGTACAATTCGCTGCAAAGTCGAAGATCGTGTGCAGAACCTTTAAAGATACGTCGTCGTATACCAGAGTAAAGTTGGTCTTTTGAGGACGAGCCCCTGCTTCTTAGTTGCCACTTGGGTGTGAAGAAAATACTGCGGACCCGAGGTAAATGAAGTCTCTGATTACCTCGAGACTCTGTCTTTATTGGTTGTCCTAGAGAACACTATGTACTTCGCTCCGCCAGACCCAATTAACCTAGTCGCTTTCACCTCAGTGGCAGCCAAAGTCTCAAAGATATCCCGCTGTTTTCTGCCAATCATCCCATGACAGCTGAAGGAACTTCTGGAGGTATTCGATTCGAGCCAGACTAAGTCCGTGTCAATGTGCATCGAAAGCTTCGACAGCCGTTGTGACATTCTGGCCGTCTTCTAAACGGAACACATTAACTTCTCAGCAAAGTTGCCGGACTAACAACTTCCCCCCGGGATTCTCCCTGAGTCAGTTGCGAATCGACTCAACCGCAATGGTCAAAGTCTACGATGACACCCAACAAATTAGACAACCGTCACTCAGGCGGCGCTGCAAGTGAAAGTTCAATGCCATCCGCAGCGCCAACCTTCTATGATAATTCATTCTGAAAATAATCATCCGCTGAACAGATGAAAAAAAAAAAAGAAAAGAAAACGAAAAGATATATCCTTCCCACACTCGCTGTTGACAAGCTAACTCATTCCGTTTCATTAAAATATCACTCGTGCGCAATAAATTGAAGACAACACATGGACACTCGAGACAATACCGACCAGCAAAATGATATTTAGTCTTAAATTAACGGCCACCCCCTTCTCGCAGACGCCGAGCAGCACATGGGAACCAACTATTGGCGTTCGGGCTCTCGGCGACTTACTATCAACAACAAAAGATAAATTCTCAACTTTTTGTCAGTTCGAAGATATAAAAAGAATTCATCACGAATATTTATTGCACACGACTATGCGGACTAGAAGAGGTAACATCTTCCGCCGATTGCGCGTCTCTCGGTCCCCGCGGGCAGCGGTCGTTTTCATTGTGTGACCATAAGTCGAACGACTCAATTAATATGAGAGTCGACGATGTGTACAAGGGAAAATCATTAATAAAACAGATCACGGCACGGTGCGCGGGTAGAGGAATCTAAACACCGATGGAAAAAAAGAAGAAGATACACCGCCACAGCCAACAGATGGCGTCGTCGCGAAGTTACTCATGTGTGCATGGTATTGATTTTTATCTCATAGATAGTTCTTCTCTCGACGCTCATCAATCAGCCGAGAGTCGAGTCGAGGAACGGCCGCTCCGTGACGAGTGTATGCGTGGCTCAGGAATGGCTGGCTTCGCTCATCGCCAGCACCAACACCAGCAGACGAGGAAGTCAAATCGATTGGGTGGAGCATTGTAGCCACGCCCTCTGCCTCACGCACACACCGCAACCGAATCAACACACGGTTGTGGCAAAAATACAGAAAAGTATCTATTTGTCGGCAGGGTGAAGTAGTTGTTATTGATTTTTTTTTGTAGCTGCCTTTCACGCGTTACTTCTGTGCACTCGAGGTGGGTGTACTCGCTCGCGCACACACACTCACACACTGAGTTCCGCCACCCCCAGAGTTGGTGTCGGTGAGAGACGGACGCCAGCAGCAGACTGGTGTGTGAATTGTGCAATTTTTATCGAGGAGATTGTGTAGAGATTTACTGAAAGAGTTGATGGGAAACTGCAGATGCAGTTCAGATAAAGACATCGCGTATCGAATTCCCCCACAGAAATTCATTTCATTTTGCTTTAGTGTCGGTGTTCGATAAAAAGAAAAACAAACAAGCAAAACCGAAAAAGGCTATCTTTCGGATAAGAACCACAAGAACGTATAATTAAATCCGAAAGGATACACGGCAAAAAAGTAGTAATATCGATTATACCATTCGGCCGATTCCCATGTCCGTGCCGTGATCCCTGTGCCCGTGTTCAGGTGAAAAAAAAGCAAGCAAACAAAAAAATGCTCGTGCCACCGGACATGATGGCGGCCCAGACCCGGATGGTCTATCAGATGAACAAATTCTGCGTCGAACGAGTGCAGGCGCGAATGCTGAAGATATCCACAGCCATTCGGGAGATCTGCAAGATCGTCCAGGACATCCTGAAGGAGGTCGAAGTGCAGGAGCCGAGGTTCATCTCCAGCCTGGTCGAGTGCAATGGACGGTGAGTCATCCCAAACATTCAGCGCTCATCAAAAATTCACACTCTCTTCGCGAGCAGGTTTGAAGGAGTCGAAGTGATCGCGCCAAATGAGTTCGAGATCGTCCTGTATCTCAATCAGATGGGAGTGTTCAACTTCGTGGACGACGGCACGCTGCCCGGCTGTGCGGTGTTGAAGCTGAGCGATGGCCGCAAGCGGTCCATGTCGCTGTGGGTGGAATTCATCACCGCATCGGGATACCTGTCGTCGCGAAAGATCCGCTCCCGCTTTCAGACGCTGGTCGCACAGGCCTGCGACAAGAGCATCTACCGCGACATGGTGAAAATAATCGCGGACACAAGTGAGGTGAAGCTGCGGATACGCGACCGATACATTGTCCAGATAACGCCGTCTTTCAAGTGCTCCGGCATATGGCCACGATCGGCGGCGCACTGGCCGCTGCCCGGCATCCTATGGCCCCATCCGAGCCTCGTGGCCGAGGTGAAGACAGAAGGCTTCGATCTGCTCTCCAAGGAGAGCATCATTATGCAGGGCAAGAATGCGAGCATGGAAGGTGATGCTTGGGTGCTGAGCTTCTTCGAGGCCGAAAATCGCCTCCTGCAAGGTAAGACGCGACTGAGACATCATCTTGATAAGTGAACTTTGTCGTTCTCATTCTCATTTATCGCACACAACAAGGTGGCTGTCGCAAGCGTTGCCTGAGCATCCTGAAGACGTTGCGCGATCGACACTTGGATCTGCCCGGGAATCCAATCAGCGCGTATCATCTGAAGAATCTTCTGCTGTACGAGTGCGAGAAGCATCCGCGCGAATTCGAATGGGACGAGTGCTGCGTGGCGGACCGCATAAACGGCATATTCCTGCAATTAATCTCGTGTTTACAGTATCGCCGTTGTCCACACTACTTCCTGCCAAGTTTGGATATGTTCAAGGGTAAGTCGCCCAGCGCCCTGGAGAATGCCGCCAAGCAGGTGTGGCGGCTCACGCGCGAGATGCTGACAAATGCGAACGCATTCGATAAGTTATAGAGGAGCACACACACTCAGCGTATTCCTTTTTTATTTTCAATTTAATTGAGGAATTCAAGTGATATCACGCCGCCGCCAGTAGCTGGCGTGGCGCAATTCAACCGAGGTGCAATACACGGAGAGGCACAATCATTTTTTATTTTTTTTAAATTTTTTACAAAAATATTTACGTTGACACTGGAGAGTAGACGAGGCTGGGAGTCAGTTGTGGGGAGTGGGGGATGGCCATCACCGTTTTGTTGATGACACTCCAGAGGGTATGACATTTAACTTTTTTTTATGGGAATCAATAAAAGCCGATATTTTTTATGTTGAAAGCATTTTGTGTTGTTGTGTTGTGACTGGCGAACTGGCGGAATGAGACACCCACAGTGGCGCAGCGCTTTTACGACCCCTAAAGTGGGGGAGTGAGAGACATTAACAGCGCAGACAGTGCGTAAATTGCCACGTGTTGTGTCAGAGGCGCGAAGCGTCGAGCAGAGTATTGCCAATGACATGGCCCCAAATTGATGGAGTCGTAAATGGGTGGGATCATTTCCACTTTGAAGGCGTTGAGGTTGTGTGGCATTGTCGATCTCATTTCCCCTGATCAAGATGTACGTTGGAGACGCATCGCAACGAGGACGTAGATAAAAGTTTGTTTTCGACGAGCATGAAGGTCAGTTTTTTCATTTTTGAGAATGGGATCACAGCGTCATTTTAGTTCATAGTCGCTTGTGAATATCACTCCCATTCACTTAGCCAAGTTTGAGCTCACAACGATGGTCAACCTAGTGACGTCTTTTCTCGACGAGCAGAAACTCTTACATGCTCCACAACGAAAATCACACCCCCTTTCACAATCCCCCGAATGGACTACTCTTTCTAAGTTGTTATTGGTCTAGTCCTTATTCGTTCGGAAGCAAAACTTCGATCGGAAGCAGAACCTCGTTCGGAAGCAGAGCCTCGTTCGGAAGCAGAACCTCGTTCGGAAGCAGAACCTCGTTCGGAAGCAGAACCTCGTTCGGAATTAGAACCTCGGAAGCAGAACCTCGTTCGGAAGCAGAACCTCGTTTGGAAGTAGAACCTCGGAAGCAGAACCTCGTTCGGAAGTAGAACCTCGGAAGCAGAACCTTGTTCGGAAGTAGAACCTCGTTCGGAAGTAAAACCTCGTTCGGAAGCAGAACCTCGTTCGGAAGCAGAACCTCGTTCGGAAGCAGAACCTCGTTCGGAAGCAGAACCTCGTTCGGAATTAGAACCTCGGAAGCAGAACCTCGTTCGGAAGCAGAACCTCGTTTGGAAGTAGAACCTCGGAAGCAGAACCTCGTTCGGAAGTAGAACCTCGGAAGCAGAACCTCGTTCGGAAGCAGAACCTCGTTCGGAATTAGAACCTCGGAAGCAGAACCTCGTTCGGAAGCAGAACCTCGTTTGGAAGTAGAACCTCGGAAGCAGAACCTCGTTCGGAAGTAGAACCTCGGAAGTAGAACCTCGTTCGGAAGTAAAACCTCTTTCGGAAGCAGAACCTCGTTCGGAAGCAGAACCTCGTTCGAAAGCAGAACCTCGTTCGAAAGCAGAACATCGTTCGGAAGCAGAACCTCGTTCGGAAGCAGAACATCGTTCAAGACGTAGGCCGAACTTCGAGGTTCGAATCACTGACTCGGTTTGAAAACAAAACGACCGTCTACTTCTGCTTCTTCCATAACATGTCCACACAAAAACTTTTGACAATTTATATCGTTCTTTGTGAACGCAATCATGAAACAGGAAAAGAATAATCGCCCTGATAGATCAATGTGAGGGTATGCGAACGTTAAGACCATTTCGATCTGCAGTTATTAACTTCTCCGATCACTCGCTTATTAGGCGTGCAACAGTGCATCCATAGTCGACAGTCTGAGAAGAGAGTATCATACTCATACTCAATGCTGTTGCCACGGTTGCCACATTGGTCATTTGTGACCAAACTCGGCCGAAAATTTGTTCACTTGGTCACATTGTCAATTTTTTCCATTTCTTAATTTTGTTCACGAAATGAAAACTAACCACAACGTTGGTTTTATTGCAACCTAAAGGGCTTTTCTTTTCGTCTGATATAAATGTTACATTAACGTTTTAATTAAACGCACCGATTACACGTGCAAAACACTGAACGCATTGATTTGATTCATATGACAATATATCAACGGATGACCAGAAATGAATATCAATTTTCAGAAGTCGAAAACCATTCTGTTCAGGACGCCGTTGTATAAAGCTTCGGTGGATACGAACAAAAATTGGCTAAAGTCCTCAATTGTTGGACGACACGGGCAACCACTGGCGCAAAGGACCGTAGTCAGATACCTGAGGACCTGGCTAGATCAGTATCTATATTTTAACACAGATAATGCTGCTCTGGTCAGGGCCCGAGGTGCTTTTGCTCTTACAAAGAGACTGTTTTACAATAGCCAACTCGATGCGAAGGTGAAGGTAATCTGCTACATGGAACTCATCCGGCCAATTATATAATTTGGAAGTTATGTTCCAACGAGGTACAATGAGGCAAACTTGAACAAGGAAGATAAATATTATTATTAAGCTGATCAGAAAACATATTGCACGAGCTATGACTTCTTCCAACAGTCTGATCTTTCTGGCTTACTGCCCAACGTCATGTACCATGAGAGAGTGCGCCTTACCGGCTCTATTCTTCCCGAGGCATTCCTCTATCTCGACACAGTTGGCCTAACACTGGATCCATACGGCTGTCCGTTAACCTTCCACGTCGTACGCCGAACAGTGACTAGAGGGCCAGTAAGTGTGAACGGGAGAGTCCAATACGAACGGGATGTCACCCGCAGTCACGAGGATCTCCTCCGGTTTAGTAGATTGATCTCAGCTCGAGATAGGAAAGAGTTTGCCAAAGAACGCCAATTTTATTGTTGGTAACACCAAGACCAGACCAGAAACAAAACAAGTTATAAGCAGTGGCACTCCAGAGGCTTGTGACCGTATGTGCTGGATTGAAGGTTAACGCTGACAAATCGAACGTTATGATGATTTCCAGAAGGCCAATGTACTCTACATGCATCTAAGTGGATTCCCATCGAAACAGGTAGAGAAGTTCCTGTCCGCGGAGCCGTTTTCCATGAGTGAGTGGTGAGTTTTTCTGTAGGCCAGGCTATATCAATATTGAAAAAGCTTGGAAGATCTGTAATCAGAAAAGCCGGTGGGCAAGCAAATTTCTTCGTGCTATTGAAGTCAGTACGCAAGGAACTCAATGTCAAGCAGCTACTTTTCCGAACGGAGGGGGCTATGGATAATTTTGACACAGGGCAGGAATGTCCCCATCATCATGCCTTCCGAGGCGTGCCTTAAGTGCGACTCCATCAGAAAAGCGATCCTTTGTCAGACGTAGAACGATTTGGACCAAGCCCAAGAACTTGCTTGGTGGCGTGTGGGCATAAATTCTGATGAGTGGCAAGGCGACCCTCGTGCCACCACTAATGGATTATGCGGACCAGAAGATGACGAAGAATTGAATTTCTATTCAATCATCAGAGACAAACTGGAATTCGAAATATTGATGAAATTGTTACAGAAAGGCCTTGTTTTGGATTGATGCCACAACTTCCTAAGCTGATCATGAATTGCCATTCAAGGAGGAAAACGAATCTAATGATTTAGTTAATTACGGCAACTTCAAAGATGTTGTTTTTTATTTGGACGCATTAATAATATGGTGTTGGCCAAAGACCTTCAAGTAAAACAAAAAAATAGCTTACTTATAATTCGTTGCTGCAGTTGGTCACTTTTATTTCAACTTTAGACACACATTTTTTTTTCAAGTAGCGACCGTGCCTGCCGCATTGTGAGTCCCATGCATAAGAAAGGAGATGCCACATCGTGCAGCAATGTTAGGTATATAACATTGTTAAGCACCCCCGAGGAGAAGACGTAGAAATGGCCAAACAGTGCGGATACATGAGCGTGAAATAATGCGATCCTTCAACTACCTTGGGTCTGTAGTAGAAAAGGATAACTCAGCTCAAAGCCGACAAAGTCTACTATAGCCTGTCAGGACTTTACATCCAGAAACCCAACTATAACTGCTGTTCAAGACCATGTTTCTGCCCATACTCATGTATGGATCGATTCCAGAGATGCTGCAACCATGAGTTGTACGCTTTTTGCCTAGAAGCAAATGTGATGAAGATAAAGCTCGGTAGACTCTAGTGCGGTGGCCACCTAGCTCGCATGAGCCGAATGAAGCTTGATCGGAAAACTTTTGGTGGCAGATTTTATGGACAGCCTAGGGATACCAAACAGGGTGACATCGGACGGCAAGCGAGATCGGTGGAGAGACTTGTTGAAGGAGGCCAGGACCGATGCTCGGTTGTATTGCCGATAATGATGACGATCTACATGATGCTCAGCCCATGACGGTGTATGTTAATGTTAAGCATAGCTTAGAGTGCCTGCTGAAGTGCAGTAAGTTAATTGAGTACTATTATTCATTTATCTAATGAATAACAAAATGAATA
Source organism: Eristalis arbustorum (assembly GCA_916610145.1). NCBI lineage: Eukaryota > Metazoa > Arthropoda > Insecta > Diptera > Syrphidae > Eristalis > Eristalis arbustorum. The sequence goes on along the minus strand of OU744320.1, from coordinate 49,752,636 downwards.
AAAAATTAAAAAACGACGGCGTGTGTTAATGCTACGATCAGGGTCTCTTATATGGATCTCCAATCGCATGTAGAATGGTGCAATCCATCCCACCTCCAATGTCCTCAGTCAATTAGCGTTATTAGTGTTGAAAACGAAACAACATGCGACGTTAAGTGCACCGACTTGCGCGGTAGCAATAAACCATCTTACTGGTGATTTTCCCGCAAACCTACCTGCAACACGCGAATATAAGTTTGAGAAGCTTTTTCTAGACAGAAGTACTTTTTGACCATTGTCAGTGACTCGAAAGAGGAAGGACCGTGAAAAATATTTGTTATGCCGTTCAAAGCAGGAATCGAACGTAGACGTCGAGATTCAAGTGCAGCCACGAAGATGTTCACCAACCCAAGCAAATAAAAATTAATAATCCCTATAATTATATTATCCAAAATCATCAAAATCTGAAATCAAGAATGGATGGGGGTGTCCCCTTAATAAACCGACTCACTTAGCTGCACGACTAAATATAAAGTACAAATATCTACACATACATATCTATTAATAAGTGCCTATCTATGACCAACAAAAGAGCACTTCACATGATGTCGCTACTGCAGCCAGTGTACCCTCATTAGCGAGGGTGTGTGTGACCTCGTCTATGTCTGTGATCTGTCTGGTCAACCGCATGATTTGGATCTGCCAGCTACGACAGGGGTCGTCGAAAGCCTCAAGCAACACGAAGCCTTACGAAGAAGTTCGTATCATTCGCTTGTATATGGGGACACTGTAAGGAAAACAACGTCTACACATTAGTAACCATCGAGGCAATCTGAAACTTAAGAAACACAATCCTATGCAATAAAGCAGTTAAATGATTCCCCGTCTAAAAACAATCTGCATGACTTCTATCAGAGCAGCGTTAACAGTTTGAGAACTCGTAACTAAGTAACGAATACAAACATTTTAGTACAGTACTTTATATTGGGGATGGAAATTAGTGCTATTTTCGAATAATTTAATTAGCAGATTGAACTAACGCTATTTAAATTAGCATTTCACATTTCACACTGTCAAAACATTTTAATTTGCTGAAGAACAATTCCCGAATATACTTTCAACCCGAGTTGCTAATGCTAAAACGAGAAGAAGAAAACATTAGTTTTCGCTCTATGTTCAGTGAAATGAACCTCCAGCTAGAGCAGGGAAGCATTATAAGGGGGCAACATATGTAAGGTGTTTTCGCCCCTTTTTCCCTGTGTGTTCATATTATACAACGAACTGCCTGCTGCAGAAAAATAAGTTAGAATTTCATCAAATTTAGCAAGTCATCTACATACTGCTAATGCTAAACAAATGTTCATCGTTAGTTAATTTTGCTAATGCTAATTATTTAATCATTGGGCCCATATTGTTTGGCCAACACCCTAGCCTTTAGTTTTGAGCCCAGTTATTATTTCAAATTGTAAGCAATTTTTTCTGTTCACAATTAAATTGTTGATAAATTAGGATTTTGTCGTAATGATGGTGTGCACAACAGCAGGCCTAGATCCAGATTCAAATGTGGATTCTCAATGCCTAGTCAAATGTGAAGTGGGACGGGTACTCTAAACCGACATAGTGGCTGAACCAAATTGACCTCAAAAGCACTTTATTATATTTACTTCGGAGTTCATACAGACGTCAGGACTGCCTCATTATTGGCGAAATACCTCCGTGACATTTTGCCTCGAAAAGTGACTGGAAGGACGTTCTCAGAAGACGAAATGCAAATTTCTTTATATTCGCACTCCCCGTTTCTGATCCATCAGGTTTGACATGTGTCCCGCTAAGTTAACACCAAACATTCTCGTCCGTCTGTCTTAAAAAAAAAACCGATTAAATTCCTTGCGCATTGTGATCGAAACCTTTTCATGCAAGCCATCAGCGGACTGTCCTTCTCATTCGCAAGCCGAGTGACAATGAAAACCCGACTCGTTTCAACTGTCACCGCACGTGTCCGTAAAACAAAAGCCACCGCGAATGTCCATAATCCGGCCAATTTGCATAGCACATGGTCCGTCCCGTCGCCAGACGCACCCCAGCCCCGTTGACGACCGGGGCGGAATTTACAAAACAAATTTTCATCAGAATTCTCGCGCGTTGACATTCATTTGACAGTTCGACTTCAAAGCACCACCACCCTCGGTACCAACAAAGTGCACACCGTCGCGTCACTCCCTCGCTTCACTGTTTACCCTCCGGCTGGAGTTTTGCGGTTTAATTCCAACCGGATGACAGCGCAGAACCCCACAATTTCTGTTTTCGGGGTGCAAAATGCGCACTCGCACGCCCTCCCCCGCCGCCGACCGACTTTCAATTTGTCATCGCAACGTGCCATATCGCGCCCATTGTTGGACCAGTTGTTGCGGCCCGAGCTCACGCGATTCGTTCCCATTCACCGTCGCCGTCGTCGTGTCGCTGGGATCTAAGACATCTGCAGAGCATTATCCCCTTCTCCGGTGCGATTGTAATCCTTAATCAGCATCATCCATCCCCACATACACACGCGCACACACGGGCGCTGTGCAGCGAGTGAAATATGATCCGATGAGAGTTCGCAAGGTACGAGTATTGTCCGGGCAGCCTTGTTCGCCCGGAGAGAGCCGGGATGCGTGCATCCCGCGCCACTCGATTCGTGCTCAAGGATAATTTGTTAAATCTGCGGTGACGGATAATATGCATGAAGTATCCTTAGTTGCTGTCGGAGCCGGTGGGAGTGCGGAGGATGCGATTGCAACTTAATACTTTGTTTGGCTAATAAATTTGAAATGAAAAGGGGGAATCGGACGCAAGTGGAATTGATTTAGCGTTCGGACCGCGAACGGTGTGTGGGTGCTGAGGTATTCAGCCACCCGGAGGCATTCACTTATGAACTCTAATAGCTCAACATGTGGCGTCATTGTGTCCAGCTCCTCTGGGGTAGTAGTCGCGTTCCAGCTTTTAATTATGATCTTGCATGGCATGAGGGCATGTTTATGAGCGGGGCCGGGGGAACAGCAGAAATGACACGACAACTGGAGGGAACCTTAAATATGTTTTCGGAGTCATTGAATCTTTTTTGTAAAACTTGGAGAAGGTTGGTCGTTCGATGGAATGAAAGACTGGCTGGTGCTGAAACTCATGGGGGTTCAATGGTAATGTGTCCTTGCCTGCGCTGGTGTTCCTGTCGACTGCACAACTTTGAGTCGAATGCTTTCATTGGCTTGTTAGGAAGCACTCCCATCAGCTCCTCTCAGCATACTTCTCTACCCTCCACCGTTGAGTACGTTTGGAATGCAAGAGTGTGGGCACTGACTGACAGCTCACTCCACGGTGCTCAATAATTTCGAATTTTTCCTCAGCGACACTTGCGGTCTACCACCTCAATTCTCCCAAGAACTTCCCTCTCCTGATCAGAGGGAAGGACGGACGTTGGGGAGCTCCATTTATTTTTTACAGACGGAGAAAAGGTGGAGGAGGGTGGTGCCTACTTTAACCATTTGTTGCCGAAGATGTTAAATTTTTAAAATACACTATATCAAAAAATTGCACATACAGCATATTATCATGACAAAACCGTAAAATATTGTGTTTTTTACGATAAGACCTCTTAGCCTACTTTTCATCGAAGCCACAAGCTTTCTGGTGACTTCGAAGAAACTTTTACTTTGGATCTGATGTTCTCGGAGCTTCTTCTCCAAAAAATCCAAGAGATAGCTCAGCTTAGGTTAGGTAGTAGTGACTGACTGCTACAAAGCAGTAAGGGTAGGCCCATTGTGATACCACGTGGATTGACTTCTCCTAACTCTGGAACCAGTTGGTGCTGCTAATGAAACGATTTAGTTGGCCAATGCTGGCACTTTATAGCTCGTTACGGCCCCTGAAGTAGTAGGCTCCTAGGTGCAGGAACCTACGACTGGCAAGAGCACTGCAGGAGCAGAGAATGTGATGAGTGTTCTCTTCCTCCTCTTCATCCATGCAGCTTCTGCAAAAATCATTATATGGGGCACCTATCCTGTCAGCATGAGTGCCAACTGCACAATCCCCGGTTATGACTCCTATGAGGGCTTGCTGAGTCCAAGTAGACTGAGTGACCGTTTTAGGTGAAGTGATGGCCAGATTTCTTTTGTTTTAAGGCAGGTGGTGCCTTCCAGTCATTTGTAATTGGTGGTTTTAGTTGTGTAGATCTTAAGAAGATGGTAAGCTGCAGCGATTGGCATGAAAGGCGGTACCCCTGCTACTGATAGAAATGAGGTTGTACCACACCTAGCGAGTTCATCGGCTTTACAGTTTCCTGGTATGTCACAGTGTCCCGGCACCCACAAGAGGTGAATGTTGAAATGCTCGGCCATCTCGTTAAGAGTCAGACTGCAATTAAGGGATGTTTTAGAGTAGAACATGACACTGTCCAGGGATTTTATGGCGGCCTGACTATCGGAACAGATGGTGATATTTTTTGTTTTTGAGCCAATACAGCGCCTCATTAATCTCTATAGTTTCTGCCTGAAAAACGCTACAGTGATCAGGGAGCTTCACGGAGATAGCAATGTTGAGGTCTTGCGAATAGACACCCGCACCCACCCATTCTTTTGTCTTTGATCCATCTGTGAAAACGGGCAGAGGATCTTTCAGCGTTTCAGCGTTCCAAGAGATGCTCTCTGCTATTTTAGTCTGGGAATGGTAGACGGTGTAGTGTGGATGGGGTAACACTGATTTTACATTATAAAGCTGCCATTCCTTCACGATCCTGGATGAATGTTATCGGTGCTTATCCTGCACCAACGCAAAGCCACCACATAAAGGTGTTTTATCTGCAAATGCTCTCAAATTATCTTTGTGTATTTGTATGAAGACGATTTTGTACATTGTCATCTCTACAGATCAAACATAGTCCCCACGCCATTAGCTATATTAGCTCCCCATACCATAATACATTTCGTGCCATGTTTGAGAGTAGGTTTTAAATTTTTTGTAAAAACAGAATTAGGTGCATTTGCCTTCCGCTTTCCAAAAACCGACAACGTTTTTTTGATGTGAATAGAATAAATGCAAGTAAAAATATATATTCTGTGTAGAAGTACAGTTTGCTCCGAAGCCGAGGTAAATAAAATCCTTGACTACCTCGAAGTTCTACATGCGATCTTTGGTCCTGTTTGTGTTGACGGGCTCTGGAGGAGAAGATTCAACCACGAACTGTACGGGCTATACAGCGACATGAGCCTAGTTAGGCGTCTACGGATCCAACGCTTAAGATGGCTAGGTCACGTAGATCGGATGGACCACAGCTCCTGCCCGAAGAATCTTCAAATCCGATCCTGTTGGACACCGCAACAGGGGACGCCCCCGTTTAAGGTGGCGCACCCAAGTGGAGAAGGACCTCAAGAAACTTGCTGTGCAAAACTGGAGACAGCTAGCCAGAGATCGCGCTAGTTGGAGAGGCTTGTTGGTTGAGGCTGAGATCCACCTGTAGTGTCACACAAAGAAGAAGAAGTATTACAATTATTTCAACACCAAAATACACAGAACTAATTATTTAGTCTGGCAGTGCTTCTGAGAGAGCTCATTTCCGCTCGTCAGTTGAGTGATGTTTGTTTTCAATCACAATGCCTATTTTGTTCATATTTCTCTTGGGTTATGTGTTCAATAGTTCACAATGAGATTCAATCATTGACTTACTTAAACCACCCAACAAAAATATTGACTGTGAAAACGAAACCTTTTTGAGCTATGTTTAAATTCGTTTCGCTAAAGCAGCAGATAAGTTTGAACTGTAAAGTCGGGCATACACAGGGTTTATCTTTTCCTGTATATAAAGGATGATTTTTTAAAAGCTATAGGATATGATACAGGATACAATACACATAAAATTCAGAAAAATGCATGAAATGTTTATTTGAATCGATAGTACGGTCCATATGGTCAAATGGTTCATCCGCTTAGTCCAATTTTGGCATATTTTTTTCAACTTTCATTTTTCTCAAGAATAAATGCTTCAATGTTGTCCTTCAAGGGTTTGTCTGTGTAGACATGAGCCCACAAAAAAATGGTCTAAATGCGTTAAATCACATGAACTAGGCGGCCAATAGACCGGTCCCGAACGTGAAATAAAATTTTCACCGAACTCGCCTCTCAATAAGTCAATTGTTGCACGTAATGTGTGGCATGTGGCACCGTCTTGTTGAGACCACATGTAATGCAAGTCAGGCTCTTGCATTTTGGGCAAAAAAAAGTTGGATATCATCTCACGGTAGCGTTCACCATTCACAGTTACGTTACGATCGCATCGCATCATCTTTGCAGAAGTACGGTCCAATGATGCCAACAGCCCATAAACCGCAGCCAAACTTTGACTTTTTTTTGATACATTGGTAGCTCTTGCATTGCTTCTGGCTGATTTTGGATATTCACTCCAAAATCGACAATTCTGCTTATTTACGTACCCGTTAAGCCAAAATTGAGCTTCGTCGCTGAACACATAAGCGCGCGATGAACTTTCTTAACAGAGCACGCATTTTGATAATAAAATTCAATAATTTGCAGGCGTTGTTCGTTTGTAAGATGATTCATGGTTAAATTATAGACCAAACTGAAGATGTTCGACAGTGAAACAAAACACGAAACATGAGTCAGCTGTTTAAGCCAGTGTTGCCAAAACGATAATAGCTAAAAAATCAGCCTTTAATTGATGTTAATTTCAAATTTTATCAAATTGTCTACATTTGCAAATTGCCTACATAATGATACATGGTCTACGCTGTTATTTCGATATTGTTGAGGATATTCACCCGCAAATTCCCTTTTCGCAAGCTGGGCCTGGAAAAACCCGGCTATGGCTTAGTTACGTTCAACAAACATCATTGCAATGAATCAGGGAGCTGCGAGGAAAAAAAAGGAGTCATTAATGCTCAAAGTCAAAATGCGCCTGATTAGACCCAGCAGCCCATTCTGGTGTTAAGATTCCTCCTCTGACATGCTGACCGCTTAATGCTGTCCATCGGTGCTCCCTCTCGACCTCACCCCATTCTCACCGTCGACTCACACTCGAACTATTAATTGAAAATACATTACAAAACGACTCTCCTCAGAACCGTCACAGATCACATGAATGTCCAAAATTGTATGTGTCCGCTCACCAATCGATTTCGTTCCGCACTTAAATCGAGGAAAGTTCGTGTCATCGACGTTTATTGATTCCATTACTAGACTCATTGCCAGGCTATGAGCCCCCTCGACCGTCAGTCAATGCAGACACGAGTGCAGCGCAGCGCACAGCCAAAGCTGCTGCCAGTGCTTTATCACCCATCAGAAACGGGTGACATTTTCGACGAAACAACCCCCCTCCCGCACCGTGTCAACACAATTAGCCGGCTTTGGTAGGCAAGACGTATCGCCCGAGAGCACATTCCGTGTACACAGCCTTCCTCCATGTGAAACAATTCATTCGGGTTACGTGACAATTATGTGCTTATGTACGCCGTACGGTCACAAAAATATTTTCTATTCCAGCGCAACGAACCTCGTTCTCACGGAATCCCATCTCAGAATTAATTGATTTACTCTCAAGCACCGAATATCTGGACTGATACCACCGATACCACTCAATCAACGTGACATCGGACACTGCACCACGGCTGTGGCTAGAATCCACAATTAACCTGACCGATCTTCAGCTCGCACGCACACGGACACTCTGACACACAAGCGGACTTATTCTCGAGTCGAATATTATTAATGAATTTCCCTGGCGCGTTTGTCAAACCAGTTCCCCGAAACCCCGAGGAACGACGACATCGGTGAGCCGATGGTCGCGCAGGTGATTTATCTTGGGCCGGACTACGGAGTCGGGCAGCTTCCCCCGTTCGTCTGCGGCGACAAGTCTCAGCTAAAACAAAAGATTGATATTATTTCCATCGACTCCGGCCGCTTAGATGCATCCGAGAGATAAGTCTTCCTCTAACGAACCCAACACGGCCATGGGACTCGGATTGGGACCGGGATCGGGATCTCGAGTGAGAGAGAGTGGTTGGGTTGGAATTTTCGTAAACAATGCGCGGAGATGCGGAGATCCCAGGGAATTTCCATTTTTCTTTGGAATCGAAAAGGGTCAGATCTGGGAATGGAGATGACATTTTTCTCCTTTCGGCCTGCCGTCTGTCTGCTCCGCTCTGGGGATACGAATGCACATACCCTCGAACGTTCGATGCTAATCAGCCGAGAATTTGTGTGTCCCCCTCGTGCAACTGTTGAGATATCTATCTCCGCTTGGAATCTCTTCAATCCGCCGTGGGTTTGCGCAAACTCCGCAGCCGCCGAGCTAAGCTGCGCTGAGCTGAAGCTGCACTGAACTATTATTTATGGTTATGAGATCCATGAAATATGGCCGAAGATGAGGGAATTGTCAACGACAGTTGATATCTTTTGCGGCCTGACTGCTGACTGCTGACTGGTTGTGTGTCCGACGTCGTCGATTGAATGTCAGCCGACTTGACTCCTTTGTCTGTTCGCGGAATGCCCACCAAATGCTGGCTAAATTATTCGCTTTGAAGATTGTATCTTGCAAAGTTATGGACATGTGAAGCGGAGAGCACCGATGATCGTTGACAATTTGCATGGCGATCAAGTCTGTTCCTCCGTGGGCTTGTGTGTGTTGAATCCTTCGGCGCTGCTTAGCCGTTTCATAAATTTCTTGAATATTTGGCGTAATCTTGCCGGAGGATCGTGGGACAGGCTTGACACTAATTGAAAGATCAGCCGGACGTGGGGCAATATCACGTTACAGCTTGGGTTAAGGATCAACGTTGCACAACGCTGCTGGAAGTTTGCATAGCTCTTAAAAAAAAAGCTGAGATATCTACCTTCTTAGACGAGTGGTAAGAACTTATGGGTAGACTCAAGTTCCCTTTCGAAGGTATGTGCAAAGCACAGCGAAAATACCCTGTTTCATGGCATCGGCTTGCAACAGTTGCCACATGGATGAGGCAGACGTATATTCAATCAAACCCAAATAAGCAAGAATTGCTATCGCGATCTACGAGAAAGGCGACCTCTTTGACTGGATCGAGGGATCAATCTCCTTAACATCGCGTATAAGATGCGGTTTTGTGTAATCGCTTGAAGTGCGGTGTCAGGCCTGGGAAATCCACCATCGATCAAGTCTTTACTTTACGGCAGATCCTCGAAAAAAACCCAAGAGATGCAAATCGACACCAACCATCAATATCTGTCGAATTCAAGGCAGCATATGATAGCGTGCATAGAGACAAGCTATACAACGCTATGTCTAGTTTTGACATTTCTGCCAAACTCGTCAGGTTGTGCAGGATGAAGATGGAGAACTCTCGCTGCTCCATCAAGGTCGGTAACGAACTCACTGAGACCATCAATGTCAAAAAAGGATTCAGACAAGGCGACGCGCTGTCATGTGATTTATCTTCACATGCCAACACTAGAGGCACGATATTCCAAAAGTCCTTACATGCGCCGATGACTGACGTGATTGGCAGAACACAGCGAGCAGTCTATGAGGCATTTGCTACCACTGAGACGGAAGCGATTAAAATGGGTTTAGCGGTGAATGATGGCGAAACAAAGTATGCTGTCCTTACGAAAGGACAAACAACATCGACTACTCGGTCAGAACGTCACCATAGGCAGCCACAACTTCGAGGTGGTAAAGGACATCATCCACCTTGGCTCCCAAGTAAATAGTAGAACAACATCAACAACCGCTGTTTCTTTGGGCTCAAGAAGCAATTGAGTAATAGAGCCATCTCTCGAAGGACAAATCTTGCATAATATAAGAATCTGAACAACGTGATATCAAAAGGGGATATCACCATCTCCTCGGACAGTCAGGTCGCTATAAAATCGTTGGACAATGTCATGTTTTACTCAAAAACATCCCTTAATGGCTGTGTGTCTCTTAATGAGATGGCTGAGCCTTTTAACATTTACCTCATGTGGGTGCCGGGACACTGTGACATACCAGGAAACTGCAAAGCCGATGAACTCGCCAGGTGTGGTACAACCTCATGTCAATAGCAGGTGTACCACCTTCCATGCCTATTGCTACAGCCTACCACCCTTTAAAGATTCACACAATTAAAACCAACTAACCACCACTAGTGACTAATGGCTAGAAGGCCATTAGAAGAAAGAAATCTGGCCGTCACTTAGCTGGAAACAGTCAATCAGCCTACTCAGACTCAGCAAGCACTCATTAAGGACTCTGATAGGAGTCATAACCGAGCACTGTGCAATTGGCATTCATGCTCGCAGGTTGGGTGCCCCATATGATGATTTTTGCAGAAGCTGCATGGATGAAGAGGAGGAAGAAAACACTCATTACCTACTCTGCCCCTGCAGCGCTCTGGCTAGTCGTAGGTTCCTACACCTAGGGGCCTACTACTTCAGCGGCCTCAATGAGCTAAACAGCGCCAGCATAGGCCAGCTAAATCGCTTCACTGATTCCGATGTTAGGAGAAGTCAATCCGCCTGGTATCACAATGGGCCTTAGTGTGACGGCCTTAGCACTCGGCCACTGCAACTTAACCTAACCTCCCTGTCCTTCTATATCGCTGAAGCCTGGACTGTCTCAAAAACAGATGAAGAAGCCTTTGCTCTTGTCATGAGTTAAGTTCTGCGTTCAATCTTAATGTTTTCATGGTTTCTTGTGATGATGAAATTTTACCACGACCAGTGACATAAATTCGTTGGCTGGGTGCTGTGGGAATCGGGTAGGCACTGACTGGCGTCAACCTGGCGATGCCCAGTGTTGCAACTTTTTCTACACACCAATTGTGCTTGTTATACCTTCAAGTGGTAGCCATCGGGTACTGGTTGTAGTTCACCCAAACTCAACCTGCCAAAATTATAGGTGTGCCCTCATGTCCTAGGGGTTACAAAAAAGGAACTGGCGCTCCAGGTTGGGGTTGTGCTGCCGGGGTAACTGCCCGGCCACACAAAAAACTATGGTTACGAGGCAACAACAAGCCTCGGAAACGGATGATTTTACTGATGAAGAGCCCTGCAAACGATATACGGACAACGACCTTCGGATCTGTACGTGGAATGTAAGGTCCCTTTATAGGCCACGTGCAGCCGAACAATTAGCGGAAGCCTTAGACTGCTGCAAAGCAGATATAACCGCCATCCAAGAAGATGGGATGGACCGCTCAAAAGAAGGATGAAAAACTGTGATATATACTACGGTGATTGCAACAAATAACAAAAACAGCGCCTATTTGGATGTGGATTTGTCGTTAGAGGCAGACTTAGGCAAGAAGTCTTATCGTTCAGGTCCGTGAACGAGCGCCTCACGACAATTCGCATCCAGGCTAAATTTGCCAACATAAGCCTTATATGCGCACATGCCCCCACAGAAGAGAAAGATGACGACACCAAAGACAGGTTCTATGAACTCCTGGACAAAACGTATGAGCAATGTCCTAGCTACGACATTAAAATTTTCCTTGGCGATTTTAACGCAAAGGTAGGAAGAGAGAACATCCTTGGTAGTACGGTCGGTAAGCACAGCCTACGATAACGGATTTAGGCTGATCGACTTTGCAAGATTCTCACATCTGGATATACAAAGGAACATGGCGATCTCCTGATCAACCGTCAATCAGATTGATTGATAATATTGCGATCGACGCAATGCACTCCTCCAGTATTACAGATGTCCGAACGGTCCAAGGTGCCAACATTGACTCGCACCACCACCTTGTTGTAGCCAAAGTAAGGTTGCGGATATGCCGAACACCGCCAAGACAAAGAAATACTGTGAGGAAGTTCAACGTCGGCCGGCTACAATCGCAAGAGATTGCAAAATCCTTTTCCGATCGTGTCTCCCTCAACCTCTTAAGAAATCCTACGCCGCCAACATTAAGTATTGAAGACCAGTGGCAACATCTTCCAGAAGTCCGTCCATCTACTCGCATATACTGACGATATTGACATTATCGGAAGAACGCAGCGTGATGTCAATTGCGCTTTTGTGGGTATTGCAACGGAGACCGAGAAACGAGTCAACGAGAAAGGGCACCCAACACCGACGTCACGGTCAGAACGTCGCAGCAGACAGATATAACTTTGAGGTAGTCAAAAACTCTGTCTACCTAGTAACTTCTAACAATTCAGATAATGACACCAGCGCTGAAATCAAACGAAGAATAACTCTTGCCATTCGGTGCTTCTTTGGGCTAAGAAGGCAATTGGCAAACGAAGCCCTCTCTCGAACAACCAAGGTAACGCTTTACAAGACCTTAATCGTCCCAGTCCTGCTATAGGGCGCGGAGGCATGGACTTTCTCAAAAGCGGATGAAGCTGCTCTTGGTTTCTTCGAGAAGAAAATTCGTGTGATTTCCTGTCCCGCCTGCATAGATGGTGAGTGGAGGAGGAGATATAACGACCAACTATACGGGCTGATCAGCGACATCGAAAAGTGAAGAGCGCCAGAAAAGTGAAGAGCCAACGATTGAGATGGCTAGGTCATGTAGAGCCGGTGGAAACCAATGCTTCGGCCCGAAAAGTCTTCGAATCCACCCCCGAGGGACGGCGCAGTAGAAAAAGACCGCGACTCAGATGACGCACGCAAGTGGGAAAGGACCTCAACTAACTATGCGTGCGAAACTGCAGACAGCTAGTTAAAGATCAAGCTGGCTGGAGACGCTTGTTGGTTGAGGCCCAGGTGCACACCGGACTGTAGCGCCACCTAAAGGAAGTAAGTAAAGTAATTCTTTCGGGTTTGCATTAAAACGCCGCAAGCAATTTTCAAATTTCTGCTCCGTCGAAGGTCTTCCACTTCTAGAAACACGGGGAAGAACACCATTACGTTCGAATGATTACATAACGTTAGGCACTGTTGAACTTGACCTGTTAATAATAAGCTAATGGGGCCGCTGTAAGTGTTACCACAGGGACTGTATAGAGTCAAATGGACTAATTTTCTGACTCGGAGACTCATAATTTTCAGATTTGACTAATTTTTTTAAGTTGGAGCCAGGAAAGGAATGCAGTCGTTTCTTCATGGATTACTCGAAAACCAATAATGGGTCGGGCGATGGTGTTTTCATGGCGGGCGACAACATTAGACTGTACAGCTCATTAGGTAAATTTGGGTCCGGTTTCCAAGCGGAAACCTATGTGATCCTAATGGCAACAAACTATATTGTGAAGAACAGGTGGACGACGTATCTGCGTCCGTAGTGACAGCCAGGCCATGCCATGGGCCTTACTTAACCCTTTAACGTCTTCCAATATAGTTCAGGAATGCACATCGCCTCTGCATTTGAGTGGCAGTCAAAATTCACTAAAACTCATCTGGATTTCGGGACACCAAGGAATCCATGAAAATGGGATCGCCGTTGACTTTCTAAACAAGACCTGAACCTACGCTCGGACCACCTGCGTCTGTGGTTAGTGCTTCCTTTGATGGTTGGACCTCTCCAGAGCACAATTGTTGATGGCATGACTCTCCACGATGTAGACAGACCAAGCGATTGCTGCTAAACATTTGTAAGAAATGAACAAGACAGAAAATGGAAACACTTAAATGTGCTTGGTTTAAGAGGAGATACACCTATGGAGACAACATGGCAAAGCCCTCCCTCTGCCAATGTCCCGCCTTTGCTTGGATCAGATGGCAAGCCTTCGGCCCGTATTTGGTGAGAGCTGATTTTGTAGACCCCTCATCACAAAAGCTCATACTGGTCTTCTGAAGTTTGCTTCCTAGTAGTACAATGGAGTCCGAGTGCTCCAGTGTCGTATTAAGTCGTCCAACAACGACATTGTCTTATCAAGAACCTTTTTTGGGACTCATTTATTTTCAAAATTACTCGTTTTTAAGCTTCTGGGACTCATAAATAATTTAGCCTGTGGCAACACTGGCCGCTGTGGCAGTTGAAAGATTAACTCGAAAACTAGACCCCGGGGTCGTGAAATTGATTAAAATTTCTAATGTCGCGAAATGCTTTTCATTGCATCAGGATCGATTAGTACACGTAAGAAAACATGGAAACAGGTGTGCGCGAGTCATTGGTAGGCCTAATAGGGCCGCTGTGGGAGTTGGAAGATGAGTCATGAAATCCATCAAAAAAGCCTTTTTGACGAATATTGTACTGTTTTTTATACAAGTTAATTAAACTACCACCGAATACTGTAAGAAAATCAAGACAGAATGCCTTTGGACCTTTATTGCTTGAGTTTGAGTTAAAAACTAACTAACTTACATACTTTTATGACCTATTTGCCTTGACTCAGCTTCTGATATTGTTTGCTGTCGCGGGAACGATTCAACGTGCAGCGAATGCGCCAGACGCTTGGTCAGCGTTTCCTCATTTCAACGTGCAGGTGTACTTTACCCCGTCTGCTGGTGTTAAGCTATAATCTTCTTTCACATCGCCAAACGTCTATTTGTTCCAATGAAGCACAAGGATGTACAATTGAAGTATATTCTGCCTCCGAAGTAGAAAATGCGACTTAGGTGTCAAGCCGCAGAAAATAGAATTAGTTATCTTTACCTGGACACGATCGGTTCTTCCACTATTCCATGTGTCCACCAACCAAAGAAACTTAGGTCTTATTCTCGACACGAAATTGAGCAGGAAACCCAACATCCAGAAACCAGTCAGAAAGGCCTCCACGGTTCTATGCTGTTGTGTAAGGACTACTGGGTGAACACCAGAAGCTGAACGAGCCTCTGCGGATTTTCACACATTGATCGAAGAAGGCGAAGGCATGAGGTCTGGTGTCAATTGAGAAGAAATACACATTTAACAATGATTACGACTTCAAAAACAATTGAGGAAGCTCCGTCCCGTCTAAAGAACAAAGGGAAGCAGTCATATCAACATTTATTCTGACAGACAGATATTGATTAAATCTCAGAGCGCAGACACTCTTAATGAGCGTCCTAACTCGGCATTGTGGTGGCCCGTGGCGTTGTGGGTATGTGCGTCGACCCCAACCTCGACGTCGTTGGTTCGATTCCAGCTCTGAGCGACACAAATAATTTTCACGACCCCCACCTCTTTCGAGTTACTGACAATGCTCAAAGAGTATTTCCTGTCTAGAAAAAGCTTCTCAAATCTGGCCGTTCGGATTCTGCATAAAACTGTAGGTCCCTTCCACTCGTGTGAGAACAATAACACGCACAACACGAGTGGTTGCTGAGAAGCTAGGCCCTGACCCTCTATGGGCTGTAGCGCCACCCATATTATTATTATAACCCGGCATTGTGCCCTTGTAACACTTACACTCCACTCCAGATTGGTCCTCCCTGCAACAACTTTTACAGAAGCTGCAGCACGAAGAGGATGAAGAAACATCTTCTATGGCCCAACAGTGCTCTCTGCAGCCATCTTCTTTGCTCAAGGGAAACTCTAATTGGTTAGCCTAAGAGGCACCGATCCGCGTGGTAACACAACAGGTTCAAGTGTGACGGCTACCGCTGAGCTGCCGAGCACTCTAACCCAGTAGACCTATTACGAAATTCCCTTGACTTCCATTCAACCACACTGTCTCTTAAAAAGTCCCTACCCACGTCCTCATAATTATTTTCCTCCCTCCAGCCGGGCGCTTCTACACCACAATCCCCTTCACGTTTTAGTTGCGTTAGTCAGTAGTTAGTTTCTGTCAGGCAGTCAGTTCTAGGTTCTAAGTTTTATGCACAACGCATCGATGTAGACCCATTAGTTACCAACCAACCGTGGTCAAGTCAAAAATACAACCTTCCATTCATCAGCTGGATTTATGAAGGCACTCTGCAGCTAAGCCGCCATCAATCCTTTTTAATCCGAGTCAATGCCGTCGCCTCGAAATAGGCCACCGCCGCGCCGTAGCGGCAGCTGTACATCAGCATCACCGCCTCCCCCCATTCACCTCTCGTTTTAGATATTTTTATTGAAAACATCTTGAGCCCTTTCTGTGCTGCATCCATCAGTTCGTATTAAAAGGCCATTAAACACTGGCACTTTGGTGGATCTACGGGACAATGACAACTGTGATCCCCCAGCCATTTATGAGAGCAGCCCCCACCTGAGGGACTGGCGCAGCAGCAGCAGCGACGGCACCAGTCACCGGGGAATTTTAATTAAAATAAATCTCGCTCTCGTTTGCAGGACGGATCTCCACCCCGAGCATCCCATGGGATCACAGGACCGACTGCGAGATCGCAGCCAATTTCCTCTCTGCCGAGTCGGCTGGAGAGACGCACACACTGCGCCAGAGTGCGCGTAGAGAAGACGAAACAACGCATCTCACGGCTGATCATTCCTTAATGATTTCGTCATTATGAAAAACACGTGGTTTCGCCGTCCGCGGCGGCGAGGACGCTGTGCGCATCAGCAGAGGACGATCCAGACTCCGCTGGCGTATGGAAATTAGTTTTCCACGCATCGGCGGCACTCAAAATTGAGCGCGTGACACTACGATGACGGATGGCGACAGTTTTTCTCCGCGAAGCCAGAGGATAGAGACGTTGTGTTCGATTAATATGCCCGTAGATGCTTGTGGATGAGCTATTACGGCGCCGCATACGAACGCCGCAGTCGGACTGGGGGGATGGGTGCGCGCCTTCAATCATAATTAAGTGATTTGTCGGTGGGGATGCTGGAACTGAAGGATTGTGCCGGGCTTTGTCGTGGATGTTATGGACGCGTTTTTAATTTCGGAACGGTGCGCCGCTTTGATTTGTGGCACGTGGATTCGTTTCCTCAACGTCGCGTTCGTCTTCGTCTTTGCCGGTCTAATTAATCGGTGCGACAGGAACTCTGCATCGGCGGCGTATTTGTCGCAGTCGTGCCGAGCCTAGTGGTGGACGGGGTTTGTTTATGATTATGATATAATTTTTGACGCGTAATTTGTGGAAACGACTGCGACTGTGACGGCTCCTGCAGATGGTTAAGGAAGAAAGGGTTGCTTGCACCGGGGGAAGCCGCTGGTAGCTGGGCCTTGTGGGGGAGGCTGATAAAATTAGTCATTGGAGTGGAAGTTGTAAGTAATTGGCTGCGGAAGTGATTGGAGGCAGGTCGTGATTCATTTCAGAGTGAAGCATCACCGGGCAGATGTTTGATCCTTGTACAGCAACAAAGGGTGATTGTTTGTCACCGTGATGTCAGAGTTGGATGAAACCCTGACGGTACTGTTTTTGTTAAATTTGAAACAAGTTGCATAAGGTTTGGGGGGTGTACAGTATCCTTCAGTGGTCGTGGAGCGGTGTCCACTTGGCCATCCTAGCCTAGTCGTCTTCCGGCAAATTGTCCGTGTTTCCTATTTTTTGTGTGATGTTCAACGGCGTCCATTTAGCTGCCTCTTGCGTGCATCATCTTAAATTCGTCCTCTGTCCTCTGTTGCGTTTTCCACGAGCTCGAACTAGTGGGAATCATCTGCCCGGATGTATGTTAGCCTTCAGACAGCTGGGATACCACATGCCATAAACTCTTCCCTAATTTTATTTCGATATAGATGCTGAACATTCGAGGTGGGATCTTCACCCAGATCTGTCCCTAACGCAAATAAGGTCACAGTCAAGTGATTATAGGCTTCCCATCTGCTTTTGAGATTAGCTATGACTCAGGCGCTAGTTGTGGCCTGTACGTTAGGTAAGGTAATAGTGGTTGACTGCTAAGGACAGTCACACTTCGGCCAGAGTAGACACATTGTGATACCACGTGGATTGACTTCTCCTAACACTGGAACCAGTTGGTGCTTCTAGTGAAGCGTTTTAGTTGGCCAATGCTGGCACTGTTTAGCTCGTTACGGCCGGTGGGGTAGTAGGCCCCTAGGTGTAGGAACAGGTGTAGAAGCAGGAGCAGAGTAGGTGTTGTGTGTTGTCTTCTTCTGCAAAATCCTGCGAGCATGAGTGCCCATTACCGTGCCCGGTTATGACTCCAATGAGGGTCCTTAATGAGGGCTTGCTGAGTCAAGTAGACTGAGTGACCGTTTTAGGCTAAGTAATGGCCAGATTTCTTTTGTTTAAAGGCAGGTGGTGCCTTCCAGCCATTTGTCATTGGTGATGGTTGGTTGGCTTTAATTGTGTGAATCTTTAAAGGATGGTCGACTGTAGCGTTCGGCATGGAAGGTGGTACCCCTGCTATTGATAGGGATGCGGTTGTACTACGCCTGGCGAGTTCATCGACTTTGAAGTTTCCTGGTATGTCATAGTGTCCCGGCACCCAGGTGAAGGTGAATGTTAAAATGGTCACACATCTCGTTAAGAGACAGCCTGCAATTAGGGGATTTTTTTGAGTAGAACATGAAGAAGAGATGGTTATATCACGTTGTTTTTGAGCCATGACAACGCTTCTTTAATCTATATGCCTTCTGCCTGAAAAACGGTACAGATTAGGGATCTTCAAGGAGATAGCAATGTTGAGAACTTGGGAATTGACACCCTTCGTTAGTCTTCGATCCATCTGTGAAAATAAGCAGAAGACCTTCCAACATTTGTCTGTCAGACATCCAGTCCGATCTGGAAGGAATGCTGACCGAGAATTTCTCCTAAAAGATAGCCAGCGCTATTAGGCGGTCAGTGTCGCTAGGAAGGAAGTTGAATTCCTTGAGAATAGTTGACTGGCAGATGGTGAGTTCGGAACACAGTCGGAGTGTTTTGAGTCTCAAGGCTGTGCTGGCTGCTGCTTGTTTTCCTTATATTTTCAGTGGTGGAAGATGGAAGAGAATATTCAGTGCGTCTGACGGAGTGCTACTCAGTGCACCACCAATACGTAGGCAGGCCAGTCTTTGTACTCGCTTGAGTGCCTTGTAGTGTAAAGCCTGTAGTGTTGTCTGCCCTAATGCACTTGAACCTTGTCGTTACGTCAATTTCCACAGCCCCATCTCTTCGGAGTCACTCAATGCTTAAAGAGTACTTCTGCTTAGAAAAAGCTTCTCAAACTTGCCCGTTCGGAGTCGGCATGAAATAGTTGGTTCCTTCTACTCGTCATGTCACTCTGACCATATGGTTTTATGTCATTTAGCAGGGTTCTATGCTAGTTGCTTTCAGATACTCACGTTCAGCTGATTGAGGTCCCGGTTGTAAAGACTTCGCCACCGGAGGCGTGATCTTTCTCTGTCACGTTCTCCCTTTGTGTTTCGTGTCCAAAACTTTGCCGACTGAAGCATAGGCTCCATCTGAAAGGAGAGATTTGAGCTTTTTCCGATGTAGCTGTATAGCCAGCATAGTTCTTCATTCAATCTCCTCCTCCAAACACCAACATAACTTACGCGCGTACGGTACCGAAGATGACACGAAGGACTTTCCTTGCTGAATCGACCAAGAATCTCCTCGTCCGCTTTGGTAAATCTACGTGCCTCTGGTATCGATGTTTGAGTTACGCATGATCTTATCGAGAATGATAATAATTTCCAACAAAGGTCCGGTTGAAATATTGACCGACCTTCAGGGATTAACGCGTATCCTCCACTGTCGTTCACCAAAGACGGACGAGCTTTACACGGTTGTCGAAACTAGACAAGGCGCAGTACAGCCAATCTCTATAAATGCTGTCATAAGCGGACTTAAGGTCGACAAGTAAATGGTGGGTATCGTCTTGAAACTCATCGTCATCTTCTTTGATTTGATGATGTGAATAGTTAGTCAATAGTCTATGTGAATTCTCACTGATGCCTGAATTCTCACTGATGTTAACAAATCAGTCTGTTGGCGTAGGGTTTCGGGGCGTTTGCACAAGACGCCAGAGAATGTTAGATCCAGTATACCAATATATCTGTAATTGGCGCCGTTTGAGGGTCTACTTTGTTTGGAAGTTAAATTGCTTGGCTGAATTTTCTCACCCGATGAGAATTTAGCCTAGCATGTAGGCTGCCACCTAGTTCAGTTCCTTTTTTTTTAATCAGATTAAACTATCTGTCAACAGTAGTGGTGGCAAGTGAGGTTGTAGTCATGTACGTCGACCCCACCCTCGACGTCGTAGGTTTGATCCCTGGTCTGTGAGACAAAAATAAACTTCACGATCCCACCTCTTACGAGTCACTGACAAAGCCCAAAGAGTATTTCGTGTCTGGAAAAAACTTCATTTCTGAGAAGCAAGGTTCTCTACAGGTTGTATCGCCACCCATATGATTATTATTATGTATACCCTTGCTGTGATGTGATCATTGTAAGTAAGTTATATGCATAATCAACAAAAAAGGCCATCCTACCTCTTGCGACAACTACAATGGTACATATGTATATCCCTGCTTTACGTCGCCTACAAGATTTTCTCCAGCGTCGTCCCAATGCATCTTCCGCTCCGCTCCTGTCATATGGGCTATAGACCAAATCTGCATACTGAATCAAATCCTCGAGAACATCAGCAATTTTCAAACCGTTAAGCACAGAATTTTCCTCGATTTTTAGCCTACGACAGCATTCGTCGCAAAAATCTATTCGAATCGATGGCCGCATTCAGGATCCCGGGGAAAAAAAATATCCAATTGTGACGCATCAACCGTTGCACCGTGCAGTTCAACTCGAGGACATCTGAGCCGTTTGATATCTACACCGAATTTCGCTGTCATGTGATTTCTTCAATTTGGAACTGGAGAAGATAGTGCAGCGGACTGCAGTAAATACGGAAGGCACTATCTTCTACAAGTTATTCCAGCTGTTGAGTTACGCAGATGATGTCGTCATTATCGCCCGTTCCCAACGTGCAACAGTCTAAGCATTTACGGCAATTGCAAAATGGGCGCAACGAGCTGGTGTTAAGGTCCAGGAGGATAAGACGAAATATAGTAGAAGTACTTGTAGTAATTAATATCTTTATTTTTCCACATTTTTTTTTCTTGCAAGACTTAGAAAATATCTGTTAACATTGGCAATTGGCGTCAGTCAGAAAAGCGATTTGATATCTTCATTCGTATATTTTTGTATTCCTAAAGTGCTTCATACTAATTGCGTGTTCTTTCTTCAAACTGGTCTCGGTGATTATTTTAGAATGGGACCCAGAATGGACACACAGGGTGTGGTGAATGTCTGCTCTTGTTCTAAGGTTACACAAAGTATACTCATAATATACTCTTCATCTACTCTAGGAGTTCTGGCCTTCAAGAAGATTGTATTTGCACAGCTTTGGTCTTCGAAACAGTTTTCGTCTCCTAGATCATAGTGATACGTGATCAGTGTGATACGTACATCTATTCAGGCTTTGTCGTGCTATGGCGGTGTTCATTTTAATTAGGAGTTCCTGTAATAATTGCTTTAGTGAGACGACATGAAACGGGAGCATGTGGTCGTGGCAAAATTTATTCCCATTTTCTAGCAATCTGTAACTTCCGTGTGAGAACATATTTTGCGACAATATGCGGTAAGGTACGGTCGAGCAAGAAATTATCCGCCAAACACCACCTAGGCCAAAACATCACAATCCACAGCTACACTTTCGAGGTAGTAGACTAGATTGTCGTTTATCTCGGGGCAAACTTGAACTCTACAAATGGCATCTTAGTTGAGAGCCGGACCCCTGGCAACCGTTGTTACTTCGGTTTTTCAATACAACTGAGTCGAAGCTCCTGACTCGAAAGACAAAATCATGCTCTGCAAAATTCTCATTCTTCCAGTCCGGTTTTATGGAGCCGAAAGCTGACCGCTAAGCAAAACTGCAGAGCTGATTCTTGGTGCCTTTGAAAGAAAAATTCTACGTCGGATATATGGTTCCATCTGCGAGGTGAAGGTGAATGGAGGAGAAGACACAGCCCCAGCTCTACTTGATGTACCAGGACGTGAATGTTGTCCGAGGATGCTTGGCATTGAAGACTGGAAACAGCTTGTCCGTGACTGTCACCGATGGAAGGCAGCAATTGCTCGGCCCCTTCATGGGTAGCCGGCCTAATAAGTAAGTAAGTAAATAGACGTACGCTATAATACTAACAATATGGGTGGCGCTCTAGCCCTTAGAGGGCCATGGCCCAGCTTCTCAGCAACCACTCGTGATGTGCGTGCTATTGTTCTCTCACGAGTGGAAGGGACCAACACTTTTATGCGGAATGGCCAGGTTTGAGAAACTTTTTCTAGATAGAAGATACTCTTTGAGTTAATGACGCGAAAGATGTGCGCCGCGAAAAATATGTTTTTTCTTCGCACATACCCTTGATCGAACCTACGGCGTCGAGGTTCAAGTGCGTTGTGGTCGACTCGTATGCCCACAACGACACGGGCCACCACGGCCAAGCTGCTCCAGCAGCTTTGTTAGACTTCAGTCTTGATATTGCTATCTTGACCTTCTCTTAGTCGGGGGGCAGATTCTGCCTGCTAGCGGTACATACCTATTTTGGTCTTCATCGCCGTTTAACGGTCTACAGATATGATCTTTTCAGATTCCCAGCATCGACAGCGACTCTACTACCAGTTGTCCATTTTCGTCCCTGCAGGCTTCGGTCCGAAGTCTATACCCTCCCGATAATTGTTTACCTCTTTGTAAAACATTCGGACCTCCCTCCTGCCGTAACACCTCTACATCTTCCCGACAGCGCGCTTCTAGTGCTCTTACATTTTCCTTTTGAAAAGCCGGTTCTCTTCCCTTCTCTTCTGTTCGTAGAGCACCCGAACAGCTCTTGTTGTTCGATGCAGCGTTGCCCTGGAGGCTTGCTGTTTGGCTGCATGTCGTGAAGCCATGGATTTATTTTTAGAGGTTTCGTAAAGCACATCACTGGCAGCTTCTTTTATGGAATCTTGACAAAGTTTTCAATCCCCTGAGTTGGGGGGAATTCGGTCGGAAAAGTTGCGAGCGCTCGATTGCAATTGTAGCTTTTCGACGTCAAACCGTAGTGGCCTGTCTCGACTCCGTACTTTTCTCGATATTCTCATCCATACCTTGGCTAGAACAAGGAAATGGCAGAAGTCGATGTTGGCTCATCGGAACGTTTAGACATTCAGAATATTTGGAGGAGTGTCTGACATCGATCGTAATGTGATCAATCTGGTTGGCTTGTCAGGTTGATTGATCAGGAGACTTACGTGTTGTCGTGCAGGCTGTGTTTTCCGATGACTCCAGCAAGGATTTCTTATTTGTCCAGTTGTGCGAGTCATATCTGGGGTATCGATCGTATGTTCTTTCAAGGAGATCATAAAAATCATCCTTGCTATCGTAATCCTTCTCCTCCGTCGGGGCGTCTGCGCAATTCAGGCTGATGTTCCCGAATTTAGCATTGATGCGAATTGTTATAAGGCACCCGCTTGTACTCTTAAAACTTAAGCATTTTTGCCCATGTCTGCCTCGAAAAGAAATCCGCATCCAAATAAGCGCTGCCTTCCTTCATTGTATCAATCACTGCAGTAGACGTCGTAGTTTCTCATTTTTCTTTTGCCCTGCCAATTCCATCGCACCTCCTGGATGGCGGTGATATCTGCTTTGTAGCTGTCAAGGGCCTCCGCTAGTTCTTCGGCTGCACGTGGCCGTTAAGGAACCTCACATTCCACGTGCTGAACCGAAAAGCATGGTCATTTGTTCGTTGGCTGGGGTCGTCAACAGATATTCCGTCAGTATCCGACGCATGCTGTTGTCCCTGAACAGTTTTGATTTTACGTGGTGAGGAAGTTAACCTCAGGCACAACCCCCAACTGAGAGGCCAGGCTTATTTATTTTGCCCTTGGGCAATGGGTCCGGATGCATCCGGTATCCGTTACCGCCGTTGACCCTAAATAAGAGGGTTCCTCCGCCGCCAACGCTGCTCAAAAATTCCGATACGACCTTGGAGGCAACCTTTAAGATCTGAGCTCCGAATATGTCAGAGTTGCTCTAAAAGGGGGTTAACCAGGTAGCTCCGTATGGCGCCATTAGCTGACAATCTGATTACAGGCTCCTCCACCGCCATCCGTAAAGACAGATGAGCCCTGGCACAGACTCACCCACTCTCCCCCTCTCTCGTTAGCAGCTGCCCATGACGTCCCACGGGGGTTAGGTACACCATCTTCGGTCAAAGGTGCTCGGCGTTCGGATTTCACCACGTGGAGGTGAGCGTAGAAGTTCATTGGCAGAGGCTAAGTGCAGACGCCTGTGGCTTGTCAACGCTTCCTTGTTGAAACCCTTGTTGAACTTTCATCATGAAAAAATGTTACTCACAGAAATCGTTAGATTATTCTTTTCAATCACTGTATTCGATTCATCCAACCACAATTGCTCGTACTTAAAAATCATACGATGCACTTGCATTCGCAAACGCACGCTTCAAGATGCACACGCCACGTACACGGAGTTTCGCGCGCATTCCAAGCTGCGTGCGCAGTCGTGTTATTGTATTTAGCATACGTTTATTTGGGAACCCAGCTATTCTGGCATTCGCGAGCAGGATGGTGTTTTCGCGGTAAAAACAGAACTGCTGTCAGAATTTGCTTCTTTCTTAACAAATGTTGTCTGCGCACTAATTTTTCGCCGTAACCATTTTGAGACCCTCTTTAAAAGTCCTTGTGTCTCAATTCCGAAACCCCCAGCAGTTCAGTCACTTCCTTCAAAACTTAATTGCCAACTAATTGCAACGTCACTCGTCTAATAAACCTCTTACATTGCTTGTACGGAAACCACGCAGATACGCCTTCACTGCCATCCGATCTTGCGACATCGAGTCGATGGAAGTCTCAATCAATTTCATCGGCAGCAAGATTGTGCCCGCCAAGGGCGGTCATCTTGACCGTTTAGTCCGCATTTGTGCCAAGCGGACGACACTAATGCCGGTGGCCGGCTGAAGGTGGGGATTACTGAAATGCTCTTAGCCGAATCGGCTTCGAATCGAATGCCACTTGACAAGCGATTCCATCCTGTTTGCCGATGCTGGTGAGGCATGCGCCGTCAGAGCGTCTTTTGTCATCGCGAATTAGGCCTCGTGTCCTGCTCCAACGCATCGAATTAATTGTTTCATAATCGCTAATGAGTTGCCCTCCTCCTTGCCGCTTCGCTTTGGGGCTTGTTTAATGGGATTACTGGCTTAAGTGCTAGAAACTGACCTACGCGCCGGGTCGACGCTGACAACGCGTCGCTCGGGTGTGTTGCGGGGAGTAAATTAATTGCCAACAGCAGCAGCATGCTGGGAACTGCGGCGGAGATTAATGGCATCGTTCGTTCGGTGCACTAAATTGATTTTTCTTGTTTCCCGATTTTGTGTTTTCTGCTCTTTTTCTTTGCTTTTTGCTTCGAATGGAGCATGTGGAGTGGAAGCACAAGTGCGGTAGCTTTGTGTGCTCGGCGTGGATGCTGGAAGCGAGAGGGGAAACGATGTTTGGTATGTCATAGCTTCCGAGGCGATAACGAGCATCCAAAGATGTATTGGGCTTTTTTGAAAATATATCGCTCGCGATGGAGAGTGGTGATCATATGAAAAGCGCGGACCAATCAATCTTTCACTCCACACTAACGGAAGGCTTGCCATTGTTTGATGGATATTTTGAAAGCATTAGACCACATGAGGGAACTCATTTGCAACATCGCTAAAAATAAGCTCCCCGTGGCGATAACCACGTGAGGTGTAGACGGCGTCCTAATCCCCAAATTGTGTCACACGCAACGACCTTAGGTTCGTATCTCGACTGCCTTCGCTTCATGCGCTCAGACAGAGAACAAGGAGAAATCCTTTTCTAACCTTCTGACTTGCACCCTCAGTCAGGGATCTTAAACATGCTGTTTCAGTTAAACAGTCAGCAGGGAGCGTCTCAACCCCGCAAGTGTTTCAACCCGTAGAGGATCTGATTCCTTCTGTGAAGAGCATGTTCCTCTCCTACGGCTTGTGTAAACTCACCGCCACTCTGCCTGTAGCTTAGGGAAGTATTTCGACGCCTTATGACTTCTTCTTTGATTGGCGCTACAGTCAGGGGTGGACCTGGGCCTCAACATGCCTCTCCAGCCAGCACGATCTTTCACCAGCTGCCTCCAGCTGCGCACACCAAGTTGGTTGAGGTCCCTTTCAACTTGTGTGGACCATCTTATGCGGGGACGTCCTCTGTTGCCTTGTCCCAATGGCTCGGTGTCGAAGACTCTTCGGGCCGGAGCTGTGGTGTCCATCCGCTCTACATGACCTAGCCATCTTAAGCGTTGGATCCGAAAACGCTTAACTAGGTGCATGCCGCTGTACAGCCCGTATAGTTCGTGGTTGAATCTTTTCCTTCAGACGCCATCAACGCAACAGGACCAAAGATCGCACGCAGAACTTTTCTCTCAAAACAACCAAGAGCTTCTTCACCCGCTTTCAATAGCGTCCATGTCTCTGTGCCATAGAGCAGGACTGGGATGATCAGGGTTTTATATAAGGTCAATTTGGTGTTTCGAGAGATGGCTCTGTTACTCAATTGCCTCTTGAGCCCAAAGAAACAGCGATTGGCAAGAGTAATCCTGCGCTTGATCTCGGTACTGATGTTGCTGTCCCTATTTACTCCGGAGCCTAGGTAAACGAAGTCCTTGACTACCTCAAAGTTTCTGCTACCCAATATGACGCTCTTTCCGAGACGTCGATGTTGTGCGTCCTTTCGTGATGACAGCATGTATTTTGTTTTTCCCTGGCTTACCGCTAGACCCATTTTAGCCGCTTCCGCTTCAATGCCAGCAAACGCCTCATTGACGGCTCGCTGTGTTTGTCTAATCACGTCAATGTCGTCCGCGTAAGCAAGCAGTTGAACGGATTTTTGGAAGATCGTGCGTCGGGCGTTTACGTTTGAGTTTCGCAAGACCTTCTCACGTATGAGAAATCACATGACAGCGTGTCGCCTTGCCTAAAACCTTTTTTGGCATTGAAGGTCTCGGTGAGTTCGTTACCGACCTTGATGGAGCAGAGAGAGTTCTCCATCGTTATCCTGCACAACCTGACGAGTTTGGCAGGAATCTCAAAACTAGACCTGGCGCTGTATAGCTCGTCTCTATGCACGCTGTCATATGCGGCCTTGAAATCGATAAATAGGTGGTTGGTGTCGATCTGTATCTCTTGAGTCTTTTCCAGGATCTGCCGAAGTGTGAATATTTGGTCAATGGTTGACTTCCCAGTCCTGTAACCGCACTGATAAAGACCTCTCAGATTGTTGACAAAGGGTTTCAGGTGTTCACACACATGCTTTACGACGTCAAAGGTATATTTTGAAGCCCATAGCCCATATCCCTTGTTTCGAGCATAAAGTACAAAAAATGTATTTTGTATTCATATCTTCGTTTGGTAGCTCGAGCGGTTTTGTGCTCCTGCTTCGTGCCTTGGCAATTTTTGTGTGCAGTTTGGAAAGACGAATATCTCTTTGCAGTATCGCTGATGTGTGTGAGCTCTTAAGCAGCTGATCCCATTCCCCAACCTTAGTACTGGGGTGGATTGGAGTTCTCATTTGAAAATTCGCTCGTTACACGACATTTTTCAAATACTTACTTACTTATCAGGCAAACGAACCATGAAGGGTCTGAGCCTGAGCAATTGCTGCCTTCCATCGGTGACGGTCCTGGGCACGCTTCTTTCAGTCATCAAGGCCAAGCTGTCTTGCATCCGCGATGACTTGGTCTTTGTACCGGAGGTTCGGTCTTCCTCTCCTTCTCGAACCAGGAGGTTCGGATTCGAAGACCCTCTTTGCTGGAGCGTTGTTGTCCATTCGCTCGATGTGGCCGAGCCAGTGTAGTCGACGGATTTTTGCCTTCCGGACTACATCCTCATCCTTGTACAGCTCGTAGAGTTCGCGGTTGTGTCTTCTCCTCCATTCGCCTTCCTCGCAGACGGGACCAAATATCCGACGTAGAATTTTTCTTTCGAAGGCACCAAGAATCAGCTCTGCAGCCTTACTTAATGTCCAGCTTTCGGCTTCATAAAGTAGGACTGGCAGGATAAGGGTTTTGTAGAGCATGACTTTGGTCCTTCGAGTCAGGAGTTTCGAGCCCAGTTGTTTTGACAGACCGAAGTAGCATCGGTTGCCAAGGGCGATTCTACGTCGGATCTCCACTACGGTGTCATTCGTGGAGTTTACATTTGCCCCGAGGTAGACAAGCTCCTTTACTACCTCGAAATTGTAGCTGTCGATTGTAACGTTTTGGCCTACGTGGTGTGCGGCGGATCGTTGTTTGCTCGACAGCATATATTTTGTTTTGTCCTCGTTGACCTTAAGACCACCTTGTTTCGCCTGTTCCTCAATTGCCGTGAAAGCTTCCACGATGGCACGTTGGGACCGCGCGACAATGTCGATGTCATCCGCGTATCCCAACAGCTGGACTGACTTGTAGAAGATAGTGCCTTCCGTGTTGACTTTTGCCGCACTATCTTCTCCAGTACCAAATTGAAGAAATCACTCGACAGCGCATCTCCTTGCCGAAATCCGGTGCAGGTTTCGAACGGTTCAGAGGTTTTTGAACCGAACTGCACGGTGCATCGCGTATGTGTTAGCGTGGTGCGACACAACCGGATCAGTTTTCCCGGGATCCCGAATTCGGCCATCGCTTCGAATAGCTCCTTGCGATGAATGCTGTCGTAATCAAATATCATTACACACTGTGTTCTCCCTCTTATTTCGAACTCCTCATAGCGTCCAGTTCATTTTGAATCTGTAGAGATTCATCAACTCATCGTGATTAATTTTCCTCCACAGCCAGGGCGTTCTCCTCCTTTTGCTGACAATGCGAGAAGATCTGTACGTTCAGCTTCTAGGCAACGTCCTCGATTAAATTCGACTAGGACTTGCCCTACTGAAGGTTGTCCAAAATTGGTTTGGTATTCTTAATCCACAGATTTATAATGGCATCCACTTTGCCTTCATTCATCTGTCACGTAGTTCCATTTGCAGTTTTGTCGGCTCGATGCCCTTGAGAATGTAGGAGGAGAAATGCGACACGGGTAACGCCGACGAGTTTCTCCCGCTCTTCGAGGGCGTTTTCAGTCTCATCATGGTCTTGGGTGGGGCTCATGTTGCAGTGCACGTAGTCGAGAACTGTACAAAAGACATCGTTGTTCAGTGAGTTGACTATTTTAATGTCTTCTCGTGCTCTTTCAGTAATTTTAATTCAGTTAATAATAATCCAAAATATATTCGATGTCACCAAATGCAATCCCTCATTTCAGAATAGATCAATTCTCCTTCTTCTTATGGTGCTACAGTCCGGGGTGAACCTGGGCTTCACCCAACAAGCCTCACCAGCTGGCACGACCCTTAGGAAGCTGCCTCAAACAAGTTGGTTGAGGTCCTTCTCCACTAGTGGGCGCTATCGGCTTCGTGGTCGTCCTCAACGCAATAAACCAGCTTAACCATCTTAGGAGTTGGATCTGTAGACGTCTGGCTAGACTTATGTCGCCGTTCTTGGTTGAATTTTCTTCTCCAGAAACCATAAAAGTAAACACGACCAAAGTTTGAACTTTTCTATGGTAAGACCGAGGGCCTCTCATTCAGATCTTGCGTCCAGGCTTCAGCGCGATAAAGCCGGACAGGCATGATCAGGGTCTTATATAATGTTAGCTTGGTTCTTCGAGAGAGGGCTCTACTACTCAATTGCCTCTTGAGCCCAATGAAACAGCGGTTGGCAAGAGTTATTCTGCGTTTAATCTCGGCACTGATGTTGTTCGTACTATTAACTATTCTATCAAGTTAATAGAATAGATTAATAAAAGTAAGAAAACATCAGCAACGGTGTACTGAGGTCATAGGTAGACCTAATGGGGCCGCTGTGTCACTTGGAATATGAAGTCGGAAAACCTACAAAGTGTTTTCGTGGTAATGTCATCTGTCCATCCAACATTCGTATCACTCTAGTTGCTTGTTTGGCTACTTGAGCTCTGCGTAAAAAAAACTCAGCCATCAATGGGAATGAGACCAATCGTAGATCCGATATGGACACACGAACCTAAAGAGTCCGATGGAAGCACTTTCAGTGTTAAACTGTCTAAATTTGATCCAACAAATTGGCTTTAGCTTGTAATCCGAAAATGTATGCAAATCCCTTCGATCCGTTAGAGTAAACATGACAACGTGTACATTCGCTAGCCAGACATTCCTGGCTGACAAGCAGCAGTCAACTTCAAGTACTTACCCCTGAAAAAGACACACCTCGTTTTTAAATCAATTCACCTTCATCAACTGAAATCAAAAGCCACCACAGTAGTTCACCAACACATCCCCTCAAACTAGCGAGAGGTGACTCTGTGTCTTTGCTAAGCGCAGACCCACCAAATGCACCAACCGGAATCTGCGCGAAACACGAACCAATGCCTCCAACCGGTTCACAGCAGAAACATTTAGTTCCGTTTCGTAAACGTAAAATTCTCACATTTATTTCTCGCTTCACAACAGAACGGAAAAAAAAACAGACTTGTCCAAAGAGTCTCGTATTGTGTTTCATTTCATTTAATTCAAAATTTATTACTTGATTGATCGTAAATATCTTTTAAGGGGAGAAACAACAAACCACTTCTCCCATAAAATACATTATTTCTTTTACTTCGGGTTAAAATTTTTCACTTTATTTAAATTACTAATTGCTTTGTTTTTCTTATTTATTGTATATGGATTTTTGCGTTTTTTTTTCTTATTTATTCACTAATCTGGAGTTTGAAAAACAATTTATTTAGCTCATCTCTTGTATTCATCATCAACAGTGGTCTTGTTGCTGACACAAGCTTGAGTTAAGTCTCCATTCCTGAATGTAGTTCAAATACAAGCCTACGAGCGGAAGAGAGAGATTTTTTTTTTCGTCTTCAAAACTAAGCCAAAAATAAAACAAACAACCGGGAAAAAACCGCGTTCACGCTCTAACTTCTGAGTTTATGTACGCCTTCATGGAATGAATGGATTTTTAAGGATATTTCTGTGTGTTGTGAGTGAACTTGAGTTGTTTTGCACTTTCTACGCACTTAAAGTTAAGATTTTCATTTTGGAAAATAACAAATTGGATCATCTTGTGTGTATGCTGGAAAACTCTGTCTGCTTACTTGCTTACGGATCTGAAGTACTATTTTTGTTTACCTATTAATAATGTATGCATTTTGTAACTATTTGTATAATATAGCCTATGCGACGTTGTCTCCTTGTGGCTTCACCGGAAAGAGGACGTCTTCGTCAAAGCAATTGTTTTATATATACGATTTCTTCATTCTTCTTGTGAGCTTATTTTCTTAAATATTCTCTGTTATTTTTTTTTTCTCATTTATTTTCAATGCAAATCAAACAACAAACAAAAACTCGTAACGTTTTTCTTTTTCGCTAATTTTAAAATTTTTCTTAGTATTTTTTTTTTTTTTTTTTGGTTTTGCTTAGAATATCTTTAGAATGGATAAAATGCAGCTATGCTGGAAGTACTAGTAAAATTTAGTATCACAGTATTTTATAAGATCAAATTTGTTTATATATTTATTTTTCATTTATCATTGTCAATTATATAATAAAATGTATCTTCGTTCATTAAAATGTATACTTGTTGGTTTTGTTTTTCTTTTCTTTTTGTAACTTTATCACTACACTTTGTTTAAGTATCGGGTTTTGAGATATATAGTGTGGATTTGAATGAAACGAAAAATATAAGAAAATTAAGTTATTGGTTTTAATTTAAAAACGTGTACTTCGTGGATCTGACTTGTTGTGCCGTCTTGTCGTGTTTCTCTGTTACGATTCGATTTTCAATCTCAACCATAGTGTTTTAAGTCAATCTAGGCAATAATAAGAACTTCTCTTAGTTTCGTTAAGTTTCGTTGATTTTTTGTTTACTTTGATTGGAGGGAAATTACTCGCTCTTTACGTACGCACATGAATGACTACTGTCACTCAAGCCTCGCAGGTGAAATTATGGACATTTTTCGTTTGCTTCGAAGGCTTACGGTTACTGGGTCAATTATTGTTCGGCCTAACGCTTTAAAAATGTCCAGTGTGCAATTCGACGACATTTCATTTCACTACTCCGTCAAAGGCGCAATGAAAGACGTTTCAATTTGGGTAAGCTGAACTAAGTCTGATGGTAAGGACTGAGAAAATCACGCTGTAGTCTCAGGTAAACAGTGGATGCAATGTACAACTCGAACAGTATACGCGGATATCAGTACTGAGATTATACCCAAAATAACTCTTCCTAATACCTATCCTTGGGCTGATGAAGCAACTTCTCTGAACACCCTGGCCTTCCGGGCGGATATGAAATGAATAAGTTCTCTGTCTCTTGGTCTTTGGATTTACTTGCGTTGATGACAATTAACTCCTGCATAGTGGAAGAGTTTACGGATCCAGTACCTAAGATGGCTGGGCTCTGTTGAGTGGATAAATAACTTCTGTTCCGAGCCTACGGGACAACGCCCACGGACGGACCAGTAACCAGATTGGGCAAACAACCAGTAATTGGACTAGTTAAAGCGAACTTGTTGTCTGAGGACCAAGTCCAGCTTGGAATACATATATAGTCACACCAAAATCCCAATTAATACATGAAAGCTACAAATATGACGAAGGCCAGCCCGAGACCAGGATTACCATATTCAGCACCAACGATAAAGGACATACTTAGAGCCTGCACAAGTCGTTGGCCTAACAAGCAATAAGTTAGATCGAACCGAATGCTTCTACCTGAAGACTTTGCTAGGCTTGCGAAACAGAAAGTTCGTTCATGAGCGATGGGAGTCCTGTACTGCAAGCTTTAGGATGCTCGCATGGTATCTGCAATCTTCACTGGACATTTTGCTACCAAATTTTTGCATTTTCTTGAGCATTCGACAAAACAGAAAACAGTCGCTGGCCCTCTAAGGGCTCTAGGGCCACCCATTCCATTTAATAATAACTTATGAACCAGAGCTCAGAGCACCTGCAACCTAGCGAATACTCTGTAATTTATTTGACGTGTATGTTTGCAAGGATTTGTCTATTGAGGCCAAATGGCTTGTGTGGCGAAAACATAATACGGCCTAAATCTTTCCAGACCGAAGAGCAAACCCCTTTTCTAACCACACTTTGTGCATTAAGTCCACACGTTAAAAGATTGCATCTGTCTCTAAGCATGAGCAATTCTCAAAAACCATGCAGTGTTTAATTAACATTTGAGGAAATAACGTCAATTGTGAGTCGAAAGAGAAAGAAAGAAAACTCAGCACAGTTAGCTGCTTTTTCTGTAATTTACTTGTCAATTTTGTATGCGAGCCGCGATATCTGACATCTTTCTTCCTTTTATGTCTTGTTCAGAAATAGTCGTTTACCAGGCAGCTCCTGTAATCACATGACAAGACAACCTCACTAATTATATCCTAACGCACTCTTCTCCCATAAGTATTAGAAGGTGTATGTTGAGCGGAAGATGTGAGTGGATATACAAGCACCTTGTGAGACGAGATGCGATGTCGACGCAGGTTCATATATTTAGAGACTGCCTTTCGTTTAGATTATAGAGGTGACAATGTCTGAGATGTCTCACTTCCAAAAAATATAACGTGAGCATCATATTTCGCGAGTGCCGAAGTCGCTTGTAAAGGAATGTCCGCATGAGCAACCACTATGTGACTTTAAGAACAGTATGAAAGTTCACAGGCCAGGAGTATCGAAAGAACAGCAAATGATCGAGGTGAGCTGGTGGATCGGTGTGACGCATCTAAGCCCTTTCAACGGAAAATATTACGCTCTTGCTACCACAAACAGTCAAAAAATGATGTGAAGGGTCACGTAGCTTAATAGGCAGACATGTAGGTCTTTCTGTCGACAAAGTCTTCCAGGCAACCGTCAACGAACTAGTATTATTCCTTAATAGCACACGATCGTTAAGGATGTATCGACAGAAAACAATTACCCCTACATATTGCAGCGTGAGACAAGATCATCACTTAACAAAGGACAACATAGAAAATATGCATGTTATTGGTTTTAAACATGTGCTAAGTTTGGTTGGAGAAAAGAAAGAAACAAATAGCATCTTAATACCGACAGGAATCGTTAACAGGGCACCGTTACGGAGTTAAGCTGAAGCTAATTTGGGTGCCAGGACATTAAAACTAAGAAGGTGACGAAAAAGCGGATGTAAAGGGTTTTCCAATAGGAACTTGAGAACTCTGAATTGAATTTGTAAACGCACTCTATAACTAATCATCAAACTGTCACTTGCAATTCATTCAGCAATTCAGCAACATCTCTATCAAGTTAAAGTCCACGAACGAGCAACGCTGGCCAATTATTAAAATTTTCTACCGAAATTCGGAGTCGGTGACCGCAACTCTAATTTTCGGTCATAATTCTAGCCCTAATCGACAGGCGATAACATGTCCAGTGCAAAAATTTAGATCTACATATTCGTTGTGTGATGTCACCGCGTTAGTGAGACAACGGGTTGATCGTCCGTAGCAAATGATCGAAATCAAACGAAATTCCACGGCGTTCTCAAGAATTGGAGATCGCTCAGACCATTTGTGCCATTTGCCACATTATGGCGTTTTTTTGTTTAAGGATCTCGGTTTGACCCCAAACAAGATCAACCTCACTCAAGAATTGAAGCCGATAGGCCATTTGAACCGACAGGCGTTCTCTAATTGGCTCTCTAATTGCGCGGTTTGCATGCCGGGTCTTTTGTTTCGTCGACGTCACGTTACTGTGAATGGTCAGCGTTTTCGAGCCATGATTACCGATTATTTTTGGGTCGAATTGGAAGATATGCTCTTAGACGACATGTGGTTTTAACAGGACGGTTCCACAAGCCACACAGCACACATTACAATCGATTTATTGAAAAGTCAGTATGGTGAGCGTATTATCATTAATAAATGAACCAATCCATTGACCGCCTTGTTCGTGCGATCTAACGCCGCATGCCTATTTTCTGAAGGGCGACGTTGTTTTATGCCAACAGGTGGACGACGTTGGAAGAGCTTAGAACCAAAGTTGAACAAGAAATAGAGGCCGTTTTAGCGAAAATGTGTGATCGAGGCTTTAAAAACTGGGTTCAACGATTCGATTGCTGCAAATGTGCTAGCGGTGGCTATTTGAACAATTCGCGTTCCTTTCATAAATGTTTTCATTGTACTTGAAACTAGCATGTATCTCAAATAGTTTGCGTTTTATTAAAAAAGCTGTCAAGTGCTTATTGGAAAACCCTTTACAAGCCGCGGCAGGAGCTCTGACACTCTTCGTTGTGTCCTTGCCCCTTTATGAAATTAAATCAATAACTTGGACAAGAGCCTCCATTTACATAAATCGGTAACAAAAAGTAACAAGAGGGTAAAAAACACTCTGAGGAGTTCATGGAACAAATCTTTAATCCCAAACGAGCTAAACAAGCTCTAGCATGCGAAAGGGACGACCTAAGATTACTGTTTAGTGCACGAAGCATGCAATTAACAGCTCCATATAATGAGTATCATCAACACAGAAATCTCTGTGACCTGGCTAAGGAAACGATGTACCACATACCGATTGCTCAAGCCTTGACTGAGACAGATTCAAAGCACTAAGGAGAACATCCTCTGTAAAGAATTCCCATCTGGGAAAGCTGTACAATTCCTGAAGGCAGCACTCAAAACAAACAGACTAGAGAAGGGTGAGTGTCTAGTGTCCCTACGACACATTCCGATTTCCTATTCAACTATTATGGAGAAGTTAAGAGTTTTATTAGGTAACCCTCCACCTCTTTTTTTTCCCACGGTGGACATGCAAATGCTGGTTTCATTCGCATTAAACGAAAGCGGATTGTTCGCACAGAAGTGACTTCCAACGGCATACACAAATTCAATGTGCATGTCCTTCCAGATCTCTTTCACTCCCTCCCAAAACATACTTGTGTACAATGGCTTCAGGCCACCTATAAAATACAAAACGAACCCCCAAGAGAGAGAGAGATAGGTTCTCCGTTGTTTCAAATATACAGGAGCATGCATTGTTTTCAAATTCAGTTACTGTTTCCTCACCTACGTCGATCGGAAGCAATTAAAGCAACAACAAAAAACAAAAACAAAACAAAAACTGCAATATATTAAATACAGAATTTATTTAAAGTGCTGGTCAAGTCAAGTACGTACATATGCTTAGAGTAATCAAATAAAAATAAATAAACAAAATCTATTGGAATTAAAATAACATTAATAAAATAAAACAAAATAATAACTAATAACCGATTGGTGTTGGTGTTTGTTGTTTTTTTCTTTTGACGATAAATTGAAAAAACAAACGACAACAGAAACAAAAACAAAAACTTTTCAAAGTGCTGTCATTTGAATTGAATTTGAACGTATTTCTTAAGACCACCAGTGTGTGCTGCATGTGTATTATTATCGAGTGTACGAAATATGTATTGAATAGACTAAAACGCCATAATACTTTCTTACTTAGTTCCAGCAAATCAGCTACATTCTATTCTAGAAATATTCTAGAGCATTTCTCAATTGCATAACCGATAGCAGGAGCAGCAATAAGACTAGTATAATCATTCAAAGGACAAGAGGAATAAGACGAATAATTAATAATATTGTATAAATGTGAAATTGAAATTGAAATTGAAATTGTTTTTTGAATTATTGAAAGATTTCCATCAACATTATTGCAATTTTGTGAATGTTCAAGGTAACGATATAGATTTGAGTTAACCTCCGCCGCCTCGTCCTCCTCCTTCTCATCGGTGATGTGTTGTGTAATTTGATTTGATTTTTTTTCATTACTACTGCCTGCCTTACAATGGTTGCTTGGTATTATTGTGTGATGAAGATTGCTTATGATTTTGTTGCTGATGTATTTATCAATTATATTGCTGATTAGCATACGATTATTGTTTACAATAAATTTAACTTGAATATGCTTGATTTGCTTGATTTCAATTTGTATCAGAGTTTGTGAGAGATCGATTTTACTGTCGATGCTGTTGTTGCTGCTGCGGTACATTTTGATTACAAATTTCAGTTGCTCTTCTACTATCAATATAATAATTAATTGAATCAATTTAATGTAAACCTCAATTAATATCAAACTACTACGACTACAACTATTATTATCACTACGTCTAGCTGCTGCATAACTATGACTACAGCTCTTTATTATAATTGCTGATGAACTAATTGTATATATAATAAATTTATCATTATTATTCTCATATTCACTACTTAGCAGTAATCGCGTCATTGCATCGTCTTTGGATAGCATCATCGTCAAGTCATTGATTACCTCCTCATCTTTATAATTATAATTATTATTGTTTTTCAAAGAAGTCGCTAAATTATTTGTATTCGCCAAGTTTGTATGTTCGTTCTTTAAGTTAATTAGTCTTATCGATGTAATGATGATAATTGTGGTTGTTGGTGTTGTCGCTGCTGCTGCTGCTGTTCCAGTTTCATTCGTTCTTTGTAGAGATCCTGCGAATGTGGTGAAATCTTGCTGCATTGTTTGCTGTTCGAAATCCGAAGGAATCATTAAAATTGCTGAGTTTGAATTTGAGTTGAGATTCTTGAAGATTAAGAAGAAATAGGAGAAATACTTGTTGTTATAGTTGAAGAGAGCTAGTAATTGTTGATGATGTTTGAAAGATGATGAACGTAATGTGAATGCTGATAAACTGGTATATTCAATGAATATAATTTCACTATTGTGGATTTTGATTTCGATTTGCGGAGAGTTGCTGCAGTTCAGATTTGATTTGTTGTCCCGTAAAAGTAGTCATTCAGGAAGCGCAAACTCGTCCTGTTCAATTGGTTTCTTTAGCCAATTGCCTAAGTCTTCGCGCCGGAATGCTGCGAATAGTTCTCGTTTGGCAATCTGAAAAGAAATGAAATTGAAGCAGTATTAGAAGTGAATTAATATCGTGATGGAATAGGAAATTGGTCTTTGCTCGTGTCTGACACAATGGGCCCTACAATTGTACGTGAAGATTGTGCCCACGTGTTCGACTTCAGGGCGACATCGTACAGAAGAACGAGTATGCTCAACATTGAGGTTTGACGCTTCAGTTTACAACAGATTTCTAAAATGCGGCAAATCTCAAATTGTCTATAAGCGTGCTGATATCGCAAGAACAAAAGCGATCGGTGACATAAATCATGGAAATACGCGTTGTTTTAATGCAAATTCCAACTAATTTCGTTGCTGTTCGGGTTTATGGCTGTTAAAGAAGACGATTCAATGAAATGCAGTGGTATGAATCTGCACTGTCCTCTATGGAATCACCGCCTTTGGATGGTTAGAGGAAGTCGCTTGTATCTTCAATACAGGTCCAGCCCGAAAAATGTCGACTCTCCTTTCTCTTCTTTGTATGAAGCGGTAGTCCAAGGCTTCTCTTCAAAGCTCTGTTGACAATACGACAATACGGGAAGACACAGCAAAAGAAGCTCGCAATAAAAATTAAGCACACTAGTGTGAAGGAAACCTCGGGGAAGACTAGGGAAGAATTTCATGATTTGTGGAGTTTTTGAGGCGGCGGCCAGTTTTTGACAAATCCAGCTTTGAACACAAACACCTCATCACCGTTCATGTACGAAACTGGAAAAATGTCGAAATATCGTCCACTATATACAGTCAAGGACAAAACGAAAAAAAACCCATCAAATGCGAGACATGTATTCTTGGACACGTGGCACGAATGTCCCCATTATCACGTCTTCCGAGATGCGCCTTCAGGAAGGCGACCCCATGGCAGACCCATGACGAGGTGGTTCGACCAAAAGTATAAATAAATAAATCCTGATGAGTTAGAGTTGATGGCGGAGGATCAAGTGGCCAGAAGATCTCGCTCGCATTACCACCGCAACTCCTTTTTAGTGCATCATGCGGAACGAAAAATACTGATGATGATGATGAGTATACTTATTTTCCCCTATGTCGTATCGAAACACAAAAACGAATTGTGAACAGCAAAATACAAGCTTCCAAACGTCAGATTTCTCACGAACGGAACTATGGCTTCATTCAAAGAAAATGAGTTGATTAACTTAGACAGCTGTGCGACAGGACAGCAGCCACACTTAGGTGAGCCTAGACTGATTGTGCTACCACGTGGATCTGTGTCTAGTTTGTGATTGTTATGAAGCGAAGAAGGTGACCAACTTTACATTCAGCCAGGTTATGGAAGGCTTCCAGAAGTCTGTGCCTACGAGATGAGGGAGCACTGCAGTTGCTGGTTTCTCCCTCATCGTCGTCTCTGCATCTGGGGCAAAAGTGGCGCAGAGACATGGACGCTATTGAAAGCTGATGAAGAAGCTCTTGGTCGTTTGGAGAGAAAAGTTCTGCGTGCGATCTTTTTTCCTGTTTGCGTTGATAGCGTCTAGAGGCGACTATACCACAACGAAATGTACGGGCAGTATTGCGGCATTCACTTAGTTAAGCGTCTTCGGATCCAACGCGGATGGATACCACAGCTCCAGTCCGAAGAAACTTCGTCTTCGAGTCATTGGAGCACAGATGACGTTCTCGAATGAATAGGCGCACAGAAGTGGACACCAAGTGCTGGCAGCTGCCGAAAGATCTTGCTGACTGGACAGGCTAGTTGGATTGTGGCGTCGAACAAAGAAGAATAATTAACTACTGCTGGGGAAACATTCAGAGGTTAGAATGAACCGGTGAAGGCTGGTTTGGAAGAAGGTATGTGCGAAGCTCTATTTGTCGACCATGCAGCTCCTATAAAAGTGGTATGGAATAAGGCCTAGTCTTCTGGCATAATCTACAAAAAGACTGTGCTTGCCGTATTATTTATCTTTGATCAGTTAAGAGAGACCAGTTGCTTTAACTAATTGCGATACAGGCTACTAACACAGATCGTCCTAGAGACTCGAGATATCCTGCTTGGCAGTCAATCTCATTCCCAAATCAGTGTACATAGACTGAGGCGCTCGTTAGTCACTGTAAGGGATTCTTTTGGATTCCGATTCTTCGAAAGAAAAATTCTACGTCCGATATACGGTTCTGCCTCTCCAACTGCAGTCGTTGTAATGCTATTAAGCCTCCCTCAACTACATATTGCTGCAGAGGGTGCGGGATAAGCTGTAGCTCTACAAAGAACGTTTTCGCTTAAAGAATGTAATCTAACAGGACACCTAGAAATTCGAAGACAGGTCGATCGTGTTAATGAACTAGCTAAGTTCAGCGATATCACTACACCGGACTTAGAATTCAAAAAACAATATAAAATAATTTTGCCGAAAAGAGAAGAAAGGGTCAACAACCCTCCGTGGAGTACTGATGGCGCCCAAAGATGGTATACAGACGAATGGAAGTCAGTAAGTGGTGCAGGAGCAGGCATTGTAGGCCGCAGATGAGGCCAACAGCAGCTAAACAAGCTGTATTTCAACAACACAGATTTACAGAAGTACACAAATATAGACACAGTCAGACCATGCTCAAACCTGTAACAGCTTCGCAATCAGTTCCTGCGCAGTCGTCAGGTCCAGGAAAATCTGGGCAGAGAAAAAACAGGTTGGAACTGATATGGATGCCAGGATTGAAAGCCTTGAAGGAAATGAGAAGGCAGGTATACAAGCAGAGAAAGGGCATTTTCCTCTTCATGAATTCAACACCATTAAACAACTCTTAACCAAATCGACAAATAAGTACCGCATCCAATTTTTGAGCAAACAGAAGGGACTTGTTCATGCCGATTATGGCGGTTCGAATGCAGAGGCAGTAACTCGCATCCACACTCGAAGTTCGACCCTAATATAGAATCCCTAGAATGAACTACATTATCGGTCCGCACAACCTCCCCATACCCTCCCGATGCCATCCGCTATCTGTGTCACCTGTATCAATTTTGTTTTTTTCTGATTCAATTGTTCTAAAGAATAGTTATTGAAGGAGTGAAAGAGTATATTACGGACTAACATGGCCAGAAAATGATTCCCAAGATATCCGTTACAAAATCAGAAGTAGGGAAGGCTATTTAAAAGATACCGGACAGTAAGTGAAAAGAAATTATTTTGTAATCAATACTGATCTATGCACCATTCTTTAACATTTGTACAATGGTTCTGGCTGACTAAAGCAGAATTAAGATATGTTATATATTATATAAAAAATACTGCCACCTGTGGTAAGATCGACGGCCTTAACTCCTACAGAAGTTGGCAGCATGTTTAATATTCCTGGCAGAGGGTGGATGTCAGACCCGTACTGACAAGGAGTTTGAAGTTGGATTGTTACAACCGACATTTTTCAGTTGTCCTTCTGGAGGTTTTCAATATAGGTACTAGACGAATATTTATGTCCAATGTGAATAAAATTAAGCATGGACGAAAAAAGCGGCAAGCAAAAAAAAAAATTCAGGGATGTTTCTTGTTCTAAAATTTACTTTCGTTGCAACGATTCATTCTTCGCATCTTATTAGGTTCAAATTGAAAACGTCACAAAACTTGTCAAATGCGGATGAATTGCGTTTCTTGTAATAGCATTTTTTTTTTCGCAATACTTCACCGATATCCGCTCACTTTCTGGATGGCGTTTTGTATAATAGGAAAATATGCGGATGTTAAAACTTCACAGTCGAACCGCCGGATTCCATAATCGGCATGAATATAATATGGGTGGCACAACAGCCGATAGAGGGCCAGGGCCAGGACTTCTCAGCAACCACTCGTGCTGTGCATGCTATTGTTCTCTCAAGAGTGGATGGAACCTAGAGTTTTATGCACAGTCCGAGCGGCCAAGTTTAGGAAGCTTTTTCTATACAGGCAATTCTTTTTGAGCATTGTCAGTGAATCGAACGGGCGGTCATTAGGCCCATTATGATACCACGCGGATTGACTTCCCCTAACACCGGAACCAGTTGGTGCTTGTAGTGAAGCGATTTAGCTGGCCTATGGATGTCAAGTAGTAGGCCCCAAGGTGTAGAGACCTACGACTAGCCAGAGCGCTGCTAGAGCAGAGTAGGTGATGAGTGTTTTCTTCCTCCTCTTCATCCATGCAGCTTCTGCAGAAATCATCATATGGGGCACCCATCCTGCGAGCATTAGTGCCAATTGCACAGTGCACAGTGTCCTCATTGCAGAGAGTCCTAAATGAGTGCTTGCTGTGTCTGAACGGTCTGATTAGAATAAGTGACCGTTTTAGGTTAAGTGATGATTTCTTTTGTTTTAAGGCATATGGTGCGTTCGAGCTATTTGTCATTGGTGGTGGTTGTTTGGTTTTAATTGTGTGAATCTTTAAAAGATGGTAGGCTGTAGCGATCGGCCCAGAAGGTGGTACCCCAGCTATTGATAGGGATGAGGTTGTACTTAAAGCGGCCTGACTGCCCGAAGAGATGGTGATTTAATATCACCGTGTTTTTGAGGCATGACAACGCCTCAAAACGCTACGATGATCAGGGAGCTTCAAGGAGATAGCAAAGTTGAGATCTTGGGAACAGACACCCGCACCCATCCATTCGTTAGTCTTCGATCCGTCTGTGAAAATACGCAGAGGATCATTCGACGTTTGCCTGTCAGACATTCAGTCCGATCTGGAAGGAATGCTGATCGAGAATTTCGGTGTGTCGCTAGAAAGGAAGTTGAATTCCTTGAGAATGGTTGATGTTGAATTCGGACAACAGTCGGAGTGTTGTGAGTCTCAATTCTGTACTGGCTGCTCTTTTTTGTCCGATTAGTTCCAGTGGTGCAAGGTGGAGGAGAAAATTCAGTGCGTCTGGCGGAGTACTTCTCAGTGCTCCGCTGATGCACAAACGGGCCAGTCTTTGTACTCGATTGACAGCTTTGTTTAGTGCGGTCCACCAAACTGAGCCTCAATACAGAAGTGTCGGTCTGACAATCGGGATCAAAATCCAGTGAGCGATGCGTGGTTGTAAGCCCCATTTGCATTCAATGGCTTTTTTGCAGCTAAAAATGCGGA
Organism: Eristalis arbustorum; assembly: GCA_916610145.1. NCBI lineage: Eukaryota > Metazoa > Arthropoda > Insecta > Diptera > Syrphidae > Eristalis > Eristalis arbustorum. The sequence continues at coordinate 49,709,957 of OU744320.1, read as the reverse complement.
AGAGGTCTTCTTGACCCTGACCTGAATGGTGAGTTTCCAGTTTAGCTTGCTATCAATCGTCAGACCCAGAAATTTCGCATTGGCGGTTAGTTGTCGAAGGGTAGATGGGCTGTGAAAATTATTTTTGTTGTTCGGACCAGGGATCGAACCTACAAAGTTGGGGTCGAAAGACGTCGAACAACTAAGGAGACTCTGAAACTATATAAGCCTGACCTTAGACTGCTATGTGGTGCACTTAAAGGTTACTTCTTATGCAACTACCATCTTTACAAAATGGGACATAGATGCACAGACGACTGCCGACACTGTAAGCAATCAAAGAAGACCTACTATTCGAGTGTCCAAACTTGACACCAAACAGTTAGACAAAACAAATAACAGGAACCAACTACCAAGACATTGCACATAGAGAAATCATACATTTTCTAAAATAGCTCTGAAGTCCTGGACATAGCAAGGGGGCACGCACAATACATCAAATGTGGTTGCAAGAATATGCAAAAATATTGTTCCGCCTGCGAGGAAGGCAGGCAGCAGCCGCTTTGGGTCGGACACTTCAAGGGTCTACCGGCTGGTAAATAAGTAAGGGATGTATCTGGAGCTTAGGAGACTTTAGAAAATTATTTATGGGGATGCTTGGGGATTATTATAGGGATGCTTCTTATCTCCTCTCACAGCTTCTGAAGAAGTCGTTAATGATGAGGTTAAGCTTCCTGGTGTGAAGGACACAATCGCAAGACCCATTTAGCTGATGATTGCTCTGATTACTGAAAGTAGCTGCGTAGAGCCTTGGGTATCCAGCCTGACTCAGATTATCTTTGAGATTTGCCTAGTCGTGCCTACAAGCACTCCAGTCAAATAAGTCACTGTCCGGTGGCGAGAGGTATTCCTTTTGAAGGTAGTTCTGGGGAGAAAGATACGACATGAGTTGTTACGTGCTTGGCTAGCTTGTCTGCGTCACAGTTGTCTAGAGTGTCTCCTCGGGTTGAAAGCCACTAGTTGTTCTGTCGATGTCTTCATAGAAGGACGCCAGCATAAAAGAATCTGCGACCTGAGAGACCCTAGTTCTTATGTCTTAATGGCCGCCTGCCAGCGACTACATTTCAATTTAGCCGAATTGCTCTAATCTTCTTTCTGGAGAAAACTGCAGTGTCTGGAGAATATTTTGAAAAGTCGCATATAGTCAGCTGCTGGGAGTTCAAGAACGGGGTTTGATACAAAACTATTTCAAATTAAACACTCACCTGGTAGTCCTTAACTTTAGCCTTGGTCTCTCCGTAATCAAAGGTTACCTTCCTTGTCTGGATGCCAGGCAAATTCTTTAACAAATAACCGTACTTCATGAAGAAGTTTTGTTTCGTAATGCGTGAGATTTGATTGTTGACCGTCTTGCCGGTCAATGAATTGACCACCTCCACTTCGGTGTCACCAATTGTCCAGTTAACACCGAAATTTGGAGCCTTTGCCTGGTTGCGCGGCTCAGCCGATGTTACCAACGCCAGACGTGGCTTATTCAAATGATATGGCGGCGGAAGACCCTGAATCGATTTCTCAATGCGACCACATACAGCCCGATACATGTGCTCCGGATGCAAAAGACTACCGAGCACAATGGAATGCAAGTAAATGGGCTCAACAATCGATGCCAGCAGCGAGCCTTGTATACCAACAATATTCCAGCGAGCGATTTTATCCGAGCACGACATTGTCAGCAATCGTTGTCCCTGGAAAACGAAAGAAGGTGAAACACATTCAAAACGATAGCATCAATTAGCACTAGAGAATTCAAGTGAATTTGTCAAACCTGCAACACTCCGTCCCATGTCTGAATCCCATCGCTGCTCTTCACCGGGATGGTGCCTTCACCCGATTCGATTTTCGTCCTCAACTGTCCTCTGGCCTTTCTGTGGTCGTTGTGTGTAATGGTTTAATGGTTTGTTTTTTTGTTTTTGTTTGTTTGTATTCAGTTAAAAGTGGAAGAAGGATTCGGTGGTGAATATTTAAGAATCTCAATTAAAATGGGGGGCATTTGAGTGGGAAGTGGTAGTGGATTGATTTCATGGTTTTTTTTTCTGATGGGATTTTGGTGGGATTGAGGGTGGAGCAAGGGAGACATTTGTTGAAAATGAGAAAAAATATATAGTTTTTACAAACCTATTTGGATGCTTGTCAACACCAGTGTCATTTTCGTGAGGACTAAAAATCCGTGCATCACCACAAGGCGCTGTATTGATGTACAAATGGAAATGAACACCGGATTTTAGTTTATAGGGATATTGCCCATTGTCTGAATTCCTCACGAAAATTGACTGATTTGCTGTTGCTATAAAGAATATACATATACACACATGTTATTGGTTTTTTTCTTGTTTATTTTGGTTTTTTTGTTGCTGCTAAATAATGTTTGTTTCTTTCGATAGAGATGTGTTTGAAATAGAAATAGATGGAGAAAAGAATAAAGACCTTGTCATGCTTGTTGCTATTCTACGTCTATTTCTATTTTAAGAACATAAAGCGGACAGTGGTGATGGATAAGAAATGAAAATTGAAAAAAGCGAGAAGAGAGAACATTTTATTCATGTAAGCGAGGGAACAAGTAATCGAGTTATCGACACGTTGACATGTTAGTCCAGTTGAGGCAGATAGTAACGATCGTGTTTATTGAGACTATTGAAGGAGAGATTGTCTTTGTAAGGGCAAGAGGGCAAAGAACAGCTTCGGGCGGAATTGAAGTTAGTCTAGGTTTTTAAAAGCTTTTATTGAATATGGTACTTTCCAGTCAGGTCATCGATTTGCAAAGGCGTACGCGTATGAGGTTGCAGACAAATTCAAAATTACAATGCAGGTTTCATTTATGATCCAATATTTACATTCATTCGGCCCAACTCCTGCTTAAATTTCTACGTACGCAGAAATTGCGCTCTGATCAGATGATGGGGGACTTTTAAAGCTCGACTACGCATAAAGTGGTCCATAAAGAGCGTTAAAAGGCTGGGTAGTGCAGTTGGTTGAGTGCCTGTCTTTGGTTACAGGGATCCCAGGTTCGAATCCCAGAGAAAACAAAAGCAATATATGCTTTTATCTGGTAAAGATAAAATTTCGTTTGCCGGATCCACAAGAAAGGAGACCCCTTTGACGGCGCCAACTATCAAGGGATCAATCTCCTTAACATCGCGTATAAGATCTTCTCTGCCGTTTTGTGTACCCACCTGAAGACGTTAATTAATAATCTGATAGGTCCGTATCAGTGTGTCTTCAGGCCAGGACAATAGACCAAATCTTCACACTACGGCAGATCCTCGAAAAAAACCCAAGAGATGCAGATCGACACCCACCATCTGTTCGTCGATTTCAAGGCCGCATATGACAGCGTGCATAGAGACGAGCTATACAACGCCATGTCTAGTTTTGACATTCCTGCCAAACTCGTCAGGCTGTGCAGGATGACGATGGAGAACTCTCGCTGCTCCATCAAGGTCGGTAACGAACTCACCGAGACCTTCAATGTCAGAAAAGGTTTTAGTCAAGGCGACGCTCTTTCATTTGATTTCTTCAACATCGTCCTGGAGAAGATCGTGCGAAACTCAAACGCCAACACTAGTGGCACGATCTTCCAGAGGTCCGTGCAATTGTTAGCATACGCCGATGACATTGACGTGATTGGCAGAACTCAGCGAGCTGTCAGTGCGGCATTTGCTAACATTGAGACGGAAGCGGCTAAAATTGGTCTGGCGGTGAATGAGGACAAAACGAAGTATATGCTGTTTTCAAAAAAGAACATACAACATCGACGTCTTGGACAGAGCGTCACAATAGGCAGCTATAACTTCGAGGTGGTCAAGGACTTCACTTACCTCGGCTCCGGAGTAAACTGTACTAATAACATCAGTACCGAGATCAAGCGTAGGATTACTCTTGCCAAACGCTGTTTCTTTGGGCTCAAGAGGCAATTGAGTAATAGAGCCCTCTCTCGAAGAACCAAGTTGACTCTATACAAGCTACTGATCATCCCAGTCCTCTCTCGACAACGGACGAAGAATTCCTTGGTCTCTTTGAGAGAAAAGTACTACGTGCGATCTTTGGTCCTGTTTGTGTTGACGGGTTCTGGAGGTGAAGATTCAACCACGAACGTCTACGTCCGACGGCGTCTGCGGATCCAACGCCTACGGTGGCTAGGTCATGTAGAAAGGAAGAAGCTTTGAATCCAAACCTGTTGGCCAACGCAACAGAGGATGCCCGCGTTTAAGGTGGCGCACCTAAGTGGAGAAGGACCTCAACCAACTTGATGTGCGAAACTGGAGACAGCTAGCCAGAGATCGCGCTAATTCGACATGCATGTTGGTTGAGGCCCAGGTCCACCCCGGACTGTAGAGCCACACAAAGAAGAAGAAAGATACAATTTTGCCGTTGGGATCAAATTAACGGCACTGGGTATCACAATGGTATAAGTGTGTTGACGATTTCGCTAGCAGGCCAAAAACCTAACGTAACCTAAGGAAGCACTAACTTTTCTGTAAATTAATAGGTCCTTATTGATTGTGTAGCTATCTTCTCTAAATTTAGAGTAGACAATAAACTGAAAATCTGACTGGGTAAGAGCAAAAATAAGTTATTCTACAACGATCCCCGTGTCAATCTCCTCGGTCTAGCCATACCTTGGTACATTTTATATAAAGATACCATTGTTGTCAACCATATTGGAATTACGAACAGTATTCTTATTATGGCCGACGAAATAAACGCAGTGAACTTGAGGAGCATAAGCGAGAAAAGGAGCATTAGCCAAACAAGCTTACCAAGGAAGTACGCAGGGGCTATTTTAGTGGTGATGACAATGAGGACTGTACGTCATGGGCCTATTGTTGATTGCTCTCAACTTGGCAAGAGTTAGGTTGATATACAGCCTTCTAGTGGCGTCCTCTTAGATATCATCGGCAGCAACTACGACCCTAGAAGTAGAATCCGGATCGCGCGAAATCATCAAAATGCTGCCAAGAGATTTAACACCGTACAGCTACAATTGCAGGAGTGCCATGCCGCCGACATCAAGTGCTAAAGACCAGTGTCAATACTACCAAGAAGCCATCAGTAAAGCCTCAACTGATATGGTAGGTATCACTTTGCCACCAAAAAGAAACCCCTGCGGCGCTGCAAAGAAGGGCGAAAGCTGTTATTGAGCTCTACGAGCAGAAAAGAAGGGGACAACACTGGCTTCTCAGAGAGATAAAGAAGCCATGAGAAGTGCGCGATCAAGGAGATTGAGGAATGTTACTGCAGGAACGATGTTCGGAAACTCTACCAAAAGGTAAAAGGAACATGTCAAGTTTGCAAAAGGTTGCAAGGATAAGGATAGTAACCTAGTAGTAGAATTACAGTCGGTGCTGGGAATTTGGAAAGGCCACCACTCTGTAGACTGTATAACGGCGATGACAACGCCAACTGTCAGGCAGAATAATCCTTCCAATATAGACGTTGATGGACAAGAATTCCGTCCTCCCGATCTCATTGAAGTGACGGCAGCAATCACCAAACTAAAGTTGAACAAGGCTACTGGCCGATGGCCGATGGACTTCCTGTCGAGCTTTTCAAAGCAGCTGAAGGTGATTAAGCAACGTGCATACACCAACGCATCTGTAAAATCTTTTTGGATGAATGTTGGCCCGCTTGATGGAATCTCAGAATCGTTTCGCCGATCCTAAAGAAAGGAGACCTTCTTTCATCAGTTCTGTGTAAACGCCTGAAATCCTACGTCAGGCCGATGACGGCTGTCAATGGAGTGTTTGTGAGCATTCATAAGGATGCGGCCAAGATGGGAATTTGCAATCAATGAAGGTAAGACGAAGTATGTCTGCTGTCTACGAAAAAGGTCCACCAACACCGAAGTCTATAGACAGCTATAACTTCGAAGTCGTGAAAGACTTTGTCCACTTAGGCTCCGAAGTTAACACAAGCAATGACACCACCGCGAAGATAAAACGGAGGATCACGCTGGCGAGACCTGCATTTTCGCACTCGGAAGGCCACTGAGGAATAAAGCCATCTCTCGAAGAAACAAGATGTCCTTATAAGACCTTGATAGTCCCAGTCCTGCTGTATGGCCCAGAAGCATGAACACTAACTGAAGCGAACGAGGATATTCTTGGTCTTGTGTATTGATGGTGTTTGGAGGAGAAGACTGAACGACGAACTTTACGGGCTGTACAGCGACATCGATGTGGTCAAACGAGTTCGAATCTCTCGTCTTAGATGGCTAGGTCTCGTAGAACGATTGGGAATCAATGCTCCGCTCCGGAAAGTCTTCGTTTCCAACCCCAAGGGACAATGCAGTAAAAGAAGACCATCCATCAAGTGGCGCACGCAGCTAGAAATGACTACAATAAGTTGAACGGGCACTAGACCGGGCTCGATGGAGAGGCATTTTGGCTGAGGCCTCGGTCCACTGTAGCGACAGCCAAAGAAGAAAAAGAAGGCGATGAGGGCGATGTTTCCGATGGAGGTAAATTTGATGCGGAGTGAAACTTATCAATTGGAGGTTTATCCACAAGAATAGGAATGCCTCGTTGTCGTCCTCGTACCTTCTGCTAAAGAATGACTCAACTGGAAATTGCGAAATGCAACGAAAATAACCCGACAAGGCAAGATCGTAGTCGCTTAGCACAATCCACAATCTAGATTTACAGATAACGACACAGTTGTGTCTTACGTACCGAAAAATCGAATGTAGTCTTTTTACTGTGAACATTTCACATTGGCACTGAATTGGTTAGAACAACAAGTAATTATGTTTCACAAAAAATATGAAGTTGGCGTCGACTTTATAAAAATGTGTCAAATGTTACGTGATTATGGTACGACAGACAAAGCGATGCCCATTGGCTTTTTCTACAACATGTCGGATGTTACAGTATAGGCATCGTTCATAATTTAAAAATAAAATTAATTATTTAAGTGCAAAGCACGTTGTCACTTTTTGCATTCTTGAATTGATCTCTTAAGTGACCAGTCAGTTTGAAGGAAAGGTCGATGATTCAAGGATAACATCAGAGTTTTTCGTTCGAGATTGCATCGAATATTCAAAGCATGCAATTCGATACATCAGTCCGCAGCCCAGCGGTAGCCACCAGGCATCAACGGACCAGAAGAAGTCGTTTAAGAAAAAAGCAAGAAAAAAAAACAGATTTGCCTGTGAAGAGTCTGTTTACAAAACAGTATTCAGTCACATAAATGTCAAATAAGTATATCAAGAAAATACTTCAAGAAAAAACCTCTGAATTAAAAATAAAAATAACATGTCGAAATTATTTCATCGAGTTTCATCAAAAATGTATGAAGGTCTAGATGGAATGTTTTAAAACATAAATTGACTGACGGATAAAGTGTAAGCGTCTCTTTCGAGCACATTGAATTCTTCTTAAAGTTTCTTTTTGCTACAAGGGCTGAAACTCATCTTTTGTTGTGTGTATTTATGTTGGCACCCTGAAAGCCTTTCCCCACCCACCACTCGCATAGTGGCTAGTATGTCATTAATAAGACGTGTAATGTTGTCCTTCAAGCGTACAGATGACGCTGGCATATCTTCATCATAAAAAGTTATGTGATTGCTTCAAAGCAAACGATTTAGGCCACCAATTGATCGGTTCAAAGCTAGAGATACTTTTGTTGTGTGTATTTATGTTGGCACCCTGAAAGCCTTTCCCCATGTATCTTCATCATACAAAATTATATGATTGCTTCAAAGCACACGATTTAGGCAACCAATTGATCGGTTTAAAGCTAGAGATACTAACCGAGCGCATCTCGTGCTGTCCCTTTCTTTGGTTTCCCATGCAGTTAACGATCGCAGTGAGCACAGGTGAGCTGTACCTGAGCTACTTTTTAAACCATCAGTGCATTACAAACTTTGGTATTGATCTGGAGGCCTGTATCCAGAAACCGTCTTTCGTGTTAGTTCTGTGTCTCTCACTCTGGTGGTACATTAGTTTATGTTCTGGTACTGTATGGCCAGGGATCCATATAGAAGGCTGGGTCTTACTACCATTGTGTACTCTCAGCGGACACTTCCGAAATAAAATAATATATTGGACTTGAACCCTAGGCATTTTTTCATGCGCGAACTCCAAATGCGTAGCTGGCTTTGAGAGTGAATTCTCCTAGAGTTGCACTCTGGAATATGTAGCTCACTCCCTTGACCGCTAGTTGCACTCCGGAGTATATATTTCACTCCCTAGTCATGAGCAACAGTTTTCCACGTTAAGTCTCAAGTATTGATCCCTCAGACTCTCACTCGAAATCAAAGCAAATTGTAGAAGTCCATAAATCAATTGACAAAAGCCAGCAACAGCATAGTTTTGCTTCATAAACAAGTGCAACATTCCCAACAGCACGTTCCCTCAGATGAATTCACATTGTCCACATAAGTTCTCTTGCTGCTCAACAGATAACTTCCCCGCAAATCAACCGTCACCTGCCGTGACTTGCTGCCAAGAAGAGATATTTTCATTTAACATGCAACTACCCAAGCATGGTGAGTTGCAAACAAAAAACAAAAGAAGAGAACAACAGACAACGTCTTCAAATGTTGAAAGTCATTTGGGTTAATTTTTAATGTTAACTCCTTCGAATGTGCAATAACACTTAGCACTTATCGCTGTTGATTAAATGCCACTTCGTGCCGAGTTTATCGTCTCTGTACGATCTTAATAAGTCTCAGACATGGAATAGTGCAACTTCTTTTATTACACCGACACTCGTCAAACAATTACCATGGTTTTTAACTAAAAACAAAATGCGATAACAGATTTCGCGTGCAGGATGTCGTATGCAAATGAAAGGAATTCAAATGAGTGTTTAACTTCAAGTCCACGCGTCTTCCTTTACTAATTGAATGGATGCCTTTGGAAATGTTTGCGAAACAAAAGAACAGTCATCTTTCGAAGGAGCTAATGCATTTGAAACGCTTTCTTGGCATGAACCTTGAACTAGTTTGTGTCGTTGTCGATTTTAAGGAATGTTCATGGTTGTGACGGCCCTATGAGTATATAGATCTAGAGAATCAGATCAATTATAGGTGAGACTTCTTACTGGTCTTGTGGGATTTACTCCCTTTCATAGAGTGAGAAACACGATAGTTCTTCGAACGAAATGAACTATGTTTTGACGGATCGGTCACTTGGCTCCAATGTTCCTATAATCATGACAAGAGGTGTTGCAGAGGTGCGACTGCTTGTCATACCCATGATGAGGTGATTGGACCAAATAACCACCTCGTCCCGGTGGAAAAAGTTCAGGGATACTGTATCACGGAAAAGGGATCGGAGCTGGGGCACACTCAATCCTCTATGCCTATGGGGAGCTGCTCATACGAAAAAAAAAAATGATGTCGAAGCCCATTCGATAATTTGGTCAGATTATTGAAATAACAGCCGGAGCTGAGCAAAAATGATCAACATCACTGATCGGTTTCAGTCCCAAGGATGTACGCATGTCAATAGCAATCATTACCGGGCACTGTGTCATGGATACATATGCAATGTGTCTAACCATACGATAGACACCAGATACGACGGATAACGACTTTTGCAGAATGTTCAGTGATGAGGAAGAAAGAGGATAGATCCAACATCTGTTCTGTGTCTGCCGGCTGTAGCAAAGAAAAGAAGGCCGCTCCTAGAGAAGCACTTCTTGCCAGAGTTGGAGGACTTAAGGGATTCTTATATGGGTCTGATTGGTTTTAGGACTAAATAAGGACTCATTGTAGTAAATCATTGCCTAGAAAGGGGACGATGGACCCAATATTTTGGGTTAAGTGAGCCACGGCCATAACACAGTCAAAATACCTGATTGCTTATATATCTTCTATACCCTCTGGGTAGCCGGATGTGTATACAATTTAGAAATGGGCTATTTACACTGACACAGAAACAAAAAAACAAAGGGGTTGGAACAGAGAACATCAATGTGCTATGAAGCGCATGCATACACATGTGGTCGGCAGCAAATAGTAGACACCAATAAAACTGATTGTCTAAGTCTAGTTTGGACTATGAATAATGGTCAAATGATGCAAGTTCTTAAGGTTAACGATGGAGAGCAATGACTGCTCAGAGGAGAACTCAACTACACTTCGGACCACCAAAATGGTATTAAGCAGCAGAAAATCTGGCAGAACTCACCGGTCAACGGGAAGTCGATCATCCTGCAAATATTCCGTACGACGTGCAACGGCGAGCCAGGATTTGAAGCTGAGATAATGCAAGAGACCATAATCATTTGAAGTTAAATCAAACGAAAATGGGTCCAGCCAACGACTGTATTGCGACGACGAAGAATATAAAGATGATACTTTCTTCCAAGTTATCCAGGATCTAACATATAATAATAATATGGGTGGCGCTACAGCCCGTAGAGGGCCAGGGCCTAGCTTCTCAGCAACCACTCGTGTTGTGCGTGCTATTGTTCTCTCACGAGTGGGAGGGACCTACAGTTTTATGCCGAATCCGAACGGCTTTGTTTGAGAAGCTACCTCTAGACAGGAAATACTCAGTGACTCGAAAGAGATGGGGTCGTGAAAAAATGTTTTCGTCGCACAGAGCTGGAATCGAACCTACGACGTCGAGGTTGGGGTCGACGCACATATCCACAACGGCACGTGACACCACACCAGGATCTAACAAACCTTTCTAAATTGCTGTGAATGATAGGTATCAAGAATCCACTCCCGAGGGACGGCGCAGGAGAGGAAGACCGTGACTCAGATGGCGCACGCAAGTGGAAAGGGACCTCAACCAACTATGCGTGCGAAACTGGAGACAGCTGGCTAAAGATCGAGCTGGCTGGAGACGCTTGTTGGTTGAGGCCCAGGTTCACACCGGACAGTAGCGCCACCTTAAGTAAGTAAGTGAGATAGGTATGAGAAATTTCACCAACAGGGGGCAATGGGTCCTCCGCTCACGCCCGCCTATCCACCTACTACTTGAAAGACCGTAGTATAGTTGCTTAGCTACTTAACTTAAGGTCCGTTGTGTTACCCCGCGAATATTCCACAAAGCATTTAGTCTCTTTAAAGCGATGGAGATGTCTGATACCAATGCTTCTTAATTTTGTGAAGAATCGCGATGTAGAATGCCCGTTGCTCCGCCGAGGTCGGTACAGATTTATACGAGACCTTTGACGACAAGACGACGCACTTTCATGGGAATTCCTTAACATCATTCTCGAGAAGATCGTGCATAACTGAAAAGAGGCACGATCTTCCACAAATCTGTGCAACTGCTCGCATATGCCGATGGCATTGACATCATCGGAAGAACTCGACAAGGACTGACGGACGTGAGAATTTTGCGAAGATCGAGAACGAAGCGTCTAAGGCGTGTCCTGTGGTGAATGACGGTAAGACGAATGACATGTTGTCTACAAAACAAAGTCCATCAACATCGATATCTTGGAAAAAGTGTCACAATAGGCTCCGCAATAAACTCCGGAAGTGACCGCGGAGATAAAACGAAGGATAACCCTAGCCAATCGCTGCGTCTTTGGGCTTAGACGGCAATGGCAAAAAATGTCCCTGTTTCGAAACACCAAGCTGTCCCAGTTTCGCTATGTGACTGACACAGAAGCATGGAGAATATCAAACGCGGGCGAGGCAAATCCTTCAAAATATTTTCGGTTCCGTTTGCGAAGAAGGAGGAAAAGATTAAAGATTGACGAACTATACGAGCTGTACAACGACAATGGCCTAGTCAAACGAATTCGATTATCACATGTAAAGACGTCATGTAAAGAGAACGGACACCAACGCTCCCGTTCGAGTCCAACCCCGAAGGATAAGGTGGTAGAGGAAGACCGTAATCAGCTGGGCGTACGAAACTGGAGCCACCTGGCCCAACACCATGTTGACCGAGGCTCAGGTCCACACCAGACGGTACGGCCAGCCAAAGAAAGAGAAAAATCCTGCCGATGATAGTTCTGACAACCTACTCATACGGGACACTGTGACATACCAGGAAACTGCAAAGCCGACGAACTCGCTAGGTGTGGTACAACCTCATCCCTATCGATAGAAGGGGTACCGCCTTCCATGCCGATCGCTACTGCTTACCATCTTCTTAAGATCCACACAACTAAAACCACTAATGACAAATGGCTAGAAGGCACCACTGCCTTAAAACAAAAGAAATCTGGCCATCACTTAACCTAAAACGGTCACTCAGTCTACTTGGACTCAGCAAGCCCTCAGTAAGGACCCTCATTGGAGTCATAACCGGGCACTGTGTAATTGGCATTCATGCTCGCAGGATGGGTGCCCCAAAGAATGATTTTTGTAGAAGCTGCATTAATGTAGAGGAGGAAGAAAATACTCATCACCTTCTCTGCTCCTGCAGTGCTCTTGCCAGTCGTAGGTCCGTACGTGCCGTAACGAGCTAAAAAGTGCCAGCATTGGCCAACTAAATCGGTTCATCAGCAGCACCAACTGGTTTCAGCGTTAGGAGAAGTCAATCCGCGTGGTATCACAATGGGCCTACTCTGGCCTAAGTGTGACTGCTCTGCAGCAGTCAGCCACTACTACCTAACCTCACCTACTCATACTTATAGGATTGCATAAGCGTTTTGAATCGAGACTAGGTCGTAATCATTTTGTGATGAGGCTCCCGGAGCATGTGGATAGTTTCCTATTTGCATGATTAGGCGTGTAGTAGATGTATTTCAGTAGCTCCAGCGATGGCTAGTCTTCATTTCATTGCATTTGCCACACAAAACATGCTCAATAGGATTTTGCTACTACGCTGGCAAATTTGGAGTAGGTATTACAAAAATGCAAAAATGAAACAGTGGCCTTCAATAAGAGACACAGTCACTTTAGAGGCATCAAAAATAAAAACACTGCTCTGTTGATCTCTAAGCGGGCTGTTTCTTGGTATAATGAGCAGAAATAACCAAAACGGAAAATAATGCCTTCTGCGCAGATTACGAGTTCTCTGCCTAGTGGGCCACCATGCGTATGGACTAGGTCTGATTCCCACAGACATATGCAGAAATTGCTGAGGAAACAGTGATGGTTATAACTCTGTAACTTTTTTTCTGCCGGGATTTAGGCCAAACGCGATATCAAATTCTAGGGCTAATCGTTCCTTAAACCATTACATGGAGTGGCCGTCGCGACGTGAAACCACAACATCTCATCGACTTTGCAAGACTAGAACATTAAGTCGAAGGGGGACTTAAACTAGGTTTACCCTGTTTTGTGGTAGCTCTATGGACCAACAGAATTAAGTGAGGCTGAGCCACTACCCCCTAACCTAACCTAACATTGTAACAATTTGGTGCCTTTCCTTGGTTGAGCAGGCATGTTAAGAAGTAGAACTACAGCATTTGATAGGATGAGCAACTTCAAGCAATAGATCTCGAAAAATTCACAGTTCAGTGCGTATCGTCCATCAGAATCACTAGGACGTCTGTATTCAATGACCGTGAGTTGTCAATGGCGCTGGCTATCTTTCAATGGTTTTGCACGTGGTAAGCCGAATGGAAAAAGGGTCTAATTACCACGGCGCTAAACACTCGACACTCGAAACAACACTCTTTTTAATGAACCAATTGAAAACTGAGTTGGGTGAGTAGTTTAGCTCTCCGTCAGTGAGTCAAATCGTTTTATGGGAATTCGTATTGCCGATAAATCGCGTCATTTGCTGCCTTGGAAGCCACTTTGAAGACTCTGACTGTGCTTGAAACAGTGTCTCAGAATGGGACTTTGACGAAACTGGGCGTCAAGATGAACTCTTGAAATATAAATGAATTTTTCAACTCAGATTCTATTTGCAAGTTCTTTGTGTTGTGAACAAACAACCTTTTGCAACCTATTCTATACAATCCGTGTCTCATTTCAATCATGATCATGATTTATTTAATCTGATTGAAATTTGGCGACGCCACAGTCCACACCCACCACGCCACAGTCCACACCACAACAAAGTTCACTTTAACACCAACGCAGCTTAGCCAAAGTTCCGTGGTTAAGACAGTTAACGTGGGAAAGCCTTGATGTTGATTAACAAAAGTATTTGCCGAGCATATGTAACTCTCAAGTTGTGTGCTTCTCTTTGGATGTTTCAAATGTTGAGAGGAGTGTTTCATTTCATACGCCGCCTGAATTCCCTCGATTTCACGAAAAAGGACAATAATGTGATGCCAAAGGCAAGATTTTTCAGAAAGAAATTCCAGGACTGTTACACATGCACATTCCACGCTCATTCACAAGGGAATTCTCAAAAACGACTCAGAAAGTGTTTTTTTGCGAAATTTTCAGAATTCCACTTCAGTTCATCATGAATCTACGCTCAAGCATATGCAGACACTTCACTCTCAATCTTGTGAAATGCGAAACTCTAAACTGAGAGGAAAACGTTTCCATGGAACGAAGTCAACGTACAGATAGATACCCTCTCAAGTTAAGCAGAAATAGGACGTCGTTTCCTCCCACCCATTTGAAGGATTATTCATAAATGCCTCATCCTCATTGTTGTGCGCAAATTAAAACAGACATCTAGTCAAGTTAGTAATTGTCAACAACTTGCGCTCACAATTGGAGCGTGCCAATTGTGCACGGCCCAAATGACAGGGATAGCCTCTCCAGAAATAGGCACAGCAGCGCCTCGATTAAATCCTTCTCCAGGAAGACGGGCGTAGACCACTACGCATGCATTGCAACTGCATCCTCTCTTCAGACAGAACGAAAAATCAAAGACGAACAAAACAAAAGCGCAACTGTGAGAGGGACAATAATGCAAAATATCAAATCACAGAAAGCCAACGGAAAGCTGAACGAGTGAGAACAAGGGGGAACAGTAATACTTTTAGACAGAAGAATGAGAACAAATTAAGTACACTAAAGTCCATTGTGTGCGTGCGTGTGCATCTCCCGCGCAGTCTGTCAGCAAATATCCTTGGACAGGACGGGAAATGCAAAAATGAAACATAACTCTGCTGAAGCAACGACAAAATAGGAGAAAAAAAAATAAGTATAATGCAAATGCAAATAGAAACGCAACACAAATGTCCGTCCAACAGAGTGGCGCGGAACGAACGGAAAGACAGCACTTTTGCAGAACGAAACACCACAACAACAGCAAAGAAAAATGAAGGGGGAAAACATAAAAAAAACTAGATGAAAACATATCTCTTTAACAACCGCCCACCCGGCTGGCTGAAGAGAAGCAGCAGCGTTGCTAGATGTGATTTTAATACATCTCTACTTACACGAGCTCGTCTGCAGTTCCAATTGAGCGTACAAAAACTTTACCAAACACCTCCGGGACACAATCTCCGCGTGGGAGTCATTAAGGACCGCTCCATTAACACTCATATGCTCGCCACTCACGCACTTCGTGCCGGTTGATACAGATATGACCTAGAAAGAGACCACAATGAATGACTGTGAACTGCGATGGCGTATTCAATACGGATAATGTGTGGTGCAAAGTGAGGAGACTTTGTTTTTCTATTTTTTTTTTGTTAAACTCCTGTTTGCCATTATACTGTGCGTATTCAATGTATGGAATCTGCGTACTTTTGCCTCGTTGAAATTCATGTTATCTGTCATGACGATACCGGCCAGAACCTTACGCCTCGAATAGGACTCCTGTCCCTTGATCACCTCGTTGAACTTCTCCAGCACCAGGCGGCCGATTGTGTCCGCGTGTATCTGTGGCAGTTCCATTGACGACTGCTTATCGTCAATGGGTATGGGCACGTTCTTCTGTGGATGCATCATTGGACTGTAGGAGATGTTGCAGAGGGAAGCGAGCGCCGCCTTAGCCGCAGCGTTTTTGGCTAATTTCTTTGATGGACCTGCAAGAGATACAAACAAAACAAAACAAAACAATTATCAAACAAAATATTCAATGTGAATGCAAAAGAAAGAAGGATTCAAATCCATCAAGTGAAAGAGGACACTTAACAGGCTAGTGGATGGAACACACTGTAGTTGTGCTTGTCAAGGCTGTAGCCTTCACGGAGAGTGGAACGCTCACAAGCCCACGCACAAGCAAAGAGGTCCCCCCGACCATCCGATTGAGGGCGGAGTGTGGATCGAAAAAGGCTTTTCTGTTTTTTTTTTTTTTTTTTTCGTTGCGCCAGGGTTTGTGTTCATTTGAAGATGTGCCCTGAATGTGGAAATCTCATCCGCAGATTGTTGCGCTAAAGGGCAAACGGTGACATTTTCCTCTCATCTCATTTTTTCTGTTTGGAATATGGTTCAACATTCAGATGGTCGAGGGCAAACAAAAGAGACTCGGAATGGTGGTGGTGCAATTTTGCATTCTTCACATTCCATGAATGTGAATGTATTCTTGTTGAAGGGAGGAGCTGGAGAAAGTCCTGCAGTCGGTTTGAGATGTGCTAATGTTTTTTGGTTTAATTTAAATGCAAATTTGTTTATTGTTTTGCAACTATTTGATCAGGCTCTGTGTTGCTGTTGCTTGCTGACCCCAGTACCAGTCGTAGATCCGTCTGTGAAGATGTCCTTGGCGAACTTGTTGTTCAGTACCGAGTTCGTTTCCTATAATTGTGTACTCGGTATTCTGGTTAAGTAGTGTAGGTTCTACGGCGGATAATCGTGTGTTTTAAAAATGCTACTTTTTAGATGTTGGAGCACTGTTTGTAGTCTCGTAGTCAAAAGGATTGAGATTTGGATAGCTAGATGGTTGTTTATGCGTACAAGTGAAGTTTGGGACGTTTTTTCAGCCGTATTTATGTAGAATGGGTCAACTCGCGTTGATAACCGAGTCAACTTGAGTTACGAATCTAACCGAGTTAAATTTATGTTAAACCGGGCTGCTGAAACTAAAACGAATAAATGGACCACAAATCTACTTCGGCACGGTGTGAAAACACAACTCGGCTGACTCGGTTTATCGACTCGGGTTGGCCATCCCCAAAATGAAAATCAAACTGCAAGCCCTTTAACTCGGTATGATGTGAACACACAATAAGCTCTCGTTAAGACAAAGAGACCGAGATGGACTGTACATGTACAATCAACACCTAGTTGGAGTTCGATATCGGATCTGTTTGTGCGTGTGGACGGGGCCTTGTGGCACGTTGGTTATCTACTCTTGTTTCATTTAACCCAAGATCCAGTGCACTTTTCAAATAAAACTATTTCGTTTAGTTTGCACTTTACAACTGCAAAGCGAAGGGATCAGTCATTCCTCAACATTGCGTACAATTTCCAATGAGCCCTTTTGTGTGAAAGCCTAAAACTATTTGTCAACAACTTAGAAGGTCCTTATCAGTTCGGTTTCAGCCGAGGAAGTCCACCATCGACCAAATCTTTACACTCAAGAGATGCAGATCGACACCCACGACAGCGTGCATAGAGACGTGCTATACAATTTCATGTCTAGTTTTTACATTCATGCCAAACTCGTCAGGTGTGGATGACGACGAAGAACTCTCGCAGCTCCATCAATGTCGGTAACGAACTCACCGAGATCTTCAGTGTCAAAAAATGTTTTAGACAAGACAACGCGCTGTCATGTGATTTCTTTAACATCGTCCTGGAGAAGATCGTGCGAAACTCACACGCCAACACTAGAGGCACGATCTTCCAGAAGTCCGGTTTTAGTCAAGACGACGCTCTGTCATGCGACTTCTTCAATAACATACTTGAGAAGAGCGTGCGAAACTCTAACGACAACTGCTTGCTTACGCGGACGACCTTAATGTGATTGGATGAACACAATGAGCCGTCGATGAATCGTTTGCTGGCATTTAAGCGGAAGCGGCTAAAATCGATCTAGCGGTAGACCAGCGCAAAAACAAAGTACATGCTGTCATCACGAAAGGACGCACAACTTCGACGTCTCGGGCAGAGCGACACAAAGGGCAGCAGAAGCTTTGATGTGGTTAAGTACTTGGTCTACTTCGGCTCTGCAGTAAACAGGGACAATAACACCAGTACCGAAATCTAGCCGAGAATTACTCTTGCCAATCGCTGTTTCTTTGGGCTCAAGAGGCAATTGAGTAACAGAGCCATCTCTCGTTCTTTGTGCGATCTTTGGTCCTGTTTGTGTTGACAGGTTTTGGAGGAGAAGCTTCAATCACGCACTGTAAGGGCTGTACAGTGACAAGAGCCCAGCCAGACGTCTATATATCCAACGGTAGGTGGGCCATGTAGAGCGTATGGACAAGAATCTTCGAATCCGAACCTGCGGGGCAACGCAACAGAGGACGCCCGCGTTTAAGGTTGCGCACCCAAGTGAAGAAGAACCTCAACCAACTTGGTGTACGAAACTGGGGACTGTTAGCCAGAGATTGGCTTGTTGTTTCAGGCCCAGGTCCTCCCCGGACTGTAGCGCCACACAAAGAAGAAGATGATGAATCTCAAAGAAGGATCAAAATGGAAGCAGGATCCACTGATGGATGATGGATGATCCACTGTTTTGAATCAGTAAACTAGCCAACAAGCTCAACGACTGATTCGATTCAATTCCAAAAACGGCTAATGTGCAGAACAAAGATTGTGTTTTGTCTTTGTGCTGCACATCTGCATATGAATTATTATATTTTATTTTATACTGGTCGACGGGCTCAGTAAGCGTCCCCTCATTAGCGATAAGGTCCTCGACTGTGTATGATACGGATCTGCCTTAGAGCTCCTAGGTGCATCAATGAGAATTTGGATTTGTTGGTGGTTTCCTTAAAGTTGGTCAACTTATATGCCAAACAAACCCCATAAGTGGCCTTCGTGTCCTAAGTGATTCTAACGGATTGGTCTATGTTTTGAAGTATAGATTGGGTCATGGGAAAATTTTATCCTATCTGGTGACCCAGACTTTGGAGCCGTATCTAATGGGGTTCTCCGCTTATCACAAGCATTTCCTGATTTAGTGGAAGCACTGTAAGAAGTCAGCGACACAGCCAACAATGCTGTTTCTGGGCTACCACCACTGAAAATAATATATGTTTGTGTCTTTTATACCCTTTCCTACTATTTTTATCCATTAATATATATGTATGTTATTTTAACATCGTCTCAAGGCGACCTTGGCTGTTTTTCACCTAGCTGTCGTTCTTCAAAAAATTTGTGCCCAAGAATTTAAACTTGAGCTTCTCCTGCTTATACCAGGTATACCGGTATGAAGTGAGCGTCAAGATACAAATGTCTCGATAGGGAACATTTGTCGTGAAAGAGCCCTTATTTTTTTTTTTTGCTATGACATCTGTGTAAAATTATTTAGTATACATCAGTCATTGAACAGACAAAATCATGTTTTTTCATCGTGTTATAAATGTCGAATTTTGTACCAGAAAGTGATGATTTGCGGAAAGCAAACATATTTTGTTTTCATTTGAAGAAAAGTGCTGCAGAGTCGCATCGAATGCTTATCGAGGCATATAGTGATCATGCTCTATCAGAAGCAACATGCAAAAGATGGTTTCAACGGTTCAGACATAATGATTTTGATGTGAGAAATGAAGAACCCGGAAGACCACCAACAAAGTTTAAAGACGTCGAATTGCAAACGACATTGGATGGAGATGACACTTTGAGTGAAAAGCAAATGGCAGCAATGTTAAATGTTGCACAACAAACAATTTTTGACGTTTTGTAAACCAACATGACACGTGTTACCCACGAAATAAAAGTCTCTATGCTCTAACGAGCCCTTTTGACTGCGCCAACTATCGGGGGATAGGTCTCCTTAACATCTACAAACAATAACTACAAGATCTTATCTGCCGTACTGTGTGAACGCCTAAAGACATTCGTCAACAACTTGGTCGGTCCATACCAGTGTGGCTTTAGGCCAGGAAAATCCACCATCGACCAAATATTCACACTTCGGCAGATTTTGGAGAAATCATATCGATACCCACCACCTTTTCATCGATTTTAAGGCCGCGTATGATAGCATTTATAGAGACGAGCTATACAGAGCAGTGTCTAGTTTTGGCAGCCCTATCAAGCTCGTCCGTTGATGTCAAAAAAAGATTCAGACAACGCGACGCGCTGTTATGCGACTTTTTCAACATCGTTCTCGAAAGAATTGTTTAAAACTCGAACGCCGAACACCAGATTAAAAATCTTCCAGAAGTCCGTCCAACTACTCCCATGTGCGGACGATATTGACATCATCGGAAGAACGCAGAATGATGTCAATGGCGCTTTTGTGTCAACGAGAAAGGACACCCAACACCGACGTCTCGGTCAGAACGTCACAGCAGACAGGTATAACTTTGAGGTAGTCAAAAACTTTGTCTACCTAGAGATAATGACACCAGCGCTGAAATCAAGCGAAGAATAACTCTTTCCAATCGGTGCTTCTTTGGGCTAAGAAAGCAATTGGTAAACAAAGCCCTCTCTCGAACAACCAAGCCCTTTACAAGACCTTAATCGTCCCAGTCCTGCTATATGGCGCGGAGGCATGGACTTTGTCAAAAGCGGATGAAGCTGCCCTTGGTTGCTGCGAGAGGAAAATTCTTCGTGTGATTTTCGGCCCCGTCTGCATAGATGGTGAGTGGTGGAGAAGATATAACGACGAACTATACGGGCTGTTCAGCGACATCGACTTAGCCAGAAGAGTGAAGGAAGATCCAACGATTGAGATGGCTATAGAATCGATGCTCCGGCTCGAAAAGTCTTCAAATCCACCCCGAGGGACGGCGCAGTAGAGGAAGACAGCGACTCAGGTGACGAACGCAACTGGAAAGGGACCTTAACCAACTATGCGTGCGAAACAGGAGACAGCTAGCCAAATCGCACTGGCTGGAGGCGCTTGTTGGTTGAGGCCCAGGTCCATCCCGGATTGTAGCGCCACCTTAAGTAAGTAAGTAAGTAATGCTCGAACGAGTCGCCCAAGCTTTGTCTATAGCCACTGAATGGCTAGGAAATGATGGAAAAAGAAAAAAAGACCATTCGATCGAGAACAAAAAAACAGAGTAAGGTAAACACTAGAACCAGGTCCCTAAAGCCGGCTAATTTTAATAAAGAGTTCTAAGTTATGCTTAGCTTACATACTTATGTAGCAGTAGCAGACTCCTTATTTACTTACCTGCCTTGTGTCGTTTTTGACTTACAGATGAGCGGAAGCGGATATAACTTTTTTCACAGAATCAAAGCATTGTGTAGTTGACTTCATCAAAAATGACTTAGCAGCAAACAATCACAGGGTCTGGATGGTGTTCACGATGAACTTTCGAAATGGATTCAGAAACATGTGCCCAATCGGTGATCATTTTTCACGCACAAAGCTTCCTCTCTTCCATGTTTGCAGACAAAATACATTGACACTGATATATTGCTCACTGAACGGACGAATTTATCGATACTCGTGCCTTGAATTATCGTTTTCATTTTTAACCACATGTCATTGAAGCGGGGCTATAAAATCATTGAACGATAGGGGGATAAAATTTGTTTCACGGCCATCTTTTGAAAAAATACGGGACAGTGATAGTGCCATAAACGGCATTGAAAAAACGTGAAAAATCGAAGGCAGCTTCAACTTGGGAACAAACAGACCATGAGTCGGTAGCCAGAGAAGTATACGCATGTTTAAGTTAACGGCACAAATGTTGCTCAAGCTAAATCCAATACCAATTAATTAGCTTCAATTATTCAAAAGATCTGGTCAACAGTTGGGAAACACTAACAATGCGATCACCACGACTAACCTCCTAGTTCTAAAATTGTGCTCGAGTCGTTGGTGGCGTAGTGCCTGAAGATGAGCTATGAAATTTATCAGCCACTGCCAAGATTTTTCAGTGAATAGCCGGATGATGTACATCAAGCTCTCAGAATGAAGACACATACGATAACATGCAAAAGGGGTTTGCGCTAGTCACTGGTGGCTTCAATAGCTCCGCTAAGGCAGGAGTCGTTCAAAGGAGGACAATGAAGAGAACGTCCTCCAACTATTCTGTACCGGTCTGTCTCTCGCTTTATTCCGACACAAGCGTTTGCAAGTCACCCACTTCATCGATATCTGTGATTTCTACCAAATTTTGTTTTTTAAAAGCCTAGCATTGCAAAAAGTTGCCAAGGATTACTCATAAGCGATCATATGACAGCTGGTGATTTAAGTGCCGGACTAGTGCCATAGTGCCATCTCTTCTACCAAAAGTGACCCTCATTACCTTTCCAGATGACAACCGCGCATCAAATAAATAGCTCAGCAGCAATTAACGAATTAAACGGACTCGATTGATTGCCCCCATCTCCCACCCTCTCAAGCCAAGATAATTCATTTACCCTTATTCCTTGTCAATAACAAACAATCCGGCCAACTGACAGCAGCTCCTGCATCGGCAATTAATCACTCCCCCATCAAATTCGGCCCCTGATTGCAATGACAACATCCTGGCCACTGTCCAATTATCCCTCTTCGGCTTGGTGTAAATTTTAATCCTTAACCGCCTCCGGCGGCTGTGTGTGCGGTCCAATTATTAACTCATTTGTCACAGCGACACTGTCTGTCACGTCATTTTTCCTCTCGTCAAGCAGCGAGTAATTTCCCATCCGGCTTCCGGGAGGGGAGACAAAAAACGACCAACCGACAATAAACATTCACATTGCCAACTGGAATTCGTGTAAAGAAATTCAATTTGTATCCTCGAACGAGCATCGCTGCGCGCCTTTATGTCAAGCTCAGACTGCCGGCAAGAAATTCACTTTTACGGCGCGGCATAACCCCGCGACATGGCATCGTTCCGACAATAAACGTCAAACCAATGGGCATGGAATGGCAGGCTCATATATTGCGCCGTCGACAGACATTTGCTGCCGACAGGACCCATGGTAGAGACATAAATTCCATTTAATGTGCAAATCAATTTTCGAGTACTTACCAGTTCCATCGAATTTGGTATTATTCACAGTCACAGTCATTTTGAAGCGGCAATTGTTCTGGGCGCCATCTATTGTCGAACAGTCGAAGTGCACGTCGCTGAAGAGCTCGTACAGCAGCATCACCGGTCCCTTGTCGGGGACCTTCTTTTGTCCATCAACCGTGATCATGCCCTTGGATACTTCGGCTAGATTGGAGAAAAACAAAAATCGAATGATTGATGAGATTAATGCGTGTGCAAAGGGGAGAGCAGTAAAGATGGCGCTGCTGTCGAGAGTGGGTAGGGCTGGAAACATCGCAAAAAATGTTCAAAACTCGGATTGCGAACATAACTTAGGGAAAAAAAAGAACAAAAAATACAAACCAAAAAAGAACAGAAACGGGAGTGGACAAAGTGTACGCTCTTTTTTATTACATCTCTACAGGTGGTTGGAAAACTTGTTAGGCAACTCAAACAAACGGAAAGGTAAACTGTTCAAACATTACCTTTGATTTGGCCTGTCCAAGCGTTGCTAATGGCATTTATTTTTTCAGTATATGCGCGGGGAATTGGGGCTGGGAGTGTTTGGATACAGTGTGGGGGTTGGTTTTGACTGGGGGCTAGCTGGGCAAATCCCTAACGCACTGCAGGAGTTTTGGTTTTAATCATCAAACCTGTCAGCAGGCAGTCGACATTTTGATGATGACGGACAAGAAATTGCGAGACCTGATTTTGACGCCGACGACAACAAAGTTGACGATCCACTGAAGACGAACTGTTGATTGATGAGATCGAGTAAAATAATGGTTGATAGCAATGCAAATACTTGTCAAGTTATGCAGACAAAGTGTCAGTGAGACGTCCTCGGTGATCACGGTGTTAATATGCTGGGTATCAAGTTACACTGGGTATAAAGGCAACGAAAAAGCGGAGTCCTCTACTCACTCACGCCAATAAGCTCCACAAGAAAACTGTAAAACAAAGCTCTGAATAGAGTAAAAACTCGATGGCTCAGTCTGAAGCAATAGCAAGTTTCAGTCTGGCGTTCTTGAAACGAGATCAGCTCTGATCGCAATTAAGTGGTAACATAAATGAAAACCCTTACAAGCATTCTGCCATAGGCACACGACTGAACATACTATGTACACAACGATCCATACAGGCGCCGCTCGCCACACTAATCGCCATTTTAGCAGGACTTAAAGGTGGTGACATGCTTGAAAGTAAACAAAACACGGTTTATATCAAAGCGAAAACCTCCCACAGAATGACTGTCCACATTTTTTCTCTCACGGCTTAGTGCAACAGCCACTACTCAGGGCAAAGCGTCTAAAAGCTATCTCTCTGTAATAGGGTCGAACTTTAATTGCAAATACAAGTTACTCCCTCCGCTGTGGATTCGCCGCTTTCCATAGTCGCCATGTTTGGAACTATGCTTTAAGGAATCACTTTGTGTTGTTTTTTTATTGAAGTTGAGGTTATTTTTCTCAGAAACCAGCTTTATTTAATTAGTACACGTTATCGAGGGTCTGCTGCAATTACATCCATCCAACCACTGGTTAGATTGCAAACACACTCTTCTTCCGTCTGACCACCTTGATTCGAATAAGCCCAACCGATTTTCTTGGAGTTTTGTCATACGCTTCCACGTGGCGGTTGCGTTGTGGGTATGTGCGTCAACCCCAACCTCGACGTCGTAGGTTCGATTCCTGCTCTGTGTGACGAAAACAATTTTCACGACCCCATCTCTTTCGAGTCACTGACAATGCTCAAAGAGTATTTCCTCAAAAAAAAGATTCTCAATCAAAGCCGTTCGGACTCGGCTTAAAATTGTAGGTCACTTTGACTCGTGAGAGAACGCGCACGCACGGTGGTTGGTGAGAAGCTAGGCCCTGGCCCCCTACGGGCTGTAGCGCCACCTATATTATTATTATTATTCCATACGAACGTAAGTGGCGCCATCTGAAGTTCGATTTTATTTGAGTTTCAGAAACACGTTTCTACTTACTCACTTACTTATCAGGCTGACGACCCATGAAGGGTCCGAGCCAGATCAATTGCTGTCTTCCATTGGTGACGGTCATCAAGGCCAAGCTGTCTTACTTCCGTGATGACTTGGTCTTCTACCGGAGGTTCGGTTTTCCTCCCCTTCTTGAACCAGAGGGCTTGGATTCTAAGAATCTATTAGCTGTAGCGCTGTTGCCACGGCGGACAGTGTAGTTGAAGGAGTTTTGCGTTCCGGAATGCAGACATATCCTGGTAAAGCTCTTTGAGTTCGCGGTTGCCTTCTTCTCCATTTGCCTTCCTCGCAGATGAGACCATATATCCGACGTAGAATTTTTCTTTCGTATGCCCGATGGATGGAATCTCAGCATCGTTTGCCCGATCCCAAAGAACGGATACCCTCTAAACTGTGCTAATTATAGAGGGATAAGTCTCCTAAATATGGTATATCCTATAAGATCTTTTCTGTCGTTCTGTGTAAACGCCTGAAACCCTGCGTTTATATTAGTGCGGTTTCAGGCCAGCGAAATCCACTATTGACCAAATATTCACATTACGTCAGATCTTGAAAAAGACCCAGGAGTTTCAAGTTGATACCCACCACCTATTCATCGACTTTAAGGCCGCGTATGACAGTTTTATAAAGACGAGTTATACAGCGCTTTGTCTAGTTTTGGCATCCCTGCAAAACTCGTGCGCCTTTGCAGAATGACGACGAGGAATGCCCGATGCTCTGTCAAGGTCGGTAAGGATTGTACTGAGACCTTTGTTGTCAGAAAAGGATTTGGACAAGGCGACGCACTGTCATGCGACTTTATTAACATTATTCTCGAGAAGATCGTGCGGAACTCAAATGTCAACACCAGAGGCACGATCTTCCACAAATCTGTGCAACTACTCGCATATGTCGATGACATTGATATCATCGAAAGAACACAACGGGCTATCACTCCAACCCCGAGGGACAACTCGGTAAACCCCGAGGGACCACGCCTACGGCAGAAATGGATCTAAATAAGTTGTCCAGCTTTCGGCTGCATAAAGCAGGACTGACAAAATAAACGTTTTGAAAAGCATGATTTTGGTCCTTCGAGTCAGGAGTTGTTTGCCAAGGACGATCCCACGTCGGATGCTTACTGGGATGTCGATTGGACATGATCTTGCAGGCGATCTCATACGATGAAGGCAGTTGCGGGAAATATTCATGATATAGAAGTTGTAGTTGTTCTTCTTCTAGCGCCCGTAGTAGACGCGAGCCTAAGCTAACAATTCTCTCTAACCGTCACGATCTTTAACTAACATTTTGTGTTACATGTCTCACCGGTTTGTGGACCTTCTAGGGATTTGATGACTTTTCTGGCTAAAGCTGAGATATACATAACCTAGCAACCTTATGCACTATATCCATAGACGACGGCGAGACTCAAGAGAAACTGGACTAACGATTGAACACAGAATTTTTTTTCTCGAAAAGACTTAGCGCTTCTTCTTCGCTTTTGGAACGGTCCATACCTCTGGGCCGTACAGGAGGAATTTGATGATCCGTGGCTTAGATAGGGTTAGCTTGATCCCTAAATAGCCTCTTGAGACCAAAAAAACTGCGATTGGCAAGAGTTATTGTCGTTCAACCTCGGGTATGGCGATGTTTGTTTACTTGGGATGTTGTTGCCAAGTTGACGACGGCGTGTACCTTTCCTAGAGGACAGCATATACATACTTTGTGTTTCACTCATTCACCGCCACACACATTTTGGTCGCCACCGACTCAAAAACAGCACACGCTTCGTTGGATGCTGTGGCCTATCACGCTAATGTCTTCCGCGTATGACAGCACTGGAACGGTTTTTGGGAAAATTGTCCCTCTAGTGATGGGAACTAAATTACTGAGTCATTTTGAAAAGTCTAACGAGATTAGCAGGATTGTTAAAAATAGACATGGCGTAATGCACGTAAATGAGATTTTTCCGGGATCGGTCGTAGTTTGTTTTTTCGTGGTGGACTCTGAAGCAAAGTGTTTTGAGTTCATGCCATGTTTTGTGACTTATCGCTCTGTAATTATGAAGCAGTTTTAGGTGTGTCCTTATTTGTGGTTCGGGCTAAAATTATTTATTCCATTCTCAGGCATGCCGTCCTCCGTCCATACAATCTCAAATGAGATATGGTGCTCCACTTACCCGAGATAAACAAGCTCCTTCACTACCTCAAAATTGTAACTGTCGAGCGTGACGTTTTGCCCCAAGCGGAATATTCTGGCTCAACACCTTGTATTTCGTTTTTTTCTCATTAACCTCATCTTTTCTTGAACTGCCGTGAAAGATTCTAAGATAACTCTCTTGCTAATAGTTGCATGCAGCACTACCTTCTCCAGTAACAGATCGAAGAAACCACACGATCCCTTTCCGAAAACGGGTGTGGGTATCAAGCGGTTCAGAAGTCCTTGAGTCGACTTACACGGTGCATCAGGTATTTGTTAGCGTTATTGGATCAATTTACACGGAATCCCGAGTTCAGCCGTCGCTTTGAATAGTGCATTGCGATTGCTAATGCTGTCGCGTGTGGTTTTAAGATCGATAAAAAGATGGTGTGATAATTTGGTCTATAGTCCATTTGCCGGGGTGAAACCCGCACTGGTACGTGCCGATTAGTGCTGTGCAAAACGGCTTTAGACGTGCACACAGTACGCTGGAAATATGTTTCTGACCAGGAAGAACCTTCTAACTATTTTAGAAGAAACATCTTAAAGCGTGCGTTTAATGCACCGATAGAATTTCCAGCACGCTGCACCAGCGATAGTCCCCGAACAAACTGTTGAACAACGAGCTGTGACCACAGCCACGTGCAGTACACAGAAGTACGTGCCTGAAATTAAAATACCACACGAGCCCCCGCGTTCACTTATAAGATCATATCTTTATCTAAAGGATTTAAAATTGATTTACCCAGCCGGGTGAAGTGGTTTTAAATCCATTAAATACGGTGCCCAATGCGACTGCTGAACAAACACAATTCTTTTGTCATTCCCATCTACTCCAAAAAAAACCTGTGTATATCCAATTGCAAAAGTCCACATCAACTCAATGTCGACACTGGGACTGTTAATAAAATTAAATCCTCTCTTGAATTGATGAATATTGAGGCTCCTTCTACCGTGTCTCCGCCGCGAGGCCAATGGTAGTGACGGCTGTGTGCCGCCTTCGAGTGCCGCCCACATTTTGGAGTCAATCTAGGCCATCGCCACACCGATATTGCACTTCGACCTTAATGCGATTTCGACTTTGCCCCCTTTAGTTGGTTGTCATTTTTGTTTGCTTCCGCAATTTTTCGTGCGGCAAGTCCGCTCGGACGCCATGGGATACATGTCATCGGCATCCGTGAGCCAGTAGGCGACAGGGGATGGCAGGGGGTTTTAGGAAATTATTTCGATATAAAACTTGTATCTACACATGGGATTTTCGCCTCGTTTTCGTTTTTTTTTCTCTCGTTCACTTCTTTTTCCATTTTCTAGTGGATGATAGTCAATCGGATGGAGACTCGGTGAGGCATTAAGCCGATTTGGAAAATCGAAAATTGTTGATTGAAATCGAATGTCGAAACTAATGATTTATTTAGTCGATGTTTTGAAGTGCATGATTGGTTGGATGGGTGTATTTATAGATGTTCATTACGGGCGCACGGCTTTTAAAATATATTCACTTGGGCGAGGGATTTCGACCGTATCGAGTGGGCACATGTGGAAACGGTGGGCGGGTGCTACATGCCAGCAGAAGAACTGCAGGCGACATTAATTATAAATTGTTTTTTCGATGACGATATGGGTATTTTCGTTGAGAATGATGCAGAGCGCATTTGGACTTCGGACAGGCGAATGCTTAGGACGTCCATACGAAAGGGACACGGTGCTTTAAATAACGTTGTCAACATCACCCAGTGAAACATGCAAGTCTTGTGGCGAACTCTGCACTAAAAGACAACATAGATTTGTTTGATGGACAGCAACTGCCCTGTTGGCAAAATGGCGCACATCATCAGCTCTCACCTCATCAGCACCGAAAAGCTGCCACCTGATCCGAGCGATGGTAGGACAGTGGCAAGGAAAGGGCTCTGCAGTGTTGTCGTTCTCTCCACAGGCGCCGCAAATGATTTTATCACTTAGACTTTGCACATGTGGGTGCATGGAGGAGGAATAGTGACCCGTTGGTACCCTTGTAAGAATTTTTCTGCTGGGAGATAACAAGAATGGTGCGGATTTCTTACAGACGTTAGGAAGCACGTGTTGTCTAAAGCCTGTCAACCATTGATAGAAGGGTGATGATAATCGATAGAACGAAGGTAGTTCAAACTTAGGACTTAGGGTATGTCGTCTTGTCCTTGTCAAGCAAGTTAATCGGATATCTCATTTCCCGTGAACCCGTGGTGGCCCGATACCCAGACCTATCTTAGAGAATGTACATCAAATTTAGAGAAGGCTTGCTCTCCTGAACTATCCTTGAAGTGGTTATGGGGTTGAGGAAGGTCTTAAAACAGCTTGGCTATCATTCCGCCCATTCCTCCTAATCTTTACAATATAATTCGTGGCCCTTAAAACGCTTGGAAAATCCGACGCAAAATTACCTAACGAGGTGTGTAGTCTGATGTTGCCATCCTCCGCGAAGGTGCCAGCGCCAGGCCCTTTCCCATAGCGTTCCATTAAGATTCAACTACAGGCCTTTCCCGGCTCAGATCCTCAGTGCAGAAGAAGTCCACTCTGCATGTCGCCAGTGCTTTAGACGGCATATCCATAAGGCTAGAGCCAATGTAAATGCTGTGCGGAAAGGCATCAAATGTCTTGCAGGCCACTTCTTTCTAAGTTGAGGATGGCCTTGAGAGTGCACTTTATGATGTGGTTATCGAGGAGACGGATTCAGAAGCGCATCAAGAGCGGCACCAGTCGTACTAGATAAAGTCCCCAGTCAGACGAGGCCGAATTCCAGAGTTTGACAGCGTGATTGAAAAACAAACGGCTTGAGTTCAAATATTGATGACGGAAATCAACGATTTTTAAATTTCTTACAGCTCGATTAAAGTCGAGTTTGTTCGATTAATATGAGGGACATTTATCGTTGATGATTTTATGTAGGAATTTAAGATGTCTTGTATTGATGTAATGGTTCAGTGTGCACCCTAATAGCTTTTTTGACTGTTCACAAATATGGTCATATCTTCGGAGGCCGTATACGTAGCGCGCGGCATCGTTAAACGCTACATGTAGATTATACTGAGAGTGTAAGTCAAGGGCGCTGCAGACAACGTCAGCATATATAATCATTGGAATTATAAATGCTCGCACCAATTTGCGCCTAGTTTCGACAGGAGTCAAATGAGCCATCATTTTCGAAGCAAGCGTAAATCTGACCAATAACCATTTTAGTATGACTGTAGCCTGATAGAGTACCATCAATAACAATGCCAAGACTAGTGCAATGCTTAACAGCTGTGATTTTATTACTGCTAAGCGATGTATCTAAGTCTTCGAGCTAAAGTTGACTACATCCAGAGACATAATCGCCGCCTGATTAGACGGAATGGTTTCTGCCTGAAAGACAGAGGTAGTGGCTCATAGGAGCGACGTAAATGGTCCTGCGCAATAGATCATATTCCACCATTCTGTGACCATTCGCAGGACTTAAAGGTTGTCAGTGTTTTCCCTGAGGTCAAGAAATATGCCCTTGCTGCATTCTTAGACATCGAGGGAGCCTTGAAAAATGTAGAAACCGAGTCAATATTTATATAATTTTTAGTCTGCTCAGCAAGAGAATTACCAATGCTACCTTATGCGATACGACCACTAAGGTTGTAGCCAGGGTATATACTATGTGGGTGGCGCTACAGCCCGTAGGTGGCCAGGATCTAGCTTTTTAGCAACCACTCGTGTTGTGCGAGCTATTATTTTTTCACGAGGAGGAAGGGACCCAGAGTTTTATGCCGACGTCGAACGGCCAAGTTTGAGAAGACTAAACAGAAAATATTCATTGAGCATTGTCAGTGACTTGAAAGAGGTGGGTTTGTGAACATTTTTTTTGTCGCATAGGGTCCCGCAGGGATCGAACCTATGACGTCGAGGTTGGGGTCGACGCACATACCCACATGCCCACATACCCACATACCCACGGGACACCACGAATCGCAACCAAAAAATTCGACGATCGACTTAGAGCGAGTCCAATGTAGTATTAAATTCATAAAACGATGATGAAACTAAATCAGCTCATCATTTCGATTCGAAATTACATTTTTAAGCAGACATTCGCATTAAATGTCATTTTTTTACCTTATAAATTATTTTATTTGAGATTATATGTAGCAAAAAGAAGTGCTGTTCAGAAGTGCATGTTCGATGAAAATCCTGAGGTAAAGGATTTTCAACAAACCTGGTTAATACCGGCCGATCGCTTTTGAGGAGATGCTGTGCGGAAAATAAATGGCCGATATCCTTCTATAGATGATGATGATGATTAAATGAGATATATACGTACATCGGGCAATAAAATTGAATGATTTTACAGATATTATGTGTGCATACCTACTTCTCAAATTAGAGTAGAATGAATGCATCCATTATCCTGCTATACACCGCCTCTTCCTCGTCAGCAGAATTCAAAGATAAGCTATTGCCCTTTATGTGTCCGTACTTTTTGCTTAAAGTTATTCGAGTATTTTAGTGAAACTAAGTCAAATTGAGATGTCAACAAATGCCAAACAGCTTATTTCAGCAATCAAATTCATTGAGATTCATTCGGCTCTCAAAATCGCAAAATTCATTCAAGTTAATAGATCTATCCGATCGGTTAGTCGAATCATTCGAATCTGAAAACAGGACTGTGCGTTGGGGCCACGTTTATGTTGACCGTCGCGGTGGACATAAAGCTGATCAAAATGAAATGCAGTCACGGGGAAGGAAAGGGAAAGGAGTCTCAAGTCGCAAGCCTCCAAATTGTGCCAAACCTTAAATGATTTTATTTGAATATGTCCTAAGTTTCTTTAGTCAGGACTATGTCAGCTACGTCAGCTTTTTTCGTAACGACTACGCATCTGTACTCTTGACAATCAAACACACCAGCTAATCCCGACAAACATTCCTTCCTAGAGCAAAGTCTTACGACGTTAATCAAAAAGCACACAAAATTGAAAATCCCTTCAAGTGCGTTTCGTGGCACACTTTTACATCCCCCTAGCCGAAGAATGTCGACAAACGAAGCCAAATAAGTACCGCCAACCTGAAAAAACGGAGTACATCCAAAAGAAGCAACATGACCATTTGCTTACCTTACCCATCGGTGCACTTAAAAATCTTATCCACTAAAATCACAAATAAACCAGGAATAAAATATATATGAACCAAGGAAAAACAAATACAAATCTGAACGGATATTCAAAAAAACAAAAAAATAATACACATAAATAAATAGAGTAAAATAGAAAAATAAAATAACAGAAAAGAAAAAAAAACAAAAAATATACTTGCTTGACATGCTCATATGGCCATTCAAGAAGGGAATCAACTTTTTTGCACTCTTAGCATGCTTAGCAAATGTGTCTACAAGCTCAACTAATTCGGCAAATCCCAATTTATCAGAATTCACAATACCGTTTTCCAGATGCTCATCGCTAGTGAAATCAAGATTGCACGATGGCTTAAGGGGCGTAAGGACAGCGCCATCTTTGAATTGTATGAAGCTGCGTAATGCTGTTGCGGCAGCTTCGATGCGTGCTATCTTTTTACTTCGTCCTTGACCCATGTACTTTTGTCCATCGACCTGAAAGTAGAAAAAACAAAATTCTCAATTATTTGTGAGAAGAGATTAATTTAAAAAGAAGTAGGAGGGAGACGTAGTCTCAGTCTCAGGAATGACTTAGTTAGCAATAACTCAAAGCGAGTGGATGTTTTTGTCGCTAGCCACCCATGGGTTTGAGGGCGGTCACAGTCTGGCTTGGGATGAAAACTATCGACCAAGCTGGCAAAGCCAGCCACTGCATTCATAGGGCTTATACCATAGATATCGTTCGACCAAAAAACAATCGAAAAGCTTGTCAACATTCATATTCGCGGTAAGTCAAACACGACACTCTGTCATGGGCACAACACTCGTGGATAAAGGGTAATGGCGTTTAAACTGCACTACATAGTTAGGTGAACTGTCCTTAGCTATTCAATTGAGTCTGCATTCAACAATGAGTCTGCGAAGCTCTGGAGTGCATGACTTATTTTTACCCTCGATGCCAAGTCATAGGGACACAAATGAAATTGCCTGGAAAACGACCCTACCCAGGCCATCGAAGGGATTCAACTCCTCTCTTAGAGATGTCAAGAGGAATGTGGACGATAAAATATCAGAATTAGCTAACAAAAGGTAAGGTGCTTGCATCTGCAAGCAGGGGGTTTATATGTCACTCAACGCAGAAGCACATGAAGCGGAAGTTTTAAGGAATTGAAGTCCAAATAGTAAGGCGATAGTGCATAAATAATAAGCAAGTTATCGAAGCGCGACTTGTGATTTTCGAATTTTTAATTCTAACCCAAAATTGACAGCATCAGAAAATGAAGCAGATGAATGTTGACAATTGTTTATAATTATTATTATAATTGGATCGAACACCTCAATACTCCGTTCGATACACTTAATAAACTCTCCGTCAAATAAAAATTTCAGCACATCTGGTTTGATGTTATTGAGCTTCGGTGCGATGCAGTGCGTGCTATTGTGGGAGTTACTCGCCCGGATAGAATGAGAAACACGGCAGTACTTGGGGAACTCAATGTCGAGGAGCTACTTTTCCGAACGGAAAGTGGTTGGCTTGGACACATGGCACGAATTTTCCCATCATCGTGCCGTAAATGCGACTCCATCGTCGTTCCTTAAATGCGACACATCTCCCTTGGCAGGTCCAGGACGAGGTGGCTGGACCAAGCCTACCACTCGATTGGTTGCGCCTGAGCTTAAGTCCTAAGGAGTTAGAGTCAATGGCGGCGGATCGAAGATCTCTAGTACTCTAGCTTTACCCCCGCGACCGCTTGAATGGAGCACGTTGGTCAGAAAATGATGATGCTAATGATGATGATCAAATTATTCATGAGTCACATGTATGTACGAATCCCTAAATGAACGTCATCGTGTTTCAAGTGGCAATCTTAATCTGATTCCATTTTCATCGATAAATGCCTATTCAAGATCTTGTTGCTTATATTACCTTAAAATTGTGCAGCCATTGGCATGTGTTTTGCTCCGTGCACATCCTTTGCTAACAATATGCCACTATGACTATTACAACCTGTGTACCAACCTACCGATGTCCGAAACGACGGCAAATACATCAAGGGTTTAGTTGATTACACGTAACGGCAATTGAGGAACAGGCGAAACGCGCTGGTCTAAAGGTCAACGAGGACAAAACTAAATGTATGCTGTCGAGCGAAAGACGATCCGCCAAAACGTTACAATCGACAGCACCATCTCGTAATAGTAAAGAAGTTTGTCTACCTCGGGGCAAACGCAAACTCCAGGAATAAGACTTCGTAGTGAAGATGCGACGTAGAATCGCCCTTGGCAACCGATGCTACTTCGGTTTGTCAAAACAACTCGGCTCGAAACTTCTAACTCGAAGAACCAAAATCATGCTTTTCAAGACTTTTATTTTGCCAGTCCTGGTTTATAGAGCCGAAAGCTAGACACATAGCAAAACTGCAGATCTGATCCTTTGTGCTTTCGAAAGAAAAGTTCTACGTCGGATATATGGTCCCGTCGAATGGAGGAAAAGACCCAACCGCGAACTCTACGAGTTGTACAAGGATGTGCATGTAGTCCGGAAGGCAAAAATCGGCCACATCGAGCGAATGGACAAAAACGCTCCAGCAAAGGGGGAATTCTGCCTCCGAGCCCAAATCCGAGCCTTCTGGTTCGATAAGGAGAGGAAGACCGAACCTTCAGTATAGAGACCCAGTCATCGCGGATGTAAGACAGCTTGGCCCTGATGACTGGAAGCAGCGCATCCAGGACCGTCAATGATGACCTTTCAAGAGCCGTCGGCCTGATAAGAAAGTAACCAATTAAAATTTGTGTCGTGTAACTTATCAACGCTGTTGAGCTAAATCCGACAAAATCCTGTAATGTGACAGACAACGTCTAAGGATGGCAATAGGAGCTTCCACGGGACATAACCACCTGAAGAACCATGAAACAAAAATTAATCTATCCCAAGACCAAATTTGCAGAGGCTGTGACGACGTAGAAGAAAGGGAGTATACTCCTCAGCACTGCCCCAGCCTCTGTCGATTGAGACACAGAAACATGGATGAATTCTCCTTTCAGACCCTGCAAGAACTCAACGATATCCACTTGGTTGCCTTTTCCATGTTAATCAGGATGTCAAGCTGGCTGGATGAAGAAAAAATGTCACCAAACGTCTTGCTAAGCACGACAAGGTTGTAAGGAGGTCCCTTCTGAGTCTGCATTGACCTCAGTCCAAAACATACAAACTTGCACAGGCTAAACTGAAAGTCCTCCATCCCGGAATCATCCTTTGGATTCTCAAACCAGAACGAGTTAAATGGTAAAGGATATATGCTGTTGAAATACTAATTATACACATTCAGCACTTCCCCGGAAAAAAATAATTCTCAAAACAACAACGAAAGAAAAAGCTGAGGGCTAATGAAAACCATTCAAACTGGTGTCCAAGGCGCCATGGCCAAGAGAGAAAAGGCACCCGACCAGGAATTTTAAAGAAATAACAACGCTCAGCCAACTGTCACCATAGTCAGGATGAAAAACGAGTAAAACAACGAAGCAGTGAATCAATTAAAATTTACTTAAAAGAGAACTCATTAAAGGCGAAATTATGAAAAACTAAAGCCAGCCGCCAACTGACGTCCAACTTTTAAATTGAGTCAAAAAGAATGCAAAACAGTTTCTGTGTTTTCTTTTTTCGCAAGAGCTGGAAATATTTTTCTCCTGAAACAGAAAAATTCGGACGGATCAAGTTTTGGCCGGCGAATATGCAAGTGATTCTTTCCTGAAGGTATGGCTGATGGAGTTTAAATAATAATGAGAAACCAATCCTAACACTAACACTGAGTTGTTTGGAATATAGACATCCAAGAATTTGGTTTAATTAATGCTTCCGTAACAGATATCGAATGGAGGGACAAATGGACACATTTTTCAACGACATTCCCGACCTACTAGCAGCACAAAGGACCTCTTCTTCTACTTCTTATGGCGCTATAGTTCGAGGTGAACCTGGGCTTCAGGCAACAAGCCTCACCAGCTGGCACGATCTTTCGGCAGCTGCCTCCAGCTACGCACACCAAGTTGATTGAGTTTCTTTTCCATCTGTGTGCGCCATCTCCTTAGAGGATGTCCTCTGTTGCGCTGTCCCATTGACTCGGAGTCGAAGCTTTTTTGGGCCGGAGTTGTGGTATCTAACCGCATGTCGCATTACCGGAAGTACTTTGCCGTATTGAATGGCTTGGTATTGATGATTCATCTAGCTGACGCGATAGTGTCCATCCGCTCTACATGGCCTAGCCATTCCAGTATCCAGACAAATGGAGATCACGATGATTCGCGAGGAATCTTTAAGCGATTCTCTGCTCGGTCTCAACGGGCACAGACTGGGGCAGTTGGAAAGGTAGTGAGGAGTACTAATATAGTCGTTCGAATTCAGATGACCTGATGACAATTACTATAACTAGCTTGTCGCATTGGACGAGTTTGGCAGTTATAGCACTGATCCACTTGGGCCCAGACATCCGAAAGGTCTCAAAGGTGGTTAGTCTTGCATATAGAATTGCCTGAAATGGGGCGGTTTTCACCTATTTTCATCCGATGCTTCATTGACTGTTTTGTTCCTATGGCCAGACAGCTTTGGAAACTCAAGCTTTTCACGGCAGCATGCGACCAGCTTAGACGTGATTCCTGTTGTTAGAGACGCAATTTTAAAATTTATTTTATTTAAAAACGACTCACTTGGGCCAAAGAGAATTTTGACAGAGATTAGAACAACGTCATTTTTCAGATGAAGCTTCTTATTGGGCATGATCTCCCATCACTCATACCTGTTGTACACAATTCAATAAATTAAATCAGCGGACTGTCAAACGCCCGGCAAAGGTGCACGCTTAGGTATGCTTCTCAAAACAAGGATTTGGCAGTTTGTCCATGTTTACAAATAACTCAAACTCACCCAACATGGTCAAAACTTTTTAGAAGGCTTTATTACCATCTGCCCAAAGGTGGTTTAAAACAAGGAATGAGAATTGGTTATTGCAAGAAAATAATGACCCGAAGCATAGCAGTCGTTTGTGCTGTGCTTGAAAGCAAGAAAATGACGTCAATATTTTAGATTGGCCATCATAGCCGCCAGATGCAAAGCCCATTGAAAATATTTGGGCACTCGTCAAGCTAAAGCTTAAAGGAGGGAAGATCTCGACGGTCAGATAATTATCACGAAAAATACGAGTCTTATGTAGATCTAGAAATAGAAAGCATGTCTGAAAGACTCCAAGCAATCATTGATAACTGAGGAGATTGGACAACATGTTAATTAAAAAACAAAAGTAAATGAACAAAATAAACCAGTAGAAGTGAATTTTTGTTCTTCTTTAATTTTTTTCGTGTACGATCTTATCTAGCAGACTGTATTTTTTCTTCATGAAGAGGAAAGAAATATGTGCTCTTTTTTTTCTGCATTGTCCTCTTAATGTCCTTTTTTTCCTACTAAAGGGTGATTTTTCAAAAGCTATAGGAACGTTTTTCAAAAAAAAAAAAAAGGAAACCATGAAATCTTTATTTGAATCGATAGTACGGTCCATGTAATTTATAGTTTGAAGATTATTTCATGCAAATGTTGACCTTAACTGCGCCTCAAATGGTCCAACATTTCGGCCGGTATCTCACGAATGAATGCTTCAATGTTGTCTTCCAATGCATCAATTGAAGCGGGTTTGTCTGTATAGACATGAGCTTTAACCTAGGCCCACAAAAAATCGTCTAAAGGCGTTAAATCGCACGATCTAGGCGGCCAATTGACCGGTCCCGAACGTGAAATAAAATGTTCACCGAACTCGCCTCCCAATAAGTCCGTTGTTGTGTGTGCTGTGTGGCATGTGGCACCGTCTTGTTGAAACCACATGTCACGCAAGTCAAGCTCTTGCATTTTGGGCTCACCATTCACAGTTACGTTACGATTCGCATTATCTTTGAAGAAGTACGGTCCAATGAGGCCACCAGCCCATAAACCGCACCAAAATGTGACTTTTTCTGGATACATTGGTAGCTCTTGCAATGCTTCTTGCTGATATTCACTCCAAAATCGAAAATTCTGCTTATTTACGTACCCATTGAGCCAAAAATGAGCTTCGACGCTGAACAAAAAGCGTGATGAACATTCTTAACAGAGCACGCATTTTGATAATAAAATTCAATAATTTGCAAGCGTTGTTCGTTTGTAAGACGATTCTTTTTTAAATTATAGACCAAACTGAAGATGTTTGACAGTGAAACAAAACACTGTTGTCATGCTGTTTAAACCAGTGTTGCCAAAAAGATAATAAATCACCCTTTACATGTGTAAGGTACAGGGTGGAAAAATACAAGTTCCTTTAAAAATGCAATAAAATTAACAAAATTAAATGTTTACCATGCATTATGGCTTCATTACAAGCAAAAATTTTTACGAATTGTAAAAAACAGCGCCGTTCATGTGGCTGCCTCGGCTGGCTTTGCAGTAGCGATGATGGTTTTTCAATTCAATGAAAAAGATCGATTGTAGCATGGGCTGTAGGATGCGGTACGCCTTCTTGCGTGAATCGGAAGTCTTCATCTTCAATGAACAAAAATTCGTTAAAATGACACTGTAACACCCATCGTTGTTCCCAGCTCCAATTTCGAAGAAAAATTTTCGAATCATTGATGCCACCACCACCACTGCAAGCACATTCTCGCGACGTACGAAGACGGAAGCCATTAGGATTATTCAGTAGCATATCAGTCTCACGAACTTTCGGCAAACACTTCATTTTAAAAAACTTAGTGTGTGGGCTAAACATCACTCACTTTAGAAATAAGTTTCCAAAACATTCATTCGACATTCATTTTCGTGGGAAACGACTGTCAGTGTCGAAATAACCTGATTTAAAAAAAAAACACTCGATTGTAGCACAAAATGTTGACTAATAAACCCGGGAAAAATAAAGTACATGCTGCCATCTCGGGCGGAGGTAGCACATCATCGCCGTTTCGAACAGAGGGTCATAATAGGCAGCAGAAACTTTGAGGTAGTCAAGGACTTCGTCCACCTCGGCTCTGGAGTAAACAGATAACATCGGCACCATCATCGAGCGCAGAATTACTCTTGTCAATCGCAGTTTCTTTGGAACAACAAGCTCACTCTATACAATACTCTGATCACCCCTGTCCTACTCTAAGTCGCAGATACTTGGACGCTGTTGAAAGCGGATGCAGAAGACAGAAACGAGAAAGAGGTTTTGAGAGACAAGTTCTGCGTGCGATCTTTGATCCTGTTTGCGTTGATGACGTCTGGAGGAGAAGATTCAACCGCAAACTGTACGGGCTGCACAGTGAAATACACCTAATTAAGCGTCTTCCGTCCCAACGCTGAAGACGGCTAAATCATGTAGAGCGGATGGACACCACAGCTCGGGCCTGAAGAGTCTTCGTTACCGAACCATTGGGACAGGGCAACAGATGACGTCCTCGAACGAGATGGCGCACACACACAAGTGGCACAGGACCTCAACCAACTTGCTGGCGGGCATGTTGGTTGAGACCCAGGACCACCTGGTAGCGCAAATCAAAGAAGAAGATGTTTCGACAATAATACTTTTTTCAAGATTTCTTAAGCTGATTAAAGATTATTCTCTGTTTTACGAATTCAAAAATGGTCACCAGTTGTTGAAAGATTTGCCGGGGGTTTGCGTGTTGACACGTCTTCTCTAAGCGTGTCGTGG
The DNA here is from genome assembly GCA_916610145.1 of Eristalis arbustorum. NCBI lineage: Eukaryota > Metazoa > Arthropoda > Insecta > Diptera > Syrphidae > Eristalis > Eristalis arbustorum. The sequence goes on along the minus strand of OU744320.1, from coordinate 49,670,125 downwards.
TCTGCTCCTTTCCTTCTGTCTTGGGTATTCCAATGCAGAACAGTGTGGGGTTTTAGACACGCTTTTTCCTGACTCTGTTACTATTGTATCGGTCTTTCGTTGCATGTCCTAATGCCTGATGTTGGGTGTTGCTACTTCATCTTTATATTCGTGATGGTTCAATACTTTTTAAAATACCATTGAATACCCGACCAACAGTTTTATTGTATTATCGGCCACTGAAATTTTCCACATTGATACCAGTTTTAGCGCTTCTTTAACTGCCAGGATCTTCTCTAGGAAACACCCCCAATGTCTGGAGCAGAGTATGCTCAGCAAGTGAACAAGAAGACTATGATATGGCGAGTACTCATAGTAGTGTCCGATATCTTGCGTCATGGGAGATAAATGCCAAATCGACTGGAGCCACTTAAGTGGAGTGCACATTTTCTGAGGCTCATCCATTTAGTTTACCATCTGTAGTAAATGGGTACATGTCCAAGAGAACAGCTCTAATTGATTCGACTCGTTCTTCAGTCGACCGATCTGCTCTGAGAGCTTTAACTAAGTATCAAATGTAAAGAAAACAATAGCAACGCACCTTTAAGCCGTATGATTTCGGTGGATTCCGCCCACTGGGCGCCGCATCGTCTCCAACCTTCGCTTGAATTACTATTCTTTGATGTGCATTATGCACTCAATCGAACGCACTGCGAATCGTTTGGCTTTTGAATAAATAACAAAAATTGATTTTAAATGAAAACATTTCCCCTCTTGTGCTACACAAACATTAAATTTTCCCAAATATCAAGTGCATACGAAGGTTGATTTTTTTCGCAATCAACGCAACAATGGCCCTCTGTGCCCACACACCCAGCACCTCCTACGACGTTGGCATTATGTGGGTGCCACGTTCACGTTCAAACCAATTACAAAGTTTTCCTTCACTCGTCGCGATTAATCAAATTTTTTTTTCTCAAACTGACCGGGCCATTCCTCCTTGATGAGCATTGTATTTTTTTCCCCACTCCCAAGCTGTGCACAGTAATATATTTTGCTGTTCACCCTCGAGCACGTGTGGTGAGCAGGGGCAAGGAATTTTTGTCGAAACAATACACAAATGATCCGCATCACCTTCAGTCTAATTATAATCAGTACATGCTCACACACAAGAAGACAAAGTTCCATGGAGGGACACAAAGGACATTATACCAGAATTGAGGACACTCTATTGAAATGCTTGCCATGACTGATTGAAAGGGGTTGCGCCTTGGAAGGACTCGTAAAACAATCGTTAGGTCTTGCAGAAGAAAACAAAAATATCCGAACAACCTTCACCCGTTTACAAAACCAGCCCCAGCACCACAGCGCGCCCCCAGCAGCACTCTATTGAAATTCAAATACAACAGCCATTGTCAGGTCTCTTTAACCGCTAATGGAGTAGTTTTAGAACGATTCACACCGATGTATGCAAAGAGGGTGCACACTTGTAGATGGCGCATGCATGACCACCACTTTGCATCTTACACTTCAGTCCATCGCCACCTGCGCAGCGGCGCTCTGTCAAGGACGACACACGACGGATAAAAACACGTCCTTTTCAGCAGCGAGACCCCGTAAACATAAACTTCAGTCAGTGCATGTCAGAAGGAGAATGTGCCTGCAATTAGGATAGACAAGCCCCGCGCTCGTCTGAAACCGGATCGAATGGAACGCCGGCTCTTCAAGTCAACCGTTAGATGTTAGATGTGCACCCACATATATGGTCCTCCTGCTTGTCCTGCACATGTGTGCACGGCACCCTCATTCCACTCGGTCGTGGTTGCACCCACACCTTAATCCACTCTGCTCGCTTTCCGAGCCTTCAGCTCTGGTCTCTAGGTGCGGGAATCTGGGCACACTGGTGTCGTAAGCCGCGTTGAGAGGGGGCTGTGGACCACTCCCACTCAGAGTGGCTGTTGCACAGCGAGTCGGAATGGTAATGCGCTTCCAGTCGGAATAAGGATGGACATTATCCCACCGCATTGCTACTTGAAGAGATTCAAAGGAAAAAAAAAAAACGAAAAAAACGGCAGGCAAATCCTTCTCGCCCTTTGCTGTCGGTGGATCCTTTTATGGTATCTTTCGCTTTTGTGCGAATGCCATTTTGTGGCGAGGAAGCACAGTCCGGTGATGAAATGGCTGCAGGTTGTCCTTGCAACAATTACGTTCGAAGGACTCGGGGCGATCCATCCGCCACCAAAAGTTTGATGGTGATGCTGAAGCGAAGGGGATTTATATATTTGCCAGCTTATTTTGTAGATTGCAGAGTTAGGTTGCGACTGACTGCTGCGGGGCGGGAGGAGTCTGAGGTATCTGAGGGAATATTCAAGTCCCACACAAGCGTCCTTACGCAACCGTTGCTTCATGGCAAATGCATGGGCATCCTTTCAACGTAAAGAGAATCAATGCGAAGCCCGGCAGCATTTTTTTTTTCTGGGACTCATGCGTCGATTTTGGGTCATCATCGGTGGGAACTGGGAGATGATATCGAAACGGTTCACGATTTGCATTTGCGAAAGGACTGACATAAATTGCAAAAAGGGGTCTTTTCGCATAGCGAACGACTCATTACGTTGGAATGGGACCAGGGTCTCATTGCAGAGGACTTGCACTAGTGGTTGTCCTTCTCGGGTAACTGGGGAGGCGTTACCCGCAAATGTTTTCAAATTTTAATGTTTTCATATGTGCCACAGTTACAGTGGTTGGAATGCAAATGCTAAACTTGTGCATTTGAGGTGTTTTTTTTGAATTTTAACTTTTTCAATGGTCTAGAAGGGTCATCCTGCTTGGTGTAGCCTTACAGTCCAGGGGAAACCAATCAAGAAACTTCTACAAACAGCTGATGTCTGTCCCCAGTGTTACATATCACGCCGGACGTCCCCAAAGCCTGGTATGACTCCAGTTGTAAAAAGAGATTTCCTAATTTGTCTCCATTTTCGCACGAGTATTCTTGCAAAAGACTTCGACGTGCACATAGCCGCTGGCCCGGATGGTATTCCCTCAATACGAAGAGCAGTTCTTCTTCGCCAAATCACTGCGTATGCTTTTTCATCTATCCTAGTTTTCAGGTGTCTTTCCGAGTAGGTGGAAAGCAGCGAGTCCTTCTAGCCCGTGCCTAAAAAGTGAGACTCTTCTTTACTCTCCTCGTACCGACCCTTACGACCCGTCTTTCTAAGATCACGCAAGCACCAAATTGTCAGCTTGACTCGAGGGAGATTCTTAATAACCGGCGGTACGGTTGCCGCAGCTGATGACTTGATTGCTTATCTCACCGAAAAGCGGAACTAAAGATGAGTGAACTCGAGTTGAAAACCGAGTCAACCCGAGTTGCGTCCAAGCCGAGTTAAATGTATGTCAAAACGGAGCGAACCATTCGGCACGATGCGAACACACTACTCGGTTGACCCGGTTTACCGACTCCAGATGGCCATGGACGGAGCAGTGTGTGATGCGGCAGGTTTTTTCCTGGTACCTAAATGTGGGAAGCTGTTGTGTTCGACAATAAGGATGTTTTCTTCTGCAGTCTTTCAAACCAATTGTAGGTATGTGCACCAAGCTTACCCGAGTTTGGTGTTGAGCTTGATTGTTGCCAAAAGCAATATAATTTGAAGTTGGTGAAACCGAGTTAGTCAACAACAACAGTTGTTGGTTTGAATAGCCACCTTACCACTGGTGGGGGGATAGCTATTCAGAGAACTGCTAACCTGTTTGAGTGTTTGACTAATTCTGATTTATTCAATAAATTTTAATTCTATTTATACAATTAAATTGTTAAGATCTACAAAATTCGTTCTTCACGGGTTGGTTGCTCGTTGATCGCTCGTAATTTGAAACTTCTGTCATACGTCTGCCATCGATCATGGGAACGTGAACATAAATGCAGCGTCTTCAAATTGTGTGTGCTGAACTTTTGTGGAACTAAATACGCCGTCCCCATTTTCGTACTATCTGCAAATTAGTCGATTTGAAGAATGTGTGGTTTGATGAATGTGTGTGGAATTAAATGCATGGTTTGCAAATCAATTGTTTTCCTGTGTCTTACACAACAGTAGAGTTTCGAGGTGCAACTCGGTTCACTTCAATTCCAACTCGAGTCAACCCGAGTGAAGAAGGTTTCGGGTTGACACAACATTGGTTCGCTTGATATTTTAAAAAGGCATTAGACAGAGTTTTCGGAAAACAAGAGCAGCGCAGGAGAAGTACCGGGCTAGAAGACGGGAGAAGAAATAACTTCTACGCCTGAAAAAAAATCTGCCGCAACCTCCCAGCTCAAGGATATCGAAGGGTCTAGGGACACGCAAAAAAAATACAGGCCCTTTAAGAATAAAGCCAAAATCCTGGACTTAGGAAAGGCAGGCCGCTTTAGGAAAGGTAGTCAGGCCCTTCGAAACTGCGAGACTAATCTAGTTGCGGACCCACAGGGAAAGGTGGATGTAATTAGGCAGCACTTCCAACACCTGCTTAGTGGGCCTGACTGGGAGAGAGTGATAGGAATCAGGAAATCTCAATGCCGGTCGATGATTATTAAAAGGCTGAAAAGCACCAAAGACTGGCTTACCATCAGAGCTCTTCAATGCATGTGGCAACGTCCTGGTGGTGAGCATGCACCGAATCATCTGTCGAATTTGGGAGGACGAAAGCATGCCCGAAGACTGGAAGATCAATTCCATCCGCAAAAAAAGGCGATCGTATATCTTGAAACAACTACAATCCTATCCGTGCTCAACGTCGTCTATCCAGCCAACTGTGTGAACGTCTAAAGTAGTTTTGCGCCGCACAAATCAACACGTACAATTCGACTATAGACGAAATCTTCACGATGACATCGACATCGTCGGACGTCAAGGCAGACAACGGACTGGAACTACCACCTTACGTAGTTTCTGCCAGGCACAGATGCAGAGTACGTGATGTTCCACTGTAGGCGTTTTGTCGACAACAGGCTTCAACTGACACTTCCAGACAACATAGTCAGTTACATGACGCAGTTGGAACAGCCCAGGAGAACTGCTTTTACATATGTACTTTGTGTGCAAGAAACACTCGAAGAGCAGAAAGACTAAGGGCGCAAGAGGTTATTTCTGGCGATAGAGCATAATTGCCAATTACCCCCGCGGGGTATACAGCGTGTGGGTTCGTACGTAGTCGTTTTACCGAAATCGGTGGTTGGCGAATAGTGCATAGTAATGGGTGCGGTCACACTGTATTACTGGGTAGTACGACATGTCACTTATGAGGGTGAGTTTGAGGGTAGTTACGTGGGATCAACACCGGATCGCATGGTCTTCTTTCGGTGATGGTGATGTACTAAATAAACAACAAAGTCTAAATGTCATTTCTAAATCATCCGCTGATGCTCACTCGATCATTTGAAAGCAACGTTTAAATCACAGGACGGACAAACGTTTCATGTAAACTGCTACCATTCAAACACAAATAATGAACAGTTTTTTATAAGAAATGCTGTTTTGACAGAACTTAAGGAAGAATTCAAAAACCTCAAACCGCAAAAAAGCTCCTGGTTATGACTTAATCACAGGGGAAGTTCTGAAAGAATTACCTCAGAAAGCGCGTCTTTAGATTAGAACTAATTAACGCCGACTTTAGATTAGAACATGTCCCTAGTCAGTGGAAAGTGGCTGAAATTATAATGGTGCCAAATCCGGCTGAACCCCCAACAGACAAAAAGTCTTATAGACCTGGTTGTGGAAGAAAGACGACTTATTCCTAATCACCAGTTCGGTTTTAAAAGCAAGCATTGAACTATCGACCAAGTACATTGAATAACTAATGTTACAGAAAAATCAAATCAGTCTGCTCAGCAGTATTTGTCGATGTTTCGCAAGCCTTCGACAAGGTTTAGCACTAAAGTTTGAAAGACTAGCTTCGACAGTTCCTACCGAGAATACTTTACACAACTTTATCGATTTATCTAACTGATAGAATCTTCCGTGTGATATATGGGATAGAATACTCCGTGTTTCAACCTATACAAGCTGGAGTGCCACAAGGTTGTGTTGTTGGTTCCCTCCTTTATTTACTGTATAGCAGCGATATACCGCAGGACGTAGGCTAGGCACATTTGCTGATGATACCGGCACCTTAGTAACTGCCAAAAACGGTCGAAGAATTAACCAGAAAATTACAATGTGCTCTAGACAGGATACACGAAAGGACGAACGCTCAGCGAATTGAGCTTAACGAAGTTAAATCCGTATTTTACGTATAAGAACGTGAATAATTTACCCGTTTTTATACCGTTTTTTTATATTTACTTTATTTTATAGTAAATAATGTTCAAATACCCTTTGGTAATGAAGCGAAGTACCTCGGAATGACTTGCGATGTAAAGCTTAAATGGAAGGAGCATGTCAAAAAGAAACGTGAAGAGCGCCGATTTAGATACAAAGACATGTACTGGCTTATTTGAAAATATTTCAAGCCAAGTATCCCGTCTGAACGTATGGTATACAACTATGGGGTTGTACCAAAGAAAGCAAAAGAAAGACACTACAAACGTTTAAAACTAAAGTGCTAAGGACTATCTTCAACGAACCCTGGTATATACGAAACAGCGATATACACACAGATCTTGGCATTCCATCAGTCCAAGATGAAATTACGAATTTTGCTCGTCGTCTGGAAGAGCACATAAACTTCTATCCTTCCAATTCTCGACGAAGGTAACGCTTTCCGCCGTCTTCAAAGGACTAAACCCCTTAACTTAGCACGAATTCAAACCGCGCTTAGCTGCGGTGATAGCAAGACCTCCCAATGGAGAATTTCTTGCCAAATGCGCCTCAGCCAAGAAAGTAAAACTGCTGGATAAGTGTAAGACTTCGTTGTAGTGGATATATATTTTATTTGAAGGGAGGTGTTTTTACCTTTTCGCTATGTGGGAACGGTCCCCGTAGTGTCTTTTGAAAATTTTCATCTACGCTCGCAAACAAAAAAAAAACTCGTTAAATTTAAAAAACCATGAACGAAAATGTTGCGGTCGTACCACTGGTGTTCACATGTACGTACGACCGAGGAAAAAATCCATACGTCCGTTTTATGGTTCGTTCACGTTTGTGAGACCTAGACCAACTATACAGCCCGGTCGTTTGACTTGTCGTACGCGCTAGTGAAGTGTAAACGCACCTAATTGCACGAGCTATGAGTGCCTTTCGAAGATCGCCATATCCTTGGACGGAAACAAAAAAATAAAACAAAAGACATACATATCAAAGAGGCATATTTGATCTGTCTTTGTTTTGCTCTCTAAACAGCATACCGTGACTATCGCCTGACAATACAGTTCTAGGATCACACCAATGCAATCTCTTCCGCCTCTGAATCCAGCCGCATTCTGCGGTTTCAGCTAACATCCATGAATGGCCGCATTGTTCTAAAAAGAAGAACAGTCTCAAAGCTGTACAGCTCACTGCCTTCGAGCACGGCAGTCAACTTTGCCGGCCAAGCATTCTATTTGAATTTTCATTCGAATTGCACATCACCTGCCATCTGGATCTCCCGTCGACCACCGGAAATTCAATTTGCCACGAATGGGTAAAAAGCCAAACTAGCGTTGTTCCGAAACACGTCGCCGTACCACCCGAATGCAAATAATGTATCTGCTGTTGAAGCTGTAAAAGGGACTTCGCCTCCTATAACCCAACCCCGGGCAGGATATTCACTTTCGCGATTACAGTTCGTATTCCACGGGATGGCTTTTCCATCCGCACGGGCTACCACAGGCTCTTTCCCTATTCCTTTGTTCCTCGGCAGCGCTGCAACGATGTCATACTTCAACAAATTGGTAGCATAGACGTGCAGACTGTCCTTCTCGTGGTTTTGTTATTAAATAATCCCGTCTCCGGACCCATCTATTGGCTGGGGGACTTGTTGTTGTCACACTCTCCATTGCCCTTAATCGGTCTGCATCCTGTTTGGTTGTATTTTTTTTGGAACGAGAGGAATTCCTTAGCGGAGATCTAATAAATTGTATGAATGCGCACTGCAGGAAGGAGATTTCGCTGGTGTTCAATTTAGTACAGACTCCGCCGCTGACCACTGCTGTTTTCGTACTTCATTCGGGGAAATATTGTGGAAACTGGTTGCGATGAATGATTTCAAATCGATTGCGGCTGATGGTCAAATTCAATTTGAGAAGATTTTAAAGTGCTGCGAGTGCTGTTCCTTAACAAGAACCACGAACAGTGGGGCAGAATGACCTAAAATCTGGCATTAAATCAACCGTGAAGGCAAGAAACGTGAAATATGACATGACACATTAAGCTGAACATAATTTAATTTTCGTAAGGACACGCCCATTAAAACGCCTACTTTTTGCGAGTAAAAGAAAGAAAGTTCAAGGGCATCTAATAACTGTTGAAATTGTGTAATATTTCAGAAAATATTTACAAAAGAAAATACTAATTTAGAATTTTCACCTTCACTACTTTCATGCAAAATCCACATGTGATTAAATGTGAGGGTTGAACCAGTCACAGTCGATGGGGTTCGGATACCGCCTTGGCGTTGTGGGTGATAAATTAAGGCGATGGCCACTACACTATAAAATAAATAGAATTCGAGCAATAAGCCAACACTGTTGCGGACGATCATCATAGCAGCTGGTCTCCTAGTCGCAGGGTCGGTGATCGCATTTGTTTGGAAGCTATGTGGGTGGTATCGATTGCTAAATACGCTGCGGGTATGGGATCTAACATAAGAAGCGATGTTGAAACTGGATGGCACGTCAATTCGTCGTAGCTGCTCATCGGTGGTTGTCGATCACTCGTGGCTCAACTCAGGAGGGACTCAACACCGGTTTCAAAATCTGATTACTGTTTTTGTGAATTCTCTTAAGCTTCTTAATAAAAATATTATAAGGTCCTACATATCTAAATTTCGTGTCCTGAAATTGTACATTGGCTGAATGGAAGAAGGTATGGGCAAGCCGAATGACCGTCAGTCGTACAGCGCGCTACCGCAGCACTGTGGGCCAGTAGACACTTCGACGGGCACTATGGTCAGACAGCATTGTTTCGGCAGTCTTTTTGAGGTAGATGTATGGACCAATGGTGTAACAGTACTTGACCTCAAAAGTATGGTATGATACACACAAGGATCAAAAATAGTCTAGTAGGCGCAAAAGTCTTTCGACCCAGACGACTTTCGGTACTTCCGTACTTACTTTCGAAGCTTGTTTGGTTCCTCGGATATAGAGGCAAGCGCGGGCTCGGACTCTGCGTTCATCGGCCCGCACTGCTATGTCAGTTAGACAGCAGTTACAAATCTGATTAACGAATGGAAAAATAAACTTCGTTTAAACCAGTGGATCATGGTCTTGGGGAATCCAAACGTTTAATCAGGTCTCATTCGTGCAAGAAAATAATATCTTCTACTTCTTCTCAATGAGTTAACAGGCTCTCTTACAGGCCACTGTGCCAGGACAAGGTTTGTCGGCTATGTCAAGAAGAAGATGCGACTTCTGAGCACATTTTGTGTGAATGTCCAGCATTAATTTGGTTAAGGGAACGTGTTTCCATTTGGAGATACTCACCTCAGTGGAACATAAAAACTGCACTACAAAGGAGTTATTTACCACCAGAGCCCAATTAATTATAGAGGAATAAGTCTCCTAAATATATCCTATAAGATCTTTTCTGCCGTTATGTGTAAACGTCTGAAAACCTACGTTCAGGGTTCAGGCCAGCGAAAACCACTTTTGACCAAATATTCACATTACGACTGATCTTGGAAAAGACCCAGGAGTTTCAAGTTGATACCCACCACCTATCCACCGATTTCAAGGCCGCGTAGGACAGTATTTATTCAGACGATCCATACAACGCCTTGTTTAGTTTTGGCATCCCTGCAAAACTCCTCCGTCTTTGCAGAACGACGATGGAGAATGCCGGATTCTCCGTCAAGGTCGGTAAAGATTGTACAGAGAACTTTGATGTCAGAAAAGGATTTAGGCAAGGCGACGCACTGTCATGCGGCTTTTTTACCATCAGTCTCAAGAAGATCTAAGAAGATTTGAGTTAGGCACAAATGTCAACACCAGAGACACGGTCTTCCATAAGTCCGTTCAACTGCTCGCATATGCCAATGAAATGGACGTCATCGGAAGAACACCGAGGGCTGTCAGTGGGGCGTGTGCATCGAGAAGGCCAAGATGCGGCTTGCAGTTAATGAGGGTAAGACAAAGTGTATGCTGCCTACGAAAAAGGTCCACCGACACCGAAGTCTTTGACAAAACGTCACTATAGACAGCTGTATCTTTGAAGTAGTAAAAGTCTTTGTCTAGGCTCCGAAGTTAATACAAGCAATGACACCACCACGGAAAAAAAACGAAGGAGCACGTTGGCCAATCGCGCTTTTTCGCACTCGGAAGGCCGCTGAGGAATAATATGTAAGGCCTTGATAGTCCCAGTCGTGCTGTATGGCGCAGAAGCATGGACACTAACTAAAGCGGACGAGGATAGTCTTGGTCGCTTCGAGAGAAAAGCCCGTCGAATTATCCTCGATCTCGTCTGTGCGGATGGCGTTTGAGAGAGGAGACTGAACGATGGGATTTATGGGCTGTACAGCGTTATCGACCTAGTCAAACGAGTTTGAATCTCTCGTTTTAGATGGCCTCGAGCGAATGGACACCAATGCTCCGGCTTAGAAAGTGTTCGACTCCAACCCCAAGCGACAACGCGGTAAAGGCAGACCACGCCCTGTAGGGATGCGCACGCAGCTAGAAGAAGACCTAGCACCAGACCGGGCTAATTGGAGAGGCATGTTGGCAGAGGCCCACAAACAACAAAAATCCAATAATTTAAAACTGGATTCAACTTTTAACTGTTTTATGTTACCTTACTGTGATTGTTTGTAAATATAGGATAAATCTCGCGTTTAATGATTGTGTCCGAGTGGAACTTGTCCCCTCGTACTTTTAACTTTTAAAACTTTTGAAAATCATTAAAAGTGAATCTAGTAAAGGCAAACGACTTATAATTTCCACTTTCACACGTTGTATTGGTGAACGATTCTTCCTCGTATTTGCAATTCGTGCTTGAAACAATTTTTCCAGTGGATGGGAACTACTGTTTTACAAGAAAAAAAACCTTGTTCTCAAATCAAGATGTTGCATTGGCAACTCTTTTCATTAACATCGGAACAGCAGCCGTATGTAACTGAAGTAAAAACAATCAGAGACTGTTCCGCAATTGAAGTGGCTGGAAAAAGAACCAAGTTCAGGACGATGTTCATAAATATCTTAAAATCGTGTTTTTTTTACACAAGAGTGTGCCACTCAAGTGCACACTTTTAGAACCACACCTCAGCAGTTGTCATTCGTTTACTTCGCCACACACGCAGCTCTGCTCGTAGCCATGCAGAACGTGCGCTTCGAAAGGTGATAGAGTGAATTCAACCGAGGTGTCGTGAGGTTCACAATTCCACTCGACACAAGACGCCATCACCGCCACCGGGCGCAAGTAACTCACACTTCACCGCGCCAAGATGCAACTCAGCAACGCCTTCGTCAAGTTTATCACCCATTCACACAACAGGATTCCCGGGACGACCAAGAGAAAAAATGTGCAAGTAAGCAGACAAGTCAAAAGGACACATGCATGTTGTGGCGCACTCGTTCGCCCGTCGCCATGTCACAACAGCAGCAAGAAATAACAACACTCCCTTCGCTCCACACACAAGACTATCAGCAGGAGATTCAGCATAAAAAATTGACAAAGCAGACCTTTTCGACAATTCACTGTACGATACGTGTGCCAACAAGGACAGCAGCACAAGCACAACAGTCGCCGAAAAATGAGATCAAACGTGGGGCAAAATAGAAATATATAAGTGTTCCGCCCCCCCTCCCACCCACCCGTTCCGCAGACGACACCTGCCAGCCTTCGTGACTTCCGTGAGAGGAGCAAATATGCAAGGCACGTGAGATCGCCTCGCTGTGGAATCAAACGAACATTTCACTTAGAAAGTTCACAAAAATAAATTGATAAACAAATTGAAACCGAAATGACTGGCTGGAAGTGCTCGTAAATCCCTGCTTTGCATGTAAACAACAGGCGACGTTGCTTTCTAAGCACGGGTCACCCCTGGTGCCGACAGGAGCAGCCACCACCCGGGACTGATTGTAATGAATGCCATCAGAGTGGTACTTGGTACGTAGCGACGTAGAGGATACACGCGGTATTTAGAACATCAAATTTCGGTTAATTTTCGGTACCCATCGAGACTGGTAGCTATTGCCGTGCCCCACGGTAGTTGCCAGTTCACCATCCACCGACGCAAAGTGCTGCCCGGAGGCGGGTGGTTGGCTGCGTCTGCTGTCGTGTGTGCTGATGGGTGGGGAGCCGGGTCTTTACATCATCCGTTGGTTTTGGGATCCGGTGGATTTGAGAGTCCTTCGAAGGGATTCCACCTTGAAGGGAGTCTCTGTGTGTGCCAAGTCGGATGTGCACAACTGTGTAGTTGCCAAGGACGAGGAATGTGATTCATTTTTGCCAGAGAGGATGGTGATTTTAGACTGTCGAGAGCAACGCAGATTATTGGAGGAGAAAAGAGTTGCCGTAGCACCTTCACTGGGGATGCAGAGGTGAAGGAAGAATACCGACTCAACAAGAGGCTTATGAGCGAAGCTGTCAACTGAGGGATGACTGGCTGTGGGCATAAGTGCTGCTGGATTTAGGTGTAAAATGAAACGTACACCCAGGCAGAACGAAGTCAGACTCAGTGCAGATCCCTTGAACACAATCGACATCACGGCGACGGAACACATACCAAAAAAGGTGCCATTAAACGGAGTCTTTTTCTTGCTGTGAACACTGGAACTCTTTGTGATTCTACTGAAAGCGAAGAAATGCTTCGAAAAATTGAGAAGAACAAACGATGCGCCTACGATGCAACAAGGGCATTATTGGACATGTCGTTTGTGTGAAAAGTATGTCTTTTTAATGTTCTTTTGTATAATACAGGGAACAACAAGGTGCGAAGCTAAGGAATAGGGAGAGAAAAGTAGAAGATGTACATGTGCTCTGAACTGCGGAATGGAATCTGTGCGGGAATTTTGGACTGGCAACATTTCTTCATATTGAGGAGTGAATTCATGGAGATTGCCCAGATCACTAGTGATTTAAAGAAGACACGGTACATCACGGCGTTCCAAATGTTGTAAGTAACAAGAAAAAAAAACGATAGCATGAAATCTCGTTTCTGGATTTCCTTTTTGTCATGAAGTAACGCCAGCGGTAGATTTTCAGTCGTTGACCTATGTCATTTCCTAATTACCTAAGTCTATTCTACACGACATCCTGCCGTAAAAACGACAATTTCTTTCGTTTGCATTTGAGTGGTCTTCGCAGATTACCTGGAGGATCTGTTTAAACCATTCGACGATCAAACGCTCCCTGCCAGCTTCAATGGATCTGACATTTATGACGGCAAATAAAGGCTGATGTTTTAGCTATTCCCTTTTTGGCAACACTAGTTTAAACAGCTGACTCACGTTTCGTGTTTTGTTTCACTGTCAAACATCTTCAGTTTGAACTATAATTTAACCATGAATCGTCTTACATACGAACAACGCTTGCAAATTATTGAATTTTATTATCAAAATGCGTGCTCTGTTAAGAAAGTTCATTGCCATTTTATGGAAGAGCAGCGGCAAAGCTCATTTTCGGCTCAATGGGTACGTAAATAAGCAGAATTGTCGATTTTGGAGTGAATAGCAGCCAGAGGCATTGCAAGAGCTACCAATGTATCCAGAAAAAGTCACAGTTTGGTGCGGTTTATGGGCGGGTGGCCTCATTGGACCGTACTTCTTCAAAGATGATGAGAATCGTAACGTAACTCTGAATGGTGAGCTCAAAATGCAAGAGCTTGACTTGCGTGACATGTGGTTTCAACAAGACGGTGCCACATGCCACACAGCACGCGCAACAATGGACTTATTGAGAGGCGAGTTCGGTGAACATTTTAATCACGTTCGGGACCGGTCAATTGGCCGCCTAGATCGTGCTGTTTAACGCCTTTAGACTACTTTTTGTGGGGCTATGTTAAAGCTCATGTCTATACAGACAAGCCCGCTTCAATTGACGCTTTGGAAGACAATATTGAAGCATTTATTCGTGAGATATCGCCCGAAATGTTGGACCATTTGAGGCGCAGTTAAGGTCAACATTTGCATGAAATAAACTTCAAATTATAAATTACATGGACCGTACTATCGATTCAAATAAAGATTTCATGCATTTTTCTGAATTTTATGTGAGCATTTTATGTATAGCACATCATGAGAAGTGCTACCTTAGCTGAACTGAAGGAAGAAAGAAAAAAGCGCAACTCCTGGTTATGATCTAATTACAGTAGACGTTTTTAAAGAGTTTCCTAAGAAAGACTATCTTAAGCCAATCTACGTCAATAATGCCGCACTTAGACTAGACTGTGTGCCTAGTCAATGGAGAGTGGCCGAAGTTATTATGGGACCAAAACCCTGGAAATTGCAAGCAGATAAGAAGTTCGATAGACCAAATTCACTTCTTTTGTCAAACAGACAAAAAGTCCTATAGACCAACTTCACTTCTTCCGATATTGTCTAAGGTTTTTGAAAAAATTCTGCTTAGACAATTAAGTTGAGTTGTGGAAGAAAAACAGCTTATTCCAAATCCGCAATTTGGTTTAGAAGTAAACACTCAACTATTGACCAAGTACATCGTATAACTGATGTAGTAGAAAAAGTATTTAAACAAAAGCTCGTTTGTTCAGGCGCATTTCTTGATGTTTCACAAGCTTTTGACAAAGTTTGGCACGAAGGCCTGAGATATAAGCTTAACCGATCCCTACCCGAGAAACTGTATAGTATTCTCGCGAACTATCACTTTGATAGAACTTTCCGAGTAAAGCATGGAAATGAATAATCTGCCTTCAAAAATATAAACGCTGTTGTTCCGCAAGGGAGTGGTCTTGGCCCTCTGCCATACTTGCTGTGTACGAGTGATGTACCACAAGAAGAGCATTTGCTGAGGACACTGCCATTTTGGTAACAGAGAAAAAAGGCGGTAGAATCATCTACATCAAAATTATAACACCCACTAGATCAGATACATCCACATCCAAAAAGGCGATCCTACCTCCTGCAAGAACTACAGAGGTATATCCCTGCTCAATGTCGCCTACAAGATCCTATCCAGCGTAGTGTGTGAACGTCTAAAGCCGTTTCGCACCGCACTAATCGGCACGTACCAGTGCGGCTTCCGGCCCGGCAAATCGACTACAGACCAAATCTTCACACTAAGGCAGATCCTGGAGAAGACCAGCGAGTTTCAAATCGATACTCACCATCTTTTCATCGATTTTAAAGCCGCATACGACAGCATTCATCGCAAGGAGCTATTCGAAGCGATGGCCGAATTCGGGATCCCGGGAAAACTGATCCGGTTGGTCACACAGTCAACACGGAAGGCACTATCTTCTACAAGTCAGTACAGCTGTTGGGATACGCGGATGACATCGACATTGTCGCGCGGTCCCAACGTGCCATAGTGGAAGCTTTCACGGCAATTGAGGAACACGACGTAGAATCGCCCTTGGCAACCGATGCTACTTCGGTCTGTCAAAACAACTGGGCTCGAAACTCCTGACTCGAAGGACCAAAGTCATGCTCTACAAAACCCTTATCCTGCCAGTCCTACTATATGGAGCCAAAAGCTGGACATTAAGTAAGGCTGCAGAGCTGATTCTTGGTGCCTTCGAAAGAAAAATTCTACGTCGGATATATGGTCCCGTCTGCGAGGAAGGCGAATGGAGGAGAAGACACAACAGCGAACTCTACGAGCTGTACAAGGATGTGGATGTAGTCCGGAAGGCAAAAATCCGTCGACTATACTGGCTCGGCCACATCGAGCGAATGGACAACAACGGTCCAGCAAAGAGGGTCTTCGAATCCGAGCCTCCTGGTTCGAGAAGGAGAGGAAGACCGAACCTCCGGTACAAAGACCAAGTCATCGCGGATGCAAAACAGCTTGGCCTTGATGACTGGAAGCAGCGTGCCCAGGACCGTCACCGATGGAAGGCAGCAATTGCTCAGGCTCAGACCCTTCATGGTTCGTCTGCCTGATAAGTAAGTAAGTAAGATCAGATACATGAATTGATGAATTTCTGGCGAATTGTCCCTAACGAAGCCAAATCCGTTAATATCAACTTTACTTATATGCACGTTAGTAACTTGCCGGTCTTCTTAAACTGTGTCCAAATATCCTTCCAGGATGACTCTTGACGTTAAACTCAAGGGAAGAAGCACGTTAAAAAGAAACGTGTAGAACGACACGATATACAAAGAAATGTACTGGCTTATTGGTAAACATTCCAAGCTAAGTATTTACAACCAATTGCTTACATACAAGCAAATCCTAAAACCTGTTTGCACATATGACATACAACTTTGGGGTTGTACCAAAGAAAATTCATTGCATATCTAGTTTCCAGTGATTCGTGCTTTCTCACAGTGCTCTCACCATGCTCAGTTTTTAATTTATTTGGAACTTCAACTAAAACAATGGGATCTTGTACTTAAACTTTTATCGTGGATACAGATATTTTGCAAGGCGGAATATGTATTTCAACTTTTGTAACTTCAACCGGATTGTAAAGCAGCTGCCGTGCTCCGAAAAGACAGCCAAATACAATTTCTGAGAATAAATATCTCATTCTTATGAAATATCATGTACAGTCAATGGCAAAATTATTTTTCATCCGACTCCGCATTTCTTATTCGTTTTTATAGCAGAAAATATTCTGAACAAAATATCAACAAGCACGAAAAAAATGTCCGTTATTTATTCAAAATTCACTAACGACGTAAAGGCAAAATTATTGTCACACGATAAAGAAGATATTATTTTCACAAGTGTAAATACCGACCATAGAGATGAATTGGTCGATAAGTTCTTCAACTAAGTTTTAAACCTATTTCTACTCCTGTCTTCTTGAGCGAAACATTGTCTAGTAGCTGGTATTTCCTCATTTAGTAGCAATGACCTCAGCATGGCACCTTGGAACAGAATCTGGTGGTTACAAAATCGTGGCAAGTTGCCTGCGTTGATCGTCCAAATTCTTGTGGAATTTTGGATTTGACAAGATTCCATACATTTTCGATGACATTCAAGCCAGGACTTTGGGAAGGCCATTTTGGGACTTCCTAACAACTTCTAATAAAAAGTTTCTGATGTCCTTGATGTCTGTATGGCTGCGTTATCTTGTTGCAGTAACTCAATATAAAGTTTGGATTTGCCATCAGTGCAACATTATTTAGTATTTCTAAATAATGAGACTGTTAAATTATTTAACTTAAAAATTGGAGCACTTCAGAAGTGATCCCGCATCACTATTTGACCTCCATTTGAGTGCCTAATGCGCTGTGTAACTGCTGTCTTTTTTTGTTAGATAATACATTTTTCGCCCATAGATACCATCGAAGGGAAGATAGATTAAGGAGCGTAAACGACACACGACAAATGGACACATCCCGATTTATTGAAATTGTGGTATTGTCGCCTCCTATAATTCAGTCACTTTCAAATTATTTTTAAAAAGGTGCAGATATCGGAACTTGGGAACATTAGAATACCTACCAGAGCCTTCCTTGACTCTGAGGCTGATGGTAACAAACATATGTGTTGTGACAGCAATTAATGTTGGAAAAAAGCCAAATACATATGTAAGTATGTAAGTAAGAAAAATAAGAAAAATGAGATAGATAATGAGGACGAAGTAGGTTCAGAAAAAGCCAAACTACAAGATTTGGTGTGAGTAACACAAAATTTCAATCGTGTTGAAATTGTGTGTTTACATCTGTTAAAGTCTACAGCATTTTCATATCGACAGTGGATAGAACGCGCTTGGTGCACATGGACTGAAAAAGAACTTTACGAGGATTGGACTGGTCAACCAAAAAGGCACTTGTTGCCTTCGATTCTGGTTGCATCTATTTTAAATTGACGCGTACTTTTTAAATATTGCCAGTGTTGGGATTGGATATGTCTAAATTGTTGATTTCAAAGAAATTCAGTGGGAGATTTAAATAAAGCGTACTAGATCGAGTTTGTCTGTACTACGTTAGCGCTGCTCCCAAAAACGAAATGAAAAGCGCTTCGTTCTTGTCTCGTGAGTTATAAGGCTTCGTTGTAATTTTGTGAAGAGTAAGACTAGTAAAAGAGCAAAAAACAACAATAAATAACAATAAAGATGAAGCATAAGAAATCGTGGTCGATTTTGCACGTTGGCTAGTAAATGTGGTAGACTTGTAAATTTCGGAAAAGTGAAGTAGATCATTCACAATTGTGGTACAGTCCCAATATTGAACGTGGCACTTTTTTTATTTTTTCTAGCAGCTCTTGTTTTTGGGTCATATTTAACTGGCCTATGTTGTCTTATCATTTTTCTGTAATTATCTATTCTTTCTTCTCTCAAAGTTTTACTATTCACCCTTACATCTGTTCTGTCTTTGTCTTCAGAGTGAGATGCTCGTCACGAAATCGGCATAAGTTTGGAAGCCTTTAGTTTCGATTTCCTGAGTATTTCCCAAGTAAATTCTTGGTTTTCAATGTTAAGACTTAGTTGTTTAAATAAACTCAATTTAATTCACCACAAAAGGATTGTTTGACTTGTCTGACCTTTTCCAGTCGAGCTATAGAACTTGCTAGAGCTAGGGTGCAACATGAGACACTTCCGGTATTAGCGTTTGGACAGATTTCCACAAGATTTGGACGATTTTAGTGAGGAGTAGGGTAAAAGATTCCATCAGGATCTTTGGACAGTGGAAGACGGACGAGAAAGGACTCACATATACGGCGGCAGATTACAACGAGATCCACCTGAAGTCGTTTATTAAAGAAAGTCTTATAAAAGTTAATTTCCTGGGGTTCAATATATATTCTTTCAACATAATATGTTAAATTAATTAAATTCTTAAGACCATTTATTTCAAAAAGTAGACAATGACAAAGGACACAAGACTCGCCTCGAAAAATGTGAATTAGTATGCTTAAGATTATACAGGCAACGTGCTCGGACCAAGATTTATTGAACCGACTCACTCGGTTGCTTGGCTAAATCTATGATGTACGTGTGATATGTCAGCTCAACGGCATAATTAGGATCCCAGATGCTACAATACAGTATTGGAATTGGTGGTGGTTTTCCTGAATAAGAGTATCTCTAGTTGGTGAACTTGTACTTGATGCCAGCTGAAGATCAATCAATCTAACCGGACAATCAAGTAGCAAACGCGAAAACAAACACTGTTGTTGCAACTGTGTCCATAACCACCACCACCCGAGGCGCTGACGGACAGTGACAAAATATGCTGAGTCAAAACGTGATTTACACAAAAACCACTTAATCCTCTCGTGATCATAATTAAATAATAATTTTAATAGAAGTGTTCCAAGACGTCATTGGGTCTCCACATATTCAAATAAAATTTGTTATCGACTACTCTCCGTGACCGAAATCGATCTGGAAAATAAAAGCACGTCTAAAGGGCTAACTTTGTTTTGTCGAGGAAGCAAACTGTCCCTCCACTTGGTCTCCTTTACTCACCATCATGCAATCTGAACATAATCGTCTGAAAGCGAATGTTTGTGTGTTGAAAGAAGCACTTTGTTCCCGTCAAACAAACAAGAAACTCCTACTCAATCGCCTCCTGTGCCCGAGTGTTCATGGCGGCTATAAATCCATCAGTTGCACTGCACTCCCCACTGCAGAATGCACACGTTTCCACATCCGATCCCCCAAAAGGGAGGCGGTGTGTGTTTCGGAAACGATTTGCTCGTCCAAGCAGAGATTGGCGATTTATCCGGCTTCCCGCATAGATCCCAGCTGGAATGTACACGGTCAATTGAAATTCCTGCCCTCTAATCACACCTGGCCACTCTCAATCGAGTGGCAAATTAAGGTAGATCTTGTTGATGGACCTCGGAGCGGAAAACAGAAATCAGCAATGAAAACAAGCTTCCTGTCCTCCTCCATCCATCCGACCGGCCTCGGCGTGGACGGAACAGGCCTTTCCGTCACGTAACCCATCGCCGGCTCGATTGATGCGTATCCCATGTCATATCCTTCAAAATCCTTCCCCGGCTCCTCGCATGTAACGCAGAAATTGCCGTCCTCACACTGACGTGGGCGTTGTGACATTTGTCATAGCCTAGCCACTCATTTGGCCAAACCCGGATGCGATCAAGTTTCGAAACGACCGGCACACCCTCGGACGTCGCCCCACTTAAAATTCATTCCTCTCGATACCACCCATTCGCATGTGCCCTTTATGCGTGTGTGCTGCAGAACAGCCGCACAAACGACGACCGCACTCCCGGCAATCGGATCTAGGACGCAGCACTCGGTCCCCAAATCGGTTGTGTGCTCGTGTAAGTCGGACACCAAAGGACTGCTCGGCAGCGTGCGTTGTCGAGGATTCGCAAATGAAGAATCTCAGTTGCAGTTTAAGCACACTTACGGAAATAAGAAGGACGACGACACATCACTGCTGCCGAGGAAACGGGGGCACGCGATTGTGATTGTTTCTCCAGTCCAACGGGTGCGGGTGTACAAGTGCCATTAACATTATTCATGGGACCTCTCAATGAATCCGGAAAACGTGAGACGTGCGGTGGGCCTAGGCCAGGCAGGGGCCACGAGAATAAAAATGAAATTGTGTCCTTAGGGATAAATCTCGTTACCTACACCTTTGAGGGCGGGCCTGCTTCTGAACGCCCCCGCAATCGGTGGGTTTGCTCAGGAACGCGAGGACAACGAAAGGAGCTCATGTGCGCCCTCGAAAATAGTTCAGAGCTGCCTGTGCCTGTCTGTGTGTGTGTGCGAAGCGGAAGATGAGGTCTTTAGACTTCATCCCCAATGTGGACGTCCTCCCTTCAAGTAGCCAGCGGCTGGTGCAGGTAATGAATCAACGAGCTCCTGAGCAGTGTTATTCTTTCCCGTACTTCGACACACAGAGATGCACCATGACGGTAGAGCGGTTGGAACTGGGCGGGGCGAACGACCCCTCAGGCAATGCTGTTCTTTGTGGGTGCAATCTCTCTGGAAATGAGATTTGGAAGATGTGCCTGGCCTCGTCTATTATGCATTCGTGCAATCAGTGTGTTTATTCAGTTGCCCAGAAGTCAAATCAGGCGGAAGTATAAGCGGCATGAATGAAGGGTTCCTTCAATGCCCCCGCTGCAGTGCACACAATCTGAGCACATGCGATGGCGCTGTGGGCAGATTGATGCCAAAGTTGGAAATGTATTTTTTTCAGGATATACTTTAAACTGAAAAGCATCATATATGCTTGTTATCTGAGAAGTTTCAACAGAATTTCATTAAGGCAGAAGAAAGCAAGCAAAAAAAGGAAATCGCAACCGAGATGCAAAGCCTTGAAAGGGAAGACAACTTTCGGTGTTGTTTGTTCCTGATTTGACATTTGTATGAGTTTAGATTCAATAAAATGTTCATTATGAGTCTGATGTGAGGTCCTTTGTAAGAGGAGAACCACGGGTTCGTCTACACTCCAAGCTCAAACAAGGGTGGTTCGTTATTATCCTGCCAAGCCTATGCGGCGTTACAGCTTGTCCTTCATACAATGGATCTAGAGGCTGACAAAAAATGCAAAGATTGATATTTTTGAATTAGATGCGGAACCGATAGTTAGTACTAGTCCTGGGCTAGCTTACAATTTAATTCAGGGGGTCAACTATGTAACTCTATTCTACACAATTATTGTTCGAATTCTTAGAGTCAGTACCATGTATTTATGTTTTCTGTGATAGTCGAAGTAATTAAGTACTGCCAATTTTTTGTTCGTCTCGTTTCATTTCGCATGTCTAGTACCATTTAATCCCAAAAATGTTTGACATCAGATGTGTTATCGAGTACGAAGGAACAACAATTTGTTTACTGCAAAATTAAAGTAATATTCATCTGCTTGTTAAACAAGATCTGAAATAAGCAATAATAATGTGGTTTATATAGTGGCCCGTGGCGTTGTGGGTATGTGCGTCGACCCCAACCTCGACGTCGTAGGTTCGATTCCTGCTCCGTGCGACGAAAACTATTTTCACGGCCCCACCTCTTTCGAGTCACTGACAATGCTCAAAGAGTATCTCCTGTCTAGAGAAAGCTTCTCAAACTTGGCCGTTCGGATTCGGCATAAAACTGTAGGTGCCTTCCAATCGTGTGAGAACAATAGCACGTACAACACGAGTGGTTGCTGAGAAGCTAGGCCCTGGGCCTTTATGGGTTGTAGCGCCACCCATATTATTTATTATTATTAAAGTGTATCAACAAATACAGCTAACATAAAGAATTATTTGTATATGAGTGCCATCCACCGCACCAATAACGCCTTGGATTTGTCCCAAAAGTTACGCTTCAATCTGTTTCTTCCTCTGTCATAAGGAAGTTAATGTGCTTTGGATAGAGTATCTATAACACTCAATACTTCAGCAACAACCTTCGATACCGTCTGTTGAACAAGACCCGCTTGTCTGTCTCCACCAATCTGATTCTGATAAATTCTTGTTGCCAAGCAGTTTAATGTCGCTAGTATTCTGTCAAATTTAAAACGAGACTGGATCGAAAGTAGGACATTTTCTACAAAATACTTGGCATAACTGGCATTCGATTCTACTTTCATACATGGTACTAATGTAGTGTAGAATCGGAAACAACTTTCGAATAGAATCAGAATTAGAATCGAGGCACAGTTGGTCCCCAACGTATAAAAAATACACGAAATTGGGTTGCAATTGCATACATTCCCAATCGATCGTATGTCATTGACTCTAACTCAGAATGGAGCTATGTCCAATCCCAACTAGGCGTGTTTTTGAACATGTTGACATCGTCTGGTTAGGTTGGTTAGGAAACAAGTTATTGACATTTTTTTTTTTTTAAATTTGGTTTATGTATTGAAAATTTTCTGCTGCAGTTGCATAGTTGACGTTACAGTCCGGGCTGAACCGGTGCCTCAGCCAACTTGCCTCTCGAGCCTGCACGATCTTCGCCAGCTGCCTTCAGCTGCGCACACCAAGTTGATTGAGGTCCTTTTCCATTTGTGTGCGCCATCTTGCGCGAGGACATCTTCTGTTGCGCTGCCCCAATGGCTCAGTGTAGAAGACTCTTCGGGCCGGAGCTGTGGTTCCATCCGCTCTACATGACCCGTTAGATCCGAATACGCTTAAATAGGTGCATGTCACTGGACAGCCCGTACAGTTCGTGGTTGAATCTTCTCCTCCAGACGTCATGAACGCAAACAGGACCAAGATCGCACTAAGCACTTTCCTCTGAAAACAACCAACAAGGTTCATCACCCACTTTCAATAGCGTCCATGTCTCTGCGCCATAGAGCAGGACTGGGATGATCAGAATGTGGTATAAAGTCAAGTCAGTTGCCTCTTGAGCCCAAAGAAGCTGCGATTGGCAAGAGTAATTCTAGGCTTGATCTCGGTACTGGTGTTGTTGTCCCTATTTACTCCAGAGCCTAGATAGACGAAGTCCTTGACTACCTCAATATGTCTGCTGCCCATTATGACGCTCTGCCCGAGACGTCGATGTTGTGCACAGCACTGATATTTTATATTTTACTTCACTCATTGGTAAATATTTTGCACAAGTAATTCACAGATTGCACTACTGCATGAAATCGAACAACAACATAAATATCGATTGTTTTAAATTGAGAACAATTATGAGCAACTTACATCCGATACTTACTTACGTATCAGGCAGACGACCCATTAAGGGTCCGAGTCTGAGCAATTGCTGCCTTCCGGTGACGGTCATGGGCACGCTGCTTCCAGTCAGCAAGGCCAAGCTGTTATACATCCAGGATGACTTGGTCTCTGTAACAGAGGTTTGGCCTTCCTCTCCTTCTCGAACCAGGAGACTCGGATTCGAAGACCCTCTTTGCTGAAGCGTTGTTGTCGATTCGCTGAATGTGACCGAGCCAGTGTAGTCGAGATGTGAGAGAGACGCGTTGTACAGCGCGAAGAGTTTGTGGTTGTGTCTTCTCCTCTATTCCATTCGTCCATTTGACGGGATCATATACCCAAAGTATAATTTTTCAAACCAAGAATGAGCTCTGCAGTCTTGCTTAATCTCCAGCTTTCGGATCCATAAAGCAGGACTGGCAGAGTAAGAGTTTTGACTGGTCATCGAGTCAGGAGTTTCGAGCCCAGTTGTTTTGACAAACCGAAGTAGCATCGGTTGCCAAGGTCGATTCTACGTCCGATTTGCACAACAGTTTACGTTTGCCCCGGGGTAGACAAACTTCTACACTTCCTCTAAATTGTAGCTGTCGATTGTAGTGTTTTGGCCTAGGTGGTGCGCGGCGGATCGTTTTTTTTTTTTCGACAGCATACATTTGGTTTTGTCCACGTTGACCTTTGTTCCTCAATTGCTGTGAAAGCTTCTACTACGGCTCGTTGGGACCGCGCGATATTGTCGATGTCATCAGCGTATCCCAACAGCAAGAGAGTGCCTTCCGTGTTGACTCTTACCCGCCGCAGTATCCTCTCTAGTACCAAATTGAAGAAATCACACGACATCGCATCTCTGTGCCGAAATTGGGTGCATGTTTCGAACGGTTCAGGGGACTTCGAGCCGAATTGCACTGTGCATCGCGTATGGTTTTAACCCTATCATAGCGGGTGTAATCGGGCTTGCATTCTTCTTGCTTGCGATCTTATTCTTTCGGTTATTACCCAAAATTTCATGACTAGTGGTGAATTAAGCCCACCTTACAATACTTCTTCTTAGTCTTCAATTGGCGCTACAATCCGGGATGGACCTGGGCCTCAACCAACAAGTCCCTCCGCAAGCACGATATTTTGCCAGCTGCGCACCGCAAGATGGTTGAGGTCCTTCTAGTTCTAAGACGTCCAAAGTTGCGTTGTCCCAATAACACGGTATCGAAGACTCTTCGCGCCGGAGCTATGGTGTCCATTTGCTCTAGGTACATAACCTAAACATCCTATGAGTTGGCTGTCAAGACGATTAACTAAGTGCATGCCGCAGGACAGCCCGGACATTTCGTGCTTGAATTTTCTCCAAACGCTATCAACGCAAACAGGATCAAGGATCGCACGCAGAACTTGTCTCTCAAAACGACCAATAGCTTCTTCATCCGCTTTCAACAGCGTCCAAGTCTCTGCAACATAGAGCAGGGCAGGGATGATCAGAGTGGTCTAAAGTTAGCTTGGTGTTTCGAGAGATGGCTCTGTTACTCAATTGCCACTCGAGCCCAATGAGACAGCGATTGGCTAGAGGAATTCTGCACTCGAAGACGGTACTGGTGTTTACTGCAGAACCGAGGTGGACGAAGTCCTTGACTACCTCAAGGTTTCTGTTGCACATTATGACACTCTGTCGAGGAACTTCGATGAAAGTATGTACTCTGTTTTGCCCTGGTTTATGAGGGAAGTTTATGAAAGCTCGCTCTGTTACAATGCTGTCTACATGTGTCAAGGGCAGGCAGATCCACGGAAACTGGACTCTAGCAACTGACAGAATCGGTCGGAAGAGCTTTTGAGCGCAAGGAATACAGTGGACTCTTCCTAAGTCAAATTGCTCCCTAGCTCGATTTTTTAAATTCTCCTTTATATCGAATTCCCTCTCCGTTTTTCAATTTGCACAGCAGCAAATCTGGCCGGCTGCTTAAATAAGCACACGTCTGTTCGCTCTGTTTGTTGGGCAAGCAAGATAACGGCGTTCACGCAAAATTGGTTTGCCCTTTCAAGTGGAAGCACCAGCTCGCTCGAGGCTCTCGCATGCCCACGTCCCGTCTTACGAACATCGACCCCATTTTACACGGCCCCCTCGGCATAATAACCTCCCATATTTCCTTTAATATTTTTTTGATTAGAGTGTTTTGAACCAATACCAATCTTCTCCCCGTCACAACAGCGCTCATTGCTAATTCATGACCCATTCTCCATCCCTCCCGCCGGTGAATTATTTACGCTGCACACACTTCGCAACGAAATGAAAACGTCACCCTCACCCCACCGACATCATTGCGGCGTCGACGGTTTGAAGTGGATCGTGGATTGTGTTCCCAACAAATCCATTTAAAGCTTTAACCAGATTCTTGAGAACCGTCTTGATGTCATCAAATTAAATGCCACGACATCCTTCCCATCCCAATCACCCGACCACAGCACACGCTCATCAAGTATTAAAGCAATCCTTCTCGGTTTTTTTTTTATTGACGCGCCAAAGAATGGTGTCCTTTGGTCGGCCTAAACCAACAGAGCCGCCCAACCTCTGATTATGTCGGCAAATTAAAATTAATCCCAACTTGATTAGTGCCCGTGCACGGTACTAATTTATTTAACAAACGCCTGTGTTGTGAACAAAAAATGGACTGGCTTCATTTATGCGATCCAATTTTGTGTCAGGACACCCTGAGAGAGAGAGAACGGTAGGGCGATGATTTAAAATTTAGTGGTCATTCCAAAACGCGACCTGGTTCGGTTCCTCACACCACTGGCCTGTGCCCACCGCCGGCATGGCGATGTTTTAATTATTGAAATCATACCCCTGTGCTGTGGGAGAAATCTTAATTTTCGAAAAGCCCTGACGCCCACCCTCTGATGGGGGTTTGATTAGGTGCCAAGCGAAAGAAAGATACCACACGGTGGGCCATAAAAAGCCCCCCGGCACTGGGGCTGCATCCGTCATGGCGTGGCAGGAAGCAAGCGGCAATGATGATCCCCCTTCCACGCCGGATGTCACTTGAAATTTATGCATCGCATAACGTCACTCCACATCCCCCAGTGGTTCATAAAAAAAAGAGTACACACAAACGAGCTTAAAAGGAGCAAATGGCGAAATTATGTCATTGTGGCTGGTGGTGGGTGTGGATTGGGTGGAGTGCCCAGAGACTTCGGAAGGGGTTCGAGCGGGCAGGTGTCCGATTATTGATGAAGGGTGGCGTGTCATGGATACTTCTGATTTACACCCGTCGTTCTCCGGCCACATCGGCAGTCTTCTATGAATTATTCATGCGGTTGCAGCGTGCCAGGCCTGACCGGAGGAAGGACACAGAGCACAGAGGGCACTGAGGGCACAGAAGGCATATCCAACCAATTGCCATGGTTGATATGAGGGAATATCGTTTTGAAACACCAAAAGCGGTGTTGGGGACATGGCTTAACACACACACACTGATGGGGCCTGCGTTTGGGGTATTGGACTGAGGAATCGATAAGTCTTGAGGGGCAGCAAACAGAACACACAAGTGATTGCAGCACTTAGTGTGCCGATACGATTGTGCAGGCGGTGGAAGTATTTCAAGTTATGTGCCCTTGTGGATGTAATGTCTTCCTACAGCCATTGCAGTGTAGGCGGGCCCGAGTAGGTGACCGGCGGGTGTTCCTTGGCTAGGAACATGTTATTATGTAATTTCGTTATTTCATAATAACCCCACCAGGTCACGTGAGAGACACCGGTCTCTGGGGATCGATACGGGGCCAGTTCTTAAATGTGGTAGATTGCCAAAATTTCCATTGGACTGGGGTTTGTCACCACTGGAAGGGGTGATTGGAAGTCTTGATTAAATTCGCCAGGACATGCAAGGGCTGGCGAGGAGGAGTATGTCAAGGTCGAGACGATTTTAGTTACTTCTCTGTGAGTGACTGCAGGGTGGGTGGCGCCGCCCCGTAAGATTGTGTGTTTAAGGCCTGCCTGCAGCAGATTTCTCGGATTGTGTTCGATACGACATTACTTATGAGTCAGACCGGGGGCACCTTTCGATGTTGACTTGGGCTCCTTGGGGAAGAGTGACCTGTTTCTTGGGTCGATGTACGCGTTAGTTTAGCTCAGTGTTATCCAGCATTCGTTGAAAGATTAGGTTCAGTTTGGGGCGGATTTAATATTCTCGAGTATATGCGGATGTTGATGTGGTGAGAGATATTTTTGGAAGAGGGACACACACCACATGTCAATTGCTGCAATGAAATGTGCAGATGACCAGATAAGACCGATAGGAAAAGAAATTTGATTAAGACAACAAACGTGTGGGATATAAAATCGATTCTGGATTAACTTTGAAGCTACATTCATGTTATTATGTGGGTAATAGCTGATCACTGAAATAGCCGCCTGGGATGAATCAGACAAACTTGGTGGCTGGAGTCAAGGTGGGGGCGGATATTCCAGCGATATCGTATGGAATGTACCTCTCGAGCTCGTTCGAGTTGATTGCTGGCGAGGACTAAGTAGTTTGCATAGATCGAGACAGAACAGCTAAAAGTGTTGGAAGAAGTGACTAATGATGTGAATTTTTCTGCTGCTGTAGTGGCAGCTGGAGTTGCATCACTTGTTGACTGACTGCTGGACGACGACCAGGACGAAGATGCCAAGACGTCAAAGACGTTGTTGATATAGCAGATGACTTAAATGACGAGGCGATATTGATGACACTGTTGTTGTCAACGATTACTATTCGGTGCGCGATGTTGTCCTACATAATAGTGACGGGCAATGGATGAACGCTTGCGGCTAGAGGTCCAATGGCATCAACCTCACCAAACAGAAAATTTGTGTGGATGCTTGAAAGCGTGGATAAACTGCAATAAACTGCAAAGCGAATAGGCCGACCTGATCCCCCGTTTCAAAAGATCGGCGCCGAATCGACATTATGAGCGCGTGTTCGTTTTTACACTTCACAGCGATCTCTGTCTGGTCGCTGACTTCAATATTAAAAGAGAGTATTTACGGTCACGGCCCCGCCTCTTGCGAGTCACAGACAAAGCTCAGAGAGTATCTCCTGTCTAGAAAAGGTTTCTCAAACCTGGTCGTTCGGAATCGGCATCCACTCGTGAGAGCACGCACAACACGACTAGTTCCTGAGAAGCTAGGCCCTGGACCACTACGGGCTATAGCACCACCCACATAGTACATATTATATTTACGGTCAGACACTACCTCCGACACTTTTTCTTACCTACTACTGGCCGTAACAAGCTTGTTGAGGATTCATAACGGGCGCCTTTGCACTAATCCAATATGGAGGCTGTCTTAATAACCAGCCCAAAGGCTGTGAAAGCTCTCGAAACCAAGCAGGCAGCAAAAATGCATCGACATACAGGCTGTTGGAGCAATGAGAGCAATTAACGGTTTCTAAAAAAGCACAGATGAAGAAGACGGCTTTATTGCGGATTTGGTCCCTATGGACATTCTCGCAACGGATGTACCTAAGGAGAAAGGCAAACCACGCGGAGACCAACGCAATATGTCAGGACAACACAGCACTTGGCAAGTCAGATGGGAAACCACAACCAAAGGAAGATGAAAACATAAATTGATACCCGAGATAGAAGCGAGAGCTCACGGGAACTGCCACTACCATCTCATGTGTGTGGCGCTACAGCCCGTAGAGTGCCACGGCCTAGCTTCTCACGAACCACCCATGTTATGCTTGCTATTGTTCTCTCTCCCGAGTGGAATGGTCCCACCGTTTTATGCCGACTCCGAACGGCCAAGTTGCTGTAGACAGAAAATACTCTTTGAGCGTTGTCACTGATTCGAAAGTAGTGGACCCTAGAAAATTATTTTTTGTCGCACAGGCCAGGGATCGAACCTACGACGTTCAAGTGCGTGGAGGTGGGCGTAAATACAAAAATCACTTTTACGTAATGCTTAGGCTCCGATCTGCTGTGTACACTTGAATGTGGGCTTCCAAAGACACAGTCTCAGCCACTCCTTGAATTTGTTTTTCGCCATTTGCAGAGTTGCGTCACATGAGTAATGACTCGGACATTCTTCTAGCTCGCTTTTCAAGCTGTTCTAACCTTTTGTCTGTAACTTCATCGGCTGTCTTAGGCGGATCGACTGTGACTTTCTTGATGATCTTGTGGGAGACCAAATACAAACTGACACTCACAATCAAATGTTTACACCAAGGAAAGAATTCAAAAGGACGATCATCCTCCCTCTTTTTTTGCTCTCTACTGTATATTAACATCCATGTGAGTCAGAACAAATTAAGCCACAGTCATACAAATTATTCACAACAAACAGCCTTCTGTCGATCGAGTAAGTAATTTCGGCTGACACCACTGCTGTTTTTAAAGCGAGTCTCCTTTAAATTGATTCAGCGTACATTCAGCCCGTCCTTATCCCGAGAGACAAGAAGTCAATTGTTCCATTGCCACAAACGACACGGAGTCTGCTTAAATCAAATCCATCAATCCAAAATGAAATTAAATGAAAAATGTTTAATTTCACGAAGTCCATCACAACCTGAATACCCAAGCCTGTCAAAAATGACACCAAACACAATAGAAGACCACTTAAGCCACTGTTTACGACTCAAAATAATTCAAACGATAAAGTGAATGTACGAAACTTCCCTCCAGTGAGTCATTACAACTGGCGACAGTGAAAAGATCTCTCCTCCATAAAAGGGCACCGTGTCCCCTCTGCCTCCTAACTGTTCGACCGAATGAAACCTGAATGCCCCGCCGCCTGACATTCACCGTCACCAACTCTCATTAATACTATCTTATGAATCTTTATCGATATCATTTTCGGCCGGACAATGGCAGCGTGCGCCCAACGTTTTTCCTTCATTTTCCGAATCAATAGCCTTCACGCATCATCGAACGTAAAGATACCATAACTCATGATGAAATCTAATACCGCATTCTAATGAACCGGCGACCGATGAATAAATGGAATTTCCTTCGCAAACTCATTATGAGAATCGAAATCTTCGGGCTTACCGAGGAGTGCGCCGAGAAGGGCGTAGACGAAGACGAGGACACACAGCGGCGATTAACCGCCTCCATCGTCCACAGTTCCGTTCCATCGCGGCTGCCCGAACACGGATGACAATGAATTTACGACAGCCTGTCACGCACAAGGCGACATTGTCCCGGGTGGCTTCGGTTTCTTTAACAGCTCCTAAAACGGCTGAAAATTGTCGTCAGTCACCGTAACGAAGCAGAACTCATAACTGATTACATCCTGTTTACTGCGTGTCAAGCGGTTCATCGCCTCGTCTCGACAGGAGATCAATGCGAAGCCATGAAGCACATGAACACTGGCGCTGTGTAGTGCACTCGTTCTCTGGGGTTTTTCTTTCTTTTTCGAATTGCACTCGCAACACAAAGGACACAAGGATATCCGGAGTTCTTGATCTTTTGTGCCCAGTTTTCTCCGCTGTGGTCCTTGAGGAAATGCAATTTATATGCAAGTGACCGCATCAAAAGAACACCGAACACCGGGTCGGAGGAACGGTTCGTCTCAGCTGTGCACGTGGATGCTGTGTCTTATTGACAGAAGGAACGTGGGGACCGCCAAGAAAAAGGGTGTTTAATCAAGATGATGACAGCAGAGATATTCCTTGTTGACATTTGCAGTGTCTCTGTGAGCGAGAAATGGGCTGGGAATACGCTCCTGCCCGCAAGTTGACTGCAGCCAGCAAATGATTTCAACTGAGAGGTGGTGGGGAATTGGGTGTAACACGGTGACTTTTGTTTTGTCCAGCTCTTCTGTAAGCAGATAGCTTCGTGGATTTGGGGCAAATCTGGGTGGGGGGAGTGATTTAAGATCGCGGTTGCATTGTGTTCTCTGTGATGATAAGTGGTGTAGAGGGGAGAGTCACATTTTGCTGAGTTATGGTTAGGCCAACATACAGTGGCGCCCTTGACCCCAAGACATGGCAAAAACCATTTTTTTAGTCAGACCACATGAGCAGTTTGACGCGATTGAAAGAAAAACATCACGTAACGCCCTCATCACGTAAAAAACAAACTAATTGTGTAGAGACAAACACATGCCTCAGATATTAACGGATTTATTGTTGCTTACCCCAGGAAACTAACGAATGACCATGATTTTTGGTTCTGCACGTGGATTATGAGGACCCTTAACAGGCCGCCTGCAGTCGGGGAGCGGGAGCCCTTGACTGGAATCCTGGATCGTGCGATGGAATGACCCGGGCAAAAAGAGGATGAAAAACTGGATGGGCATGTGGATTTGCTGTTCATTCTGTGAAAGCCATAAATGAACTAATAGAGAATCCAACTCCCTCGTCTCTTGCCACGAACCCCTTTTGAACAGCTTGTTGTTTCTGTAGCGTCTTTGAATACATGAAAGCCGTTTCGAACGAGCTGAAAGGCGTCCCCTCAAAAAGATTGAGGTAAAAGAGAGCATTTATTTGGAAAAAAAAACGATCCCATTTCGGCGTTATTTCAAAACCTTACTATCCACCACTAAAATGAGGAGGAGCTTAAATGACCGATTATGTTCAGAAAGTATGTTCACACCTTTGGAAGAATATTGGAATGCGAAGATCATTGACACGTTACATTTTAATTCAAATATTTTGATGTCGAAATATTCTATTATCGTTGAAACGAAACGCGAGCAAGATGATTTGGTCTTTAAATTCAATTTGCAAATAATTATTCACAGTTCATACCAATGTCATTTCTATGATGAAATATAAAAATAATTAAAAAAAAAAACACTAATTATTGATGGGAAAGTCATTGTTTTCTACACATTTTGACTACCTTTCTGGCAATTTGTGAATACCACGCCAGTAAAATTGTTCGTCTTTTAAAGCAAACCAATCAGACACCCAATTTTCGACTTCTTCATAGGAATCGAAGTGCTGCTCAGCCAATGCGTGTCGCATCGATGAAAACAAGTGGTAGTCGGAAGGAGCCAAGTCTGGTGAATACGGCGGGTGGAGTAGCTGCTCCCAGCTAAGTGTTTTTATTGTATCCTGAACCGGTTTTGCTTTGTGTGCAGATGCATTATCATGGAACAAAATTACCTTGCCGTGTCTTCTGGCCAATTCTGGTCGTTTCTCGTGGTTCAAATTGATCATTTGTTGTCGATAGCGATCAGTATTAACGGTTTCACCAGGTTTTAGGAGCTCGTGGTACAGCCAACCTTTCTGGTCCCGCCAAACACACAGCATTGTCCCGGATTAACCCATGATTTTTTCCGTTTAGGATTCTTTAAATAAATCCATTTTTCATCGCCAGTAACAATCCGATGCAAAACCGATTTTCTTACCTGTCTTTGAAGCAAAATTTCACAAGTGGTTTTTCGGTTTTCCATCTGCCTTTCATTCAATTCATGTGGCACTCATTTTCCACACTTTTGGATCTTTCCCAGAGCTGTTAAACGGTCAGAAATTGTTTGTTGTGCAACATTTAACATTGCTGCCATTTGCTATTGACTCAAAGTGTCATCTCCATCCAATATCGTTTGCAATTCGGCGTCTTCAAACTTTTTTGTGGTCTTCCACGTTCTTCATTTCTCACATCAACATCATTATTTCTGAACCATTGAAACCATCTTTTGCATGTTGCTTCTGATAGAGCAAGATCACCATATGCCTCGACAAGCATTCGATGCAACTCTGCAGCAATTTTCTTTAAATGAAAACAAAAAATTAGTGCTTTCCGCAAATCATCACTTTCCGGTACAAAATTCGACATTATAAGACGATGATAAATATGATTTTGTCTGTTCAATGACTTGATGTATACTAAATATTTTTCACGACATTTGTATCTTGACGCTCACTTCATTCTAGTACACCTGGTACGTATGACTTTTCTTTGGCCTTTGTGTGTACTTCAATACCTTTATAGAAAATAACAAAATTCACTTGAATTATATCGTATTGCTATTATTACATTACGCATTTATCGATTACTGATACACTTCTTGTCCCAATAGAAGTGATTAATTGAAGCATAGTTAGCACAAACAATTTTAATCTTTCCCGCATATCTATTATTCGCAGTTACTACAACTTTGTTTTAACTTTAAAATTAAATTACTGAATAAACTTCTTTTACGCACGTTATAATACTATTTACTTGGTTAAACTTGTAGAACTTACTCATGGAATGTTTCCAGTTTGTGGGCAAACCAACCATTTTGGAAATTAATTTGACACTTTTATGGGCAAAAATGATTTGGATGGGGTAAACAGCTGATCAAAATACCGCAAATGTGAAATTATGCGTAAAATATTGCCTCCAAATAAAGAAGTATGCGTGTTTTGCGGTAGGTCATAGCATTTTGGCCTGGAAAGTTGAATATCTCTGTTAGTTAATTTATGGTAAAATCGAACGCCTCATAGTAATCCGCATCAAGGCTGAATTCTGGAACACCAGCTTAAAAGGACAACTGGTAGTAGATTCGCTGAGAATCTGGAAATATCTCTTCTCTCATTGGATTTTTTCAGTAAGTTGATTTACATCTCGACTGTCAGACTCACAGCACTCAATCAAGTACAAAGACTGACCTGACTGTGCATTAGCGGAGCACTGAGAAGTACTCTGTCAGACGCAGTGAATATTCTTCTACTTGAACTATTCGGTAAACAAATAGCCAACACAGCCTTGAGACTCTAAGCACTCCGACTGTTGCCAGGCTATTTTCGAGAAGAAATTCTCGATCAGCATTCGCTCCAGATCGGACTGCATGTCCGATAGCCAGCCGTTGGATGATCCTCTGCGTATTTTCACAGTCGGACCGACTAATGAAGGTGTGGGTGGGGGTGTCTATTCCCATGATCCCAACATTGCTATCTTGCTAACCATAGCGATTAAAGAGGCACGTGATAT
This sequence comes from Eristalis arbustorum, assembly GCA_916610145.1. NCBI lineage: Eukaryota > Metazoa > Arthropoda > Insecta > Diptera > Syrphidae > Eristalis > Eristalis arbustorum. The sequence goes on along the minus strand of OU744320.1, from coordinate 49,635,446 downwards.
CGAAAAAAGATATCACTATCTCTTCGAACAGTCAGGCCGCTGTAAAATCGCTGGACAATATCATGTTTTACTCAGAAACACCCCTCTATTGCAGGCTGTCTCTTAACGAGATGACTGAGCATTTTAACATTCACCTCATGTGGGTGCCGAGACCCTCTGATATACCAGGAAACTGCAAAGCCGATGAACTCGCCAGGTGTGGTACAACCTCAGGGCAGAGCTACCACCTTCCATTTCCATCGCTACAGCCTACCGTCTTTTGAAGATTCACATGATTAAAGCCACCAATGACAAATGGCCAGAAGGCACCACCTGCCTTAAAATAAAAGATATCTGGCCATCACTAAGCTTAAAACAGTCAATCAGTCTACTCAGACTCAGCAAGCACTCATTAAGGATTCTCATAGGTGTCATAACTGGGCACTGTGCAATTGGCACTCATGTTCGCAAAATGGGTGCCCTGTATAATGATTTCTGCAGAAGCTGCATGTATGAAGAGGACTAGCCAGAGCACTACACTGCACCTGTAGTGCTCTGGCTAGTCGCAGGTTCCTGCACCTAGGGGCCTATGTGCTAAACAGCGCCAGCATTGGCTAGCTAAATCGCTACAAGCACCAACGGTTCCGATGTTATGAGAAGTCAATCCGCGTGGTATCACAATGGGCCTACTCGGGCCTAAGTGTGACTGCCCTTAGCAGTTCCAAAACTCAATGCTGTCTGCTAAAGCGAACCGCTGATAATCAGCCATTATCCATGAATTGCGCTTGTATCGACGAAGCAAAGCGCTCCGCGGCGGTATTTGAACCCGCAAAACCCCGTACTTGAGCCACCACGCAACATCCTGCGCTACCGAGGCTATATAACGCCTCCTGGAATCTGAGCGACGTCATAATCAATACACCATACGCCCACATACCATGACGAATCGGTAGCCTATTTTAGGCGAAAACCTTTCAACAGTCGGAACCCATAATAACCGAAAATTGTCCATCCTTGGTATGTGCATCAACACAACACTTAGTTGGAACGATCGCATATTCAACGCCACGATCGCCAAAATTCTGCGAAATGGTTAGGTTTCCTTAATCGATGCAAAAAATAATTCATCCCCTCTGATTTGGCTTTAATCTATAAGGCGTATATTCGCCCTAAGCTTGAGTACAACGCTCATATCTGATTTAGTGCCCCCAAGACCACCTTGCACCTACTAGGTAGGATCCAAAAGCTAGCGAAAAAACTTATAGGAGACAACGATATCGCGGTTTCATTAGACTCGTTCGAACATCGTCGTACAGTGTCTTTTTTGTCCGTGTTTTATTGTTATTTTGACAAACGATGCTCAAGTGAGCTAGCCAAAAGCATTCCTGCTCTCCTTGAATTCACCCGAATACACGTCTCGCTAGGAATGCACATCAGTTTCCCTTAAGCCGGTTTTCGAACGAACAGTGAAATTTAGAGACTCGTTCTTCCCAGCTCAATAAGAAGAAAATAATCAGATATATGCATTTGTTAACTGAAACAGCTTCGTCGTTTCCATCTCCTGCAAATTCAATGTTCCCGACACATTTTGGACTAACGACCTATAAACAACTCATTCGTAGAAAATGCTAAACCACTTGTGCGCAGGCTCCACATAAACAACTTGAAGACAAAAAAAAAACAAACTCGACTGCCCATCCATCATCAGAAACGAAAACAATAAACTGTCAGACGTCCCCATCATCTTCGTCACTTGACGAGAACAAAATCCACTTTACAGCTTCAGGTTTCAGTTTGCCTGGTCCTTTCTTGTCAGCCTGACTGCATCACCCGAGGCGAGGACCACAAATTCTCTGGGAAAACCACCTCAGAATGCGAATCGCAGAAAACAATGAAAAATTGCGGTGCTTCTGGTTGTTGGTTTTTTTTTTTCTAACGAAGGATATGCCTCCACTCCAAGATTAAGAACTAACGACATCCTCCCACACAACAGCCACTCCTCTCGCCATCCACCCCTCCTTTGTCAGCGGAGACTTTTATTCAAGTTTTCTTTCGTTCCCTTTCGCTGGTTCTTTTAGAACACAACAACACCCCACGAATGTGTGTGTGTGTGAGGAAAAACGATCTCCCACCCACCCCCAGGGATGAAGGACTTCTACACAAATAACTCATTAATTGCGAATGCATTCTTCGGTGTGTGAGTGTATCAGGGTAAACATCTTTCAGTGTTTGCCAAGAAACAAAAAAAAGTGGCAAAACGAAACGAAACGAAAAACTTTGCGCTCGTTGGTGAGTGGAGCGAAATGATGTGAAACAGATACTAAATGAAGCTCAGTGGGTGGTCACGGACGCCGCAATCAAGGTTGAACCACTCCACGTCCTGATGAGTGGAGACACTGACAGTGATTGAGTGTGTATTCATCATCGTCATCATCATCTCTCTCAGTCGGAGTCGGTTCAGTTGGCGCACTTGTGATGGATACTCCCACACACACTGACGTTCAACCGGCCAGCCCCCCTCAAAGGTGTGTCAATATCGTGGCGGCGGTGCAAAAGAGGGCGCCACGGAATCAAAACGACTAAGGATCAGGGGAGAGAGACCCTTGGCGGACTAGGTGTTGGCGATACACGGAATGTATTCAGTGTACCTCACTCTTGGGATTTATTTTTCACTATTTGCCGCGATGGGTGCATGGAAGTGTATCGCTTTTTTTCACGTTCAGCGAGGTGAATTTTCGGGAGAAGTTATGGATGCGGATGAGATTACAGGTTTGTACACACACACCTACCCACCCACAGGATCCTGTGCATTGTCTGGGGGATTGTGCGGTTAGATATTGTGGCGTCAGCGGTGAGGTGTGCAGGTTTGGGAAGATCCCAAATGCACTGGTGGCTCTGTGGCATGGAATAGCTAATGCCATTAGCTGTTGGTTTTGGGGTTTCACTGATGTTAACCGACGTACCCAACCAACGGAGCGAAACACCGAAGTGGCCATGAAGGGGGAGCACTGGAATTATTTTTCGGAACTTTATCTGTGTGTCGATGTTTCTCGGGGCTTTAGTTTTGAGGCCAGCCCAGGATTTGCTAAATCAAAAGTTACACAGTTGCACAGTGTCTTTAGTTTTGCGGTTTTTTCTTAGTGCATCTGCAGGGCATAAGTGCCTCGTAAAGGTGCATAAGGTTGCAGTTCATGGTGCGCCGGCAGTTGTAAGCCCAAGAGGACGAGGGCACGGTGAGATGAGCAGAGAGAAACCGATTTTTGTAGGGCAGCCTTTGTGTTGTGTTATTAAATGGAATTTTGTACAAATTTAATGGAGAGTCAGTTGTCAGTTGCAGAATGCCATTATGCTTCAATAAAAGGAACTGATTATTATTAACACGCAAACGTTGCTAAGCGAGTGCAAGCGAGCGTAGTTGAATGGTTGAACGATACAAAAGTACGGCCCACTGAACTGGGAGACCGATGGGCTGGTTCAGAGGCAATCGAAACTTTTGCCTCGCGCGCAGAGCTGTAGCTCGGGGGTCACAGGTGGTGAATAGTGTACGGTCAGTGGATATACCACCACCATGAGCGCCAGAGGAGGAGGGTGATGCTGAAAAGGCTACAGGCTACGCCTGAGTATTGTTTGTTTAAAGATGAGTAAGCACTATGGTGCGATCATTGCAAGAGGGGTGGTCTTTCGCAGTGAAGCTGCAGCACTTGGTATGAAAGCTAAAACGGAATGAGATCACGCGGAGAGTCCCATCGCTGAATAAGTTGATTGGACACTCTATCTGGGTGGAAAACGCTACTTCGAGTGACCACATGTTTAGGTCCAAGGAGTCAGTGGAGTAGACAATTGGAAGTTGCTGTACAATACGCTTTCGTTTAGGGAAGCTACACATGTGGCATAGCAACGATGTGTGTGATTTGGCGCTTAATTCTCTTCAGTGGGCCAAATCTGACCACTTCTGGCCGATTGCTTCGTTCAGACGGTCTATAGTTATTAATTCCCTGTCAATCCCTCAACTACTTCAACACACAGCTAGGACGTCCCGGCCGTCAATACTGGCTTGGTCACTTCGCCGACTTACCGCGGTTCGACTGATCCATTTTTGCCCACCAGTTAGATGTTGCGATTCGCAGACCATGAGCTTCTTTGACCTTAACATGCGTGGTACCCACACGCCGAGCTGCTGTAGTATTTTGGCCACGTTTAAATGGTTCCAAACTGCCTTTTGTGCAATGTATAGCTCCTCGGAGAAGAAAGAGTGCACACTCGAGGATTTGTATTATCTTATCCACAATTGGCCTTCCGGAGCGTGGCGTATCGTTGACATAGAAATTACCGGAATATCATGTTTGCATTATATTTGACATGCAGCCGAGAAGGGGCTCCTGTCTTAATTTCAAATATTGACAGATGTGCACGAGAAGTCCTTCTGTAAGCTGCACCAATTTTGGCCCGTAAGCACAGACGGCAGGACAACATTAGCCTATCTGCACAACAGGGCGATTTGCTGATTCAGGATCATTGTAGATGAAGGAATATCACCCATCTACATATTGGCAGACCAGCTCAACACAGTGTATGGCGAATTTTATAGCGGCATCGGGCCAAACTTCAAGTGTCAGATAGGACGTCACAAAAAAAAATGTATCCACCGAAAATTTGAATGCTCATTAATTGCACGAGATGAGTGAGGAGTTATGCCCGCATATCGTGCGATTGAAACTACGGCAGTTCGAATCAGATTGAGAAGCTCAAGAGGTCGACTTCCGGAATGTAGGGTAAATCCAGACGGCATACCGAATGGAGAACGTTGAAGTCTGCAGAAGTGTGGTAGGTTCATTTCACACCAGGAATGTCTAAAGAAAACCTCTTGCCCCGACCCGAGGAAAGAAAGAGAGTCTTCATTGTTTGGAGAAGAAATATTTTCTAAAAAAGTTTGCAAAAGTTCAAAGATCGGTTTGGAATTACAGAGTGCCTTGGAACAACTTTAACGGTAACACTCGAAGTTATCCTTTTCCTTCAACTGCTTGGCCTATTCTGGAACTAGCTCAAGCTCAGAGGGGCAAATCATGTGGTCTCGCCTCCATACTCAACTAACTGCCACCAACACACAAGAGAAAAAGAACTCGTCTACGTTTGTAAAAAAGGGAACAACCACTGGTAGCAGCAGCAGAAGAACTTCCATGGTGTATCGATGACTCAAAAACAAGTGCGAGTACATACGCAAGGATTTTCTGTGACCAATTCTAGAAACCCATGGCCTTAAGGGACAACTGCAGCGTTTTCCAAACAGTAGTGGCTGCGGTACATGGAGCAGCACACGCAATGAAGGAAATCAATATAACCAAGAGATCGGTAGTCTTCACGTTACATATCCTTGGTGAGCACGGTGACCCTGCACAGGGTACGTGGGCATACTGGCATGCAAGGCAACGAAAAAGCTTTCAGTCTCGCGAAACATGAGTTTGGACAATCCTTAGCAATACCTTATACGCTCACGTCGCTTAGATCTACAAGAAGCTCTATCAAAAGAGGAAGCCCTAGACAGAGTAAAAACTCAATGTCTCGGAGCGGAAATTGGAGCAATAGCAAGGGCACTGTGAGTATGGGAGACTGATTAAAAAGATCGACATCACTGATCAGCTTTAGTTGCAATAAAGTGGGAACACTGCTAGGAGTTCCTACTAGGCACTGCGCCATAGGCACACATGCATCGTGACTAAACATACCTCACAACGATGAGAACGAAACATAATCTATTCAACTACTGCCGAGGGATTATGCCGTGTTAGTTTTTAACTGTACAATGAAAGGTCTCGTGGAAGTAGAATATTAGCCAGTAAGGACACAATGGGCTCAACTTGTTGGTCTAGCCATGGTCACAATGATGTAAGTGCATCAATTACCTACCTACCTATACAACTACCCTTTGAAGTGAATCGCCCGACTGTTACGCTTATGGTGGAGTGTGAGAAATCAGCGCGCGGATAGGTTCTTTATGTTACAATGTTCATGTAAAGTATTTACCTATATTTATGCTGTCCCTTCTGCCTGAATGACGCTACAGTCGTATTTTAGCTTCAGACATCTGTCAAAGGGGAAAGCTGGAGGATTTAGTGACCAATTTGGAGTCATCAGTATATATACTAATTTTAAATTCAGAATGTTTGACCAGGACTTAAATGAAAGTCGTCTTTATTAACCAGAATTTTATCGAAATTCCAAGACCTCAAGCAGTCGTAAATAAATTTGAGCAAAAGATTGTCAAAGACGTACCTAATTCTGTTCATAGGACATTGACTAATTTTGACCAATTGTCTGTGACTTCCATCTTTTTTCCTTCATTCCTTCATTCCTTCAAGTTCACATTGGCGGGTGTACCATGAATCACAAGTTGCTCCAGAAACCACTGGTCCCAATGATGCCTCAGCACCTAAGGTCAACTACTTAAAAAGAATCAATTTCCCTTACATATTCTAGACCCATTTCCAGGTGCAAAATCAAGGCTCACTCCCTTATTACTGACTGTTAACTCTAGACACCCATCGGCTCTCAAAAATCTGAAATTAGTCGGTGTCATCGCACAACCAACCTCCATCCACTTATTTACGCAAAAGTTGCTTCCCGGTGAAAGATAGAACTCCGAACTGGGGTGCATGCTGATCCACATCTGACGACGAGTTCCACGCACAGAGAGAGCTGGACATCGTCAAGTTTACATAATCTCCCGGACTCGAAAAAATTGTGTGCGGTACCAATGAATAACTGAGACCTTCGCCAACAAAACACTGTTCCACCAGCAGGTTCAGCAAACCCAATGTCATGGTAAGTGAGTGTACTACAGACCCGCCAATCCGGACGCAGGATCTGAACGTGAAGAGCTGGTCCTCGTATCCCCCCATCACCGACTAGGCGTAAACCGTAGGACTCTACTTAATGAAATGTGTACGTGCTTGAGGGTTCTAATTTGTATCTACCATCTCGGCCGTCAAACTCTGCATTTTTCGGACTCAATTGAATGTCGGCACGAATCCCCTGCCTCGGTGTGCCGAAGACAATGCGAGTGAAACCGGAATTCATGTACAATAGGCAAAGACAACACATGTGTCTGGCTGCGGATTTGCACACCCTTCGCACTCTTCACACTCGCCTGGATGGAGTCCAACTCCGGTGTAGCTAGACAAATGTCTTCAGCAAATCATGGCTGACTGACGTTACAACTTTTCAACTGCCTCGCCACCTCCCCCTGTCACCTTCAGCAAATGTTTCCTGTCACGTTACTCAGTCGGAACAATTCAATTGCAAAGAACGTTCACGACAACTCATAACTTCCAGCGCACAAGTGCCGTGCCACCCCCGCCAACATCTGCACTTGCAGAATATGTCACTTGTCGCCGCTTACAGAGTTATGTGCGCAATTAAAACGCGCGCGCAGAAAACAAAATGCACGAAAATTATTTAATGAATATTTATAAGAACATTCCCCAGGAGGCCCCCATCCTGGTGTGCACTATTCTCGTGCAGCACCACACAACCAAGGAGCCGAATGCCGGCCCCCGTCCGCGAATTCTCTGGAGGAGACACATTTTTCTGTTCCCTTTTTTTGCGAAAAGTTTTGTCCCACAAAATGTAGTTCACCACTTCCTTTCATTGGCGCGTACTCGTTAGCCGTGCATACTCGTTTTGTCGCTTAGTCGTTTCCTCGTTTCTTTTTTCTCTCTCTTTACTTTGTTCGCTTTTGTTTCCCTCCGAGCATTGTTGCGAGTAAGTTTCGAGTCGATCTAAAGGAATAGAGGAATGCCTTTCATTCGCTGTAAGGATATGCCGCGACCCTGATACACATCCGCCATCGTGTACATCACGTAAGAACGAGGGGCATAGGGAGAGGGAGAAAGTGATAGAAAGAAAGCAACATCAAAAACAAAATAGAAAGGGCTTTCATAGCAGCACTTTCGACTAAGTGGAGTAGGAAACCGCACCCACCCCATCGCTGCCGATGTATGGTGGAATAAATGGAACTTCAGAGTGGATAAGTCGTACGTTCTGCAGATAACAACAATAGCTGAAGTTGGCCTTCGTCCTTAATTCCATTGCTTAGAATTCAAAGTATTTCCAACCACCCACCAGCTGGAGACCGCCATTGGCAATGAGGCAGCGGCTGTCGCGGAGAGGAAGTTCTATTTTAAATTCTTCCATTCAAATGTTTTCTATTTTATTTTGTTGTGTTGCCACTGCTCCTTCGTTACTGCGTCAGAGAGCTCGCGTGGGTGGGGGTTGAGGATGTGCAGGGTGTACATGGGCATGCCGCCGCGCTATTAGGACAGGACATAGACTGATTTGGTCACGGAACTATTTATGGGAGTCAGCGGAGTGGCTTCACTTTTTGACGGGATATCGATTTATAAGGCTCTTTTTACTCTAACTGATTTTTTACGACAGTTCGAAGGGGTTTGGGGCTCAGTTTAGCGTGTGCACATGTTTTTGAACAGGAGACGCGCGTTTATGTTATAGCGTCTGAGAACACACACTTACAGCTTTTTGAGCAGCTGTACCTACAGCAAAAAACTTCGCAGGAACAGGTGCTGGGACACCAGAAGGGCAAGCCGACACGCACTATGTCAAACAGCACGACCATTTCTAAACACAGGTATTAACTGTGGACGAATCTATACGCAGTACAAATTAAAATTCCTCAAAAATCATACATATCAGTATTTTGCTGTTTTGCCACAAGACCTGTCAACTGGAACAAACCTAACTACAGAAGGTTTCATTGGCGCATTAAGAAGGTTCATGACAAGACGTGGAAGGCTAGCTAAAAAAACACAACTGCACTAGGAAGAGCCGCGAATTTAAATTCAAACCTCCACGATCACCACTCTTCGGAGGATGCAAGTCAAGGATTGATACTTTATCCGGTGTTCCCCAAGGTAGTCATTTGGGACCACTACCCGTTAATATGTTTGTCAATGACATTCCTTCAATGTTTAGTCAGGTTAATTGTCTGATGTATGCTGGTGGTCGAAACATTTTTCTTCGGATTACAAACGCACAAGGCTGTTTAAACACGTTGCGTGGTTGCCAACTCAATGCTTGGATTTCTTAAGCATATATATGCTGACTTTCCGAATCCGTACGCACTTAAGCCTGTCTACATGTCTCTTGTTCGTCTGTACTTAAAATACTCCTCTGTTATGTGGGGTCCTTTCTACTTAAGACATGTTTTACGTTTGACTTCGGAGTAAACTAAAGCACTCCCACGGTGGGTTTAGAAAAAAATCCAAGAATAATATACGCTCTTTCGGGGACAAAGCTAAGACCTTCACACTTCCAGTCCTGTATGGTGTATGGTGCAAAAGTGTGGGCATTATCAGAAGCAGACCATATGCTTCTTGGCGTCTTCGATGTACAAGGTAGTGCTTGGGTGAAGAAACTTAACGATGAGCCGTACGAGCTGTACAGCGACCCATCCCATCAGAGGCCAATAGACAATTCACACCAACTTTTCGACTCACACTCCCTCTCTAGTGGACACGAAATGAGTGAGTCAACCATTCACCCAATGTGACAAAACTGGAGATGCTTAGCACAAGGGGAGTCATGTTGACTAAGCCGACTGAAGTGGCAGCTGAAGAATGAGGATGTCCTACCTGTACTCGCTGGCGATATTACCAGAGACCACTTGCTGTCACCAAGAATCTATAACACGTCGTCTTGCTGGATTGCCGCAGCGCAGGAACACATAAATGAATACCTGATGAGGAGAACTCTTTCCCCAACACAATGGCCCCATGCTGAACTAAGCGGACCCTGATCTACTTGCACGCGTCTACCCACTCACCTAAGCTAACCTCAATCCAACAGACCATGAGCTATGAACAATGCAAGAGGTTGGTCTTTTCATGTTTGAATCTCTCAAGCTAAAGCCTTCCTGCGCAGCTGATGAAACTATTGCACATCATCTCCCTTGCGCGCCACAAGAGACACATGCAAAGTCAATTGGAACTTAGGCTTATTGCTGTGTCTCCTTAGAAATGAATATCCAAGGAAACTAAGGTTCATCCTTGGATGTAGAAGCTACCTTTGGCAAGTGGCAGACCAGTCAACTGGGAGAGGACTTTAGATAAAATAAACCTCACCACATGGACCAGAAGCACAGAATTTAAGCTCTCTCCCTCTCCGCACCGCAAACACGCCTTTTGAGTGTCGATTTAATGGAATCCAAAAAATCGAACGCAACGAGACTAAACATCGGTATGGTTCACCCAGTGGAACATTCTTCACAACAGCGCATTGAAAGCGTCAAATAGACTCGACAATGCGACAAAGCAGTCCCAGGGGGGGTTCCTGTGAGACGCCAAACCCCAACCGGGCAATGGAGGTGGGCGGAAATGCTCTGCCGTGTTTGCGTTTCTTACGCGCGTCTACCGCTAAATGAAAGCAAATAAGAATCAATAAAGCGACGGCATTACACGGGGAACAAGGAGAAACATTAAAAGGCGACACCAGGAGGTCAGACGTGTCTGTGGAATGCGTTTGGCGCTTCCACTGACGAGACCCGAGCAAAGAAGATAATAGACGTGTGCTCTCCGTCCACAGCCACAGTGTCTCGTGTTCAGCCTTGGATACCCATCAAACCACCGCCCCTGCGGGGGGTGCGTTGGCACGCTGTCATAATGAGGTGGCATTTTCCATCGTGGTGATGATTATTTATTTTCCTTTTTCCTCTCCTTCTCCCCCATCGTTCGTTAGAATAAGTATTTGATGGGGTGCGGGACTGGATCGTTAAAAACGAGACTAATTAGTTCGCGGAGAGTGATATGCATTAGGGGTAATTAAAACCGACCAAATCGAGTGTGCGAAGGAGATTGCGTTTCTACCACTGTGCACAGATGACGGGTGGAAGTGAAGTCAAAGTTAGTGAAACCGAACGGAGTTCGTGCCCAATGAGTGCAGAGTTAGTTCAATGCGCCGAGGCGGAGCACGAAGTGGATTAGGATTTCATCGATTATCCGATGAACGTCCGATTTAGTAAGGGGGTCGATGTGTACGCTGTTGTGGACTTAAAGGGGTTTAACGGGATATTGATGGTGGAGAACGACAAGGGCTTAGCATAATCCAAGGCTCGGGGATTGTTGTGAATGGTAAATGGCTGTGTTGTGTCACGCCGCCCCAAAGACCCCCGCAATGAAAACCAAATCGGAAGATTTCAACTCCTCATAAAATAGCTTTGATCCTAATGTTGGAGTTAGTTGTTGGCTCGGTGTAGCAAACTTCGCAAATATCACATTTTGTAGAACAGGTTTTTTATTCGGGAAGAATTTTGACACAAGTCTGTTTGACAGACAAAAGCATCAAATATCTGTTTCCGTTTGTGTAGATCACGTTTGTACACAAGGAAAACACTAGTACGAACTCGAAACGAATACAAAACATTTGCCGCTACAGGTTAGGATAGCGCGACTGACAACCAGGAGGCAGCAGTCGCTTTTAGGCCAGTATGGTTCGATACTGTTTACACGCGGTTAGAGTCGCTCCGCAAAACTGTTGGTGCTTTTGAGAAGGCGATTAATTTTAATTGATAGCAAATCTTCACGCGGAAAGTGCGTGGTGCGAGATCGTACGATTTGCTATGAACCCGCATGAGATGAATACTGAAATATCCCCCCATCTCGTTGAGAGCTGTGTCGCAGATCAAGGAAACCGTCGACTTTAACCCCTTCGTGCTCATAGTTATAAGCCCCAATAAAAAAATAGTATGTGATGCGTTTTATATACATAAAAGCGTAGTTCACATGAAAATCTTCGTCTTCTTTAACTGGCGCTACAGTCCGGGGTGGACCTGGGCCCCAACCAACTTGCCTCTCCAGCCAGCACGATCTTTCGCCAGCGTCCTTCAGCTGCGCAAAAGTTGGTTGAAGTCCTTTTCCACCTGTGTGCGTGGACGTCCACTGTTGCGTTGTCCCAATGGCTCGATATCGAAGACTCCGGCGGGAGCTGTGGTGTCCATCCGCTTTACATGATGGAGCCATCTTAAGCGTTGGATCTGAAGACACTTAACACGTTGCATGCCGCTGTACAGCCCGTACAGTTCGTGGTTGAATGTTCTCCTCCAGACGCTATTAACGCAAATAGGACCAAAGATCGAATGCAGAACTTTTCCCTCAAAACAACCAAGAGCTTCTTCATCCGCTTTCAATAGCGTCTATGTGTCTGCGGCATAGAGCAGGACAAGGATGATCAGAGTTTTATAAAAAGTCAACGCTTCCGCTTCAATGTCAGCAAACGACTCACTGACGGCTCGCTGTGTTCGTCCAATTACGTCAATGTCGTCCGCGAAAGCAAGCAGTTGAACCGACTTTTCGAAGATCGTGCCTCGGATGTTTACGTTCGAATTTCGCACGATCTTCCCAAGTTTGATGTTGAAAAAGTCACATGACAGCGTGTCGCCCTGCCTTAAACCTTTTTTGACATTGAAGGTCTCGGGGAGTTCGTTACCGACCTTGATGGAGCAGCGAGAGTTCTACATCGTTATCCTGCACAACCGGACGAGTTTGGCAGGAACGTCATAACTAGACATGAAGCTGTATAGCTCGTTTCTATGCACGCTGTCATATGCGGCCTTGAAATCGCCAATAGGTAGTGGGTGTCGATCTCATATAAAAATCTCACCAAGGCAAATCCTCGAGAAGACCAGCGAGTTTCAAATCGACACTCACACAGCATTCATTGCAAGCGAAGGCCGAATTCGAGAGCGCGGCAAAATTGATCCGGTTGTGCCGCACCATGTTAACACATACGCGATGCATCGTGCAGTTCGGCTAGAGGACCTCTGAGCCGTCTGGATTTTGAAAAGGAGATGCGCCGTCTTCAATTTGGCACTAAAGGGAATTGTGCCACGGGCTAAAGTCAACACGGAAGGCGCTAACTTTCAAAAATCGGTCCAACTGTTGGGATATGCAGATGACATCGACATCGTCACGCGTTCCTAACTTCCTAACGTTCCGTAGTGGAAGCATTTGTGGCAATTGAAAAATTGGAAAATTGGCACAACGAGCTGATCTTAAGTTCAATGAGGACAAAACAAAATATATGCTGTCGACCAAGAAACGTTCCGTTACACATCACCTGGGAAAAAATATCTCAACCGAATGAGTTTCTTTACCTCGGGGCAAACGTTGACTCCACAAACAACGTCACAGGGGAGATCCGACGTCGAACCACCCTTGGCAACCGATGTTACTTAGGTCTATCGAAACAACTGGGATCAAAACTACTGACTCAGGGGACCAAAATCGTGCTCTAGAATGCTCTTATTTTGAAAGTCCTGCTTTATGGAACTCAAAGCTGGACGATAAGCAAAACAGCAGAGTTGATTCTTGGTTCTTTTGAAAGAAAATTCTACGTCTGCTATTTTGTCCCGTCTACGAAGAAGATAAAGGGATGAGAAGTCACAACCGCGAACTCTAACCAGCTGTACCAGTATGTGTAATTAGTGCCTAAAAATCAAGAATCTGTAGACTACACTGGCTCGACCACATCGAGCAGCTGGCACGATTCTTAGCCAGTTGCCTCCAATTGCGTCAGTGCGCCATCGGCTTTGTGGTCGTCCTCTATTGTCCCACTGGTTGGGAGTCGAATACTCTTCGGGCTGGAGCTGTGTTGTCCATGTACTATACATGGCCTATCTTAAGCGTTGAATCAGTAGACTCCTGGCTAGACTCATTTCGCTGTACAGCCCGAACAGTTACAGAACTTGATGACCAAGAGCTTCTTTATCCGCTTTCAAGGAGCAGGACAGGGGTGATCGGAGTACTATACAGAGTCAACTTGGTATTTCGAAAGATGGCTGTGTTACTCAATTGCTTCTTGAGGCCAACGAAGCAGCACAATTGTGCTTGATCTCGATATTGGTGTTATTGTTGCGTATTCATCAGTTCAAATCACAAAAGAGATGGCGTCGAAAAGAGAGGTTGGTAGACATTCCAGATTTCTAGGTGTTGTTGAATGCTATAACAAGCTTATGGGCGGGGTTGGTCTTGCCGACATAATTACTTGACTTTCAGTTGGTTGAGTTAACGAGTTACTCAACGCCAGCAAAAAAACAGATCACCATGCAAAAGAGGTCGCTTCTCTCTTCCATCAGCTGCATCACCAGCAACTTCATCCCAATCTTCGTCAAGTCGAATGTTGCAGAGCCTTTAAAAACCATACCAATTCGGTCAGTTATTCGTGCCCAAGGCAAAAAAAAAATGTTAACTCTGTCACATAACAGCTATTACAATTGCAAAAAACATGGCAACGTAGCAGATCACCACAGGACTAAGCAAACTATAACAAATCGACCAAAGAACACAAAGAACTCCTCAAAGAAAGCATTCTTAAAGAATCTCATAGCAACACAACTATTCGCTTGGAAGCTCAACTAAAAAAATTAAAAAACGAATGAACAATGGATGGAAACTACTGATACTTGGACCAGAACAAAGTCGATCAATCACTTTCCCTTCAGTTCTCCAGAAGCGCCGCATAAATGTGCAAGCAAAACCGATGCGAAACCGGCCTCATTTAAAATCGATCGGTCAATCTGACCACACTCCGCACGCGTGTCATGTCCAGTCGATTAGTTGATTACTTGACCCAGCGCATAAAGTCAATTGTTTAACTTTCCCTGCCATTCCCACTGGGCTCCAGAGTAGGCGTCTGATATTCCCCGGGCCACTCTCCGATATCGGTCACCCCATCCGCACCGCAGAACCCCCGGTATAATATCCCAACACGATAATTATTTGAGAGAAGGAAAAAAAACTAGAAATTTGTGCTCCATTTTTCTCGCTTGAAAGTTCCATCGTGACAGACAAATCCTCCATCATGTCGGATACGAGGAAGGATTTGTGGTGTGTGCTGGGCGGGCGAACCCGGGAAACTGCTAACACAGCAGTTTTTTGTGTAATTCACACTTTTGCACCCCAATTCCCAACGCATGTGATAGGCCCTCATGAACGGCTACATGGAGTGGCTGGTGAAACACAGTGGAGTGCAAAAGATTGCGGCCGTGTTGGTAATATGCTAAGTGTTGCGAATATTTCCGTATGTTTTTTGAGACCCTTTTGGAATTTGTGAATTCTGAGGGGTAGATCATGAGTATTTCACTTCGAGTATGTGGAACTTTGATAGGGGGAGCGACAGTGAGGGTGAAGCCTTGGCAGCTCGGGCTCGGAAAGCATGATTCACGTGAATTGAGCTTTACCACGGTCTGGGACAGCGACAACGGGGGAGGAACAACATGCGTCGAGAGATTACCCCTATCAACAGATTCGACAGGTGGCGCTGTGAGTTGGTGTCTCTGGAATCGAACCAAATCCCATTGAGACATTTAACTGTTTCTTTCATATCTCGCGGCACAGCGGTGGCTACTCAGTCCGTGTAAAATCCAGCATATTCTCCAAGGAGTGTCATTATCCCTCATTGATGAATACATTTTAAATCAAATCGGCTAAAAAGTCAACAACAACAAGAAAACTCTCTTCATCCATGACAGCAAATTTTCAAGCCCCACTGTGTACTAAATACAAAAAGAGAAAGCTGAAATTATGACCCTGAGCCGACTTGATAGAATCTGCGTTATTTAATGGGCTTTTCCCGGAGTGAAGTTGAAATTTCACCTTCCCGTAGCGTGTGTGTGTGTGTGTGTCAGATCCCCCATCGGTGGCCGTTAAGGGATGAGGATTGAATGAGGTAGTGGATGAAAAGTATCAACCCCCACCACAGCCCAGCAGCAACCCGTGAATGTGAATGATAGGCCATGCCTACTGTTGTGTTAGCATTCCCTGCTGCCGTTGAAACTGACGACTACGTTGAGTTTGTGTATGTTTGGGCGCATAAATGGATAAATCATTCCCGGAGTCCGGGTGCAGTGTGTGTGTGCGATTTGCGGAAGGAAAAACGATTGCGGAAGGTGCAGGGCGGCAGGATGATGATGGTCGTTTGCATCGTGCTGATGAATAACTGCTGACTTTTACGAGTTTGCTTTTGCCGTTTAGTGGGGAAAAAATGATAACATGGTTATGGCAAGGAGAATGCCAACTAAACTGTTCCTTTTAAGTGCGGAACTTTTGTGCACAACTGCAGGCCTGAAAGTTGAAGAGTTTTGTGGCTTCGATCAAACTTTGAGGTCTGTCCGCTGGCCATATGAAATGAGCTGTCGTCGTCTGTTGTGCGGTAGTTGATGGCGTGGACAATGCCCAGGCGACGATGAAAGATTGTATTTGCGCTCGCTATTTGAGGGTGCGATGCGACAAGGATTTCGTTTACAATTGTTTTTTTTTCTGCTATTCGCTCTGGCCCCGATGAGGAAATGAGGCGAACGGATTAAAAAGCGACGGAACTGCTGCCGGAATGGAATCATTTAAGTTGTGTGCCTCACTCCAAGTGACCTCCATTGTTCAAGATCAGTGCAGAGTTTGCAGTGTAAGAAAGTCATCATTTCAATTCAGAATGATTTTCGGAATGTCGACAAGGTTAAATAGAACATGCTCTCAAATTTGTAAGTTAATGAAGTACTCATGGTGACCCGTGGCGTTGTGGGTCGACCCCAACGCACTTGACGTCTAAGTTCGATACCTGGTCTGAACGAACAAATAAAAAAAATAATAATAATAATTATGTTCACTCCTGTCTAGAGAAAGTTTCTCAAACTTGGTCGTTCAGAATCGGTATGAAACTGTAGGTCCCTTCCAATCGCGTGAGAACAATAGAACGCACAACACGATTGCTGACAGTCCTCTACTGGCTGTAGCATCACCCATATTATTTATATAGAAGTTGTAGCAGAGTAAGAATAAGAATCGCATTAGTCGAAAAACCGTGAGGATGGACGAGAGAAAAGGGAGAACTGTTCAAATTTTTAAGATTAGTTTCATGTTCGGAGTCTGTCTAAATCCGCCAAATTTGTTTGGCAGAACAGCGATGAAAAAATCCCTTGCTAAAATCAAGATGGAAAACGATACGATGTGCAGTGAAACACATGTTTTTAAACGATGACGAGAATGATCCTCTGGACAAACCAAGCAAAGACTTTTTACATTACGTTTATGTTCTTCAACATATTATGCTGCCCCACGCCGAATTCGAAATGCTTGTAATTTGGACAATGCAAAAGAACAATGATCCAAAACACACCCCAAGAAAAGCTAAATGATAGCTGGCGTATCGGTTATGCCGTGGCCGTTTCAATTGCCGAACCTTGAATCAATTGAAAACTTTGGAAGGAGAGACAGAAAGCTCGCAAGTGTGACAGGCACCAATCAAACGAATCCTAATGAAAAAAATTGGTTAACAAAAAAGGATGGAAAAAAAGTTTTCTGTATAATACTTCTGATACCACTGTGTCTATTAGCTGGGAGTTTAAGTTGACGTATTCCCTTTCAAAATGTGGACGTAGATTATTCGCCTTATGACCATCAGGCCTGCCTTCACTACAGAACGGTGAATATTGAAATGCGATTGATTCTCTGGGGCCGTAAAAATTATGTTTGCCATACAGACCAGGGATCAAACTTATGACGTCGAGGTTGGAGGTCGACACACTACCCACAACGCCACGGGCCACCACCATTTCGCAAATTCAAATATACATGAACGGCATTTACCACTTTGTGACATCACATACAACTGACCTTTTTTTAAAAGAAGGAACATAAAATATCAGCTGCACTATGTTTGCCAAATTGGTCGCAGGCGTGTGAAGCAACTAGGTAAGCTATCCTCTTAATTATTTTTATCATCTTTTGCTGTTATTTACAGATTTTGTTCAGCAAAACTAGGAAGGGTAGGGAAATACCAGGTGTACCAGTATGAAGTAAGCGTCAAGATACAAATGTCTCGATGGGGAACATTTGTTGTGAACGAGCCCTTATTTTTCTTTTTGTTTGGTTGCTATGACATCTGTGAAAAATATTTAGTATACATCAAGTCATTGAACAGACAAAATTATATTTTTTCATCGTGTTAAAAATGTCCAATTTTGTACCATTTGAAGAAAAGTGCTGCAGAGGCGCATCGAATGCTTGTAGGGCATATGGTGATCATGCTCTATCAGAAGCAACATGCAAAAGATGGTTTCAACGGTTCAGAAATAATGATTTTGATGGGAAAGAGTGAAGAACGTGGAAGACCACCAAAAAAGCTTGAAGACGCCGAATTGCAAACGATATTGGATGGAGATGACACTTTGAGTCAAAAGCAAATGGCAGCAATGTTAAATGTTGCACAACTGACTGTTTAAAAGCCACATGCATTGAATGAAAGACAGATGGAAAACCGAAAAACCACTTGCGAAATTTTGCTTCAAAGACACGTAAGAAAATCGGTTTTGCATCAGATTGTTACTGGCGATGAAAAATGGATTTATTTAAAGAATTCTAAACGGAAAAAATCATGGGTTAATCCGGGACAACGGATGGGATGCAAAACCGGATTGATTCGGCAAGAAGACAATGCTGTGTGTTTGGTGGGACCAGAAAGGTGTGCTGAACCACGAGCTCTTAAAACTATTCAGTCTTTGCGTAGACTTTCAAAACGCATTCAAGATGTCCTAATCGGGGAATACGGCATTAAATGTTTTCTTAAATATTGACTATCCGAATCCAGTGGCTCCCCCGATACAAGCATTTTTGTTAAATAAATCAAAATAGGTTAGGCGAAGTTTTTGAAGAATTTACTTGGCCAAGTGAAATAGAATAAAGAATAGTGTGTCATAACGACTTAAATTAGATAAGAGCACCCGCATTGGGTCAGTAACTTAGAGCTAAGAACATGTGTAAGATATGCCAGCTGACTTTTTGTTTAGTAATTAAGAGATTGTTGAATAAAAAATAAATTTGAATAAAAATAAAAATACACAAAAAAGGACAATACAGATGATGGTGGCACTGCAAGATTTTTTTTTTAAAGCGCTGAGATGAGCCCAAATACAAAAGGCAGCAGCATTCATTTGATTCACCAATTTTATTCAAAACAATCTCGAGCTAATCTTGTCGATAATGGAATCCGGCGGATCGACTGCGAAGGGAGTACCTCGCATTCGCAATCGAAGTTCGACACTATAGACTGAAAATACTGCCACCTGTGGTAAGATTCACATTCTTGACTCTGGAATATAAATTCGCAGGATGTTTAATATTCCTGACTGCGGATGGATATCAGAACCGTGCTGGCAAGGACTTAGAAGTTGAAATGGCACAACCGGTATTTTTCAGTTTTGTTTTTTGCAAGGAGGATGTTATTTAGCATGAGCGGAAAAAAAGGAAGCAATATTTTAATTGTGTGAAAAATCAAGGATCACTTTTATTTGTTTCTTGTTCTAAAATTTACTTTCGTTGCTACCACTCATCTTGTTTTCCTCCTAATCCGCAACTTATTAAGTTCGGATTGAAAACGTCACAAACTGTATGAAGTGCGGATGAGTTGCATTTTCTAAAATAGCGTTACTTCACCGACATTCGTTCACTTTCTGGATTGCGTTAGAAAATAGTGGTGCCGCAGTCAATTTGTGGGATTCCGTAGTCGACAAGAACTTGCTGATGAAACAATAAATCTAGTTCATTACGCATAGTACCATAGCATTGCCAGGTAGAATTCATAAACATACTGCCACTTGGTCAATTCTCCGAGAAGCGAGAGAGTTATTCTCCTGAAGCTTTCCGATGCTTGATTTTGTACAGGTGTTGAGGACCTCGCATGAATGAGTGGTTTTGTTGTTGTTGCGAGGACACAAAAAAGTTTCCCCTTTAAAGATGTTTTGTTGGTTGAGCCGAACATTGGCGTGTTGCTTGTGTTTCTCGTTGCCAGTAGTTGGGCTTTATCTCTGAGTGATGTAAAGGTCTTGTCCATTTCAGCGGAGATGGTTAATAATCTATCACAAAGAAAATCCATCGCCGCTGCGTTGTTTGCATTGTTTTGGAGGAGTTGCAGTGCAGATGTGGTGGATGACTGGAGAAGAATGCCCAAGTTTATACGAATGTAGTTCACAGTAAATTTCATCACTATTGGATCTAATTGTTTCAGTGAGCACCGAAATATTGTTGTCCAGCTGTTTCAACTTAGCCCTTAAAACGTCGTTTATTTTCCAGGAGATAGACCAGAGGCCGATCCAGGAGATAGACCAGGGGCCGATCATCACTAGAGACGTGTTAGTCAACCTCTTTACGACAGTCGTTCCGCGGTTGAAGGTGCTGCTCTAGGTACGTTTGAAGATTGTCGATCGATGTGTAAATGAGCTCATTTTGTTTCGAACATACGTGCGATGCCTTGCAATTAGGACATATTGGTCTTTGATGTAGATGGTGTAACGACCTTTTATGCCTCCGCACACACATGATGGAACGATTTGCCACACAGTCCACAGCACGTTATGAAGTCACTGAGGTTACCTGAACCGATCGAGCACATTTCATTTCGATAGTACGCCAGCGTTCTTAGTCACGAGCCACGTTGCGAAAAAAAAGCGAATGGAACAGAAAATGCGCGCACAGCGAAATACGTGAGGAACGGTTTGAAAATAGCCGAAATACGTCTGAACTGCATAAAGGTAAAACCAAGACGATCTGTAAGTCATGGTTGTTAGCAGGGCAGGGGTATACAGCCCCTATCACTGCAATAGAATGACTCTCAATCTGTTAACGTAGTTAACCGATGCCAAGCGCCAAGGAATAGTGTTCGGGGCGTCGCACGTCCCATCTTCCTTTTAAACGCCCTTCAAAACCTGTTAAGGTTCCACACTCAGTCGCTCCCCCGGGCATGCACATTAATTCCACCGACACTTAAACGAACTATTTCTGCTCAGCAGCTATCATTCAAAATTCTACAGCCGCTCCTGCCATTCACGATCCCTTAATGACACCAAGAGGGTCACATAAAATTAAGACAAAATCCAGAAACGTGCCTTGGATCAGGGTCCAGAACGAGAAAGTAATTTATGTGCCAGCAATTAAGAATTTTTCATTCCCCGAGCGGGCTCGGTCACGTTCGGTAAATGTCGCAAACCGCTCGCCACAGCCATGACCACATGCAAAACATGGAAGCAACAACCCGTACGGCTTTCGGTCAAAACGCAGCCAACCCTTTTGGTTCAGTACTCTGCGTTCTTTCGCCGTTAAGACAATTTTATTTCGTAATTAATTTCATGCCACAAAACCGAGTAATGTTGTGTCGCAGCAGCCAAACTAAGTCGGGCCTAATCGCATTTTAATTACCGTGCCCACACCGGCCCAGCCACCCGATTGAGATGGATGTGTCAATGTCTGCCAACAACCGCAGGAATAGACTTCTTCGTTGCACCCCTCCCCCGTCGGAGATGTGTCAACGTGTCACGTAGCTATGCGATGTCATCTGCGCGAATTTCCAATCAATCGCAGCATCCACAAGGAGGGGGCACCCATCAATTCGCCGAGAGTGCACATTAATCGTTTGATTGCATTTACGAGCGACGTCTAAAACTGACAGCAACAGACGGCGAGTATCTGTTAATGAGACTCACAAATCAATTCACCGGCCTGCTCTCCGCTGGCATGTGTCATAAACACCACACTGCACCCCCAGCACAGATGGCGTGGCGTGGCGCGGTGGTAGCGGCGACGAACAGGGCCAAAATATTCGAAAGAGGATGCCTTTCCGATCGATGGCCGTTGAGGTGTCGTCGTGCCTCTTTCTTGGTCGGGGACGTACACCAGGCCCGGTGCATTACACTAAATCTTGCACAACTATTTCGATTTTTAATTAATTGCAGATAAGTGCTGGCTCGTGTGTGTGGGTCGCTGGCGGCGCGCGAATGTGGCGAGAAACCAATTGAATTGTGACGCCCG
The DNA here is from genome assembly GCA_916610145.1 of Eristalis arbustorum. NCBI lineage: Eukaryota > Metazoa > Arthropoda > Insecta > Diptera > Syrphidae > Eristalis > Eristalis arbustorum. The sequence goes on along the minus strand of OU744320.1, from coordinate 49,613,610 downwards.
ATTGGTGTGCAGGCGATCGGTTGGTTGGTTTGCGTTCTCAAAATGAATCCGATGAATCATGGGGAATTTTAAAACATCACCTAAACGGGGGAGGTGAGAGCGATCCCTTCCTTTGGAAATTGGCAGCGGTGCGGGAGAAGGAGCCACAAAGTCAGGCAAGGGTGTAAAGTGAATGACCGACGAGCACCAACAAAGAAATACGAAACACACTCGATGGATGAATTTTGTAAACACTTCTTCTAATCTTGGGGATACTTGGGGTGAATTTAAAACTTGCAAGGCACCAAGGGGCTGAGACAAAAGAAAACGAGGTCATGTCTGACAGTTTTTCGGTGCGTGATGCGCTTAGAAGTTCGGAACAATATAAAAGTTAGCAGTGAATGGAGGAGCAGCAATAATGCTCTTCCCGCGGGGAGCAAAAGTTCGTAGCCACTTTGACTAGCAGCGGAAGCAGAATTTTTTTTTCAAGGGTGAACTTTTTAAATTTATACCAAGCAACTCTGAGGCGGTTATGTGTAATCCACACTGTCGGGAGAGAAATAGTGCAAATATGAATGATTTATTTTGGAAACTAGCAGTCCCCCCGCAGGCGCTGTCCTGCGTCTTTCCAAACTGCAGAACATCCGTGATCAAGTGTACTTTCCAATAGATGCTTTGGGTCCAATTCTTCTGCCGAGAAACCTAGAATATTTGTGATAAACGTTTTCGTTTTGTTGTCAGGATCAAAGCGGATGATTTTCCGACGGGACCAAGAGGACCAACATACAGTTGATCACGTGGAAAAAAAATCATTTCTCAAATTCAGGCCACAAACAATGTCAATGATTGCACTTGTGGTTTATTGATTCTCATGGCGTATTGGAAATTGGGTTCGATTAAATTCGAATGCCATTAGGGTTGGAATCATTGGAATTCTCAGAATGAGAACTTAAGTTTTGTGACCGCTAGAAGCGTTCCATTGCACAGATATGAACTTCGACAGCCGTGGATCGTGGAACTAGTAAACTCAATGGACCTCCAAAACGTCTTGCGTCATCACGCAGATCTTTCATTGTGCAATTCAGAGCTTCTACCGCACGTTTATGCGCCATTCGTCCCAGATAATGATTTTGCTTGCTAACAAAACGTTGCTGAATTGCTGAATGCTTAATTGCATCTTGAAGGTTTAGTGGCAACTTTAATGCCGAATGAGCGGTTCAGCAGGCTTTCATCAGCCGCTATATCAGAAGAAGAAACACATTTCTGATCCCGCACGAACTGTTGGGGAATGTCTTTCTGGCGTTAATAAATTGATCAAAATGCATGTCAATATTGTCAATATTTCCAACATCAATTGCCTTCATTACCGTATCGCACACGTCTGTTTGTTGGGGATTCAACAAAAGTACACTCGTTCGAACCAATTGGTTCAATGAATTCGTGTTCGCGTTCACGCTACAATTCTCACCATAAAGCTTCGTTTATTCAACGATCCGGCGATGGCATTCCTAACCTGACTAGTGAACTGTAACACATGCCTCCTATCAAAACCAAAGCCAAGTTTTACTATCAAGATGGCGAGACTCCGAATGAACTCTCACGTCATGGCTAATATGAACAAGAAAGAAAAAAAGACGACGATATTCTTCATCTAACAAGATTAAATTTAATGTGTGAACACTTTTTAGCTAATCACCAAACTGCACCTGTCAATTAATTCAGTAAACTCAACATTTTCATCATGGCAAGTTACACGAACAAAACTTTCTATCGCAGTACGGATTCGGTAGTCGCTTCTAGTACACAGGCATTAACAAGTGCAAAACTGAGTATACATATTCGTTGTGCGATATTGCCGCGTTAGTGAGACAATGTGTTTTGTCAAAATGTCGAAAATAGTTCTGCCGTTCAGATGTTCGTAGCAAACGATTCAAATCATTAAATTCCAAGGAGTTCTCAAGAATTGGGCATCGCTCAGGCTGTATTATGCGTACCGATCTCAGTTTACACTCACACAAGATCAAGATGGGTCAAGAATTGAAACCGACGATCCTGCCGGCCCTGATGACGAATTCCATCGCAAAATCATCTTCAGTGACGGAGCTAGGTTTTGGCTCAATGGGTTCGTATGCGTTATAGGTCACCACCACTTCACAAAAACTAACTATTTGATGCGGTTTGCATGCCGGCGGCGTTACTGGGCCATATTTTTTCATCGACGACAACGATCGTCACCATTCTATGAATGGTCAGCATAATCGCACCATGATTACCGATTATTTTTGGCCCAAATTGGAAGGTATGGACATGGACTAGATGTGTTTTCAATAGGATGCCACCAGTCACCTAGAAGACGTTACAATATCAATTAAGTGGCCAGTCGATTGACCAGTCCCTGGTCTGAGGGACAAGAAATCATTTTCACGGACCCACCTCTTTTGAGCCGTTGACAATCCTCAAACAGTATTTACCTTCTAGGAAAATCTTTGGCAAACAACTGTAGATCCCTTCCACTCGTCAGAGAAAAAATGACACAAGCCGAGTGGATGCTGAGAAGCAAGGCCCTGGCCCGCCATGAGTTAGGTCACTGTTTGAACGCGTAATAGAGGCCGTTTCGGTCGAAATATGCAGCCGAGTCGTTGAATTGGGTTCAGGGAAACGACCGCTGCAAACATGGCCGCGGTGGGCATTTGAACGAAGGCTGCTTCCATTCGTAAGCGTTTTGTTTTGGAAACATCTCAAATTGTTTGCTGTTGTTAAGTCTTTATTGGAAAATGCTCGATTTTCTGCTACTCACTCACATTCTAGAAAATCTAACTCTGCCCCATTTTCACCTACACTTCCTCTGACCGAATCCAGCGCTCATTACATGCAATACAACAATCATGAGGTTATATGTAAATCAACCCCCACGACTCACAAGTTCCATGGGAAAGCCAATTCGAATCTCGCTCCATGTTCCGTCGATATCATTAACAGGATGTTTTGCAGCTTTAATTATGGTTGTGTTCATTTCGCTCGGAGCTCTTGCACGCAATGCCATAAAGAGCAGACTTAATACACTCGATTATCATATCTTACAAATTTAATTACTTCCCGATGGGAGACCTCAATGTGTCCAACGAAATGGAGTCATGGGAGAGTGTAAAGTAAAAGGAATCGCAGAAAGAATTAGGGGACAAGGACATCTCAATGAAGATGTAATTATGGCTGCATTTTTGTTTGCGAAAACACATACAAACCAAATTTGAATAAATTTGAATCCAGCATCAAATCAAGCGAAGTATCGAGGGCGTATGTGAAACATTTTTAAAAGATTACAAGTATGTTTGCTGTTGCGTAGGTGGAATATTATCAGTTGAAAAGCAATCATCATAATTTCAAGAATTTTCAATTGTGGAATGATTTTAGAGCGACCATCATCTGACGGGCGGTTTATTGTCCTCTTGTACTCCGACAACTTATTCAATATCGCTCTTGCGTAGGTATGTTTATTTTTTGTAGATTTTCTTGTTAATCCTCCAATTGCCACAGCGGCCCAAACTACCCTGCCTATGAATTTTTTTTGGTGATTACTGATTCTTATCGTTGAGGGCGTGTTGCCCGGAAACCTTTGCATCTATTTTGCCCCCTATTGTACCTTTGCCAGTTTAAGACCTCCCCTCACATACAGTTCTATTCAGAATTGTTTTGAGTGTTATAGACTCCTGTTGGGCAGTGGAGAGTGTACTCTCTAAAACTGTCTCCTTTAGGAATCTGAGAATGAGAGCTGGCTCAAGTGACTTAAATTCCTTCCTCCTCTAATAGGGGAGATAACTTTATTATATTCTCCACAGAACCTGTAAAGACTTACCATGCTACCCGACTACGACAGCATTCATTGCAATGAATTATTCGAAGCGATGGCCGAATTCGGGGTACTGGCAAAAATTGAGCCGGTTGTGTCGCACCACGCTAACACACAGGATGCACGGTGCAGTTCGGCTCGAGGACCCCTGAGCAGTTTGAAAACTGCATCGGATTTCGACAAGGAGACGCGCTGTCTTCAATTTGGTACTAGAGAGGATTGTGCGGCGGCCGAAAGTCAAAACGAAAGGCACTAACTTCCACAAATCGGTCAAACTACTGGCATATGCAGATGGCATTGACATCGTCTCGCGTTCCTAACGTTCCGTAGTGGAAGCATTTACGCTATTTGAAGAATTGGCGCAACGAACTGGTCTAAAAGTCAATGCGGACAAAAAAAAAAAATACATGCTGTCGACCAAGAAACGCTCCGTCACACACCACCTAGGACAAATTATCTCAACCGAAGAAGTTTGTTTACCTCGGGGCACCAGCCGATATCCACCCTTGGCAACCGATGTTACTTCGGTCCGTCGAATCAACTGGGGTCAAGACTACTGACTCGAAGGACCAAAATCATGCTCATTAAAAGTCCAGGTTTATGGAGTTCAAAGCTGGACGATACGCAAAAATGCAGAGCTGATTCTTGGTGCCTTCGAAAGAAAAATTGTACGTCCGCTAATTGGTCCCGTCTGCGTGAAAGGTGAATGGAGGGGAAGACACAACCGCTGTACCAGGATGAGGATCAAGTCCGGAAGGCAACAATCCTTCGACTACGTTAGCTCGGTCACATCGAGCACATGGACACCAACCCTCCAGTTAAAAAGGTTTCGAATCTGACCTTCCAGGTTCGGGATGGAGAGGAAGACCGAACCTCCAGTACAGACACCAAATCATTGCGGATGTAAGACACTTGACGACTGGAAGCAGCATGCCCAGGACCGTCAGCGTTGGAATGCAGTAATTGCTGGGTCGCCGGGCTGACAAAGGAGTTAGTTTATTGAAGGCGATGTGAACTATTTCTTTTAGAACGTGATAAGAGGGACATAAGTAAAGCAGTTGGTGCAGTTTCAGGTCATTGCCTAGTTAATAAGTAGGCCAGCTGACTAGGATTGTCCTACGATGACAATATATAGTATAGAAACTGCAGGAATGAGGAGGAGGAGGAAACAGTGACAAACTACGGCGGAACCTGCCCGCCCTAGCATAATTAAGAAGAATATAGATGGGCAGCTATTTATCACTTCCTCATGCTGTAAGTATCAGGCAACAGAGAGTATGTCCAAAACAAGTCTTAATAGGTCAACGAAGACCATCGGGAGAAGCCGACGTAAATGACAGCGCAATGGATCCTTAAGGGCTAAGTGCGGCTTGGACCCTAAATTTCCACTGGGACATTGCCAGTCACAACTACTCCTCCCAACTCGTGAAAAAGACACCGAAATACAATTAATTTTATAGCTTTCGAATAATTTACGTTCACTTTTTTATTTTCAGTGGGTTTTTATAACGTCATATCGACATATCGTCGTTGGCCATTGATCCGTGATCACATCCATTTAAAAAATATTGTTAAATACGGCATTTTCAATAAAGACAATTTAAATCTTAAAGTAGCATTTCACTTAAAAATTATGAAACAGAATCATCAACCAGAAACAAGAAAAAGGCAACAATGAAACTTAAGAACTCCCGCCTTCGTGCAGAAGCTCTAAACAAACGTTTCCTTTCGGGCCGCAGTAGGAAGCAAACAGACCCACTTACTCAGCAAACAGTCCAGTTGAAGTAATTAGTCACTCTGGGCCCTCCTTGGAGAACGTCCTCTTCTCTTTCGAAAGTCCCGCCCCCAACTCCACTCAGACAATGGCCCCCCCAGTAATCTACTGAATTATAAAGGCAAACAATAAACCAACTCATACGTGGACTCCCAAAGACTTCTTCTTTAAGTAGTAGAATATAATTCATTAGGGCATCTCAACATAATCCCCGAGCAAACAAAACCTTGCAACTATTTACGGAAAAATAAACTTCTTCACTGTAACCACGCTGGGTGCCCTCCTTCCATTTATTATGCTTAAATGAGATACCGAAAAAGGAAAATGCCTCCCCACTTCCCACCCACAGACACACTCACAAACTGAAACCCAACCCACTTACCTCGACTGAAATTGTAAAGAGTGGCGCATGCACTGGTCCGGTTTGTGATTCCAATTTATACACCAAACCATGTCGCAGCTCATTCAACATGGCAACAGTATTCTTCGGCTGCGGTATCCGTTCCTTTCCCGCTCGGGGTTTCTTCTTCGGATGCACTGCACGAGGATAGACACAAAGAAGACAAAAAACATTAGATAGGGACAGAGAGAAGAAAATCACAAAAAAGTGTTCTTTTTTTTAAGACAATGCGGGCTACAAGAGTACATGTCACTCTTATCCATCTCTAGAGATGGAATTTAATTAGTTTTTTTTTTTTTTTCAAAAAACCAACGAGTGACGCTGCTCCACCCACACCCCAAAGTTTTGAAGGAGAACACATAAATATAAAAAAAATGTAACGGAATTGCTTACGTGCGAATTTCGAGCCCTCATACCGTCGCTTCGAGGGTGTTTTCCGACTGTAGCCGTTCATTGTGTCCCCCCTTGGTATCAGAAGAGGCTGTAATTGTATCCACCACAAGACGAGAGAAGGATATAAAAAAGAAGAAAAAAATGCAATTCAATTAGTTGCTCACTTCATTGGGTCAGCTCGAGTAGGAGCAAAAATTAATTAATGACAACATTCAGATAATTTTTCTTATAATTTAACTAATAATAGAAAGAAAAGAAAAAAACACCATACAGACACCATCTAGGACAGCATGTCTAACAGGAAGAAAGATGATACTCATACTCACAGGACTCTGGCTATCGTTTGGATTTGAGTTTGAGTCAACGGCTATCTCTGTGAAATCTTCACACCCATTACCAGATGCCTAATGAGAATATAGAAATAGAAATAAAACAAATTTGAAACTAGTGGGGTACACCAAACTACAGTATGAATGATTCTGGCGTTTACATAGACTTAGATACACACACTTAAGAAAGCACGACTAGATACAGGATGAGCTGAAGGTATGCGTTGTTTCAAAAATCAAATCAAAGCTTATTTACACACAGATTACAGAGCGTACGAACTTGGAGTGCCACAGGTATGCAGTTTTGGTCCCACTATGTAAACTTAAATGCTTACGAGTGGTTTTCAAGACAGTTTCTTGTTTAACTTTGTGGAGAGAATGTTGTAAGGAAACATGTGAATAGACTGGTTATTGGAATGTTTGTGATGGCGTGATACGAATTTGTAGATCGTTGAACAAACCAACCAAATATGACATGGGTAAATGAGAACACCCATCACTACATTTTATGACATTTAATCATAACAATCCCAACTCGCCTAACCCCGCTTATAGGGAATTTTTATGGTAGATGAGGTACGAATTGGTGGGAATAACTACCCCCTCACGAGTCCAGAGCACGTCATTGAGGAACACCAACATCGATCTCTGTAAATCGGTCATGTCAAAGACTCAACTCGGCGGAATCTTAACCCTTCTGTCAGTAAGTAAGTTTCGAGGGCTAAGTAGGTTTTTAATAAGATACAGAACTCACTTAGACAAATTGAGCTCACTGCTCTATATATATACCATATATATGGGTGGTGCGAAAGCCCGGAGAGGACCAGGGGACCACTCGAGTTGTATGTGCTTTTGTTGTCTTACGAGTGAAAGGGTCCTACAGTTTTATGCCCACTCTGGACTTCGAACAGTCGAGTTTGAGAAGCTCTTCTTGAAATAAATACTCTTTGAGCATTGTCAGTGACTCGTAAGATTTGAGGCCATTTTTATAGCACAGACCAGGGATCGAAAATGCGATATTGACGCATCTAACACAGTTCAGATGGCCCATATCTATAACGCCACGGGCCACCTGAGGGCCAACAACAAGTATGAATAAGCAATGAGTTCATAGTCTCGGCAGAAGTTCAACTACGACGCGGTGTCTTCGAATTGTTTGAACAAGATCGCAACACTCTACTGCGCGGAGGCTACGACTCTAGTCAGAGACCATCGGGAGGCACTATCTCCACAACGAATCCCACTCACAGGCACAGTAAAGTAAAATTGGGAAGTCAGACTGCGAACCAACTCGACATTATTAAATATCCTAGATGAGCGAACATTTGACAAAGAGTTTGCAAAACAAAATAGGATGATGCTGCTCTAAATGCTTATCCTTGACAACGACTGACAAACGATCTTATCGATAAATGGTGAGTGTCGCTTGAGAAAGTGAACAGTTCCTTGGCAGTTCCAGACATGTTCTAAATTCAAGACCTAACAAATTGATGCCCAAAACTACTTTCTACAGAAAAATCGAATCCTCGATTTTAGCAAGGATTTCTTGATTGTCGTTGAATGGAGATACATTTTCAGAATGGATTCAGGAAACCTTGACATTTCGAAGCGTATTGGCCACTTTGAATATGTGATCATTCCAAGGATGGAAAGTCTTCCGGTATCATTGACATAACATACATTCGTTGTTCAATGCGGAATATTGCGGATTCGCTTGAGTGGCGGTTGACAGCTTTAAGTTTTCGAAGCATTATATTCAATTTTATTGTTCCTAGCCCCAGTAGGAACATGGATATGGATGGATACAGACATAAACTTACCCAGAGCAACTTGATTGAAACGCTTTGAAAGGTAGTCTCACTTTGGGGGAAACACCTTGACTTCAATCTATGTCAAATGCCTAGGGAATAAAAACCCAACCGATCTTGCATTGGTCTGTATTGTGAGAAGTGGTATTACTTCTTTTTGAGATGAGCTATCAAGTTATGAGTGAACTTGTAGTTGCTGAAACCATACCGCACACAAAATTGGGCATACAGGTACCGTGTGTGCGCTTTATACAAGTATCACCAGATCGATACATGAATATGTATGACAGTAATGGGTTCAGATGATAACTTCCTCAAGGATATCGAACTAAAAGGACGTCATTTCTGGTATTTTTATGGCAGAATGTCAAACAATCTAAACAAAATGACTTGGCCACTAGAATGCTAATTATTAAGTTAATCTGCGAGATAAAGTCATGGCGACAGATAGGGGACACTATTGAGCGATCTCGTGCAAGTCCAAAAAATAATTAATCATTATATGTAGACATGAAGGAACATTCAGAAACAGACATGGTCGGGGAAGAAAAAAATTGCTGCTGAACACACCGAGCGGTGAGCGGTATACGGTATTTTACGAACAATTAAGTCTAATCCCAAAACTAGTGTTTCAAAGCAAGCTTATATCCGTAGAATATAGAGGTAGGGTCCTTCGGAAAAATAACCTGAAGGGTAGGATAGCCAGGAGACAGCCAGTGTAGTTTACTAAGCAGTGTGTAAATCACTCAGAAAGCTTTTGGTGTGAGGTTTCCAGACAAAACAAAAACGTATTTACATATGGTAGGCAAGTTGTTTGGAGACACCCAAATACAGTTCTTAAAGCAAACCATATAAAGGCACCAATAACGGATAAGGTTGTGTGATGTTGTGGCCACTTTGAATTCATTGAAAATACTATGGCCAAATTGGGTACATGAAACTACGAAGATCCGCAGAAAAATTTAGTCTACCATAGGATTATTCCGCGAATGGTTGTTATATTACGTCTCAAGCACCACAACAATCACCCGATCTCAACCCAATCAAACACATGTGGGTTGATTGGGGGTTAAAGATAGAAACTGTTCTAACAAACTTGAGCTGAATACCCAGATTCACATCTTGGATTCCAGCATTCCGTCTCCTTTCACGGTAAAACTCGTGAGATCGATGCCTCGACCATTACAGGCTATTATAGACTCTGGGGGAGGTATAACGCGATAGTAAACTTACTTTTGTTGTTTTTGGCCATAAGCTTAGAACCACTACTGAAAAATGCCTAGAAGACCACCTGCCTTAAAACAAAAGAAATCTGGCCATCACTTAACCTAAAACGGTCACTCAGTCTACTTGGACTAAGCAAGCCCTCATTTAGGATTCTCATTGGAATCATAACCGAGCACTGTGCAATTGGCACTCATGATCGCAGGATGGGTGCTCCATATAAAGATTTTTGCAGAAGCTGCATGGATTAAGACGAGGAAGACCTCACCTTCTCTGCTCCTGCAGAGCTCTTGCCAGTCGTAGGCTCCTGCACCTAGGAGCTTACTACTACAGCGGCCGTAACGAGCTAAAAAGTGCCAGCATTGGCCAACTAAATCGGTTCATCGGCAGCACCAACTGGTTCCGGCGTTTGGAGAAGTCAATCCGCGTGGTATCACAAGGGGCCTACTCTGGCCTAAGTGTGACTGCTCTGCATCAGTCAGCCACTAATACCTAACCTAACCTAACCTAGCCATAAGGAGGACGTATGTTTCTTTTAATGTATGCTACATTTTATGTGTAAGAATGAAGTCTGAAGTTTTTGAAGTATGAAGTTTTTTTTTAAATTTGTCTTTTATTATATGAAAAAGCAATTGAAACTGCATTAATCGTGGGTGTATGCTTTTGTGATGTACTGTATATCTTCTCAGCATAAGCCGACTTTCTTTCAGCATTACCAAAAGCTTAGAAAGGAGTGTTGAGATTCGCCCTCTATGAGGCAACCTATTCCAGTTGACCAAGTACGATTTGGTTAGGCAAAAGTGTCCAGCCACAGAGATCCTCGTCGAAGAACCTGGTAGTGTGACTGCGAAATCTCTGCAGATTGGCTTCGGCTAAAACACTGAATTTTATTATTTTTTTTAATTCAGTTTTGAAATTGAAGGCAAATTGCCAAATTTCGAATGTTTTAATGTACAAAGGAACAGAGATTTCCGCATGTCTGGCTTTCTTTCTTTGTTCTAGAAATGTATGTTTCCCACCATGATAGCCATATTCCACGTGAAATCATACCTTGCACTTGGGCTGGGGTTGGTACTGCTAGATTTATGAGGAATGAAGGCTAACATACCTACCCAGGAAAAGAATATTTTGACCGTATTAACAACGGTATACAGATCACTGTCAAGGAAGCACAGCTCCAATTAGCTTGTACGACCAAACCACACTTTTATATAAGGATTTTGGTCTTAAAACAAACGCACTTCCTTTAGGCACTTCCTATCATTAAGTTTAAATAAATTGTGTACTCTTTATTTTAGAAAGGCATATCAAACATTCGTGAGCGCATCCAGCTTTGGCCAACACCGAAATCTGAACCAATGACGCCCAAGCGACTTTTTCGGGATGGATTGGACGCTCTTCGATCTCATGTGGATTGGTATCATAGAAAATTCGGCAATATCTTTTTTGTGTCTTGTACCCATTCATCCAGAAGTTCGCCTCATCTTATGGCGACCGTAAAATGGGGTGAGTGCCCGGAATGTAGCCCGAAAGGAACAGCCATTCGAAGAAACATTTCACTGCACGCTACGACGTTCACGGCGATTTGGCAAAACAGACTAAAAACTGACTGGAAGTCAATTTGACGGAAGCGGTTTCGACAATATGCCTGCTATCATCTATCAAAGTTCGGATGTCACTTTTGAGGACTCTTCTTTACGTGGTCAGGATTGTCTAACTATTCTAGTTCTTCATAGTATAGCTGCACGAGGTGAGAAATCCGCACAATGAGAGATGTGAAAAAAGTCCAGGTAATTTCGGGTCTCTTTTAGACAGAGTTCTTCATTTAGAACTAAACACAAAACACCTTCAAGTTGTGCATAAGAGTCCATGGACCGTGAGCGTGTCAATGGAGTGCAAAAATGACTAAGGCCGCATATCCTCTTCAAGAACAATGATCATCTCCCTTCCTTGATAAACATACCCTTTGTTCGACCGCAAACATAAACAAAAATGAAAAAATAACACTTAAGTTCTAACCACACCACGTACACCTAAGAGCAAGCATAACGAACTAAATAAACACACCAAAGCAAGCACACACTCAATAGAGCCGCAACAAAAAAACAGAAAAAACGCCGCTCCGTCTAAACCAGGACACCCCGACCAGTCAGCGTCCAGCAGTTCCTCGATCCCGGAAGGATAATGGACAAAAAAGCATTCGCCTTTGAATGCAGCAATGCAGAAATGTTTACTTCACTTGTCAAATGGAGCCCATGCCCTCCTCGGACCTCCTGTCGCCGGCGGCTGCACCTAGCTCTGCGGTGGAATCATTTGAGCTCTTGCCAAAGGCCTGTTTCGCAACCATCGCCCATTGCTGTGTCTCGTCAGGCCACTGCAGGGGGGAGAGGGGCAAGGCAAGGGCACGATTGGCAGGACATATGTATGTTTGCGTTCTACCACTCCTCCCCCGGAATGCAGTATTTCGACAAGGATGAACGAGAGTGAACTGTCTCCCGCTGGGACTCAGGAATTAATGCAAGGTGCCGATAAACTTTTTGCCATCTTGTCGGCAGAAAAAGCGTCCAAATCACAGCTTAGAACATCTTAACTTAAGCACAAGCATGATCCGAAAGGAGCCCCTCGGAGGGCAAAAAAATTCACTTACGAATTGGTGGGAGATGATTTATGGCTCCGCCGACATGCACATTCATGGCAAGCGACACCGCGACGACGGCCTGGCTGAAGAACATGACGAGAATCAAAAATTCGAATCCCTGTGCAAGGATAACTGGTGGGTGGGGCAGAGAGAGAGAACGAGTCGACCTACGGCGAGATTCACGCTCGGTCTTCGATGGAAATATTACAGACGCCGTCTGCCCCTACCCACGGCCCGCAGCATCTGAGGATGCGATGTGCAATTTTGATATTAAATGCGAAATGGCTTACTTGAAGGGCATGCGAGATAAAAAGCCCCGCGCGCTGAAGCGGAGGGCGGGGGAGATGAAAATAGAGATGTTCCCCAGCACAGGAAGTGCATTAAATTATCCGAAATGGCTTTGAAGCTAGCGGAAAACTTTTTGAGGCATGTGTACGGATCTTTGTTTGAATTGCACACACACTCGCGGACATGTGGGATGTGCTTGCGCCGCTTAGGAAGGAGCAGAGGAAGCGAATGAATGCCGTGATTAATTGGGAATGACATCCTTCTGGGGTGGTGCTCTGCTCAGAGGATTTGTGCTTCTGTGGCGACCTAGTTTGGTATGCAATCGAAAGGCTTAAGAGATGAGTGTTTAAAGCCATAAGGCGCCTCGTTAGCCTGCGGTATGCGGGTACAGGGTTCTTCGCGCTGTAAGTGCCCGAGAGATGATGACGATGGGGCTGGGATGAGATGATGTGGCAGGTCGATGATGAGCTGGGTGGGCTTTTTCGATGAGTTGCAATTAAGTTCAGTTGTGGAAAGCGTGTAAACAATCTTAAATGTGGGGGCAGCCGAAATTTGCCTTTAACGAGTTCGGAGAGATGTCATAACGTTTTCCAATACTCATGCTTGATCCCGTCCTGTTGACACACTAGAGAACGTTTTGGCCATCATTTGGCGCAAGCTCATGTTTGCACGATTTGATAATATATTTGTGTCCCCAAATGATCGAACATTTTGAGTTCAATACAACTTTCACGATTGTCATCGCAGATATTATCTTCGTCTTGAAACGGATTGAAGATGAGTTTAGTTGGATCTACGAGTCAAAACAGAGTGTCGCTTGCATCTGTATTCCTTATAACAGACGCCATAAGAGCAGATCCTAGATACGCCCTAGAAGTGTTATGTTCCTATCGAGGTAACATCAGTGCAATAGAAACCAAGTTCAGATGTAACTGCTAGGCTTCCTGAGATTTCGCTGATCCCTCCCCCTAGCAAGCTACCGAATTAAGGTCAGTCCAGGCAGATAGAAAAATTTGTTCGAAATTAGCAATTTTTTGGATAAAAATCACAAATCATTTGTTGCGCAATATTGAGGAAGGGTTATTTTCTTGCCACTCGACTATTAAACCCTTCTGATTTTATTGTTTGGCGAACAGCAGAAGATCGTGCGAAACTCAAACAAAAACATCTTTCAAAAGTCCGTTCAACTGCTTGCATACGCGGACGACATTGACGTGATTGGACGAACACAGCGAGCCATCAATGAGGCGTTTGCTGGTATTGAAGCGGAAGCGGCTAAAATGGGTCCAGCGATAAACCAGGGCAAAACAAAGTACATGCTGTCATCACGGAAGAACGCACAACATCGACGTCTCGGACAGAGCGTCATATTGGGCAGCAGAAACTTTGAGGTAGTCAGGGACTTCGTCTACCTAGGCTCCGGAGTAAATAGGGACAACAACACCAGTACCGAGATCAAGCGCAGAATTACTCTTGCCAATCGCTGTTTCTTTGGGCTCAAGAGGCAATTAAGTAACAGAGCCATCTCTCGAAACACCAAATTGACCTTGTATAAAACCCTGATCATCCCAGTCCTGCTCTATGGCGCAGAGACATGGACGCTATTGAAAGCGGATGAAGAAGCTCTTGGTTGTTTTGAGAGAAAAGTTCGGCGTACGATCTTTGGTCCTGTTTGCGTTGATGGCGTTTGGAGGAGAAGGTTCAACCACGGACTATATGGGCTGCACAGTGATATGCACCTAGTTAAGCGTCTTCGGATCCAACGCTTAAGATGGCTAGGTCATGTAGAGCGGATGGACACCACAGCTCCGGCCCGAAGAGCCTTCGACACCGAGCCATTGGGACAGCGCAACAGAGGATGGCCTCGCACTAAATGGCGCACACAAGTGGAAAAGGACCTCAACCAACTTGGTGTGCGCAACTGGAGGCAGCTGGCGAAAGATCGTGCTAGCTGGAGAAGCATGTTGGTTGAGGCCCAGGTTCACCCCGGACTGTAGCGCCAAGCAAAGAAGAAGAAGAAGAAGACTCAATAACATGCTTTCCACATTCAACCAACAGTTAATTTAGAATCCACCAAAACGGCTCTTATCTTTAATTTTTCTAATAATTATGCGTTCTTCGAGTGGTTATAATTTGTGAGACTGATCTTTTTGCTGCTTTAACTCAATACGAACTTAGATCCTGAACCGTCTTACGATGTCACCGCCCATATTAAGACTTCATGCCCAATTTTGCTGCAATTTCTTCTCATGGTTCACAGTTTAAGTGCTGGCTTAACAGCAACTCCCGTTTTTCAAGCGAAGTATTGTTTCCTTTGCAGCTCATTTTATTTTGTTTGGCACTTGAGCATCGTGTTTTACGGTCTCTTAACAAATAATGATGTAGGAATGGTATTTTGAAACTATCATAAGAATCTGGCCATGGGATCTATGATTTTAGCGGCAACGACAACGACAAAAGTGGATAGCACGTATTTATATATCGATAAACATTCTTTTCATGATTAATTTAGTAAGTTTTATGGCTAAAACATTCTTATTACAACTTCAACTTCTTACTACCTTTAAAGCAATAATATATGAAATACAATGATACATAAATCTCCTCGCCAGGAAATGTTCCAAGAGGAATAAAGTCATATTCAAATCGGTTTCTCTTTTATATGTGCAGAAGAAAGACGGAAAGAGGATAAAGACAACTTGCCGTCTTGTCGTCAACTAAATGTTTGACGTAGCCAATCGAAGTAGATACATATGTGTTTAACAACCTAATACAGTTCATGAAGTACTGAATTGGTAACTACTTCCAAGTGATCATTAATTAGTGTCGGGCTGCGAAATTAAGAAGTTAGCATACCAGAGAAAGACGAAGCCATGAAAATTGTTCGAATCAGGAGCACTCGACGGGTAGACAAACTCACAACGCCACAAATGCCAACACAGGATACACAGACTGAATATGTTTTCTATTTGAAAACTGTATTCAAATGATTTTGGCGGCCGTATGTTCAGGCAGATCTATTTCCACCGGTTGGGAATTCGTTGTGTTTTTGTGTACACTTTATTTCTTTCATATCATGAGGACCTTAAGAATTGAGTACCGTAGGATAATTACCAAGTTCACTCGAGAATAACAATTACGAACCTACAATATCGGGAAGCAGGTTCATAATAGGCAAGCAAGATCGCAGGCATATTTTATGTACAAACAAAGCGATTTGAATTTCCATAAAGTTGAACTTTTTGACAGGTCGTGGTAATAATCATTGAACACGATTGGCCTGATCTGTAGATCAATTTTATAAGTATTCCACACACCCCGACGTAGCTCCAGAGAGGACCCACTCACGGTTGTGCAGACCAAAGTGATCTCAAAATAGCTGAGAAATGTCAAATGATCATTCAGCTCATGAGCTGTTACAGACAAAAAATGGTTGCCAATTTAAGGTGCTTCTTCTGCCGAGCCTGAGACATCGCTGCATTCCGATCTAGGGAGGATCGAGGCAGGATTTCCGTGGGCGGGTTGTAAGCTCTCCGCATAACCGCCGGTCTGTTCGGATTGGCTATGCACCCTCTGGCCTAGGATGTTCACTTCATACATGCTGTATGTCAATAATAGCGATCGTTGTTGGCATCCATGTGGCACGTTACGAGCAACCAGCTACTATGTCCAGTATGCTGACTAAACTAAATTCCCAACAAATCGATGGAACATTGTGCGGACTGACAAAACTCCTTCACATGATTCTATGGCAATTTTCAACGTAGCCACAATACTGACAATGTCCAAAGGTCGTTAGGAACAGATCAAATGCATGGACTACATCCCTCTTTTCCTCGATGGGTGCTAGATGCAATGAGCAGCAATTTCCAACGATCAACATACCGGCACCCCGACGAGCAACCCAAACCGTCTTTGGATACGATTTGAAACAGATAAATACTGCCGGCTGGTCATTAACAACGTCCAGCAGCAGCCCCTCTGTCGGAAGCGGTTCCGGGCTCCGATGTATCACAGACCAGCATGATCACTATTCACATCAAAGCAACCGATCGAGTGAAACGAAACATGCTCAACGATCGTAGTGCCACTCAAGAGCTTCGTGTCAAAACAGTCGAACGTCGAGACGTGGAGCCATTCTCAGACCTCCATCTCGGCGCGCGAATGTAGTAAAACGAAAACACGTGTCAATTCGATCGCGATAAGCACGAACTCGGGCACTGTCTGTCCGTACGGTCGACCTCATTTCGACAAATTCGACAAGTACCGCACTTCAAACAAAACACGACCACCCTCCTCCAGAGCACGGCCCGCCTCTGACCGCTGGACTCCATCGAAATTCCACCATAAGTGTCGTTCAACCCGCGTGTACAGTCCATGTGCTCAATTAGGTTTTCCAAATTGAAAATATTTAAACGAATCACTTCCCCGGAACCGGCAACCGCCGCACCGGCACCACACATCACTCTGACGTTGCCACTTACCCCCAAAGTGCGGACAAAGAAGCTTCGGCTTTTGGCGAATAATTGACATTTATTCGACTCATTAGTCATGTAATAGCCGTTGAACATGATGCACAACAGCAGAACACACACGCGCACTTCCCGCTCTACGTTTCGACACTCAGCCGGCGACCGCGATGGCGTTCCGCGTTAACACACCCCACTTGCCGGTGGATTGTCAGACCTACTCTCGCACAGCGAACCCGATAATTAACGCGATGAACAGTGCCACTCTAGACAATACCGTGTGTCGAAAGATATGCGGTATGTGACAAAAACGCGCACCACACAACCTGACAAGGGTACAAGCGCGTTTTGTCTCGTTGTCGTCGGAAGGACGATGGCTATTTGCTGGCTAATTTTATATCAAGATTCGATTGCGAAATTGCTCAAATCGAATTCAATAGGCGCGCGATACGACGAAACGACATCGATGGTCAGAGCTGAGGCGACCAACTCGCGGCGAGCACTCGTATCTAATGCGACCGGTGCCGGGTGCGCTGCTGAATGAATGCCGAGCTATATCCGCATCCACCACTCGGGCCGCCCTTACTCCGGTCGGTTAATCTGCGACGGGTACCCCTCGTATGGCAGGCCAATTGATTCTAGTCTCGAAACGATGTACCACGAGAGCGGGTAGCTGCACCGCTGTGCTCGAATGGAAAACTAATTTTCAATTAAAATTATGCTTCGTTCGATTTGAATCTTTTTTTACCTTTTCGCGAGCATGGCGAGGGGGCAACGAGATGTGTATTTTTGGTGCTGTTTGTGTTTGCTACACATGCATCAGCGGAAAATAGAATATAACTAATATCTGGCGTAGGGAGAGAGAGTGAGGCCGGCAAGAAAATGCACACTCACTCGAAGACGTGGTGGAATTTTGATGACTAACCACCGGGCACTCAGCAGCGGATGGCATCTTTGGAATGCTCTTCGATGAATTTGTGTACTGGTCAGGAAATGAAGACGAAAGTGCTTGCTTTGCGGTCTTAAACAATTCCTTTCTGAGTAAGGAACAAATAATGGACTTAACTCAGCAATCGTGTAATAGATTCGGAGTGAGGGAGGATTGTGCCGACTGCCATGGCATTCGCAGGAAATCATAGACTCTATGGGAAGTCAAGAGAAAAAAAAAAAACACCATACTACAGGGAGCTGACCTCTGTTTTAGCTGTCACTTAGAGAAACTGGAATTTTCATTTCATTTATTATTTTCTAAATATCTCTGTACGTTACGAATACTACATTCTTTTCTAGCACAGGCCTTAAAATATAACATTGTGTCAAGTCATAAAGTGACTGTGACATTTCCATATTTCACTAATAAATTTTAGGGTTTTGCTAATTATTTTTCAAAGTTAGCTCAGTTTTAGTCAAATTCGACCAAATCAAGATTTAAATTATGGGTAATATTTCACTGCGTATTGGAAAGGTGTGCAAAAACAGGCGGACAAACCGCACTCGGTCTTTGCCCGTACCTGTGGAGATAGATCAATCCACAGTGGTACAGCACTAATGAAGAACTGCCTGTGCGCTGTTAAATATGTATGCAACAAAAAATTCTAATATCATTACTAATATGTACTGAAACAAACGTATCAAGGAGAAACAGTGGATGTTGTTCGCGAGTACAGTAGTTAGGAATTTTGGTGTCCTCGAACCTGAATATGAAGAATCATCTGGAAGCCATACTATCCGAAGCCAAATGAGAAATATCACTAGTATGGGGTCGTTGCATCAACCACAAGTATGTAACCCAAAGCTCGAAGCAGAAACTCTTTCGATTAACAGCAGCTTCTGTGCGGGAAAATTGTTGAAGTTGAGAACTTTCTTCGGTATTTCTTAAAGCCACAATTCTGCCTACCAAGTGGTACACCTAATTAAATGCTGCATCTAGAAACAGGTGAACCTGCTATGTTTTTGGAAAACATTGAGCCTACACTCGAAAAATGGCAATGAGTGATGATAGACTGCCAAAAGTCTCAAGAGTGTAATAAGAAGTAGAGCAAGTTTCATTCAAGAATGGGAGCGCCTTGCGTCGGACTGTGGAGAAATCATAAGAGTAACACCCGATGGACATTCTGAACATCTAAGAGCTCATCTAAAGGTCCTATTCGAAAACGTAGCTCGTAATATGTTCGATACATTTTTAACAAAATCACAGCCTTCCTAGTACAGGACATATCACAGTAAGTTCATATGCCATGTAACAGAAAAAACTTATTTTTAAACTGTAACCAAAAAGAAAAAAATACGTCATTTTAAAATCAGGGGAGAGCTACTGCATCTGAATTTCATTGCACTCCGTCCAGAGCTACGTATCTTATGTAATCTTTGCAATATGAAGGCGAAAGAGGATGTGTTTTACTGCCTTGCAGTATGCAGGGTTCTAATGGAACTTCGAGTAAGATTCTTTAATTCGAGTTTATTGGAAATGAATGAAGCAATTCAAATCTAAGTTCGAGGGCGGGATGTGCTTTACAACTACTTTACAAACGCACCTCGTTACAGAAAATATATAGTTGAAGAAGAATTTTAATGTTTAATGCATGTACTCTTTGTTCTCTATTAAATCAGGAATAGAAATGTATAATATATACTGTCAATCTGGTAGAAGGCCACAGGACAAACCAAAATACACTTATATTATATTATATTATAATGAATTTTAGCTGAACTAAAAGAAACATTTATGAACTGAAGGTTTCAACGATTCGAACGACGGAAAGTTATTTTTTTCATGAAGAATGTCAGGCTGTTTATAGCGAAATCCTTTAAGGATTGGTATGAATGATCTGTATTTCAAAACTGCATCTAATTCACATCCGAGGAGAATCCGACGCTGTTCCGAGGCAGGATCAAATCTTTGAAGGTTAAAAACGTTCCGAACATTCGCGTTAATTGCTTTTACCAATTTTCGCATTGAGACATTATCACAGTCAGCAAAAAACTAGCACCCGTACGTTTACAGAGGGTAGCACCCTAAGTGCATTGCCGAATTTAGTTTGACACTGATATGGAGTATAAGGCAAACCTTCGAGGGACACTTACACTTTCGACACTACATGTTAGTTTACTAGATTCCAAAAATTTATCAAGACTTTTTACAGGTAACAGATTCAACGGCAACAGGGTTTAATTCTGTGTGAGGAAATTTGAACGGGATGGATGGTGTTTTAAGAATGGAATAACTGGTTTTGTCAGGATTGAACATGAGAGCATTTTCTTCAGCCCAGTTCCTCGTTAAATTTAGCAACTGAATCTTCAATCATACCTAGAGCGAAACTTAAGTAGATTTGAATATCATCGGCACATATGTGAAAATTGCAATAGGACGGTCATTAATGAACATTAAAAACAATAATGGACCGAGATTAAAATCTTGAGGTACTCCTTTGTAAACATTGCAAAAGGACAACAGCTTGAGTCCGGTTACTAATGTATGACTAGATTAACTTCTTACTGGATCTAGGATTGCAGAAGTTAAATTGGGTGGACAGTTTGTGACAAAGTAGAAACGGGTTAACACTGTCGATGGCTTTCGAAAAGTCAAGTCAAGCTAGTACTGTTGTTTTATCTTCGTCAACAGCTTTTCGTATATCGTCTGTTACTTTTAGTAAGGCTGTAACACAACTATGTTCCTTACGAAATCCTGATTGCTTTTATTGGTTTATTATATTTTGTCCTTCAGTGTAATATTTAATCGGTCGACTAAAAATAGACTCGAACACACGACAAAAACGGGAGGATAGTAATCGGCTTATACTCAGGCAGATTTGTTTTTTTACGAGCTGGGATTTTTGCTATTTTCCACTGTTCGGGATATATCGAAGTCATGGAATTCAAAAACCCACATTTTTAGCACAAAGAATGGCTAGATGTCAGCTACATCTGCGATTTGTTAGAGACAATGTGCGAACTTTTTAATGTTGGCTGTGAAAACCTTTAGAAAAAAAAAACATGATGGCTATTAGATACCGGCCGGGCACTGAATTTTAGTGGCGAAAATTCACTTTTTTAGAACATTACAAAATGTGCAATAAATATATGAAACTGATATTTTTTATTGAATACTAAAGATAACCCATAATT
Source organism: Eristalis arbustorum (assembly GCA_916610145.1). Lineage (NCBI taxonomy): Eukaryota > Metazoa > Arthropoda > Insecta > Diptera > Syrphidae > Eristalis > Eristalis arbustorum. The sequence continues at coordinate 49,592,336 of OU744320.1, read as the reverse complement.
AGTGACGACATAAAACATTGGCGTACATAATTGAATTAGTTCCACAGCGTGAAAGTAAAATGACACCAGATGGCTACAGAGATGTATGTTGGTTGATGCTTAGGGAATAGTATGGTCACATGTCGCTTTTTAACTAAAATTCAACACATGTGACACCTTCCACTAGAGGTAGTATTTCACATAGGAATTCAAGTGAATGCGTGAGTTTGTGTTTTATGGACGCCACTTTAACATGCCAGGGCACAAGTACGATGACGTTGGCGCCAAACATTGGCACTGGTGGAGTAGTACCAGGATTTCAAAGGATTAACGAACAGGTTTTAGGGTTTCAAAACGTGCACAATGCAACATTGTAACTGTGGTGTGGTATTTTGTCTTAACCTGCTCCTGGCTTACAACTTTTCGGGAGATGGACCCTCACCCCCCTCCCATAGTCGAAAATTCTTTTTTCGGAGCTTGTACCAGCAACAGACATCAATTGCTGGCAACCATTCGCAGTCACATTGGACGGTGAAAGTGAGTCACGATCCACATCCTTTTTGAACAAACACTTCCAGAATCAGCCTCACTGATGACTGAAGCAAGACTGAGTTTGTTGGCATTTCGCTTAAATACGATCTATGTTCAACATCGGAAATCCATCCACGGTGGCATGGGATAGAGCGGGGAAAAAACTCATCAACATTTTTTTCCAGTCTCCATTTGCCATTGTAAGCCCTCTCCACGCTAGAAACACGTGATCGATTTCACTGAAAACGGTTGATGTGATCGTGGTTCTGGATGAACCCTTGATAGCAAAAAACTTGCGTCAAAACCGCGGCTTACCCTTCATTACGTCTCGTTTGACTGGACAAATGCAGTGCAGTGTTAAGGCTATTTCTCTTTCATTTTTGACAACTGTCCGATGACTGTCTGAGTTGACATTTTTGATGCAGAAGGAGGAAAGCAAACCTTTGACATGAGAGCACAAGTAGGTTCACCATTCGCAATGTCTTTAGGTATGGCAACAAAGTTAGTGTGGATCTTCTGCGAGGCAAGGGCGTTTACCACCCAGCGAGTTCATCGACTTAGCAATTGTTTGGTATGTCGCAGTGCGCACAGCATCTTGCATGAAAAAATGCATTCCGCAGGGAATTCCAGGGATTGTCTGATTGCCAGTCTTTCATTCCAATTAGACGTATTGCAATATATATGCTATATATATATTGCATAGCCATACCAAATTTGGGGTTTTCTTTTCTAGTCAAGGGATCGTACTACAATGTAAACGCTAGAGATGCTTAACACGAGTTGACTCGAATGGGAATTAAAGCGAACCGAAATGCGATTTGGGATGCGAATGGAAATTAAAGCGAACCGAGATGCGATTTTTTCGAGTTGACCCATCCCTAGTAACAACACTTCACACATGCTAGTGCTTTAAGGACTCCAACTTTCGTTCAATAAGCGATATTGCACGAGGAATACAAAATATCTCATTCCTCAATCGACTGAAATATCATCATGAGCTATTCTCTTAAATAAGGAGAGAGTAGGCAACTTTCGGGTGAATCAGAGGAAGGAAATAGACAGTCATGTTTGGATCGCAAAAGTTTACGATCGTTGGTCATCTCGTGGTAGATCTCCGATCCTACACTAAACCAACCAGATCAACAACATCAAACAAAGTATTGACTGACAATCCAGCAGTTTATGCCGAGGCGATCACAGGACATTGACCACATTTTCCGTAAACTGCATGTACATGCCAATTACAGTTCACACAATGCCTCATTTTTTAGGCCTCTGTGATGGAAATGATGGACATTCTTTTGAAGAAAATTAGTCGCTAGCTTATGTCCATTCAACACTAGCGTAAGCAAACAAAACTGTCACATCTGGGCCTTTGAGAAAAACAAAATAAATAGTGGAAGAATTTCTTATTTCGTACGCGGTGACAGTTTTCATTGGATGCTGATGCGATTAATTCCGTGTTGTTTATTTTCTTCCTGCTTGTTATGGAAATGAGCGATGAGCTTATTATTCAACAGCATGGTGACACGCTTCACAGATTCTTCTGTTGTCTTTCTTCGATTTAGAATTTCTCTCTTCAAAGTATGTAGGTGGATGACGGCAATGATCCCCCATGTCAGACACGTCTGAGATTAGTCACCGTCAACACCACGCTATCTCGAATTGGAAGTAGAGATGAGCCAACCCGAAACTTGTTTAACTCCAGGTGAACCGAGTGCGAATAGAGCTTAAGTGATTCATAATTTAAAATAGGTGTGTATTCCTTTTTGTGAATGCAAACTGATTCAAACCAAACCCAGATTAACTTGGAACACTTAGCATAATGCAATTTAACTGTATGCTCCCATCAAGTAAGGACGGGCAGCATCGATGGCTCGGTCAGAACGTCATCATAGGCAGATACAACTTCGAGGTGGTAAGTCTACCTTCGATCGAAAGTTTATAGTACAGGCAACACCAGTACCGAGAATAAAATTGCCAACCGCTGTTTCTTTGGACTCAAGAGGCATCTGAGTAGTTGAGTCCTCTATCGAAGGACCAAACTAACATTATATAAGACCCTGTTTTTCTTTCTAGACGCTAGACAAAAATGCTTAAAACTAGCTTAACTAACTTAGCAAATGTTCTTACACCTAACCTACTGACCCTATACGGGTACTCTAAGCTATTCTTATTGTACATTTTTTTTCTGTGCCTTTCGGCTTATGCTATGTTTTTTTATTGTGCTGAAGAACACACTGTTTTCGTTTTATTTGTTTCGCCAAGAAAATTTATAAGACCGAGAGTAGAGTTCTAGAATTTTTCGTATTAATTCACGACTCCATCTTTTTGAAAAAAATTAGCAATTCTTAAAGAATTTAATCATAATATAATATAATATGTTTGGTGCTACAGTCCGTAGAGGACCAGGCCCTAGCTTCTCAGAAACCACTCGTGCTGTGCGAGCTATTGTTCTCTCACGAGTGGAACGATAGCTCGAGTTTCATACCGACTCCGAACGGCCAAGTTTGAGAAGTCAATCTGACAATCTAAATCGCATCACGTACATAAACGGCTCTTATCTCTTGTTGACCGGACAGGCAACCTGTTCTCGTCTTCTCACGAGACACAACACACATTCAATCGGTAGTCAAAACTCAGCCTCTAAATGGCTCAAATGACTGCTGGCGCATAACTTAAATGATGACTTGAATCTCCCAACTTGTCCCAGCCGCCTGCCTTATTTAGCCCGCCAACTTAAATGAGCCACCTCCTGTCGTAAAACGTTTTAGAACCCACTTCCGATAGCCGCAGAGCTGGGACACGTCATTATTTCGGACATGTGCTCGTTACCATTTCGGTCCGCACAATTGGTGTTGCCCATATCCCGTCCATTAAAAGCATAATTTTATGATTTCACTCTCGGCAGCCGTATTTGGCTCACAGACACAACAGCTGATCGTATCTCTTCCATGCCTGGTGCCGGGCAATTAAAATTCTCCCATTGTCCACACTTCACACTAAAGATTAATCGCACCTCGTTGCTGTAGCTCGCAGTGTCTGCGATAAGCTCTCGCCCGACGTGGCACTCCCCATCCGCCTCGACATCGATTGGCACACAGCACACCAGAGCGCACTCTTTCTCTAAAAGTGTCACCGAGATATGTGTCGGGCTAGTCACATAGGTTTTCTGTCTCTGCAAATCAGTGCCCGTTGCCCGCCCCACCAGCCACACTAATTAACTCCGAAGCGATGTGCGTCTGCGTCTATCCAAAAACACAGCAGCACGGGTTGCTGTAGGCATCTCGATCTCGAGTGGCATTCTGCGATACACGATGATTCTCACCCATGCGGCCATTAATTAATTTCAAATCAAAGCCACCCTACGACTTGGGTTGCTATTTTGCCTCTGTCAGCCCGTTGCCGTAGGGAGAGGGTTTCCACTGCTGCTGCATACGACTGACGGCGATGTGGCCAACAACTGTGCATGCGATAGACTTAGACAAATGCTCACAGCAACGGTCCTGTGTTGGCTGGCAGGGGGACAGCAAGGATCATGACATAAGTGGAGGGAGATTATTAAAATAATTTCTGCTCCGTGCGTCCAAGATTGAGAAATTAACTAAATGAACTGGTGACAGTCTGTGCTGAAAGTTTTTCCCTTGTCGCAATTTTCTATCCTGAATGCGTGATTTTGTGCGTCGCGTCGAATGTGGTCAATTGAATGAAAAGAGAGTGTTTGAAAACATGGGTGTAGAGGATGTGATGTAGGCAGTCGCATGGCACCCGAACAGGTAAGTGAAAAATGAGTCAATTTGTAAGGACACAGGTATTTATTTTTAGCTGAATTGTAATATTTTGATCGTAATGATCTAGGGTAAGGAGGAGCTGTTGTGCGCCAAGTTTTCTTTAGGTCTTCTCTCGTTGCACGTTAAAGAGGTCCATTGGATTGCATGCAATTAACGCACTGCCATTTCCGTCATTGACTGATTGTTTCACATAGTTTCTAGATGCAGCTTACATTGAGCCATACATTGATGGACAAACATATTCACGAATATTTGCAGTTGTATTGTGAAGGTGGTAGAGTCCTTTTATTAATTCATGCAAAAGAACGTCTCTTTATCGTGGTCTAAGTGTGTTGTGGATCAAAGGCCATTACCCGTTCATAAGAGTAGGAACCTAGGCAAGTCGACACACTGTCATGCGATTTCTTTGACATCATTCTCGAATAGATTGTGCGTCATTCAGGCGTCAACACTAGAAGCACGATCTTCCTCAAATCTGTGCGACTGCCGGCATATGCCAATGACATGGACATCATCGGGAGGGGAAGCTGCTAAGATGGCTCTTGTGCTGAACGAGGCTAAGATAAAGTACCTGTTGTCTGCCAAAAAGATCCATCAACGCCGATATCTTTGGCAAAGTGTCACAAAAGTCAAATACAGCTTGACGTAGTTAAGGAAATTATCTATCTAGACTCGAGAAATGACTAATGTTAACACTGGCCAATCGCTGTGTCTTTGAGCTCGGACGTCAGTTGAAAAATAAAGCCCTGCCTCAATGAACCAAGCTATCTTTATATAAGACCTTAATAGTCCCACTCCTGCTGTATGGCGTCGAAGCATGGAGAGATTTTGGGTCGCTTCGAGAGAAAAATTCTTCGAATTATTAAATATGCCCCGTTGCTGAAGTTTGGAGGAGAATAATGGACGACGAAAAAAAATCGCATCCGATTGGTTAGACGTAGGGAGAATGGACACCACCGCTCTGGCTCGGAAGGTCTTTGAGTCCGACAAAGTGGTGGAGTACGACTTCGCCTCCGATAGCGAGACCAAATGGAAAGGGACTTGGGTGTGTACGAAACTGGAAGCGTCTACCGTGCTCAAGTCCGTGCCAGTTGATGAGGCAAGCTGACTGAGCCCCGTGTCCACACCGGACGATAGTGCTTTGCATGAAAAGACGTTTTGGCACTCCCAACCCTAGAACAACCAAAACCCTGTTGAAGTTACACCTTAATCAAATCTCTTAGTGCTGGTTTACCGCAGGGATGTCTGTATGACCATGTTTTTATCTGTTCTAAATTTGCAAAGGCGGAGCAAATGCATACAAAAATTGTCCCTTTAGATTAACGGCGTTCATTCTGGCTGTCAATTGTATCATTGGTCGTCCAATAATCGCTCAAATTAATTGGTGGACAAAAGAATAATCAACTTTGGAGTTCGGTGTCATTATGTTTCTTGACTTCTGGCTGAAACGGTTGATTTCATTGTTAACACATAAATTTACAACGTTTTTAGATTGGTTGTGTAAAAAGGACAAAATGAGAAGTCCTTAGACTTCTGTTTTTACAAATTGTGTATACGCTTCCCTTCGGCAATTGAACACACTACCTCGAGATACCTTGAAACTCAAAAGGACGTTTAAATGAAACAAGTGCTTAATCCTGTCTGGACCTTCATGCCATAAACTCACGGCTGGAGCCTACAAGATGAAACCGAGTAGCATGCAAAAATCCCGGCAGAGTACTCTCAAAAGGGGTATGTAACATTCACCAGACGAATATGAACAAGTCTACGAAGGCGGATCGTTGGTAAACAGTAATATTCCTACACCTGAGAGTGCATGTCTTAATTAAGAAGATTTAAGGTCAAGAATTGCTGTTTCCATTCGTTACAGAACCCCATTAAATCAGGAAATAATTGTGTAAACAATTGAGTGCCCCATCGAGTGCCAGCTCCGAGTTACTCTCGCCTAAAAGTATGCACGTGGGACTAATTAGAAGAAATCAATTCTCAAGCAGATCGAAGCATACCCGCCAGAGATAGGGCACGCGGTCCGTCGAAACGGTGACTACTTCTAATCAGCCAAGGACTCGTCTTAACTCACGTCTGCATCTATCATTGCTGGCATCTTCAGGTATCGTGTTGCATTAACAAAAAGCTCCACATTTCGGCAGCACAAAGCATTATAATTTTGCTTATGATTGATCCTCGCATAAGACAACATCTAAGAAGCACATCAGAGCAAATAGAATTCAGGGCTTCAACCCCACCTAGCCAGAACAATGAAGAACTATTATTTAAGGGACTTACTCGTTCACCTACCTTTCATAAAACATGATTAACCACCACATACCCGGTCTCAAAGCAATTATTTAAAGTAAAGAATTTGCCAGTGTCCTTGCGAGCCAGGCCCCCTTTGAAGCACAGCACAAAAAACTCGCTCGGGCGAAGGTGCCTTCTCGGAACTGCATCTATGGTCCTTAAGAAGGGCAGGCACAGAACACACCGTTCGACTACAACGACGACGATCGCATTGTTGTGAAGTGGGGCACAAGAGGACAAAGCTGGAGCATCTAGCCAAACAACCTTCAGTGCCGAATAGTGGAGGAGGTGGGCTTATGCAAGCCCAAGCCGGATACCTACGCCCCACTGCTCTTGTGTACGTGTATGTGGCTATGTGCGAAAGGACGTTTCGCCCATCCTCTCTGTGCATTCATTTTCCGTTTGTCTTCAGCGGATAATTTGCATTAAGGCAAATTTTTTGCGAAAAAAGGACGCAAAAATAATACGATGCAGAGAATCATCCCCTAAGTACACTCTCAGGCAGAAGCAGATCTCCGCTGAGTTGGGCACTCGTTGGGCTGTTCTATTTGCGCAACGAAGGTAGATTCTAATCACACGACTATTGACCTGAATTCGTCGTTCATCGGTGTGGGGTTTGCATATTCCGTCACTTATTCTGCTTCATTTCGCTGTATGTCGTCCTCTCTACGTATCATCGTCTCATTTTCTCTCTGTCCGTCTGGACGAGTGTTTTTAACAAATTGCGCATAAATTAGTTTTGGCAGGTGCTGCTGGCTTCGGTCTGAACGGTCGTTGAAACGGAAAAAGATGCATTTCAAGGACACCCCAGCAAGTGGAGGAGACCAGCACTCATGCTCTCCAGAGTAGCACATTTCCATTCACTTAAGCGTGGAAATTTAATTAAAGTCCACCTCAAGGCTGGTTCAGGCGGTGGAAAGTGTTTTTTTTTTTTCGGGGGAGTCAAGCAATAGTGGGCGACGGGAACGAGAAAGACTACCAAGTAGAAGTTTTCTTTTCTTCTGTGTACACAGTGGAGCGGGCTATCCTTTCTATGAGACAGGAGACATATAGAGTGTTGGGAAAGCGCTTGCCTTTAAGTGGCCCGAACCCGAAAAACAAAGCAAAAACGGACTCTTTAATGAGGAGCGTTCCAGAGGCGACATGAGTGGGATATGGTACTTCGAAACTGAAGGAAAGTCGAAGAGCAAGGTGCACGGGTCAGGATCGTCAGGGGCGCATTGAATTGGAGACAGCTGATTCCAGATGTAGCTAAACCAGCTTTTCACCTTTTTTCTGAAGCAGTCAACGCAGGGTGAAGAACGAAATCGTGATCTATGATCGTCTCCTATACTCCGTGTGGTTTCACGTGAGGTCAGGTTTGATAGAAAGTACTAAGTAAGCCTTCGACTGCAAGACATGGAGGCGACCATGTCTCACTATGGTTTGCCACAAGAAAGAAGAACTCGCTGATGTACACGTCAGTTTGCTGAGGAAAGATTCACACTCAAGTGCACTCAGACTTCTAGATGTGAAATTGAACTGTGGTCCAAATCAACTACTTTTCGACAACCATTCGGACGAACCATGTTTCGGTGAACGAAAACTGTGAAACGGAAACAAAGTGATGTGATGAATAGAACTCCAGCATTTGCAAAAGGAAACTGCCGCTATGGACGCAATCATTTGGAATGTTCTCAGGTATATGCATGTAAACATAATCAAATTTCATCAAATGTCCATGTTTACGTTGACTACAGTCATCGCTCCCCGACGACTCTAATCGGTATCTCAATGAACGGCAAGCGAAAGCCATGTCTCGCAGGCATTGCTTGAAGTATCTTCGACTTCCATTCTATTTACTCTCGCTTCCTCTAATTCAATTCTAGGATTTGACTTCTGAGAGCCATTATCGTTGCCTTTAACCATTAAGCATCTCATTTAGTATTTACGATGAGTGTTTTTCTAAAATACTAAAATTGCACGACAACAGCATACATAGATGATTCATAAAAATTGAAAAAAAAAAAAAATAAGGGAATATGAGCACAACCTTCGGGTACACCATTTCGAACAGCATAAATGGACAAATGCCCATAAAGGCAGGCAAGGCGAAGCCCGCCCGTGAGACCAATTTCAAGTGCAGACATTCGTACTTCAGACGACCATTTAGGAGCATTTGAAATTTTAACGCATTAAAATCTCCAGCCAATGTGCACAGCATTTTTCTTTTGAGCACTGCCGTGGGCTGGCGATAATTTAAAGAAGGTTATAAAATATTGCACACACGAATGAATTTATGCCGGCAGTGCGAACAGCTGCTCATGTTTATTTCGATATACACTCGAAGGGAGTTAAGCCAGATGTTCGCTGTATGATATGAGTAACAATTTAAAAAGGGTGTGTCAGGGTTTTCCAATAAGGACATTAAACTGAAGTTTTGTTGTTTTTGTTTTATCATCTATCAGTGCAAGAATTACAGGTTGTAGCTTTACATTTTTATCATGGTGACGTTCATGAAGGATCAAGTTGGAGGGATGTAGTGTTCTCGTTGCTTTAAGAGTACGTGCTCCAATTTAAAGTCGAATTCAGTCTTTGGTTGGGTGTGACGCAAATATAAGTCGACATATTCACTGTTGAATGATCCTGTTACAGAGGAACAACAAAGCGAACCATCGCAGTTGGGTGTGCTTAGTTCCATTTATCAGATCAAGAGCCCCGTACACAGACTTTTGCAGAAGTTGTAAATATGAGGAAGAAATAGAAAATGTACTGTACTATCTCGGCACCTACCCAGTCCTTACAGGAATAGTAGAAATGTGAGGAATCAAAATTCAGGATAGCATAGAAGCGTCGACCCCAACCTCGACGTCGTAGGTTCGATTCCTGCTCTGTGCGACGAAAACTATTTTCACGACCCCACCTCTTTCGAGTTACTGGCAATGCTCAAAGAGTATTTCCTGTCCAGAGAAAGCTTCTCAAACAAAGCCGTTCGGATTCGGCATAAAACTGTAGGTCCCTTCCACTCGTGAGAGAGCAATAGCACGCACAACACGAGTGGTTGCTGAGAAGCTAGGCCCCCTACGGGCTGTAGCGCCACCCATATATATATATAGAAGAGGTATAGAAGTATAGAAGTGGACAATCTCCGAAGAGACCACGTGAACAGCTGGAGTTCATTTTTAGGCCTCATTTAGTTCACCTAGCTTATGAGAAATTTGGTATCAATCGCAGGTCAGTGATAGAAGAATGGATCGAAACAATTTCCAAATGTGTGTTCCAACTATCACTCCAACTATCACTCTTACCTAGTTTGTGCCTTCGAAAAAAAAATTCTAGGTCGGGTATACGGCGAGGAGGGCGAATGGAGGAGAAGTTATAACCCCGAACTCTACGATCTGTAGCTGGATATTGATCGGAAGACAACAACGCTTAAGCTAAGAAGGTCTTCGAATCCCATCCTCCTGGTTCAAGAGGGAGTGGAAGACCGCACATTTGGTATAGAGATCAAGTCATCACGGATGTAAGACATCTTGGGCTTGATGAGTGATGACTGGCAGCAAGCGTGCCCAGGACCATTAACTGCAGCAATATCCCTACACGGGCCTCAGGACTGTTAAGTAAGTAGGTAAGTAAGTAACACAGACAATATTTTACTGAATACAACCAACGGTAAGTACTAGATTTTTAATTTCAGGTTGACATTCAACCTCGACGCATTACCATGCAAATCATCTATTTGGATTGAAAGTGAAATTCTGTGTGTAAGCATACAGTACGAACAACCATTACGTATGATTGTGTCGCCTCATATGACAAAAACGTCAAGTGGCATTCAATCGGTAGGGTCTCTAATTCATGCTACGTAGAGGGCATTTAAGCTTGTGTGTTTATTCTAAACACTTCCATATGTCATAGGAATCATATTTCATGAATCAATTTAGTTGTATGAAATGTTGTATGGATGGAAAAAGATTTTGGAAAACAGAATCAGTCTTGAAATGAATCTTGTCTCATGCCCTATGCACTATTAATTAGGATTGTTTTTCGGCAGCTCCGCCAATATGCTCGCTGCCATGGTTACGGTGACCATTTTTGCATATGTAAAAAGAGGATAATCTTCAATCAACTTAAACAAGCTTAAAAGAAGTGACTACATCTTCTGTTTAAGTAATCCAGTACCCAGACCTACCTATTGAAGACACTGACACCTGTTACCTCGCTCGAAATCTTAACAGAATGTCAGTTTCATACGTCCGGGCAACGAAATGATTCGCGTAACGCTCAACGCCTACGAATAGCGTCGAAATCGTATTCCCAGACAGTGGATTTTTGTTTGAAAAGAAGTTTTGGCCGAAATAGAGATTGCTATAAAAAAAAAAGTTCGTGAGACATGTATGTTACTAGACACACGATGAGAATGTGACTCAATTCAGGAACATCAACCCACCATCGATCCAACACTTCACACACTAGCCTGAGTAGGTCCGAAAGTCCGTAGAAATATCTTGTTGCAACGTGACAGATAAATTTTTTTTATATTTATAATGAACTTTATTAAAACAAAACCCTTAGATGATGAATATTTAGTTCTTTGGCGATGTCATGGCTGCTTATGTGACAGTCCTGGTCAATCTTTTACGTAATTCCATCGACTTTTCCAAGGGTAGGTCGACCAGAAAGAGGTGCACCTCTCACATCGAAATTTCCAGAACGGAAACGAGCGAACCATTATTTTACTACACGATCTGATACATCATCGTCTCCGAAAGCTTCACAAAATTTATTGGTGGCTTGCGTGGCATTCTTTACTTTTTAATACAAGAGCTTCGAAATATAGGGAATTTCTTCATTATTTTCACTAATTTTTGAACAGCTGTAACTTTTTTCAACTTCTCCGAATTTAATTTTTTTGTTAAATGATGCTAGGTGACATACCTTTCCAACACCATATGGTATGACACAATGTGATTGGTAGCACTGGAGATATAAGTCTCCAACGACATTTATTGACAAAATACAATAAGTCTCTTTCGACTACCCATTATTAGCTTAGAGTACCCGTATAGGGTCAGTAGGTTAGATGTAAGGACGTTTAAGTTAGTTAAGCTTAAACGGAAATATAGAAAAGTATTAAAAAATAAGACAAACTTCAAAAAAAATTATTCGCTTGCAAGCTCATGGTTGCGTATTGGAGCATCTTGAATTAGACAACAACTTTGAGCCAAAAATAATCTTCTCTGATGAGGCGCGTTTTTATCTCTGGGGTAACAAAAAAATCTCGACAAATTTCGCTAATTTATAAGGTTTTTCAGCTCAACACCGCACAATTCCCGCAGCTCTGCGAAGTAGTGTTTACAAAAGTATTGCTTCCTTCTCGCTATGGCTGGATAGATTCAATTCCTTTCCCATCTCTACATCACCTGCAAAAGTAGTTATGTGGTATGTTCAATCCTGATGCGTTCTTATTTTACAATGAGGATTTCATTCAGTGTTCGCACATCACGCACGACTAAAACTGATCAATGATTTCGATATTTTATTATTTAGCGTCGGTCACGGAGCCCTCGCTATTGCTTCAGTTTGCAGGCTGAGCCAATGAGTTTTTGCTCGACCTAGAGCTTCGTCTTCTAGTTTTCTTCCTATAAGACAATTCAGTAAAAACAGAGAACAAATTACTGTCCACTTCAAGAAGAAATAACGAGCAAGCGAACCGACTTGCAACTGCCTTTAAGGAACAACACCAACCATCGACCACTTGCTTACAATGTCAAAAAATCAAGAGCTCTGCTCCCAAGTGCACAGAACGAGTACCATCAGTACCGTGATTAAGCGCACAATAATTCTTGCCGGTTGCAGTTTTTGTTTGTCTCTCTTGTGTGCCAAGCTAACAGTGTTTAACAACTTGATTTGCCTTGGCTCGATCAATGGGGCAAAGACAGACAATCTCAAGAAAGAGCAGATGAAGCAGTCCTTGATCGTTTCGCGCAGATGGTAATTGGTGATGATTCAATCACAAATCAGATGAGTCTGGCCAGGCGACTACAGATCTGGAGCTAGGCCGAAACGCATAGAAGTGGCGAGTTCAATTTTTTGTCGCTGTCTTGTGGATGGTTCCAAGTCAACCTCCCATCATTACTTTACCGACATGCAAAAAGAAGCAGAAAAAATAAAAATGACTCGATACGGAAAAAGAGGAATGTTTTCTAAAAACGAATTCGGATGGTCACTGTAGCAGTAGTACGCAGTTACCATAATTGACAAGCATTGAGATCATCACCTCAAATTAACTTTTTACACATTTTTTGGAATTTTCAAATCTTACTTATAAATCAAGATCTGAGACCACGAAACTTCCCTTATGGACAGTCCTTTTTTATCGTCTGCAAGACTCTGGAGAATCCTCCCCGAACGTAATCCATGTTGAATTTAAGTTCAAATCTCCTTCAAAACGCCTTAACACTGGATCAGCTTAGTTGAACCCAAATTCGAAGGAAAATCGTTTAAAAAGTACATTACTTCGACCTTTTACATGGTAAATGTTGCAAGTAGCGTACCAACTAGACCTGAAAGTATGCTTCGACATCAGTTTAGGGCCTGATGTTTGTTCCATGCTCTGTGGCCTGTTTCTCTCCGTCGTCTCAAATCAGTTCATTTTCCAAGTTGCATTCGTCATCAGAAACCAACTGAATCACTTGTCAACCAGGTCACCACCGCACAGGCCTCTCTGCTTACCCCTACTTCTAAAGCACTTCCACTCAACCGCCACTTAGTTCGCAAACCAAACAGCCAGGCGCGCAAACGAAAAACAAGACAACACGCAAAAACAAAAATCGATGTCAACACCGCCTGACTACCCGGGGTGGTATCTTCTTGTTTGTCTTTCGTTGTGAACACAACACACCAATGACGCAAAATACCCCACATGCCCCTCAATCCCTCCCTCCACACCTAATTTATGTCAAGCACTTCAGAGCTTCTCTCTGCTTAGCTGGCAGCCGTTGAAATCCTTTCACCGAGTTAAATATTTAATCAACACCACACCCACTCTGCTGTCTATTTGCACATTCCCTGCCTTCTTTATTAGATCACCGTTCTCCGTCGGCAGGGGCACCCTCGCAGCCCGCTCCCAGTCAGACGGCCGGTAATCAAGCAGAGTCATTCACATTCGGTCAACATCGAGCCTTATTAGACGTCAGATCTTGTCAAGTCACACGTTGGGGCAACTGCGGCAGGACAACGCCATGCACTTTCCAGTTCGCAACAAATGTCATCTAAATTTATCACACCGTTAATTTGTGTATTTGCAGGGGGCGTCGTAAGCGCGTGCTTCTGCCTGTCAAAGGATTTGCTTCGTTTCGCCGGAAGTGCGGTACAATTACATGAAAGTCCTCTGTTTGAGCCGTTTGTCAAGGAGTTTTGCATTTAAAGGACATCATCATGCCCGACCTGAGTGCTTTGAAAGAGAGACGGCGCGGAGTAATGGGACCGTGATTTCTGTGTGTTCCATGACGCCCCGGCACGGCGAGGCTTGATTTAATTTTGCGTCTAATCTACCGGAAGCAAAGGATAATTAGAGGGAGTGAGAAAAAAACACAAACCGAAGGCAAATAATGTTCGCTAGACTTTGAGACCGGATGATTAGGCACGTCGACGGTGCAAAGGACAAGCGAAAATCGACAACACGATAGCGTGGTTTTTGAAATGTCAGACTGCAGATTTCTGTTATGAGCTTCCGGTTGCCGTTGCTGCTGGCGATGGGGTGGTGCTTGGAATGCTGTGTGCAGTGTGGAACTGTTGTGCCTTTGTCGGGTCAGCATTTCCTTTGAAAATTGCTCGGCGTTTTGTTTCAACGGCGATATGAGTTTATCCTGTTTGCTTATGTATGAGGCGGGTGGTGTCTACTCCTTTACGGCTGAACATAGAAAGTTTAAGTCGTCTGACAACTCATTTCGATCGTAGTTTTGTTTGTGAGACGATAGATAAGCCGACTTCACGGTCAATTGGCCAGATCTATCTAAATTTGGGTGTTTGTTTTGTTGATCTTTGTTTTCTAGGGGCGAAGACAATGGTCGTAATGATGACTGTTGTTGTTTTCTTTCATCCTCTTCCTCTGGGTCTTTGTTGCGGAGAAGCTGATAGTTGGGTTTTTTTAGGGTTTTGTCATGATTCGAAGCAGTCGGAATCAACTGGACATTCACAGCCCGAAGCTGCTCTTATTCTGTTACAGACGGCGAAGGTGAAAAAAGGGATGCTGGATGTTAAAGAAGTACAAACGGGTGAATAGGCGCTACAGTAACCCATTGGACGTGATCTAATTGAATGGGTTTTAACTAGGACCCTCTCTTCCAGGTTGGACGGTCTAGCGAGAAGGTAAATTAGGATGGCTACTGACCATGGACAACAAAATCAGAACAAGAATTTTCAGTTCTGCACGGGAAGTGTAATATCTTAGACAGCAGACAAGCAGACGATGAACCTGTGGAGGACATGGAGCTCTAAAAGGCATCGAATGAAAAATACGACATTTATTACGGCGATTGTTGCAAACATTCAAGACAGCGCCCTTTTGAGGCACACGAGGTGCATCAAAGCAATCGCAATCGTGCATTTGGCAACGCCAGCATAATCAGAGACAAGTTCGCATAGGAGCTCAACGATGACAGAAGCATTTATTGATTCCTACAATGGAACTTCTATCAATACCTTGGCTTTGATAACAAGACCGTGCATGGCTTGGCAACGAAAAACGCAGGAATGTAACTAGTTTGCAGTTCGCTCACCACCCAACATCCACAAAAACACCTCGCGGTTTCCTAGTCCGACCGTCCCTCAAGCATAGTGATCATGTCGTGATCGGCTTCAGATACTCGTCCAATATACTCGATATAAGTAGACACAATCAACTCGGAGAGTTCCTGTGACCCGTCTGAAAGGCGAATGGAGGAGAAGACAGAACAGCGAATTGTATGAACTGTAGGCTCGCAGCATGGCCACATCGATCGCATGGACAACAGCGCTCCAGCAAAGAGGACCTTCGAATCCGACCCTCCTGATTCGAGAAGAAGAGGGAGACCGAAATTCCGTTAAAAAGACCAAGTCACGGCGGTCGCAAGACAACATGGTCCTAATGGTGACTGGAAGCAGCGTGCCCAGGCCAGCAAGGCAGCGACTGCTCAAGCTCTGACCCTGCATGGAACGTATAAGTAAGTAAGTAAGGAAGAACGCGGATATGGATAGGACATGGGCCTAGACCACAAGAGCTTAACGTTAGGACAAATTGAGACAAGTGGAAACTTAAACAAAATGCCACCAGTGAAATAGGCTACACATAGTAGCCTGGGTTCCAAAATGACCCCCGGTGCCTGGCAAAGAGTCAGTACATGTTGGCTTCGTCTGCGATGTTGATAGACCACCAACAGTCAAAGTAAAGGAGCATGAATTTGCAGCAGTGTAATCGTTTTCCTTCCTTGGATCAATCGTAGTCACAGATTAGAACATGAAAGAAGAAATACGTGGGCGGCTGCCACAATAGTCCAGATCCAGCAAATTTACAAGGAATTTGAAACAGCGGCTGTATAAAACATATGGATATGAAATTTGGCTACATGAGCTGACTGAGCATTTAGCTACATTCGTGAAAAGAATAGTGAGGAAGGGCGATTCCGAAGACGATGCAATCATGAGCTCGGCATACAACGATGGACATGGCTTACAGCTCGTATGAGCGAAGAGGGTTCCTCTTCGAAAAAGAAGGCAGTTTTGCATATCACCTGTCTGCTGAAATGATGGTGTGATTAGGACGCCCGAAGTCTTGCATTTGTAAAACTACTTGCTGCAAGGGGCCCGAATTGGACACAAATGTCGCGCCGATTATGGTATTGCAGACTGGCACATACTGCGGTGATAGCAGCAAGGCAGGGCTGCATAGAAGAACGAGAAGGTGAGCTCTAAGTCGACTTGTAAGGAGAAGTACAAGATAACGAGCTGGTTACGGCGAAAATAATGTCCGAAAGAAAATAATTTGAAAAACTAAGCCGAACATTGGGTATGAGTAAAATTTAGAGCTTTAGTCGTGAGGAAGAGGAACATTTCGTAGTAGTCGCAATCAGTACTGTGATAATAAGCGAATATCACCGCTGTCAGGGAGAATGTTCCACATTCCGTTCCCCGACCTAGACGATATAGATATCAAGGCTCGCTGGAAAACGATTGAATTCACGCACGGACTCCTCTGTAGGATGTGATTTTAGGGAAACGTGATCGATGAGAGGGATCTCATTATCGTCTGATCGATTCACAAAAAAAGAGACCCCTTTCACTGCTCTAGCTACAGAACGGTGATAACTCTGTCAAACATCGCTTGTAAGAGCGGAAAACATTCGGTCCTCATTAGTGAAGCCAAGAAAGTTGAGTATCCAAAAAAAAAAACGCGGACCAACACAAGGAGCACAGTCTTCAGCGAGTCCGTACACTGGTTCTGGACAATAACAGACTTGCAACTGTCTTCAGTTAGAGTTAAATTTTTTGTCGCTGTCTTGTGCATGGTTCCAAGTCAACCTCCCATCATTACTTCACCAGAGGATAACGAGATGCCGCATCTAAGACAAGACACACCCTGCCTTCCAACTTCCGCCGAAACAATGAATGAAAACTTTATCGGCTATTGTCAAAAGACAAACTCAAACTTTATCGATTACCACTCTAGGACAACGTGCCCAGTCCTGCGACACACCACACCACACAACACAATACAGCCTGTCGACTGAAGTAAAGTAAACCATCACATGTGTGGATGGGGATTCAATGAATTTTTAATTCAGGACAAAACCCCAATTTCATGGTTCAGCCATCCCACTTCAGCCAACCATTATGCTCTCTCGCTCTTCCGATGCCGGCGAATTATCGATTGCAGGACATGGCCACACAGGGATGCGACACAGGCGAGCTACTGCATCTGGCCAGTGTGTGAGTGCACCCCGGGCATGGTCATGTATCTCGGCACACCCATGCGGATGTGGAGTTCTTTTATAATACTCAATCCAAAGGATGCTGCTGCCGCAGAGCAACTTGTTCAGTTTTGGCTCTGCCCCGTCCATCTGTTCTGCGGTATCGCAATTGTGGCTGCACATGATGTTTATTTACGAATAAATTGCACCCGAGTGTGTGTGCGCGAGTCAGTGCCAGCTCGTTATCGGACACGTCGAAATTATCAATTTCAATGAAAATTCAATTTTATGTCGAAAATTTATTCATTATCCGTCCCACCACCCACCGACTGAATTGAAATTCATGAGTTTTGACAGTCAGTGTTGTAACAATGTTACCGAACGGAACACAAACGCGTCCGTGTTGGAACGGCAACTTAAATGCAGACCCACTTCACCCATCCCACGCACAGGAGCCGTGCTGCTTGTGCGAAAAAATCGTATCTGTCACTGTTCCAGATGGCGGCTGTCTTCCGCGAACAACTTGAGATCCACATTCCTCTGTGGAAGTTCGGAATGAAATGTACCGGGCGTCTCGGCAATCACTTGACTGCGTGTGTCAAGTGTGCATCAGCCGCGTATGTGTGCGTGCGTGTCTGGCAGGTGAACTCTCTCGAATCGAATGTACGAGCGTATATCCCAGCCAACAAGCTCTCATCATCCCGAGTCCATTAGGGGATTGAGTCAAGTTAATTGATTAATTCTAATTGAGTTGCATTTGAACTGGCTGTCAGGCCGGAGGGGGCTGGGGCGGCAATTCGTCACCTGGGATACGTGTGTTGACAGATTTCGATTGAAGCGTTGGCGTCGCCTTATTAACTCTACCAGCCACACGGTCCCTCGGGAGAGTGGTTGCTTGGCAAGCACTGATGGGAATTATGGAAATTCGATTCCTCGTGCGGATGGTTCCGAGAATCGAGTAATAACAGGAGCAGTGTGCATGCCGCCGCCTTGGGGGCGTCTGATGAACAATTGTAGTTTATTGGCTTATTTCGGGAACACTTGAGCCGGAAATTGATATAGGTACTCGCGCTGAGATGGCAATCCGCATTGAATGACCATGTTTTGGCATTAGGTTGTGTCGTTCTCCGGTTAGAAGCTGCAAACCTTGAAGCCAGATACTATGCGTTAGGCAAGAGTGTTTCATATCGATACTGATATTGTTTGCAATCTGCATTGTGGAGCGGAGGTCGACAAAAAGTGATGGACAACCTCGGAGAGAGAGCTGTGTTGTCACTGCTTTCTTGATGATATTGGCCATTCGACATATGACTCTGTCGGAATATTTTGGCACTAACTTCATTAGGCAATATTTTGACAGCGTATTCAGGGATAGGAATACACATTAAAATGTTCAAATGTGGTGGTGATTTAAAAGAGTGAAATTAAATACAAATATTAAATGTCGATATACGGGTGTACCCTTATGAAGTGAGCGTCAAGATACAAATGTCTGGATAGGGAACATTTGTTGTGAACGAGCCCTTATTTTTTTTTTGTGCTATGACATCTGTGAAAAATATTTAGTATGCATCAAGTCATTGAACAGACAAAATCATATTTTTTCATGTTGTCGAATTTTGTACTAGAAAAAATCATGGTTTAATCCGGGACAACCATCAACATCGACTGCACAACCAGATCTATTCGGCAAGAAGACAATGCTGTGTGTTTGGTGGGACCAGGAAGGTGTGGTTTACCACGAGCTCCTGAAACCTGGTGAAACCGTTAATACTGATCGCTACCGACAACAAATGATTAATTTGAACTCCGAGAAACGACCAGGACTGACCAGAAGACACGGCACCTGCACACAAAGCAAAACCGGTTCAGGATACAATCAAAACACTTAGCTGGGAGCAGATAGCCCACCCGCCGTATTCACCAGACTTGGCTCCTTCCGACTACCACTTGTTTTCATCGATGGGACACGCATTGGCTGAGCAGCACTTCGATTCCTACGAAGAAGTCGAAAATTGGGTGTCTGATTGGTTTGCTCGTCTTCATCCGCTCTCGAGATAGTCAAGACTTTCACGCCATAGAGAAGGACAGGGATGATCAAGGTCTTATTTAATGTTAGCTTGGTCCTTCAAGAGAGGGCTCTATTACAATTGCCTCTTGAGCCCAAAGAAACAGCGGTTGGCAAGAGTTATTCTGCTTTTAACCTCGGTACTGATGTTGTTCGTACTATTAACTTGGGAAGCCATGGTCTGACGAGTCGGGGATGTTATGTGTCCTTTCCTGATGACAGCACATGCTTTGATTTGCTCTCATTAACCGCCTCCGTTTCGATCCAAGCAAACGCTTCATTGACGGCTCGCTGAGTTCGACCAATCACGTCAATGTTGTCCGCGTATGCTAGCAATTGCACGGATTTTTGGAATACCGTGCCTCTAGTATTGGCGCTTGAGTTTTGCACGACCTTCTCAAGTACAATGTGGACTAAAACATTTTTTGACATTGAAGGTCTCGGTGAGTCGGTTACCGACCTTGATGGAGCAGCAAAACTTCTCCATCGTCATCCTGCACAATCTAACGAGTTTGGCAGGAATGTCAAGCGAACACACAGTGCGTAATGAAGAAAGCTATCTGCGTCCTATACCTGAGCAACAGGATATTCGGCAAAATGTGAGGTCCATTCGCCTAAGGCCTATATTGACTGTAGTATGGTGGCAGGCCACACTGAAATCCACTAATCTTAGTTTGCTAACCAGAATACAGCGACTAGAATGCCCAAATGTTACGGGAGCACTCACTACCACCCAGACCGCAGGATCTGAAATGCTATCGAATCTTCAACCACTCGACCTGTATGTGCAAGTTACCGCTGCCGTTGGTAGTATTCCATTCGAGTGCTGGAGGCAAAGCCTCACTGGACACGCTAGTGTACTGAATAAACTACAAATTGAACATTTTGAAAGCGACTACAAACTCCCATATCTGGACTTTTCAATTGCAATGTTTTTCATTTCCCGTCGAGGGAAGAGTGGACGACAAGTGAGCCCATCAACAACTCGACCATTCCGATAGACAGATAAGTTAGTTTGAATATGCAGCCACTTGAACTTAATGGGAATGTTTTTTCTTATTAATAAAGCCATACTTTGGGAAAACATTTAGTCTGGTGCATTTTTAAAAAGAAACATGTATTTACACCGTTTATTGGGCTTAATGGATCCAATGTGTTGATATAATGAATAGAAATCGTCAATAAGCTTAAGGTTAATTTGATTGACTGCTTAACGATCCGGTGATCACCCGGTTCCTTTTGCGTGAACCTCCTTATAACCAAAGACCTGTGTGAATCTTAGTCCTTTTTCGTCTTTTGGAGTCTGCACCATGCAGGAAGATGTTCTCTTTAACGAGTTTGGCATCGAAGTCGAATCGTGTACCATATTAGCGTCGTCCCCGTAGGCATTAGCCAAGAGATCTCCGACGTCATCCGTTGTTGATTCATTACGCTGAACACTGCTCTTTCAAATCCCTTGTCGATATGTTCAACACGATGCAGTAACAAATCATAGGATAGCCGCATGGTGGTCGATGCGATGTCCCGTTGACAAATGTTTCCATTTCCTTGAACATGCATTTTTCCCCACCCTTTCTCGTCGCTTCATGTCCTCATGTTTGCCAGAGTCGATTGATGGTTAAGGGGAAGTGTGGTGCAGCCAATTTATGCTCTCCATTTGAAGAGAAAAATGCACTGAAAATTAGTTTCCTTCAGTCGGAAATTGGACAAATCGATCGAAACGATGGGAAACGGTTCCAAACCGCATCATTTCGACTGCTGATGTCAGGCCAGCACATAATGGTAGCAATTAATTGAGGGCAGCAGGAATTCAACAATTCACCCACGACGTTAAGTACTGCTCAACGAGAACTCACATCCATATCGGGGTCTCTTTGCCTTGAATCCGATGGATGGATGCTTGCCTGAATATGTATGAGGGAATTAATTATCGAGGATCACGTCTAGGGCGACCTCGAGCGGAGCTATTGTGCCGTGAATGTACTTGTTGAAGTATGAGTCCTTCAATTTTTTCAGCCTAATTGAACAACTGCACATGGATCAAGGACAGGGGTTGGGCGCATGCCAGTCAGGGATAGGGGTGTGTTGTCTCTTTTGCAAACGACTTCGAGACGTGATGCCGCTGAGGACAGAGTGTTGCTTGTGCTTTTGACGAGAATTCTTTAAGTTTGTCATTCACTTTGTGGCTAACTTACTTATTGTGGCTAACTTATTCATTTTTTTAAGGACACAAGTTAGAACCATAAAACCTTTGTTAACACTTTAAAGTTGTGGATGGCACCCGAACTGGAGGGACCTGCAATGTCTACTAATGTGCAGCTACTTTACCATACAGCCTCAAAGTCACAACTACCTTTATAAACGAAAGAGCTCATGTTTTGTTTGAACCCGGAACCAGCTGGAAACTGTGACAAATCGGTTTAGCTTGTATTGTAGAGCGATTTTACAGGCGACCCATCCTTCGGTTGCGTGTGCTTATTGCGCAGTTTCCAGGTACTCGCCGTCCACAACTCACGTCTTCTTAGTCCGAGGAGTACGAGTCTGAGATGAAGTGCTTACTTTGTTTTGAGGTACACAGTGTCTTCTAGACCCCTGTGTTTTGTTATTTTAATACTATGAATCTTAAGAACAGAAAACCACGCCTGTACCGGAGGGAATAGAGGGTTGATAAGGTCGCATACAGCAGTCTATCCCATCGTTGGTTTTTCTTGAAGATGCCCTTAGATATGTCTGTCGTTCAATTCGATGGGAATAGTTGAGTGGTCGAAACTGAGTTCGGACTATAATCGCTATGTGCAACATGTTTGCCAAGCAGAGTGCTTCTGAAAGTTCCGCGATTACATACTCGCACCAGTTTCTGCACGCGGTGATTTTACGAGGACTAGAGTCGTATAAGAGGTGAATGTGCTGCCCTACTGAACTGCTTCAAAATTCATTCAATAAAACTATAAGTATATTTTTCACATCAAATAGTTACCACGTGTCACATCCTGAAGAAATATAGTTGAACGCTGTTGTTGCCAATGAAAATATTTCCATCGCACTCATACTGGAGTCCGCGCCAAGCTCTTTTTAACGATCCAGGCGAAATCAAGGCGCGCTGCCCCATAACTGAGACCGTCACACCAACAGCGCTTTTTTCCCCCTTTTCAAATAGCTCGTAAAGCAGACATCAACTATTAAACAGTCCATTTTCATTAATGTTACGTAACCAGCGACTTGCCGCGTGTTTCGAATTCCAAAAGTGGAAACGGTTTCCTTTCGTGCCTGGCCACCACCCATCCCTAGAGCTGTTCATGTTCCGGTAAAAGAATCGTACACACTTCCTTTCCATTGCCGGTCGAATGCCGGTCCCATGTTGACACTAGAGGCCGACACCACCCAGAGTTCTAATTAAATTTTAATTACCGTGGCCAACAAACAGCGAGACATTCCCGAACTCGGCAAGGACACGCACGTGAACGCGGTTGAGCAGCTCTGCCTCCCGCTCTCTCGAGGACTGATTTGACCTGGGCTCGATTGCAGTAAGTTCAATTGGCAGGAGATTCGAATGCAGCCATGAACTATGAGCGGAGCAGCGCTGCGAACAAAAGTTTTCTGCGCCCCCATTAATTACTCCTTAATTGGAAAGTTTTTACAGTGTTTTCTTTTGAAAGTACCCTGAAAACTGCTGGTATCCTCTCGGAAGCAATTGCAGTGAGCTTGCTACCTCCCGGCGTCATGGCGACTCACCATCATTCCCTAGCACTGCTGCCGCAGAAGTGCGCTCGAGGAAGTAAACTTTTCCAGAGGAACGCCTCCCGCCTCACCGCCTGCAAAGAGGACACGAAATCAGGACTAATTTTATGCAACACCAACGATAGCGGTGGCACGACGGATTAATTAAACACTTGACACTGCGTGTACACACGCCCGCACGCCTCTGCGCCATGTTTACATGCACCTACACCCCTTCGTCTTGACTGCACGTCAACGAGGCGAACACAACAATCCCAGATTCACTCGAATTTTTATTGGGTAATTATAAAAAAGGACATCGCCGGCACTGGTGTGCATTGTGTCCTGCGGCTGCTTTTTCAAATGGCACGTGATTTATTCCCATCGACGAATCGAGGCGATTATTGGAAAAGTTTTACCGCGGTAAGGGGAGGATATCGCATTTACACAATCGATTGGGGAACTTTTTTGCTCGTTCATTTTTGTTTTTTTTTTTGTCGCAATTGTCTGTTCCCGGTGGCTGTTGTTTATGGGGGCAGAGCGAGGGGGGGACTTTTGACATTACGACGTGGTTAAGGGGTGATAAATGCCCGAAGGGACTATTATTTTGCATTGCAAACGGTAAACCATGTGTTGGTGGATATTGCAAGTTCTTATGGGAGGATTAAGGCGATAAAGAGTTGGAGCGTGGTTTCGGTACCTTCTCGCAAAGGCTCGATTGAGGGAGACGAAGAAGTTCTTGGGAAAATCAGTAATGAACGTCAATGAAGCGTCTGTGCCAACTTCGACGTCGTCGGTTCGATTCTTGATCTGTGCGACAAAAATAATTTTCAAGGCCTCACTTACAATGCTCAAATAGTCCAGATTGGCTTCTTAAACTTGCCCGTTCGAAGTTGGCATAAGACCGTAGGTACCTTCCACCCGTTAAAGGAGAATAGCCCGCACGCACACACTTTGTGCCGATACAGAAAGAGGATGCAACTCTTCTGTGGTCCGAGGTAATTGAAAGCCCGTGGCAGACATTCAGGAATGGGTGTTACATTTAAGCAAAGGAAAAGCACCGACAGCATCCATAGTACTCACAGAAACTGATATACAGGATTCTCCAATCAAGACTCGGCCAGTTTGAACTTTCACTGCGAACGCACCCTTAGACATGTTTGACGTTTGCAAATATTTAAAATTAATTATTAAAATTTGTTGCAGGATTGCTCAATTAATCGACAAAACGACAATCTAAACTACTACGTTAAATCATTGGTCTAAACAGCGTCAAATGAGCACCTCAGAGTGAATATTGAACGAGAGATAGCAGCCATTTCCACAGAAATGCGCTTTAACGATTGAAACGCTGCAAACGAGCAGCATTCCCTTGGTGGACATATTTGCGACAGCGAGTTTTGTTTGCTCTTACAATCCAATAACATCATGTTCGAGGACCGGATGGGAAAGAAATAGGATTTTTAAAACTCCTATTCTCGTCCCAAACAAACATCATTCATCGTCTTCTCTGCATTCAGACAGCATCTGGACAAAGTTTGCGAGTACTCATTTCGAAACTTTCGCATTTTCCTCCATCTCTATCGGTGTCCCAATGCATTTCCAATCATCTCCTTCGATGCGCCGACACGATTCCTTTCCATTAACCAGCTAGATTTCTTTAAGTCCCCATCATGGCTGTGAATGAATTTTCTAGCTAGGTTACATTTTTTCCACATTTCTTCCGTTCAATCATCCGCCTTGCATTCCCATGAGATCTAAATCCATCGACGGATAAATTGAAGGAGTTCACGAAGCGCTGTCGTCCAGTTCGGGCGGCAAATTGAGCAACAACGACAAGTGTATTGCAAGCAACTGTCGTCTCTTGCCAACGAGATTATCAGTGTCAGTGTCACTTGTCACCAAAACCGAGCCACTGTGTCATCGTAACCAGTGTCAGAAGCAATCACAAATTATGTGACAAATTATCCCTTCAAAACGGCCCTCTAATTGCGTTAACAGACTCACCTGCACCTCGTGCCAGTGTCCTTCTCGTGTGCATTTAATTGTGACACACTGCCAAACAAAAGGCAGCACCGCGCTAACAACTGACACGAGTGCACCTTTCAGCGGTGGCGTCGTCGTTGTGCGCTGAATCTGCGTTACTCGCGCACTCGTCGCCCTTTGTTTTCCGAACTAATGAGTCAAACGCAAGCAGATTCATCACAAGCAAATTACCGGCGAGCGCGGATTCACGGATTCAGTTAGAGGAGGCAGTTCGAATGGGAATTCATTTTTAACAATTTTAATTGTCATATTTAATTAATTTCGTTCGTTTGTCTGTGACAGCATTTCTCGCTGTGGCGTGGCATGGCGCATAGGCAAGTGCAGGCAGCACAAGGTGTTGTGTGCAGAGACAAAATTTTGCTAATTAATAGAATTCAATTTGAGCAAATAGAAATTTATCAAAACTTCCGCCGAAAGAGAGTTCGCATTTGGTGCTGCTGGGCGCAGAAAAACGTGATTTCAGCCTAATTAGTCGCAGCCGGGGCTGATTGGGTGTGCAATTAGCAGCCAGAGCTTGTAAAATAATTGGGTGTAGATGTGACAGAATGCGGATTAGTCGTTAGCACCTGAACGCCACTTCGAGACTAGCAAAGTGTTCACACGTGATTATTGGGCGTTTAATTGGCACCAGCTAGCCAGTTCTCTGCACCGATTTGAAGCGCTCTCCATTCAAGTTTCTCTTCCAACGGACCATTTTTTCCACAATGCAGGCGCAGTTAGGTAGATACTGTCAGTCGTAGTCTTCTCACGGATAGCATCCCTGGACAAAACTTTATTCGTCTGTGGAGAAACATTTTGAATCAAGACATAGTCAGTTCAAGGCAAGAGCTAAGCTTCCACATTCTTTATAGCGAGGAGACCTTAAAACCCCGTGTAAGTTGCCAGGAAAGCTGCTAAGCATAAAAACACAAGCGAATTGCCACTGTGAGTCTTATAAACAGATCCCGGCAAATTGTCCTCATGGAGGCCTCTCTGGGGAAGTCTCATTTAAATTTGATAACTCAACCAAGTGCGACCTGGTAAAGTGTGCCCACTTAAGAACATCCACTGACCAGGCATATCAGCTGAAATGAATCTGAAAAGAAGTGGTGAGGCATTGAGAACGCCTTCTTCTTCTTCTTTGTGTGGCGCCGCTACAATCCGGGGTGGACCTGGGCCTCAACCAACATGCCTCTTCAAATAGCGCGATCCCTGGCTAGCTGTCTCAAGTTTCGCACACCAAGTTGGTTGAGGTCCTTCTCCACTTGGGTGCGCCACCTTAAACGCGGGCATCCTCTGTTGCGTTGCCCGACAGGTTCGAATTCGAAGATCCTTCGGGCCGGAGCTGTGCTGTCCATACGCTCTACATGACCTACCCACCGTAGGTGTTGTATCCGTAGACGCCTAACTACGCTCATGTCGCTGTACAGCCCGCACAGTTCGTGATTGAATCTTCTCCTCCAGAACCCGTCAACACAAAGAGGACCAAAGATCGTGCGTAGGACTTTTCTCTCAAAGAGACCAAGGACTTCTTCATCCGCTTTCGAGATTGTCCATGCTTCCGCGCCGAATAGCAGGACTGGGATGATCAAGGTCTTATATAGAGAGTCAACTAGGTTCTTCGTTGTTCTTCGGAGTTGCTCCTCCGTGGCACTGAACAGTCCTTAATCTCCCCCCTGGCCCAATCGCACAATCAGTAATCTTTTGAGAAAAATAGTAAGCAGGCAAATAAAGTACTCTCATAGTATAGTTCGTTTTAGCTCCGTGGATCAAAGAATATGTTTCCCAAGGCTGTCAATATAGACATATGCATCTCTTTCTGTTTTCCGCGCCCGGAGATTGTTTTGACAGCTCATCTGCGGTGCGTCAGAAGAGCGATCTAATTTGTCGTTCAAATTGCAAAAAGTCGTACGGATTGTGACTGAACGTTGCCAAGTGCTCTCCTTAAAGGTCGTATGTTTGTGCTCATGGTAAAGTGACAATAATCAGGGTACCCATTACGCGGATAACATTTTTACTTAAGGGCGGCATTTGTGATTGTAAGTCCGCACTCGAAATACAGCAAGCTAATTGTTTGTACAGAGTTCCCATCGAATTTCTTAAGCTATTCTTGGCTTCGGTGATGTGGTTTCTTGGTACAAAAAATTATGCCTTCGTCAGTCAAATGTATTGGCACATTGACTGTGCTTGTTGTGTGCTTGTTTTATGCCGACTCTGAACGGTCGAGTTTGAGACGCTTTTTCTAGACGGAAGCACCCTTTGAAGCGTTGTCAGTGATTTGAAAGGGTGGGGAAGTGAAAATTATTTCGAACCTACGCCACATGCCCCCACATTGAGCTTAACTACAGGAAATTGTATGCAAATTTAAATCTCCGTTTCAGTTGCAAAATTGATTAAAAACGTTACATGATAAAATATAATCTTTTGAGCAATAACGCCGTGTTTCAGTTACAGAGAAGCGCAAAATAATTACTGTGGATCGAATGAA
The DNA here is from genome assembly GCA_916610145.1 of Eristalis arbustorum. Taxonomy (NCBI): domain Eukaryota; kingdom Metazoa; phylum Arthropoda; class Insecta; order Diptera; family Syrphidae; genus Eristalis; species Eristalis arbustorum. Next base: position 49,564,511 of record OU744320.1, on the reverse strand, counting down.
CCAATTCTGTTGTCTTGTCACAGGTATTCTATTCTATTCTTCCATGATAACGCTTTTAATTTGAAAAGATTTATCATAACTGATCGTAAGTAGTTTTGTAAATTCCCAACGCATCAATTTTGGGAGACGGGGCAGGTGTTTGTTTCTCTATCCCTAGTTTTTATTTAGCCTCTTAAATGGTAACAGATAGAGCACTGATGTCTTTGGTGACTTTGTTCAGAACTCCTTGAAAAAGATTTTGGTACCAAATATATTTTACGCTTTATTTAATGCAAATCAATACAAACAATCACATATTAAATTAATATAAAATCAACGCGCACCGTATTGGTACAGTTGGTTTTAATTAAAGCAAACTTTTTTATTTACGTGCAAGATAATTAAATATTCGTTTTTCAACAAATACCATATGATATGATAATTATAACACGAGCGGGGATAATTAATGATAAAGCGACGAAAAAACGATGCTGTCAGTATCATTTTGTTCTCCAATTGGTGAATTTTTAATAACTGATGACATCAATTTGACATCTTCTTTGGTTGGCGCTACAGTCCGGGATGGACCTGGGCCTCAGCCAACATGCTTATCCATCTAGCCCGGCCTTGTGCTAGTTGCTTCCAACCACACACGTTCAACTTCACTTCAGCTACGTGCGCCACCGTAGGCGTGGTCTTTACCGCGTTGTCCCTTGGGACTGGGGTCAAGGACTTTCCGGGCCGGAGCATTGGTGTCCATTCGTTCGACGTAACCTAGTTGACCAGGTCGATGCCGCTGTACAGCCCAAAAATCCCATCGTTCAGTCTTCTCTTCCAAACGCCATCCGTACATACGGGACCGAAGATAATTCGGAGCACTTTTCTCTCGAAGCAACCAAGAAAATTCTCGTCCGCTTCAGTTAGTGTCCATGTTTCTGCGCTATACAGCAGGACTGGGACTATCAAGGTCTTTTATAGGGATGTCTTAGTTCTTCGAGAGATGGCTTTATTCCTCAGTGACCTTCCGAGTGCGAAAATGCATCGGTTGGCCAACGTTATCCTTCGTTTCACCACCGCGGTGGGGTCATTCATAGTATTAAGTTCGGATTCTAGGTAGACAAAGTCTTTCACTACTTCAAAGTTATAGCTCTCTATAGTGACGTTTTGTCCAAGCCGACGGTGGTGGTGGACCTTTCTTGAAGACAACATATACTTCGTTTTACCCCCATTAACCGCAAGCCTTCCTTTCCTTCTCGATGCTCACAAAAGCCCATTGACAGCCTATTGTGTTAACATCAATTTGACGTATTGGTTGAAAATTAATTGAAAAACTAAAATGTTTGCCAGTGAAAATCTCATGAAAATGCTACCAAGTTTTTTTTTCTCATAAGACCAAGTTTGGTCGCTTTTTTGTGATTTTTTTGAATTAGCGACTATACGCATGCTAAAAAACGCCCTTTTTGTGTCTTTTAGATCTTTATGCATTTATGTTAGCTTTAGTTAGACTACAAATTGTTAAAGCCACATCGATAGGGCGGTTGTCACTACCAAATGAATTGTTTTTATTGCGTCACCCAAGAACTTGTTATACATTCTTCTAACACTTTTGTCTTAAGGACTACTGCATACTTGTGTTACAGCCTTGTTTTTTAAACTTATAATACAAAGCAAGATTTTCATTACCACCGATTTCACAAACTATCGATGTTAAATAATAGCTGCCAGCCTCATGTAAATGTCTGGCTGATAGTGCGGAAAGTGACTTGCATCACACAGGCACACATCTTTATTCTTTCTATATTTTTAAGATTTTCTTAATTTCTTGAAGCTGACAACCAAACATCTAATGTAGCATTCTCAGTTTCAGTCCCATTCGGAGCCGAGGACACTCCTGCATGCATAAAGGTCTACCGCCACCCTCTTAACGCAGTTCTGAATACTTGCTTACCCTATGTGCGTCTCCCAAATTCGATGTAGTTGGTGGTATGTCCGATAAAAATCTCTTTCGAGTCACTCACAATGACCAAAGAATATTTCCTGTCTAGAAAAAGCTTCTCAAACTTGGCCGTTCGGAATCGGCATCAAGCAGTAGTTCCATTCCACCCGTGAAAGATGAGAGAGATGAGAAAGAGAGCACGCACAAGACGAGTGGCTGCGCAAAGAAGCTAGGCCCCGGTCCTCTACGAGCTATATAGCCACCGATATTTTTACTATTTTCATTAGATTCATTTACTTCATTTTATTACGCCCAAATATTTGGTATGACTAGTGGAGCCTAGAGTGTTCACATACACTTGTGGACAGTACTAGCTTTGTTCCATAAATGTTATGGATTACCTGCTCTTTCTGTCCACTATGCTAGTGTATTTTGTAGCTTATTTCTAATGGTTAGTGTGGTAAAGCTTCTTCGTTACGACTTAGGCTATGTCGTCTGCACAGGCTATTGGCTTATAGACAACATAGCACCTGCGGAAATACCCTGAATACTCTCCTGGCTATGTGGTGTTCTATTTTCGATCAGGTACTTCTACTGGATAGTACGTTCTTACTCTAGTCCCCAATATTTTTTGCTTTAAACTTGCCATCATGAGTTTCTTCCCAATATGCTCTGCTAAACTTGTATACATTTTTGAAGTAACAACTCCATCCAAATCAACTTAAAGACACTCTACCCAATTTATCACCGTCTGCCAATCCTGCGTTTATTTCTTTTTATTTCATTTCCATAACAAATATTTTTTCCCACATGCGTGAACATAAGCACGTGGTCATATCTCATCCTTGTGGCACTTAACTGGAGCACCCCAAGGAGTTCACCTGAATACCACATCACAACATTAATCTTCGCTACCACCGAGGAACTTCCACCTTTTTATGCATCATTTTATGCCAACCATAACCATAAACGAACAATCGTACCCTACGCCTCCCACCCAGTCACAGGCGGACTAATGAAACCAAACCGAGTCCTGTCAACAGCGCCCGCCACCAAACGGCCGTGTTGATGACAAAAGCAGAGTTAACCACCCGAATATGACGGATTCCCCTCCCCCACCCGTACAACCGAATAATTCTCAACACGGTAGATTTGTTCCCGATCGCAATTCCACTGTCATCAACCACCCCAGCGCCCATCCACCTTCCGGCACATTAATCAACGTTTAACGCATTCCCTTCACACACACACCCATCGTCCTCGTGCTCATATCTATCAAATAATTCATCCCCCAACGCGCTAAATTGATTTACAATAGCAACTCAAATCACATCGCACGACTCTACAACAACGGGGACAGCGGCAGCAAACAATAATGTTTATTGTGTAACATTTTTATGTTTCGTCCTAACGATGCGTCGTCATTGGCCGCCCCCCAGATGGTTGCCGAAAAGAAGAGAACGAAAAATTATTGGCATTCTGCCCGAATCAATAAATAGCACATGGTTGGGCTCGTCCCACTTCAGTCGCTCTCCCACCGTCGCGCTCTAACTAAGGGCTGGCAATCGCCCACCGCCCACCGACCACGGCCGAGATGTTGTGCATGCCCAGTCCGTTTGGCAGCACTGTGGCCCCCAAAAAAGCCACCACTGCCGCAGTGAAGGGTTCATTTCTGAAGCGCCCTTTGCAGGTGGCTTCGGAGGTTTTTGCGGTACGTTCACACGATAAGGTATTATCTGGCAGTCGACGAGGTTGGACTCGGCCTGTCTGTTTGCGCATTCAAATAGGACACGTGGTGGCTGTTTGTAATTTCCTCTGGAATGCTTTTCTCTAGTGCGTTTCGCATTGCAGGGAATTCCTTTTCAGGTTGTGCGAAATCCCCTCCAGTGTCTCGCTGTGACTAGCACCACGAGGCGGGTGTGTGTAGTGTGTTCGTTGAACTTAGTTACAAAGCTCACCTCGCGGCGGGTGGAGAGCGCGTACACGCTTTCGTGTGTGGCGCACCCGTCTTGGAGAAGGTTTGATTGATGGACGGTTTAGGTTCGGTAAGTGGAGCTGAGAGTTGTCGTGAAGCTGAAAAGTGGTTTTTAACGGATACGAGTAATAGCGTTTTCGCTGATGGCCTTGAGGGGGGAAAAGGATCTGTGGTCTGTGTGATGATGAGAAATGGCGTGGTCTAAGTTCATGAGTCATAAATTAAATTTCTCACACATCTCGACCAAGGTTTGCAACAAATGGAGCGCAATCTGAGATTTCGCAGATTCAATTGTTCACTTGTTGGCTTTCAAAATAAGTGGGGTTTTTTCACCTATTTTACTTTTTCAACAAAAAAGTTGATTATTTCTTATTATTATTTTTTGTTTCTTTTTCTTTCTCAAATTATGTGAGAGAACCGTAGCACTGACAAAGCGAGTGATTGCTGGGAAGCTAGTAGCCAGTAGCCACATTATTATCTTAAGCGCGTATTTGTTAGCCTCAGTTATCGAGTCATTTGAATACATTATCATTTTCCTGCATTACTAAGGACTCTGATTTGGACTACAAATGTTGCCTTTCAGAGCCTTTCAGAGCTTGACATAATGATACAGTTTGTGAATGACACCCTTGACAAACCTGGCGAATTTTTAAATTTTCTTCACGCACGTTTCCAAGATTATGCACAGTAAAGTTTAAAGCCGTTTAAATCCTCCAATTAGGCAATTCGTGAGGGATAATAAGAAACCGATTGAATGTGCTTTAGTTATAAATAGTTTCTTAGGTGCAAAGAAATCTGACGACCACGTCGAGCTTGTTGAATGCATGCTATCGAATTGACTAGAGGATTTTTATTATTATGTTGCAACATATAATAATAAAAATCCGCATACTGTGAGGAGCAGGGTGAAAGATTTTATCAGGATTTTTATACAATGGAAGAGCGTTAGAAAGGGGCGTTGGGACTCACATATGATTGCCTACTACTTCTGAACCTTCTTACAACGAGATCCACCCGAAGTTGTTCATTCAAAGAAATCTCATAGAAGATCATTGACTGAAGCTAAATCGAAATTGTTTCAACTTAATCTCTATAAATAAAAATCAATGTTTGTCCTGTATAGACTCTTAAATGGTAAGTAATACAGCACTGGTGTCTTTGGCAACTTTGTTCAGAATTGTCAGGAAAATGTTTTGGCATCAAAACATATAGCATAGAAAGATTATAGCAAACGTTGTTGGTCTACTATTCTGATTCAGGTCTACTGCAAACTGTAGCGCCGTATAAAGAAGAATTCACGAATGCCCACCCCATCGTTTATGTCAGATACGTCTGTGCAGACCTCCAGGACATGGTGGTTCAGAAATTATCTTGGCTCTTGTGGAGAAGGTAGAGCATTTTTTACCAACGGCGCAGATGGAGTATTTCTCTACAAAGTCTCAATGTTAGCAGCATTATTGTTTGCTGCTAATCCACAGTTTGAGCTTATTACACTCATGAACAAAAAAAAACAGTTCTTTGTATCCTCTGATCTTATAGTTAACTCGCCTCTATTTCGGTTTTCTTTCTTTCGTCGTCTTAAAATTGTACCCTTGTTTGTACGATAAAATGTTATAAACTTGCCTTTAGTGAGCCGAGACCGCATCATACGTCCATCACTTCACAAAAAAAATCGGTATAACGAAATAATTTGTGAAGGCACTTGACAAACGTCGGGAATGTTTCAATATTCTTTCAGGGGAAGATTCGAGGATTTTAATGGGCTATCGATTAGTCAACGACCATGTCGAGCTTGTTGCGTAGGGTGCAACATGAGTTGATTCCTATAGTCCCATTTGTACACATTGGTCGATTGGCCAAAAAATCTGGTCGATTTTAGTGAAGAGCAGGTTGAAATGGCTCACATTTCATGGCAACCTACTGCTGGACCTACTTACAACGAGATCCACCCGAAGTTATTCATTAAAGGAAATCTTTCACTTACAGGGGTGTTCAATAGTTATTCCTTTAACCTTTGTGTCAACACCCACATACCAGGGTAAGTTTTTCATTTTCAAATTGATATATTTTGAGTTCTACATATGTAGGTGGAGAACCAACATGGGATTTTCAAAAGCCTCATAAAATATTGCATTTTATCGTATTCCAATATGTCAATATTTACAAGCAATTTTTGGGTGTTGACATAAGGGTTAACATAAAGTTTTTCATTAGGGACAATTGAACTTTCTATATGAACCGTAGAGGAAGTTATATTTTTAAATCTCATGTAACATGAACAAATTTGTAAGTTATTCAAATTGACTACCAAAATTTGCGCTCAGTCATCGCAACTTCAAGTAAATTTTTCGACGCCATCATTTGCCTAGCACATCAGAAATCAACATTTTCGTTCACAATGTTGCAATGACAGTGAGGCAATGAAATCCGCACAGTGAAGAAAATATCACCGGCGCTAGAGCTAGAGCTCAATCAATCACACGACGTTTGCAACATTTGCCCATCTGTGTGATTTCAAGAAATATTTAGATCCGTCGCATGGCCGTCTCTTTCATGTGATTTAACGTCTTTAGGATATTTTCTTTGGTGCTACGTGAAGTCATTGGTCTGCACGAACAATCCGGCAAGGATAGATGAGCCAATACTCAGGTTGGCAGATCCAAGGTCTTGAGAAGAGCGGAGAATAGTCCAACGGTGGAGGAAGTGTTTTTGGCGCTTGAATCGCTTAAACTTGGCAAATCTGGCGGTTGGAACGAACTCTGGTTAGAAATGCTTAAGGCAATGGGTAAAGAGGGAGTTTTATGGTTTTTCGTATCATTAAGGAAGCACCTAGCGATTGGCTGTGGGCAATTCCAGGATGTGGGATAAACAGTGCACAACCGACCAGGTTTTTACCAAAGGCCAAACCAATCTACAGCTTTTTTGTAGATTTCGAGAAGGTAGGATGGAGTGGAGCGGCCTGCATCAATAAAGAGATTGGGGATCCTCTTTTGGGGGATATTCCGTCGCTATACACAAACTGCAGCAGCTGCTTTCGAGTTAACAGTGCTGAATCAACACCTTTCACCGTGGGCGTTGGACTTCGCCAAGGGTGCGTCTTGCCACATCTCCTCTTAATTGTATATATGAATTGGATGTTACAGCGCAGCCGAGGTGAGAAATGTTTCACATTGGGCGAGTTGAGGATAAGTCAGCTGTTCATCTATAACTCAGACATCCGACAACTGGGGAATTAGCACTTCCGCTCTTTTCAAGAAGTCCAAAATTCGACGGCCTCGTAGATTGCATCGTGCATCATATCAAGGTATCAAAGTGATACACTTTCAAGTGCCTACCAAGTCTGCGGATTCCGTATTGACTTCACACAGTTCTTAGATAAAATTTTAATTTCAGGGATTGTATCTCGCTGTGCCAAATCCTCACCGGATGAAAAAAAATACAAGTCGTTTTCATACCAAAGGCGGCTAAGAGCTTCCACGTTCATCCAAAGGATCTAAGACCTATCAGCTTATCACCCTTTCTACTAAAGACTCTAGAGCGGCTTATTGATCTACATTTAAGTTCTTCTATAGACCCAACTAAACTTCGGTATCTCAACATGTGTAAAACAAAGGTAGATCCGTAGAAACGGCTCACTCTACTTTGGTACGCACAATTGAGAGTTAACCAAGCTACAATTAATATACCACGGTTGCTTTCCTAGACATAGACGGTGCGTTTAACAACATCTTCCCGCATATAATTACGAATAATAGTTAATGAACTGCTACTGCTGTTGGGTATATGTTGCAAAACCATTGCCTTTGCGGATGATGTTGTCACGAGAGTAACAGGAAGCTTTAATGCAGCATGGTCTCATTCTATAAAGGTCTTAGCATCAACGTTCAGAAGACCAACATTTTACTTTTCATTATATAATAATAATATGGGTTGCGCTACAGCCCGTCGGGGGCCAGGGCCTAGCTTCTCAGTAACCACTCGTGTTGTGCGTGCTATTTTTCTCTCACAAGTGGAAGGGGTCTACAGTTTAATGCCGAATCCGAACGGCCAGGTTTGAGAAGCTTTTTCTAGACAGGAAATACCCTTTGACTGTTGTCAGTGACTCGAAAGAGGTGGGATCGTGAAAATTGTTTTCGTCGCACAGAGCAGGAATCGAACCTACGACGTCGAGGTTGGGGTCGACGCACATACCCACAATACCACGGGCCCACCTTTTGTTTAGGAATTATAAAATCCCACTCATTAAATGCCACTACCTACCTAGATAAAAGTAACGAAAGCTACTCGAATTAAACAGGACTCAGTTTGGAGCATTCTACCGAATAACGCACTCCTGCCTTCGGTCGTAAGCCATGACACAAAACTAGTCGAACTAGAGGTAATCATATTCAAATATGCGGGAACGTGTTTCACAGTGCTAACGACAGCAATTAGGATAGAATCTGAGATGTTGTCACGAGCAAACTCATGATTTATTACATTTATAAGGGCGCACGAGGAGGCATATGCTTTCTACAGATCAAAATTAATAAGACAACACACTTTATTGTAATGACGGATTATTTCATCTTTTTAGTGCACACAGCTCATGCCTAATTCATGGCATGTGGCAAAATCAAATGTGCTCATTTCATACCGAAAAGACTTTTACCAACGCCAAAACAAAATTGTTGTTCCGTGCACTTTAGACATTTTACGGACCTTCGTCAACCTATTAAGCGAGCAATTCATGTCGTAATGGTCATTATGGGATATCAAGTGCATGATTTGTTCATACGTCGTCGATAACAGCAAATGGGATTGCCTTCATCGATTGAGTAGTAGACTTTGCAGGGATCTCGGTCAAAAGCTGCACAATATTAAGCTCTTAGACACAAAGCACAGGAATCGATTTATGAATTGAAAAATAATTCAATTGAGTAATTTCTTTCGCGTTCGTGACGTTGTTTCTACAAGTCGGGGCTAAAACGGACCAGATTATACGACCGGGTTATTCCAGAAGTAAGCCCCCAACACAGATTTTCAGATCGACACTAAAATACGGAGTTTGGTGAACAGCACTAGACGAGGCTGTCAATTGTAAGGCCTCGTCGCCGAGTTCTGAAGACTGGCCTGCATATGTACTAGCGGGCCATCTTCCTTCATTGGAACTTTTTGACTACAAATGAAAGCCAGCAGCACATCTCTGAGACTGATTGAACAATCACGCAACTATTATTAACTGACTTTTTTCGCAATAATATCGACCGCTTTCTGTCTCAAGCCAGAAGAATGCCTCCACCTTCCTGTTCGGACTGCTTGTCTGGCAATCAAGCGCTGTGCGGATTGAAGACCTTCACTTTGCTCCCTCATTGAAGTTTTTATTGAACAACTATGACAGAAACTGTAGATTTGGCAGAAGTTGTTGGGCAGTAACAATCGTGTGGCGAGGTTTCCATTGACTGTGATCACTAGCATCGATAAAAGATCAACTCAATCCGATCAGGATAAATTTAATTACGCCATATTAAAATTAATAACAGTTCATATAAACGCGCTGGGCAGCGTGCAACTTGCTCAGTAACCTCTGATTGAGAAAACTTTTTATTTGGGGCTACGTCTTATCTATTCCGCGTCATTCATGTTGAATCCCACCAAGAACTAGAATCAAACTCAGCATGTTTAGTCTTCCCCTTCCCACCGCACAGAACAGTAATGTGATTAGCAGAGAACATTTTCATTGGCAAAAAACTTCTTGAGCTCTTCCGCAACACAAACTTGGAAAATCGTTGCATAATTTTAGGCTACACAATTCCACTTCACTTCCTGTGCACATAAAGTTAACGAGTTCCTCTTCAGAAACAATTTGCTCGCATCAAAATGGCATTTCTCATCCTCATCTTCCAGATCAGCTGGTTTGCGCAAATCGAATTAAGCAGGCCGAGTGCCCGTCCTCGAGGCTCTCTCTCTCCTCGAATCCATTATCTGCTATTATTCATAAATCCAAATGGGTTAGTGCGGCATCCATGAAAACCGTTCATTAGAGCACTGTGATCCTCCGCGGCCGGGCAAAGTGTACCTTTCACCCTTAGCAAGCACACCCGTACCCAGCCGGGCCCAAAGACAAACTAAAACTAAACGATTTAAAATCTAACCTAATTTCGACCGAACGTATCGCATACGTATTGTTTACCGACACAACAAAGCACACATATTTGGGGGATAACCGCAGAATTACACATTGCTTTGGCTCTTTGCCCGGCCAGCACAACCCTCTCGGTGCGAACTAATCAGCGAGCTCCGGCCCGAAAAACGCAGAGTTAACCGTATCTAAATAACATCGAGACCATCGTTAGTTTTCCGCTACGCTGCCGTGTGGTTGATGGGGATGAATGTCGGTTATCAACGCAAAGGACCAGGCTATAGTCATAAAATTACGCAACAGTATACACTGTTGACTCTGTTGACCATGCAATTTTGAGCACCCCTTCATGCCTAAGCTCAGCACCGACCCGACCGAGAGAATGGGATTGCAACCAACATCCCTTTTTAATCTCAGCACAAAAGGAAGGCCAGCCAAATGGGGGAGGAAAAACCAGCCAACACTGCAAAACAAAATCAATGCGAAGAGGAATGAAGAGGGGCGAGAGATTAACTGAAAACGAAATTGAAATGGAGAAGCTTCTGTGTAAGGTCGTTAATGTGGAGCAGTGTTGCCATTGAATTAAAAAAATTAAATGTGTGCCGCGTTCACTCGTTCACACACTTAGGCAGGTGCTATGATGTCGTAGTTAACCCTTGTGTGAAGCGAAATTTTATGCGATGCGATCCATATCAAAAACAAAGCAAAAAATATACAAGAAAATTACATAAAATATTACCTCTGTCGGGTGGAAAATGGGCAACTGGTAGCAGTGTTGCAGGAAGGGGAAGACACCAATACCAATACCGCTGTCAGGCTATCATGTTCCACTCAATTTGGACGATGATAGACGAGGATTCCGTTCAACAGACTCGAGGTCAAGTTAGCAATATCAAGACTGCCTGGTCTTTAAGGCACCTGGAGATGATCTGGTAGGTACATGCACCAGCTCATCTGTTAGATGTGGTCTGTCGAAAGCATCTCCAACGAGTGCAATCTCAGTATCGTTTGAACGATCGACAGGAAAGGAGACACCTTTAAGTGCGCCGACTCCTTAAGATCGAGTACAAGATTTTTTCTGCCGTTTTGTGTATCCGTTCATTAACGATCTGATAGATACAAATCAGTATGGCTTCAGGCCAGGAAAGTCCAGAAAAGACCAGATCGTCACACAACGGCAGATCCCGGAGAAGACCCAAGAAGTGCAAATAGAGACTCGGCATTCATTCGAGGCCGCATATGGAAACCTGGAGATTAGGACTTTGTCTATACAGGCTCCGCAGCAAGCTCCGGAAAAAACATCAGGCGGGAAATAAGACGAAGGGTAGATCTGAACAGTCACTGTGTCTTTGCGCTTGTACAGTAATTAAAAAAGAGCCCTGCTCGAAGGACCAAGACATGTTTATAGAAAACCTTGATAGTCCCAATCGAGTTGTATTGCGTGGAAGCAGGAACAGTGTCAAACGCAGACGAAGAGACACGTCATTGCTTCGGGGGAAAATACTTCGAATTATATTTACCTAGTCGGATTTACAGGACGATCTCTAGTCAAATGAGCTTCATCTAGTCAAACGAATCCGATTGTCTGGACTCAGATGGCTAGGTCATGTAGAGAAAATGGACACCATGTTCGAATCCAAACCCGAGGGAAAATGTGACAAGAGAAGACATCGCTTCCAATAACGTGACTAGCTGGAAAGGGATCTTAATCAACTTACCCCATGACCGCGGACTGTAGAGCCAGGCAAAGAGAGAAGAAGATTAGTAAAGGCGTGGTGGCTTGTGGCGTTCTGGGTATGTGCGTCCATCCCCCAATGCAAAGCCAAAAATGTCACAGACCCACCTCTTGCGAGGCTCAAAGAGTACTTCTGTCTAGAAAAAGCTTCTCAAACTTGTCCGTTCGGAATGGACATAACACTGTGATAGGGGTTAGTGAACACTAGCACGCACAACATCAGTGTTATTCAGCAGATTGCTTGGACTCAATTAGACGCCTTCACTCTGGAGAAGGGTAAAAGTGGTATTCATGTCAAACAGTTTCAAAGTCGAAAGACCCATCACACTCCCACTGTTCATGCATAGAACCCAAAGAGAGACTGGTGGAAATATATTTAAGAGATAGTCTTATATTTAAAGTCGAGTCGGTAAATGATCATAGTACGCGACGGCAACGGCTTTGCACTCTTGCTTTCGCAAGATTACAAATATACATAATAAGTGCAATATACAAAATAAGTGCATTTTTGATGAAAATATAGGTTCACAGCGTAAAACGATGGAGTTTAGAAGCCATCATTATATTCATAGCAATGCTTTCACGCTGAAACGGCTCTTAAACTGATCTTAATTTTATTAATGTACATCCGGGTGTTTTGATCATAGTAGCGTCAACGAATCCAGCCACACAAAATGTCATTACATATTTTATTCTCCAAATCATAGTGCCGCTGGACAAGTCTCTGTAATGAGTTAAATGACAAGCGGTTTAAACCTAAAGTTGCTGTGGTAGTTCGTATTATACACCCGAACGTTATAGTTCGAAAACTACACATCGATGTATTTGAATCTCGCCGACACGCAGGGTGATAATCTCCAGACTGCAACTCGTGTTCGTTCGCCAAGGTCAGCTAAAAATATCGCGGCAAAGCTAAAAGTTTGCTTGCGAAACTCACGTATGACCTATTCGGTTATGATCACAAAAACCGAACACTTTCCACCACATTTTACTGTAAGATCTTGGCCCACATGCACATACTGCCCAGTTGACACATGAATCCAAGCCAGTCAGTTACGTTCATCGACTCTCCTTCTACAACGGGTGAGATGTGGTTTTTGGACTGGCCGAGTCATATATGGTCACTGGTGCGTTCATTTCAATAAGTGGACACACAGGCTACGGACTTTTGGTTCTTGTCCTTGGCTATTGGTTATCTATGCTGGGTGCCAGGCCAAAAAAAGCCATAAATGGGTAATGAAGCAGTGAGAAGTTTGAGGGAAGGGATATGAAACAACCACTCGCAGCGAAGAAAATGTAGACCAATCAGAATAAGCGGTGTTCTTGAACCACCTGTGAGATTTAATATTCAGATTCAGCGCAACAAAATAAGTTGTTCAAGATCACTGGCTACTATCTGATCTAACTGAAGACGGATAGGGTTGTGACGATAAAGAGGCATACGATGATACTGTTCTGACAGTTAAGACAAAAAAAACAGTGAGAGATCCTCCTGACCACCCGAACAGCCGTTCGATCGGTTTATGCGTGACAATTTCGTAAAAACGATAGTGTTTGTTCTGGGAGAACTTGCTGAGAGCTTTAGCAATGTTAATGGCAACCAACGAAAACTCTGTCAACAATACCAAGTATCCACGTCGGAGTAGAATGAAATTGGGGCTTTGCTGAACGTTTTCCTAGCTGTTCTATAGTCCACCCCGGATTTCGGCGACCATGAAGGAAGTAAATAAAGAGTATCAACACCTTCGAGGGATAACTTGACCCTCTACTGCATATACAAGCTCACATATAGTTTTTCTTATTCAATGTGATACATCCGCACTCGTACAGTTGCAAGAGTACTTAAAGATCTCGACGTGCACAAATCCGCTGGCCCCGATGGTATTCCCCCAATACTTCTGAAGAGGTGTTCTTCTTGGCTGGCAAAACCACTGCGTAAGCTTTTTCATCTATCCTACTCTTCAGGTCTCTTTTCCGAGTAGATGGAAAACAGCATTTGTCCAGCCCGTCCCTAAAAAGGGCGAATCTTCGTCACCCACCTCGTACCGACCCATAGCACTTACGTCCCTTCTTTCTAAGGTCATGGAAACGCTGATAAATCGTCAGCTTTTGAAATATCTTGAATCGCGGAAGCTTCTTAATGACCGACAGTATGGCTTCCGCAGCAACAGGTCCACTGGTGATTTGATAGCTTATCTCACCGAAAAGTGGAACCAATCTTTGCACAATGCAAGCGAAAGCAAGATAGTGGCGCTTGATATTTCTAAAGCATTTGACAGAGTTTGGCATCAAGCTCTTTTGTCGAAAATGCGTACTTATGGTGTTGATGAATCTCTGCTTCTATGGATTAGAAACTACCTTTCGAACCGTTCAATCCAAGTTGTTTTGGATGGGTTCAAGCCTGATATTCACAAAATAAATGCTGGTGTCCTGTTTTGTCTCCGACACTCTTTCTCATTTTTATAAATGACCTCCTGTCTGCCACTTCTAATCCAATCCACTCCTTCGCTGATGACAGCACCCTCAGCTTTTCATATTCGTTCCAAAACTCACGACCCTGCCCTTCGGACGTAGTATTGGAACGGCAGCGTATGTCATTGAATTCTGATCTGGACAGCATAATTAACTGGGGTAAGAACAACAGAGTGGAATTCAATGCCTCCAAAACTCAATGCTGTCTGCTGTCTCTAAAGCGAACCCCTGATAATCAGCCATTATCCATGAATGGCGCTTGTATCGACGAAACCGGAAAACTTTCCATTTTTGGTATGTGCATCAACACAACACTTAGTTGGAACGATCATATATTCGAGGTCGCCAAAAATGCTGCGAAATGTTTAGGTTTCCTTAATCGATGCAAGAAATACTTCACCCCCTCTGATTTGGCTTTAATCTTTAAGGCGTATATTCGCCCTAAGCTTGGGTATAACGCTCATATCTGGTCTGGTGCCCCCAAGACTACCCTGCACCTACTAGATAGAATCCAAAAGCGAGCGATAAAATTTATAGGAGACAACGATATCGCGGGTTCATTAGACTCGCTTGAACATCGACGTACCGTGTCTTCTTTGTCCGTGTTTTATCGTTATTTTAACAAACGATGCTCAAGTAAGCTAGCCAATTGCATTCCTCCTCTCCTAGAATTCACCCGCAATACACGTCTCGCCAGGAATGCACATCAGTTTACCCTTAAGCCTACTTTCGGACGCACAGTGAAATTAAGAGACTCGTTTTTTGGCCGCACCACACGAATATGGAATGCTCTTCCCAGCTCAATATTCCCCATAGATTACAATCCGCAGATGTTTAAGACCAATGTGCACAGGTACCTCCTCTCTCTCTCCCTCTATATCTTCGGCCCGTGCTGTGTCTTGACCCCGGACAATTAAGGGTATTAATAACCCTTGAGCACGCGCAAATTATAAGAAAATAAAAAAAACATTTCTTTTATTTTGCATGTGCAATTTTAAAATGTCATCCATAGTACACTGCGTCTCTGTTCTGAAGTCGCTGTTCTGAAATAAGCTTATTGTTTCAAGAGCACGTGCCAAGTGCAATCAGTGAATAAAAGTGAGAACGATTTTAATGTATTTCATTGTGTCAAATTTTAATTTTTGTTTTTATAATGATTAATGTCTGGTCTGGTATGAAATGGTAGTCTTTTTCACAACTTGAGACAAGACCATATATGATCTTATAATATGCATCGGTGAGTTTGCTGATGAATTGACTGAGTTTTGTGGAATTTTGTTATTTTATTTACAGAATGAATTCAAAGAGCTTTTCGTAATGACCCTCAAAGTGATGACGATCTGGTTGCCGACATTCCCAACATCGTAGAAGTTCAGTTGCAGTCCCAAAACGCCAAAACGTCAAAAATAACACCGAAAATATATAAGCCTTCGAGAGTAAATGGGTAACGAGACAGTTAGGAGCTGTGCGACTGAACCGTGTCCCTAATGTACTTATGCCTTCAGAAAAAGAACTTAAGAAAAAAGACGTGGGTTCTTTATTCAAAAACTTGCTATCATAGGAGGAGTTCAAGTTAGTGCCGTCTCTTGGTTTGATAACACGCCAGTTCACATGCTTTCAACTTTTGTAATAAGCAAGCCAAGCACTACGAAAATGAGATACAGTCTGTTTGATAATGAAGAACCTATAATAATATAAAAAATCAGTTGTACTGGTTTATTTTATGTATTAGCTTGAATGCTTTTCAATTAATATGTTGACCACTCTCCTCCATTATCAATAATTGCTTGGAGTCTTCCAGGCATGCTTTCTACTCATCTTATAGCATAATCTTAAGGCAAAGATCTCCATAAAGCTCGTAGTTTTTGTGATAATTGTTTGACCGTTGGGATCTTCTTTCCTTGGAGCTTTAGCTTCATGAATGCCAAAAGATTTTCAATGAGATTTGGGACCAACGGCTGTGATGGCCAATCTAAAACATCGACGTCATTTTCTTCTCTTGGGCTGTAACCAATTCTCATTACTTCTTTTAAGCCACATTTGGGTAGATGATGATAAAGCCTTCTTATAAATTTTGACCATATTGGGTGCGTTTAAGTTATTTGTAAACATGAACAAATTGCCAAATCATTGTTTTGAGAAGTATCCCTAAGCGTGCACCTTTGCCGGGTGTTTGACGGTCCGCTGGATTAATTTATTGGATTATGTACAGCAGGAATGAGTGGTAGGAGACCATACCCCAGAAGAAGCTTGATCCGAAAAAGGAACGTTGTTTCAATCTATGTCCAAATTCTCTTTGGCTCAACTGAGTCCTTGTTTTAATAAAATAAATTTTGAAATACTTTTGTCTCTGACAAAAATCCAAAGCATCTTAGCAGAAGTATTTTTTGCATCTGCTACTGCAAATGCCACTTCCAAACCAGTATTCATAAACGAGTCTTGTCGTATACGACCTTATCAAACGGACTGTACTTCAGAAAAGAAAACCAGGATAAGAGCATTCGCTGTCCTCAAGCTATAAACATTTACAATCAGCGTATGGTAGGTGTTGATGTACTAGACTCTTTTGGAATTTAGATAGAATTCAGTTGCGAGTCAAAAAATGGTAAAAGACAATTTTCTTCTTCTTTGATTGGCGCTATAGTCCGGGATGAACCTGGGCCTCAACCAACATGCCTCTCCAGCCAGCACAATCTTTCGCCAGCTGCCTCCAGATGCGCACACCAAGTTGGTTTAGGTCCTTTTCCACTTGTGTGCGCCATCTAGTGCGAGGACGTCCTCTGTTGCGCTGTGGCTCGGTGTCGAAGACTCTTCGAAAGGACAATTTTTCTCCATATAATTGAAATGCGCGTTGCGCTTGCGTCGAAGGAATAATCCTAGAACTAACATACCTCTTTTTGACTCCAAGCAAGCCTTGTTCGAACATCCATGCAAAGCTGCTCTATCACGGAAAAGAGGACGCACTTATAATGTTCCTGCTAGCCAAAGCAGTTATGGAACACCGATAAGATTTGAAAGTCATAGAAGTGCAGATCCATCCACTCTCGAAACACCTACTGGGCCAATAACACTCAGAGTAAAAAGAGCTAGGAATAAGGATATTCCGTTTGACTCAGTCAGAAATGATAGCGTTGTCCGGAATGGCAAAAGAAACGCCAAAAATGTCAATTTTTTGGTCAGAAAACATACAATCTAAGGCCTTCGTGTGCTACAATGATACAGATGGCGAGAGACCTGCCGAGAGATAAAATCATGGCAGGGACACGTACAGCCTCAAAGGTTGAGGAACCGTCCATGTTTTTAGTTTCAAGACGAGCGACTGCATAATATTTCTGTTAATGAACTCTCACCGCTACGTTGCGCAAGAAAGGCAAGAGAACACAGCCTCACTGCAGATCTCCGTCTCAACTACTTTCGAGATCATCATCCTCTTTTTTAAGAAGGTGGTAAATAAAGCTGCTGTGGCATTTAGAATTCGGAGTCGGTGGATGCTGCATCGCAATGATTGAACTCTACGCAAGAGTGCAGGGTATAGCGGACTAGGCATTATATGGAGTCACGCATAATCTGCAAATCTAAGGGAGGTCTGTCTAATGGCGGTCCAATCCTACAATCCACATACCTAACCTAAGTAAGTCGTTCCCTTTCCTTAATTTTTTGTAATTTTTATTACGAGCTCGAGCCTAAGTTTTCCTTCTCATAGTTCGCTGTGCCGTTTCATTTTAGAATAAAGAGTTAAAGCAGACGGATCATGGTTCGCGACGTGCCACATGCCACACAAGTGGAAAAAAAAATGACTCTCTTCGATGACAAATGCTCCGGACGTGTGCTTTCCTCAAATGGAGACCGCTGATATCGTGTGATTTAACACTTTGCGGCTACATGCCGAAGGTACACTTGATGCCCCTCATGACTCACATTTATTATTCACGAAATCCAGCCTCAATGATGCAAAAACGTGATGAAGAGGTGTAGTGGAAAAGGAGAGGAGAGGTTTTGTGTCTGCTCAGGTTGGTTGCGAGATTCGCAACCACCTGCTCCTCACCCGGAGGAACGATTTGTGTAGCGAAGCATGAGAGACTCGTCAAGAGACCGGTTAGGTTTTACGAGAAAGGCATTATGGCAAGAAGCCATCGAACAAAACAACTCATATTTGAAGCCTAAATCGTACCAATTTCGTGCAGAAATGGATTTCCATTGAGTAGCAACAACCGCCCTTTGTGAGGAAAGGGCGATTTGTTGTTGACATTAGCTGCGTTGGGACCTAACTTGGCAACAAACGACCGCCTATAGAATCGACGAATGCAAATATTTGAGAGTGCGTGCGGTTAAAAGAGGCTTTGACCCACTTCAACAGCCGTTGATTTGATTTTGTTTAGATAGCTGACGCCCTCTCCCTTTCTTTCAGTGTGCCTCTGGCATGAACGCAATAAATGTGATTATGGCTTTTAATAACAAATCTCCTGCTCCAGTGCGCCTTCTATTGTCGGTGGCCATTTCGAAAGGGCTCATGCAAGTCAAGCGAAGATAATTGTGCGGACTGAAATCATTAGCATTTGGAATTTCGGGAAACGTAATTATCACGAAAGAACACGAACTGGAGGTAAACCGTTTTACTTAATCAAGAGCATTAAATATGTCATCCCAATGACTGAATTTGATTTTGATATTTCTTAGTTTTGACTGCTCGCCAACGAACTCACCGAGTAATTTAATGTCAAGCGATTTTAGGCAAGGCGACGCGCTGTCGACACAAGAGGCAATACCTCCAAATGGGTGCAATTGCTAGCATACACGGACGACATTGACGAAATTGATCGAACACAGCGAATCGTCAATGAAGCGGCGTCTAAAATTAGTCAAGCGGTGAATGAGGGCCAAACGAATTGTATGCTGCCATCGAGAAAGGACAGTCTGTATCAATGACTCGGTCAGAAAGTCACCATAGGCAGCTACAACTTTGAGGTATCCCAAGTTAAAGGAGAAGCAACATCAGTACATCAGTCTTACCACCGGTGTTTCTTTGGACTCAGGAAGCTATTGAGTAGAGCCCTCTCTCGAAGGGTCGAGCTAACATTGTATAAGACGCTGATCATCGCTGTCCTGGTCTATGGAGCAGAAGCCTGGACTATCTAAAGAGCGGGCGAAGAAGCTGTGGGTCTTTTCGAGAGATAAGTTCTGCATTCAATCGGTGGTACTGTATGCAGGCGTCTGCGGATTCAACGGCTTAAATGGCTAGGCCATGTAGAGCGAAGAGTCTTCGACTCCGAACCAAAGCTATAGAGAACGGCCACTGAAGCCGATGGGGAAAACAAGTGGAAAAGGACCTCAACACAATCGAAGTGTGAAATTGGAGGCAGCTGACTAAGGATCATGCCAACTGGAGAGGCTTGTCGGCCGAGGCCCAGGTTCACTCTGGACTGTAGCGCCATAAGAAGAAGTGGAAGTTTTGACTATCCATTTGGTAGCGTTGATCGTAGTGTCATTAAGTACGACAGTTGGATTTTTCTTCGAAAGTGATGGTTCTCGAAATTTAGGCAGAGTTCCCCTCTTAAGCGATCTACATTATGGTGTCACCAATCTTAGAGCGAAGTGCTCTGCTCTGTTTTTTGACGTGAGCTTTTCTACCCCCTTTGGAATAATCTGTGGTCATCGTCCAGAGCCTGGAACATGTCTTCGACTTCAAGACAGCTCTGAGAAAAGGGAGGACTTAAGTCAGTTATCTGTTACAGCTCTACAGGAAAGATGCCACCAGAACACGCCACTTTGTATGATTTGAAGGCATGTTAATGGCCTCGCCACTAAGAGTGGGCAGCTTGATCTGAAAGCATGGTTACTCTCAATGTCGGTGTGGGTCTCCTATAGCAGCTGACTCGAAGACTCGAATGTGAGTGTCGATGAGAAGCTCGGACTACCACTAGGTGCAGGTTACATTAGCCCCTTCGTGAAAGCGTGTTATTGTACGGATAAAAAGAGATTTTGCGGAACAATTTGTTGATGCTTGGCTCATGAATTGGCGCGCATAAATTTAATGCAAGTTTGACTCTTAACGGTCGTGCGGTTAAGGTTAAGCTGGCAATGGAGTAGGTAGTAGTAGGTGACTCCTTGATAGACTTGGTTTTCATTCAGTGTTGATTTTATTTACATAATGCTCCATGATTTTTCTGTTTTATGTGGATGAAGTAGCATGATTGGCCCACAGTGCGGCACGATCAGATTGGTCACTGTTGATCTGCATGAATAGAAAATACGTGGGTACCCTGGCGATCTTACTTACGCTCGTATGTTGTGTCCATTGTGCTCTTACCAAGAGGACTACTTTTAATCCTAAATTAATCTTAGAAGCTTCAATGCCACATAAGTCCGTCAGCTCTACAAAGAAGTGATTTCCTAGAAACATCGCATTCTTTGCTAGAGCTAAACATTCGCAGAGCAAATGTTGGATAGGTTCTGCTTTTTCTTTAAAAAAAAGTTGTCAAGTATTTATCCAACGTACGAGCGAACCGAGTCTCACCCTTGACGTGACCACAGGCTATTGAATCACAATGCCCACACTATGACATGAGGGCTCTGACGACTCATTGATGGCGTCCCCCTCAAAATGCATCAGTCTCGAAATGTGACCCAATTCGGTGCTTTTTCCACTCATCACTCTCCCAGCTGATTAGCCAAATAAAATAGCCAAACGACAAGCCACAGAATGCTGCAAAAAGTACCCTCCTGCATTAATTCACTAATTTAAAATCGAACAACATTACCGCGGGCGGGCGCATAAAGCCCGGCTGACCTCGCCCGCTATGCTGCCATTTTCCACATAACCTAAATCAGCGAAAATGTGTTCGTTTTTTGTTCTGGTTTCTCTTGCATCCCCCGGCATCGTTTCGCTTATCCGATTCAAACCCAATTGATTGCCACGCGCGGGGGGCGATACATAGATTTTGGCACAACATTGTAGCATTAAACAGAATTTACATTGACGTGGCCAGGTATGGTGGGTTGGATCCGCACAGCGGCACGGTACCTGTGCCAAAAAATCGCAAGAGATAACAGCGATACCGAATCGAAAAGGAATGACGGAGGAATGAAGAAAATCTCAGCGGAAATGCCAAATGCATAAGGCAAAGACTGCAGCCAAGAGAATTGCTACACCCTCCTCCTCTCATGTGTTGCTTATGCTTCGACCCGGTGCTTGTGCTTGTGCTTGTGCTTGCGCTTGTGGGGAGGAGAAACCAAAGGATTCAGCAAATTCCCACAGAGCACACTCGGGCGAGTGCTGTTGCGGGTGTTTAATGGAGAAATCATTTGAACGGAAAATAAATGGATGACTTCTTGCTTTTTAATGATGTTAAAGTCTGCTCTGTCGGCGTATCGATTTGACGACGACATAACTGTGGACTCCTTGCAAGGAGCAAGTGAGACGAGTGAACGTCCAAGAGCTGGGGTGATGGTAGCGGGGAGGCAATGCAGACAAATTGTGTGCTCTTCAAACGAAACAAGAAACGACCTCTTGACTTGACCAGGGCAGTACGTTCGAGAATGGATGTCACGGCAGAAGGGACACTCGTAGCTATTACTTTCATTTGAGGACTCAGGACAGGACACTGCACACATATTTAATGAGCTAAGGACAATACGATGCATCAATTCATTTAGCTTCCGGAAAGAGATTAATTGACATTGATAGTTTGGGGCTTACGGCATGGAGACTGCAGTCACTTGCGGCAGTTTTAGAAAAACAGAAATTTAAATAATCGAATCAAGTATCGGATAGAGGAGACTTTGAAGTCAAACATTAATTCGAATGCACACTGGACACGTGACGACAGAGTATTTCGAGTCGAAGCCAATGGAGGATAAGTCAAGAATGGCTGACTTATTTGTTGAACCACAGGTTGGCATGTGGTGACGAACGTAGATGGCCAGGAAAAATGCAGATTGAGGCAGCTTTTGAACGATAGAGCAGTATGGCCGGATTCGTCTTTCAATTGTGCACGTGTCTAAATGCGCCTCAAGTACTAGGTAAAGCGATGACAGTGGAGTGCTAAAGAATAGTTGTCGACAAGGAGATATCATGCCACGGGCCTCTTTCGGCATCATTCTTGAGAAAGTACTGAATTACTTTACAACTCTTGAGACGTGATTATCAATGTTTACATGATTTGGCGACCGAACGCTAGGAAAAGTATGTGTGATTATGTGTGATACAGATACATGCTGATCTCCATTTTCTGCTTGTCTTAAATTGTCGTGCACTAAACTAGGACGCCGCACAGTGGGCTGGGAGCGGATGTAAGGTCTTTGGGCTTTTTGAGTTTCACGTCTAAGTACTCTTAGATAACCAGGGCTTAATGATTTCCATGTATTTTTTGATATATTCATACTATGCACTTATTTACAACCCCTCAAAGTTTACAAATCATTTATTAAGGTTTTGAAGCATATTTCCAACAACAGTCTACATGACTTTTTCTCAAGCTTCTTAAGATACATTTTATATCTTTGTATGTCCTTTTTTTGGTACACTCTTCAACATTTAAATTATAACAGTGAGAAAAAAAAATTGGAAAATCTTCAAAGAAGCCTTCGATAATTAGCCTAAAAGATGGGTTTCAAAATACCAGTAATAAATCGACCAAATAATCTTGTTTCCATTCCAATTAATTCCGACAGCAAATTTGTTCGCCGATTAGAATAAAATGAAAAAATTAGGTCTGGGACTTGCAAGGAATATAAATAAATCGTCCGTTTTATTTTGCAGTTGACAAGAAACATAGCTACTGGAGAGGTTTAGAACTCTTGTTAATCAAAACACACAGTAATGCACTATTATTATATATTCTGCGCAAACCTTCAGAAATAAATTCCATTTCAAACCCGGTCTAATTAGCTTTCCAAAAAAAAAAAACAAATCACGCAAAATCTGTAAATCACTCAACTTTAAACTGCCCAACTGTCACTGTGCCCAATTGGTTTGACAGATTGACTCTAGCTGCTGTTTCTCGAACAGCCTCATCTCTTCCATCTGGGAAGGACTCACGTCGAACCACAGTGGACAACTGTACACCATAATTGGCGGGATGAGGACAATGTAGCAGATAACATTCACCCAGTATCAAGTTGGGTGCTGTAAAACAACCTCCTTGCCACAGCAAAGGCCTTTTTAGCTGTGGCCAGAACAATGTCTATTTGTTTCTCAAAATACAGATATTGATCCAATTAAATGTCAAAATATCCAACTAAATTGTTTCCCATCTAACAGTCGTCCCCGTCTGTCCACTATGCCGAACTTACACCATTACGTGCGCGTATCCCATGCCGTGCACAGCGGATAGTTTCACACCACCAAGGGTTGCTCTTTGATGTGAATGTTGGTGGAGTGAGAATTAGTATGAATTTATGTCAGCTCACTCGCATTCAAGAATACACATTTGGGTGTGATATGACAAAAACATGTGACGTGACAATTTATCACTACGGCTAAGAGATTTTCAGACAATTTAGCTATTCCATATTTCTTTTTGTGAAATTCATATATATCATGGCAATGACTGTCAGCCCTTTCGTGGAATACGGCGTTTCTGAGATTGAGATTCACTCACTCAATTCAATTTAACTTGCTATATGTATCGTGAAATACGGCGGGCAGACTACATTACCGATGGCAATTTCGAACTCGAAAAAAAGATGTGTATTCGAAGTGTTATTTGATTTTCCAGATTTATTGAAACCTACGTCGGCATTTTCATATTAAAACGAAGATTAATCCGAGCTCAAAGTCGTTTTCACAAGAAACCACCCAGATTCGCAATAAATGAGAAATGTCAAAGTTTTTAATGCGAGTTTTAATTCGAACGTTTTCTACGATAGCCTCAAAACGGGTCCACCTTGCCGACAAGTGAACAATTCAAGTATTCAGCGATGTTGTGAATTTTAGTTAAACGTCGTTTTTCTCGATAGGGTGTTTATCTTACTTGCAGACAACTACTTTAAGACTTCAGTTTCTGATAAAAGTTGAATGCTTGCGACTCATTTTTACTTCCAATACTATTTAAAGCAATCAAACGAATAAAATTGCAAGAGCGAGATAATATTCATCCATCCTTGAATGCAAAACGTATAACGACGACAGATAAAAAGTATCCAAAACAAATTAGCTCGAAGGATTGTGCATTCCCTGCAGCTGACATATTTCCATTGAACTGTGTAAGAAATATGGGTTCTCTCTAAAGAGGATTTACTTGTTCACTGTGCATAGTAGTCTGTATACAATTTTGTGTGTTCACTCTCTTGGATTGTTCACTCTACCGAGAGTATGTATGCAAGTTTTGATCAAAGGCGACGCGGACATTTTCTACGAGTTGTTAAACGCCATCGGAATCCCTGACTATGGCAGTGTTTTTCAAGCGGGAGTCCTGACACTCAACGAATCGACGAAAATGATATCAGTGTTGGAAATACCATCGGCAGATATTACTTTCCTAATTGGCAGTCAGGCGGCCTTCAAAGTAGTTTCAGCAACAGAAATCTTTCAGCTTTGAAGTTTGCCGGACTCTTAACTCGATTAGTCTTTGCTGGGTCACAAGCCATAGGGATATAACTGGCAATGAAGCACCGGAGGCATCCTGGTCAATGCTATGAATAAAGCTACCTCTAGCGCATATCGACGACATCGAAGGTGAGACCGACGCTCGGGCATAAATTGAACAGCGCAAAAGCCGCCGAGAATCCTTTGTTAGCGATGCCAGTTGGGGCACTAATTGGCTATAATCTCCTGAAGTCTACAAATGATGACTGTAGCGGTGACGAGTAGGAAAAAGAGAACTATCCTCTTCTTCGGGCAACAATTCAGAACTTACAGCATCTAACCAAAATCAGATTCGCGAGGATTGTTTACGACGAAAGATCACAATGCGTCTAGCAGGACCTAAACGAAACGTGGTCGACGCACGTCTTCTCATCTAGCAAACCTAACCTCTGCACTTTCATGCTTCCTTTACGGCGTTTTCGTAGCAATGATCCCCTCTAAACATTCTCATTGACTCAAGCAAGCGCCTAGTACACGTTGGCTCGTCAAAAAATTAGACATTTCCATATGAATCAATTGCGATTCTGAATTCCTTAAAACTTCTTTCACTTCGGTTGCCTTATAAAAAGTCTGATTGATTGAGAGTTTAGGCAAATTTGAAATCGACACTAAGAGGCAATAACATTGTGCCGACAATAACTCAAGCTTCCGACACATCGCATTCCCCCGATCAACCAGGACCCGCCGCATTTCACTGCCTTTACGTGCAAAGTCCATGCGTGTGCATGGCATAAGTGGCGTCGTTGAAAATCCACAAAATAATTGTGTAAATATTCATCACACAAATACAAAATGGGAAATATGATTTAAAATCATAAATCACGAAAGCCCGACCGCCTACGAATGCCCCCGGAGACAACATTTCAGCCATGATTACATTGCATTACTTCCGTTTTTTATAGATTCATCATTTAATGTTTAAATATTTATGAATTCCATCACGCAATACGCACCCCCCACGCAAGGCACAGTCGACAAAGGAAGAGCCGTTGTCGTCAGCTGCGAAAAAACTCAGCAGCCAGCCATATTTTCGTTGAATTTCGTTACCGTTATAATTCGTCGAAAATTCACAGTGTCACGGTGATATCAAACATCATTCACTAAGACGTGCAGAAGCCGCACGTGAATGAATAAGCTTTTCACGAACTTCGTGTGGTTTCTGGCAGGCCAATAAAGAGTAATGTGTTTACTGGATACCGATGGGGAAAGCATTGTACAAACGAGAGCATATAAAAGGCGGCGCTTGCCAGCCGCATAATGACAAGTCCTTAAGTAATCAGGCATGTTCCAGTAGGTAAAGAGTTCAGGAGGCACGTTGGAAAAAGCGAACAGAGAATTCTAATTCTGGGAATTCGGGGTAATGTTCCGTACAAGCTAATAACACATGTCCGTTTGACAATTAGTCAAATTGACAGTTGTGACATCAATCACTGTGTTCACATGCGAACTCATTCAGTTAAGAGCTCATCGCTAGAGGTAATCCTTTATGTAAAATAATGATGGGTCGTTGGGGGAATGGAGTGAAACCAAACGCCTATCAGACGCACCGCACACAGTTTGGGTCTAGAATGGGTGTCGGAAAACTCACAAAATTTGTTTTTGTTTTTATTGAAATTGACAGTTTTCAACAAAAATATGGGGAAAAAAATTTCGACGAAATTCTTGGTAGAGGGTTTTTCAAAGTCACATAGCTTCACCATAAATTGTTGAAGATGAGTGTATTCGTTGCTATCTAGAGCGCCTGCACCCCATCTGTAAGGAAAACGTCTTAGGCTGAGATTAGCTTTGATGAGAAAAATCCACACAGCAACTTAGTCAGACCGTCGAACCAAGCCAAAATTAATTCTTCCAAAACACTTACTTATGAGAGCATGATTCAGAGCTCTACTGTTCAAAGCCAAAACTTAAGCAACCAGCAAGGAGGAATTCCGACATGGGCACTTGTTATGGACCCGCAGGGTATAGTGGACGTATTTAAGCAGCACTTCCAACAACTGCTTAGCGGGTCTGGCAAAGAGAGGGGGAAATAAGCAATCAGGAACTCCTAACTTAAGTCGAAGAAGTTGTCCTCCCAGCTGGTTCTGAAGAAGCCGGCAGACCCATTAAAGGCAGATTATAAACAAAGCCGCCGGCCAAGGCCAATGGCAGTGTTCTGGTGGGAAGCATGCAGACCATCTGACGACGACTGGAATGTCGTCTGCACATATCCCCCATCCAAAAAAAAAGGGGGTTCTATCCTCAGAGAGGGTAAATATCCCTGTTCAATGTCGCCTACAAGATCCTGTTCAACGAACTGTGCGATCGCCAAAAGCGGTTTTGGACAGCAATAATCGACACGTACCAGTGCAGCTTCAACGCCGACAAATGGAATATAGACCAAATTTGCACACTAAGGCAAATCCTGGTGAAGACCAGCGAGTTGCAATTAATTACACACCATCATTTTATCGATCTTACATCCGCACACGACAGCGTTCATCAAGGCACTATTCGAAGCGATGGCTTAACTCGGGATCCCGGGTAAATTGATCCCATTGCGCTAACAAAACCGTGTAATTCGACTTAAAGACTTAAATCCACTCCGGTCTTCGGGAAGGGATCGTGTGATTTCTTCGATCTGGTACCAGAGACGATAGGGCTACGGGCAGCTTTTAACACGAGAGGGTTTTCCTTCTCTTAGTCAGACAAAAGGCAGTTGGCAGGCGGGTTTCTAACGCGCCGTTGTATGTGTTTCACGGCGGATGGAAAAAAGACGAGGTTAATGAGGAAAAAAACGAAACACAAGCTGTTGAGCCAGAATAGATCACACTCCGCTTGGGACAAAACGTCACGCTCGACAGCTACAATTTTGAGGAAGTTTGTTTACCTCGGGTAAGTGGAACACCATATCTCATTTGCAATCGTATGGACGGAAGACGGCCCGCCCGAGAGTGAAATGAATAATGTTTGCCCGATCCACAAATAAGGTAAGTCTGTAAAGCGTAAAGCGCCTAGAAGCCTTTGTGCATAACCTGAGCATGGCTTCATGTTTGTAAGTCCACCATCAAGGCAATTTCCACACTACGGACGATCTCGGAAAAAAAACAGACATGTAGGTGATTTTAAGGCACAAGTATGTGCCAGCATGCATGCGATGTGTCTAATTTTGACAATCCTGCTAAGCTCGTAAGACTGTTCAAAATGACTAATTTAATGGAAAGGAGATCAAGTGGAACACAGTTCCCACCACTAGAGGGGCAAGCCAAAAACCGTACCAGTGCTATGATACGTGGAAGATATTCACATAGTTGGTAGAAAGCACCGGCCCATCAACGAAGCGTTTGTTATTTTTGAATTGGTGGCGGTCAAAATGGGTATGGCGGTAAATGAGTGGAACACAAAGTATGTACATGCTGTCATCTAGGAAAGACACACACCGTCGTCGACTGGGCAGCAACGTCCGAAGTGGGCAGCAACGTCCCAGAACGAACATCACTCCACCCATTGTTAGACGCAGACTAACTCTTGCCAATCGCAGTTTCTTTGGTCTCAAGAGGCAATTTAGAGACCAATCCAAGTCACTGGTCACCACAGTACTACTGTACGGCCCAAAGGTAAGGACAGTTTCAAGAGCCAACAAGAAGAAGCTCTAGGTCCGCGTTCAATCTTTGGTCGAGTTTCCTTTGAGTCTCGCCGTCGTCTACGGATGTAGTACAAAAGGTTGCTACGCTATGTCAGCTTTAGCCAGAAGCGTCATAAAATTCTAGGAGGTAAAGTTCACAAACCGGTGTCACATATAACACAATTAGCTGGTTAAAGATCGGCCATTTGGAGAGAATTGTTAGCTTAGGCTCACGTTTACTTCGGACTGTAGCGCCAGTAGAAGAACAACTACAACTTCTATATCATAAATATTGCCCGCTACTACATACCTGCGTCGTGTAAAATCGCCTACAAGATCATGTCCAGCGGACTGTATGAACGACTAAGACGTCTTTCACTAACGCATATCCTGGTGAAGACCAGCGAGCGATACACATCACATTCGGATAGTTTTTAAACCCCCCTACGACAGTATTCAGAGATAGGAGCTACTCGAAGGAAATGGCAACGTAACAAACGTGAACTCCACCAACGACATCTTAGTGAGCATCCGACTTGGTATCGTCCTTGGCAACCACTTCTGATTCGAAGGACCAAAATCATGTTTTACATAGCCGAAAGAAAGGACGATAAGCAAAATAGGAGTGCTGGTTCTTGGTGCCTTCGTCAGAAAAACAGTACGTCTGACACACTGTCTGGATTGCAGGGAAGGCTATTTGCTATTACTATGGTTGAGGGTGTATTCCACCACGTCCTTAAGGTCTAATGTGTCCCCTTTCAAGCTTTTCTTATCTTAAGAGCTTCCCTTACATTCAGTATTAAGAGTGTATATGGAAGAGATTTGTCCTACAGTGTACCAGAGGAAGACTAATGGAGGAGAGGACACAACCGTGAACCTTACGAGCTGTACCAGGATATGGATGTAAGCAGTCCCGAAGACCAGCTATTCGTCGACTGCACTGCACTACATCGATCGCATGGAGATTGCCGATCGCTCCAGGTAATGGGGTCTATACATGGATGAATCCTGGTTCAAAGGGAGAAAGACCGAATCTCTTGCACAATTTTTTGTACGGCTGAATCTTGGACGACGGATAGCATGGCCTTGATGACTGCAAGCATCGTGTCCAGCATTATCTGGAATGTAAGCAGCTATTGCCCAGGTACAGACCCTACAAGCCTGATAATTAGGACTTTGCTCATTCAACAACGTGGACACTACTCAACGTGACTCTGCCGCTGCTAGGTTACAGTGATGTCAGTATGCTCCATTTCTGCAAAATGTGATTGTCAAGCGGAAGTTTTGAGAAGGTTTACAAAGCCTCGTAACATGGAACCACGGATCTTCTAACAAGTCTTCGAAAAATAGTAAAAATTAAAGCACAATCTTTTGGACTGCAAGTCATGCCAAGCTGAGGGTTGTCATCCGAGCAGATACGAGTGATTTGTATCATACTCCACTTGATTAGCGGCCAATTTGACTTCGCCATTGTAGAAAAGCTATTGAAGGCACGGCGAATATTTCGCTTTACAATTTGAAGTCTTAACCATGTCAAGCCAAGTTCTGTCAATGAGTAGGCTTCGCCACACATATTCGATTGACTGTAGAGGTTGTTGTAGGAAAACATTTTCTCAGATTATTCAATAAATTGTCTACACTAAAGCAATAAAAACAGAAACACTGACTAGGTCAGAAAATGCGATGAAAAAGGAAAAGGTCTGGCCAGACTTACTTATTGACAGAACCGTGTGAAATAGAAAAGAGTATACTTTCAAAAATCAACTTCGATTAACACAACTGCCTCCATGTTTATTAGCTGATTTTATTGAGGTCACCCTGTCGTTAAGCACTTCGACCCCATCTGTCTACAACTTAAAGAAGATGAAGCCATAACTCAAAAAAAAATCAAACACCCCGAACTTGTTTCACATCCCAATAGCATCCCACAAGGTTTCTTCGATCCAGAGAAAGAAAAAGCCACTCAACAGCGTGCCAGACAATCACTGATTTGTGTGTAAAAACGAAAACTACTAAAGAGTTCGACTGTACGTTTCAAGTAAACATTTTTTTTTTGTATCCCAAACGATCTGCGAAGACCGTGACTCAGGTGTATTTAAAGATAAAATATTTTCGAAAATTCCATTTCCGACATCAGCGAGCCACATTGAATTGGAAGCGATATCAGCTCGGTGGTTTATTTATAAACTGCCGCATGGCTTTATAGTAAATCAGTTCTTGTCATTCTTATATAAAGAATACTTTCCTTTTCCCGGCAATTGGCTTCAATTAAGAAAAAAAACAGCAACTATTAACGAATGCCGCACACACACTTGAAGCCTGTTGTCAAGTGCGTGTACACAATGAGTTGCCATCCACGTTTGGGCATTTCGGTACGTCGATCAAGCACACTGCACAGCAAGTCGCAGTGGCCAGGCAGGCAGTTAGCCTCGAAGTTGATTCCCTCATTTGGCGGCACTGACGAAGAGGTTATGTTAATGACACCCAAATACAACAATCGACACGACCTAGTTAACCACTAATCTGATCAGCTACTTTTGGTGGGACAGTATCATTACCAGTTTATCGCGAACTGTGTGCGCAACTGCATTTCTGCACAGCGCGTCCCGTGTTAAATGGTTTTCGACTTACAAGGGAAATCAACTCAAACTGGGTACACATTTCGTAATCACACATTCTTCTTCATGTTCATCTCGTCACTCGCCCAGAGCACGATTTCAGAACTCTAATCAATCATTCAGTGCGCGCAGAAAGCACCCACACCTAGTGACAACTCGTCAACATACACGGACAAAAAAAAACGAAAAAAAAGAACAACAAATCTCTAAACAGAATCAAAGTTTAATGACCCACGACCCATGCCCGTCGAAGTACTGAAAATAAAACTGAAAACCACAAAGTAATTGGATCAAAATAGGTGTACAAACATTTACTTTCACGTGAATGAGAAGTTACCTCAAACAATTATTTGCACATTAGTCAAACAAAAATATTACACTCAAGGAATTGATAGTGCGGAACACATGGGGAACGGAAAGAAAAACAAATAGGGAACTCTCAAAACGAAATGAAAATGAAAATCAAATAGGTAAAGTAAATAAGGTTAGCCACACCGAGCGAGGTTACTATTTGCTACTTGCTACTTGCTAAGCATGCGTGTTAATGGGGGGGGAGAGAAGCATTACAAGTTCAGAAGCGAATTATATAGCCAATCTTTGAATTGTGATGTTTTTATCTTCTCTTTGCCTTCTTTTTGAAGTTCATCGATGAGCCAACAAGAAATTCCTATGAGCTGTACAGTGGTGATGAAAGGGAAGCTGACGCAATGATATTTTTAAAACGGCAACAAAGTGGAACTGGGAAGAGTGATGCATCCTTAAAGTCGTTTCTATACACCGTTTGAGGTAAAGGCCCTTATTGCGAGTTACGACAAAGTTTGGTATTGTGAATGTCGGTAGAGTGAATGCATTGTGAATGCAGTAGATAGCCAGCTTGAACTACTTACAACAAATCGAGGGATGGTAAGCTTTAAGGGATCACGGAGAACGTTGGAACATAGTGGGCGTTGCGTTTTGTTGCGACAATGTGATGGAAATTAGTGGACACAAGGTACGGAAGCTTATGGCAGAATGGGTAAATTCATCGACGGTTCGAACCCTGACACACTAACTGTCACTGAGATCGATTAGACACCACAAGCTCGAAGTCTTCAGGTTCTCAGGCGACAGCTCAGTCATAGGGAACGAAAAGCGGCACGAATTGACTTAACAAAGATCTGAAAAGGACATCAACGTTCCGGGCACGTCACAGCAACGATACAGAAGGAGCGAACTTTCTTGGCTTGCAGGAAACGTCTGTCACCCGACAAAATCAGCATGGCCAGAGCTTTATAACGGAGAAGAAAGAACCTTCTGACGTTGGACCGAAACTCGAACCGTATACTCGTCGGAATGATCACAGGACACTGTCCGATCGGAGCAATAGTCTTCAAATTTAATCACGAATCCAGCGATCTCTGCCGGAATTGCGGCGACGAGTAAAAAACGGAGACGATCCAAGATCTAGTCTCCAGAATCGCTGGCGGATAGTTTCTTCACAGAGACTGCAGACGAAGCCTTGATGCTTGAAGGCAATCGAACTAGTTATTTTATCAACTTCGTGGTTCGTCGGTACTTGTGTCCATTTTGCGAATAAACGGTGTTGCAATAGCGGCGTTCCAAGTTTGTCAGTTGCTGGCGGTCCTATTGTTGAAGTTTCAGCTGTCAAAATGACTGTCATTTATTGAGTTGTCAAATCCACTTTAACACGACACATGCAAGAACGCCCAAATTATACTAAAAAGTCACGGTGTGTTGTCGATCTAGGATTGGGGCCTCGCTATTATAACTGCAGCTCGCAATTCGATCAGCAAAACAATTTTCTCTCCTACATTGCGTTACTGGATAAGGAAGAGAGCAAAGTTAATCCTTTTGATTGCTTTTTGAAGGGAGACTATTTGTAGTCATGGGCTTGCATGTGGAAACAAAGTCCTGAATTCATCCAACTCCTGAGGAACGCTTTGACAACTCTTCTACTCTTCCATCTACTTCTGCCATAAGAAAGGGAATGATGCCACCTAAGATCTATATCATTGGACGCATCGTCTATGCTCTCACACAAACTTTCAAACTTTCTGTGCAGAGAGCTAGCCAACGCGGTAGTTGGACCCCCATCCACCCTGGACCAAATGTAAAATGAAATCTTCAAGGTACTACTCTACGACGAAGATTATTATGATCTTGATATCGGGTGACGTTCGATCTATACGTCGCTATACAACCCTTAGATGAGTATGGGCAACTTCGACTCCGAGTCAGTGAGAGAAAGCAGCCGAGAAGCCCTATCTTAATGCGACCCATTCAAGTGAATAAAGCCCTCAATCAACTTATTGTACCGTGGATTAAAGTTATTTAAACTGTTAACAGAGCTTATTAGATGGAGTGACTAATTTTAGTAAGGACCAAATAAATCCCAGACTTTAATGCAACATGAAGGAGAACAACACGTCTTAGATCATCAAAGACAATCAAAAGAATCGGGTAGTTTTCTCATTAAGGTCCTCTGTCCAAGTTTGGAGCTAATAAGCGAACAAGAACTTTTGCTAAAGGAAGACCACGAATGTAACCCTACAGTAAACGGCTAGTTGGCGCAGTTAATTGAGTACTTGCCCTTGGATATAGGGGATTCCGGATGCAATCACAGTGAAGTAAATATGATTTTAGCTGGTTGTCAAATTTAGTCTAGACTAGTCTAGGTCTAGTCACCATTTGCCATTGGGATCAAATTAACGATACTTGGTGTGACAATAGACCAACAATTTTCAGTGCTGGCGATTTCGCCGGCAGCTTAATAACATAACCTAACCTAACCTAATCCTTTCCAGTAATCACTTAAGGTGAACGATGATTATATGTCTGCTTCCGTCTCTAGGGTAATATAGTATTCCGTCTCTAAGAGCCCTCGGAGAGTTAACTGAAGCCACCAGAACTAGTCTAGTTCGCACTCGCAGAAAAATATCTCGCTTAACAAGCCGTTTACAAGTTTATTATAAATCCGAAACTTATATTGTGTCCGTTGTGCGTCACCTGAAAACGACAGACATTATTTGAATATTTTAGAAAAGAGCGAAAGCAAAAAGATGTCGCTAGCTGAAAGTTGTTAAATTAATTGAAACGAGCACATCGACATTGGGTGACTTTTGTTTTAGTACTCGGCCTCTTAATCAGCTGGAAGTTTATGGCCTATGTTTTTTGCATATACGTTTTATGGACGAGTGGCATTTGTCATCCAACAGAAGACAAATAAGATTTACCGAATTCGAAATGAGCAAAAGAATTTGGGCGACATTCACCAGAGGAATTTATGCGATGATTGTCGTTGAATTAACGGTGATACAGCATTCTGCGTATTTTAACAAACCTTACATTATGTCATGTTATCAACGTTTTCAACGATATGCTGACATTAAATTGATCACTCAATTGGGGACTAGGAAAGGCGATAGGATTGTTGTTTGGGTTGTGCTCCAAAATATATCCTTCCCGATTGGACGATTGATGGATTAATAACAGCAATTTTCTCCTCAAGTAGATGAGGAGCCAATTTACGCCTTTCAATCGAGTTAACCAATCTCAGAGGCACCCACACTCATCCTTAAAATATGTCTCAAAAGTCAGTTGTAACACCACTGACCACAGACCTGCTCCTGACTTATTCAGCTGAGCAAGCAACCAGAACCAATGTCAGGCAATTAAAACATTGTACAGATCCTACAAGTAGGCAGCTAGCACTAAGCACTTAGGCCACAAAAATTAACCGTCACGTTGGTATTTTTAATGGAGGACTGACAGCCAACCACTGGAATTTTGTTGAGGTCGTTTGGAACCGCGTAGAAGTAGGAGCATAAAGTCGCGTTTCTAATTCAAACGAGAGCAGTACAGTCAAGGGTGTTTTCCTCCTCATTCCCGATAAGACAGCTTCTACAGAAGTAGTCTAGTCTAATAGGCCTAGTCTTTTTGCGTAAAGGCCTAATAGGCAGTGAACGGTAATAATACACACTGTAGAACTAGTTTCTGCTCTCTTTATGGATATCATTATATTATTGGGTTAAAATCAGGCCAGATTTCTGTTTATATTTCGCTAGTGTTGCCTGCTATCCATCAGGAAACTAAGCTACAATTTAAATGGACTTCCTATGTTACGAAAAATCAGTCTTGTGGTCGGCTTTACAGTAAAGCATGGAACTAATGATGTTTTTGATACTGCTACACAATGAGTTAGCAAGCAACTATGGTTTGTCCAAGACTTAACAAAAAAAAATGTTTCAATCGCAGTTGTGAATCCGAAGAAATAGATTGCCACTGTCAAAGCCTCTGCAGATGGGAGAACACTTCTTCCATGACCTAAATGAACTAACAGAGGTGCCAGTAATTTTTCTTTGCAGATTCGTAAGGTTATCCGGCTGGTTGGCATGAAGGACTGAGCACGAGGAAGGAGAAAAGAGAAACGCACCCTATTTGTAACACAAAGGGTCCACAATGACCTAAGTGTGACGGTAATCTAACAAAACCTAATGTTGCAAACTTCTTGTATCCACTTGCACTCTTGATCAACCTCTTTTACTGCGAAAGCTGATAAAACCATTGACTGCAACAGTCCATAAAACAATCTCAAAGCGTATTGCCAGTATTGCTTCAAGACTTGGTCTCGACACATTTTGTGTGTTCTCATTATTTGATTGTTAAGATCATTAAATCAGAAGTATGTTGCGATTTTGGGTCATTCGAGAATCTAAAAAAAAGTGTTCTCTTCTTTGCTCTTACAAGGTAGAAACATCACTACTCTTAATGAAAAGCCTAACAGAAAGTCGTTCGCTGAAGACGTGGCGTTCACGGGTCCTAAAAGTAAAAACTACTTCAAGACAAAAGGAATACGTTGCAGCACTTGGAACAAAACAAAATGGTTTCTGAAGCCAGCAGACTTAAAACTATTCTTTCATCGAATCCAACACTTACAAAACTCTATAAACTGCAAGACGATACGTGAATCTCTGGAAATTCGATCAGATACCCACACTTCACAGACGACAGACACTTCCTTCCTGCCTCAAACCTTTAGAATTGTAACTTTAAAAATAGTCTTCAACCACAAGACTTGCAACTCCTAGGCCGAATGAGACAATCTCTGCGTAGCTACAGAATAACTCGGAGCCCATGATTGGAGGTCATTATCAAATCGATGCTTACCTTGACCTAGTAAACTTAAGTTTGTCTTCAGTTCGAATATCTGTCTCGATGATCATGAAACACTGATCATACCTATACATTTGCCCATTGAAAGGATCAGTAGAAAATGACCTCATCGAAAGGAAAACACCTTGGTAAGCTCATATGACCACCTGCTTGTAATCATGTATGCAATGGGAAACTTGAGGGTTGAAAGAGTATTTTCCGCATTGAAACACCAACTGACAAAGCTGTCACATCGGGAGAGACGCACGCCTTTGCTTACAATACTCCAACGATTGCCTTCATGTAGCTAATGGATGAACTCTATTGAATCCGAGTGGTCAATCAGATTTGGTTAGAGTCTTCAGACAACTTGGCCTAACAATAACATAACTTAATTAAAGTGCTTCAAAACTGATTCTCAAATTACAAACCATGAGATTCCATCTACATCGGTAAAAAAAATTGTCAAAATGTCGCGCCTGTTTTTAGTAAAAATTTAATCACGCAGAACGTGGGCATGTTGATATGTTGGCATAATCCCGACCAGATAAATGGTGATAACTGTTCACTCAAAAGTTCTAAATGAGGCTAAAGTAAAATCGTAGCATGCGCGCAGTCTTAAACTATTGTGTTAAAAGAGACACATGTTCCGGCACAACAACTATGTGATGATTGTAAACATGTCTGCATTTGTTCGGAAAGTCAGACTATTATGTTCTCGAACGCGTTTTTCCTGCAAAGACTTCGCTCCTTCGTCGGTAGTATGCCGCAGAGATGACACTTCAATGTCCATCTCACGCTAATGCTGGGATATTCCGGCTAGATGCGAGGCCGATGAATACTATAGATGCGGAAAAACCCCTTGTTTCTTGAAGACGAGATCCGCCTCTATATTTCTCACTACCTGGATCCTTTTTCTAAAGATACTGTTGACCAGAAGGTTATCTCATTACAAAAGAGATTCGGCCAACAACGAACCTTCACTTGGACTCAGCCCAGCTTCTGGGTGCTGACTGATCCGCACCGAAGAGAAAACTGGCACTGATTCCTTTAGAAGTTGCAGGGACAGAGGTTACGAGAATTCGATGGTTTTTGAGAGAACTGAAGCACGCACGACAGGTATGTGTAAAAGGTTTAAAGGAATTGATATCGTCCTCGACTACATCCGTATCTATGACCTATAACATTCATATGTTCAAACCTCATCATCACCTATTTTCGACTGTCATTACTATCACTCAAGGTAGCCCCTAGAAGCGTTATTCTTCTACAATTTCAGCTAGAACAAAATCAGCGCTTTCTACACATCATGAAAGATGGCCATTTCGGTCAGTTTCGTTAGGTTCGTTCACTTTCGCTATAAGTGCGATCAATTTAAATCACATGTTAGCTTCAGTTGGAATTCGAATTTTGTTCAAGTTCTGAAAAACATTTATGGGACTTATTGAAAGTCGACGGTTAGGGATTTAGCTGGGTTTAGTTTTAGTTCGCTACTTATCCCAGCTAAATCGCCTAGAACCACCAACAAATGTCATGAGTAGGCGCGACAGAGCTCCTCTGTTGACCAACTTAAGCATGACTGCTGTTTGCAGTCAGACACATTTGTCAAATCGCTCATAAAAAGAAATTATCTTGAATTCTTGCACAAAGCCTAAACGCAAACAATTTTATGCTATCTGTGCACGCAAAATTTTAACACTCTCAAAAATAAACATACCGACAAAACCCGAGTGATTTCTGAGAAATAAATAAAACTGTCTGCTTGTAATTTCAACAAAACACATTCATCAAGTGAGAGTGATGGCATCGAACTAGATGAAGCGGTCAGTCGATTGAGATAAACACTCGGATTGTCAGAAAT
The DNA here is from genome assembly GCA_916610145.1 of Eristalis arbustorum. Lineage (NCBI taxonomy): Eukaryota > Metazoa > Arthropoda > Insecta > Diptera > Syrphidae > Eristalis > Eristalis arbustorum. The sequence goes on along the minus strand of OU744320.1, from coordinate 49,526,477 downwards.
AAGTTGTTTATCTTAAATTGCGAATGAAACGATGAAATGTTTATCTGACGGAAAACAATGAAATGTCAACGCATAATGGTTATGAACGGGTGACTAAGCGGTTCTTGAGTTGAATGATCAAACTAGAAGTAACGACAGTGGTGGTCCAGTGTAACGACCAGGTGCATTCGTTATGTCGAGTGTCAACTCCTTTTCTTCGTATTGACATTCTTTAACGAATATGGACACTAAGCCATTTGAAAAAAAGTGTACGTTACATCGATCTTTCGTTATACTGGACCATCACTGTACTTTCAGTCAATCGTTCTCTCTGTCTTCCTGTTCTCAGCTGTTTGCTCTTCCGAGTGGAGCTCTCAAAACTATGGAAAGGTTCACAGGAAAAACATGTGACGTCTGCCCATCAATTAAAACCATTTAGGCGATAAAAATGAAAACAATTTGTGATGCGAATCATTTCAAAGTTATTTGTAGTAAACCCTGTCCAATCTAGTTGATAACGATGAGTGAACACATAGCGTTTTCATACTCGTTGAACAAAACGACCCTCCACTTCCTTAGTAATGCAAGACTATCTTTCAGTTAGTAATAGTCAAGTATCTTATCAAACAAACGATTGGAAAATGTGAAGTTCGATCAGGCTAGCTATTGTCTACATGAACAATTTCCTCAAGTGAATGTGTGTTGTTTCATTCAAACAAAGTATTGTCGAAACAGGGCGGAGGGTTAAGTCTGCTGAACATATCATATTAGATCTTTTCTGCTGTCCTGTGTAATCACATGAAACCCTACGTCAACGGCATGTTTGGTCAATATCAGTGCCGGTTCAGGCCGGCGAAATGACCAAATATTGACCAAATATTCACCCACCATCTATTCATCGACTTTTAGGCCGCGTAGGACAGCATTTATTCAGACGAGCTATACAGCGCCTTGTCTAATTTTGGCATTCCTGCAATCCCTCCCTCTTCGTATGACTGTTGCTCGGTCAATGTCGGTAGAGATTTAACCGAGACCTTCAATGTCAACATTATTCACGAGGAGATCATGCAGAACTGAACCATTAACACCACAGGCTCGATTTTCCACAAATCTGTGCAACTGCTCACATATGCCGATAACATTGACATCATCAGAAGAACACAACGAGCTGTCAGTGAGTGCAAGACATAGAATATCCTGTCTACGAAAAAGATCCACCAACATCGACGTCTTGGACAAAATGTCATAACAGACAGCTATAACTTTCAAGTAGTGAATGACTAAGTCCACCTAACCGGAGAGACACCACCGCGGAGATGAAACGGTGGACTACGTTGGCAGATCGCTGCCTCCTTCCTGTCTCCAAAAACCAAGATATCCCCATATAAGACCTTCATGGTTCCAGTCCTGCTGTATGGCCCAGAAGTATGCACACTAACTAAAGCGGCATAGGAGATTTTTGGACCTTCCAGGGGAAGGTCCTTCGAATTATCTTTGGTTTCGTATGAACTAATAGTGTTTGGAGATGGGGACTGAACGACGAACTATACGGGCTGTACAGCGGACAGTTCGAATCTATCTTTGACTGGGTCACGGATAATGTTCCAGGCCGAAAACTCTCCAACTCCAACCCCTAGAGACAAAGCGGTTAAGGTCTCCGCTGAAGCGAGCAGCTGGGAAAGGATCTCAGTTTAACGTGTGTGCCCGGAAGCTACTTGCCCGGGCTGTATGAGGAGACACATCCGGGTTATAGCGCCAGCCAAAGAAGAAGAATAGTTAAAGATGAAAAGATCTCATGAATGAATCTTGTCAAAATTGCCTCAGCACCTTCATTCATCAAAATGTTGCCCCTATCGTCACCGAAGGGACATCGGCTAAACAAATGCAAACACATTATCATTCCTGATTCACCTCGTTACATCATTACTAAAAGAAAGCCCTCGACAAATGTTTACCCTTATCACTCCACTCACTCATTTGTCATTCCGAGCCACACACCGCAAGACTTTTCGTCAGCTCATGGGAAATGTCACTTAGAAACGATAGGGTATGGTGGATGCATTCATAGGTTATCATGGTGAATGGATGTATTGATTATCAGAGGTAATTTCTTGGACTACTTAGCAAGCAGTTTATTAGACAATGGGGAAACAATGAAGTTTTAGGAACGCATGGGTGAGTCAACTGTAAGGTGGAATACAGAGTCGGACCTGGTGTCAGGCACAGGCAATGTAACTAATACCGGTGTGGTAAACCTATGGCTCGTATCCAGTGGCTTAAAAGGAAACCGTCAAGGCACATAGTACATCGCCTTCTATGTCCAAAGACATATTTTACAGCTTCACAGCCAAGTTTTGTCCTAAGCCCAAACTCCTAATTGAATCCCAATCGCACTCGTTGATTTATCGATTACAGCTCGGAAGAAATATACAGCAGACTTCTGCAAGGGGTTGAGTTACCACGCATCCATGATGTAAACACTGAAGAAACTCTCATCCAGATATCTTCCACAACGCCTTTGCCTCGATTGATAATGCAAAGCATGTCCTAAAGGCCTGTCTTCAACAAATTAAAAAGTCATCAAGAATAAATCGCTGTTATTGATCCAGCTCTATGCGCATTATGTAATCCATTCAAGGAAACCAATTCAAAGAAGTTCCGATCAAATCAAGGAAACTGTAAACAAATAAGCCTAAAATCAGAGTGAGATGAATACGTTCAATCACACACACTGCTGGGCTTTCCCTTATCGATTGCTACATAAAAACAAAGTTCGTCCATTGTTTTACAATAAAAGACTATCGCTGCGGAAGTTGTAAAAAGAAAAGAAACATTTGCACAAGCGAAACAAAATTGATTACGAAGAACTATTGCATAATTGTTCGCAAAACGACAACACCACCAACGTCGCATGACTGTTATCAAATCCAGTTCAATGTGCAGATTTGAATTGCAAATTTTAAAAAGGTCCGTCAACTATGCGGCGTATTGCATACCCCACTAGGAGTTCAGATATCGATAAGAAGTTTATCCACATAAACCTAACTAACCATCAAGCAAATAACCAATATCACCGGCTTGTCAGCAATTTATTGCACACCACTGTACCGCTCATTCAAGAAAATTTCTACTGATCAATCGGGGGATACTACTGAGAGAACTCAAAAGAAGGCAAAGAATGTAAACAAATAATGAGAGCGAATAAAACAAAAACCAAAACCAAAACAAAAACAAAACAAAAAGCGACACAACAAGCAAACAACATCAAGATATTGAATATTACTCGTACAACTTGTGTTGTTGTTTGTTTTTTTTTCTGATGTTTTTTTTTTCATTTTCTTTTTCTACTTACATGCGGCGAAAAATTTGAATCGTTGTTTAGCATGATTTGAATTTTGCTTGCTATGTGTATACTCTTTTTGAACAAAAACCTTTTGCGAATTGATTGATTTGATTTGATTGAATGTCGGTATCTCTAGAGATACTCTTTATGTACTCTATCCACGCGGCGTGTCGCAATTAGTGGCTATAACAAAACGATACAAAAACAAATAGTTAAAAACAAAACCAAAACTATATCATCATTTAAGCTTTATCCAAATAGCTCTGCATCTCTGTGTTTTTATTTTTCTTGCAATTTTCCAGCAGAAACAGAAGAAAACACAAAAACAAGTTCAACACAAAAAAAAAATCAATAAAACCCAGACGACACAAAAATTCTTCTTCGCCGTCTTCCAGAGAGCTGTTCCTTTCTTTTTTTGGTGTGTCTTTTTTGCTATTTTTTGTTTCAACAGAGGGTGGCATTAACTAATGGATAACAAACAAAAAAACTATTAGAATTCGGATAATTAATCCAAGGTAGGAACAAACATAAGAAGAAGACCGTTTCTACAAATCACCGGATCCCAACTATGAACTGAAAAAAATGTGTGGGTTTGTGTAACAAATGGAGAACAAAACGAACACAAAAAAAATTATCGAACTCAATTTGTTTGGGGGAGATGTTTTTTTTTTTGCTAATTTTTTTTCGGCTTGTTTTTTGTTGGGCATATCACTTATCCTACCTTGGCATGAAGGTAAGAACTCTTTGAACTTCTAATTTTGCTTAGAATTGGTTTCACACTGAGAGAGATATTCGATTGAATTTGTTGTTTTACACTTTTCCGCAACCACTACACGAAGGAATACAAGAACAAACAAACAAGAGAGAAAAAAAAGCGCAACACACACGAATTTAAGCGGCGGGTATAACGATTAAAGAATGTTCACACAGATAGATGCTCCTATTGAATTTGTTTGGAGCTCGATTTCATTGATTGGAATTTTCTTAAATTTTTTTTATGAATTAAGTCTGATTGATGTTGAGAATCGAAGGACCGCAGACAGGACAAGAAACACGACAGGCGACACGTGAAGCTGCGGCGATACTTATAAGAAAATAGTTTGATGGAAATATTTTTTTGCAAAGACAGATAAAATGCGACGACGACGACAGCGGGTTGTGTCGAATGCGGCTGTCACACAGATTCGGATGGAATCAAGTGGAAAATGACATCGATGCGGAACGTCGTGGAATGGAGATGTAACGTAGGGCTTCATGTGCGCACAGGCATGTTTGTTTTTGTTGATTGGCATAAATTGTATGAAGACTGTGGGTGACGGTTATACAGCGGTTGGTGTTTTTTGTTGATACAGCGGTTGATTGTGTTTAGTTCTGTTGACTTTGATATTGGACTATTAAGAGATAAATGAGATATGGGGACTTGGCGGACTCTCATAACACGATAATGGATGGAATTATATAAAAAACGTAGAAAAATGAAGCCAAAGAACCACATATTTGTATTGGAGTTAATCCCGATGAGCTGCTAAACGTGTAATTTCCTACATTGTCTCCAAGATTCTGCAGTTTAAGTTTGAAATATTACCAAGATCTGAAAATGCCGACAAGTTGGCAAGTTCAGAATAGATATGAAACATTATTCCCATGGAAGACAATACGCGTTACTAACAAAAAATAGACAGATCCAACACTGGCCCTGACGCAGACGCTAGAATATACTTTAAAATCTCTTCCAGTGTATTTCAAGCTGAGTTTGTGGTCCACGAGTGACGATCTTAGTCGGATGTAGCAACAATGGAGTTTGAACGACAAATCGCCGCTAGTAAGGATCGTTTTATTGGAACTCCTTGTGGTGCCACTTTCACATCTACGGATTCAATGCCGAAGATAGCCACCACATGATCCGTGCTCCAGCCCAAAGAGGCTTCGACTTCAAACCAGGTGGCAATGGAGAATGCCAACGAAGCCGATGGCGCACACAGCGGAGAAGGGCCTTAATATTAGCGTGCGACATTGGAGGCAGCTTTCTATAGACCGTGTCAGTTGACCGTGCCCAGGTCCACCCGGACTCTAGCGACATTAGAGGAAGAAGATGAACGTCCTCTAAAGATGCTAGCTTCCCCTTTAGAGAGCATTATAATACAAATGTGTTTTATTAGATACCTTATTACTTACGAACTGTGTCGCTTACAAATTAAAAACCAAATGCCTACGACTCCCTGACTCAACTGCGCGATACCCAGGCAAAGTAGAAATCTTGCGGCTTGCGCAAAATATCGTATTGCAGTTTATCGTGGACGTCGATGGAAACATACACTGGAGTCAGCTACTTTCGGCGAAGGCGACCGCCGCTGAGGTGTTTACTCAGTTTGAATAACGTTGATCGTTATAACTTACGTTTCTGAAAAACATGTTAATTGTCAGGAAAATCATCTGACCAAGAGATAACTGAGCAGCACAATACTCGCGAGTTCATGTGGTACAAAAAACTGGTTGGTATTCTCCATCAACAAAAGTGTCATTCTGCGATTCTTTGAAATTGTCAATTCATTCATATGTCATTCGTGAGTAAGTAAATTTTTTGTTCCCTTTGATTTTGTATGTAACGTCTGTTTCTACTCTACCCTGCAGACATCCCTGTTAACACTGCTCGACTTCAGAATCGGTTCTACACCTGACATTGCAACCTGTCAAATCTGACAATCTAATCGAAACCTAGTAGCTCTGCGTGGCTGCAAATTTCATAAACTCTGTGAAAATTACAAACAAAAATAGAAATGAAAATGCACGAACTACCAACGGAAGAAATCGGCAAACTAATTCACGATGTGAAAGTTGGGTGAGAATCAGTTTGAGCTTTCAATATACACGCCGCTAATAATAAATGTATCTTTCAGGAAAATTGATGGATCCTACAATATTACAGCAAAGACACTCAGTATTTTTAAGCAAATCATCAATGGACAAGACTGGCACAATGCTGAGTACGTAAACGTGTGGTTTCCCGCTTGAATTCACCTAATCCCTCGTATGTTTTTTTGTTTTTTGGTAGAGAATTAATGCATATCATTCGGACGCAAGGGAGAATTCTTGTATCCGCACTTCCTAAGGAATCTGTCACTGCAAACATCGCTCGAAGAATGCTCAAACTCATTCGTGAGGAATTCGTATCATTAAAAGCAAAGGTGGGTGCAACGCTTCATCATCATTCGGAAACTAAATATAATACATTTCACTTTAGGTTCAATTTTGTGATGATTCTCAAGCGTCGTTGTCCCTGCACAAGTTGGTCACGCAAAGCCACGAAAACGACGTAAATAAGGACTACTCTCAGCCGCAGGAGGGTCTGCGAGAAGCGCTCATCGATCATCTGCAAGAAATCGAAATCGAATTGGAAACCAGTTCCGAGAATCTATCCTCCCAAGCTGAAGAGCATATTCATTCGTCTGAAGTTATTCTGACATTGGGCCACTACAAGTGCGTTGAGAACTTCCTCAAGCGGGCATCGAAGAAGCGACAACATTTGACAATTATTGTAGCTGAGTGCGCTCCTGGATGTAGGGTACTGTCCGTGTAACATTGACCATGGGAACTTGAATCATGATTTTTTTGTTCATATTCAGGGCCACAATCTTGCCGCAAACTTGGCGTCAGCTAATGTCCAAGTGGTTGTTATTCCGGACTCGGCGATCTTTGCTATGATGTCTCGGGTGAACAAAGTCATCATTGGCACTCATACGGTCTTGGCGAATGGCGGGTTACGTGCCGCATGTGGTGCCTACACAGTCGCTCTCGCTGCCAAACATTACTCAGTGCCCGTCATTGTGCTCGCTCCAATGTTCAAGCTCTCTCCTGTCCATCACTGCAGCTACGAAGCGGATGCCTTCAATCTGGTTGGCTGCCCCGACGGTGTTCTGCCCTACGATTCACTGGCAGCGCAATTCGCGAAAGTTTACAGTCCGATCTTTGATTATGTCCCGCCAGAGTTGGTCACACTCTTCATTTCAAACATGTAAGTGCAAACTTGACTGCCCTAGTATGACTCGCATTTGGCTCAATGCTGTTTGCTTTTTCCTTTCCAGGGGTGGGCACGCTCCGTCCTATGTCTATCGATTGTTAACGGAATTATACCACCCGGAGGATTATGAAATTTAATTTGAGAAAGTAAACAGAAATAAAACGGAAATGTTCCATTGCAGTATCGAGTGTAAATATTTTGTTTGGGTTTCTCCTTTGATTCATTACAAAGCTTTCTCACGCCGCCACCCCTTGCACTCAGTTCCTGTGTTGCGGGGGAAAGTCATAAGCCATTCACAAGCGTCACCGGGCCTTTCTTCATTCGTATAATCCAATTAGAGATGTGTTGAATTCCAAGGAGCAGATATATGACACCTTGTGTGTCAGTTTCATTTTGAATTTCACCCGAACCACAGATATTTGTGCTTACAACCGCGGAACGTGTTATTCCGTTTGAATTCTCCTGGGAACTGCTTAATTGTGTGTACAAAAAATCTCAAGCTGAGATGAAGAATTGTCCGGTTGATTAAGAGGACATGGTCTGTTGACTCGGAAGTGTGACTAGTGTTTTCGAACTGCGCTTGGATCTCGGAGTGTGTTGCTAACATTTATTGTACCTGAACTTAATCGTATTATCGTCTTCAATGAACAACATTGCTTTTGCATAACAGCACCTACCCTTGGTGTGAATTTACTAAAACGCGTACTAAGTGAATAAAGTGATGTTCGATAAGCCGTCAATAAAGTTTGAAGAGCACAGATAAGTAAACGATGTCACGGTGGGGAGAAACGAAATATAGTCGATACCGGTCGGATTGCGAAGGCGGGTCGTGTTTCATTAACCTTTGGATCTGGTGGCGATTATTCAGCCCTGTCTGTGTTTCCATTTAATCCAAATGGGATTAAACAGTCGTGCTAGTCAATGCGGCTGGTGTGGGGTAGTGGTAATTTGTGTCAACTTCTACGCAGTGGGTCTAACGTCATTCAGCGACACTTCGAACAACGCTTATAACTCCCGGCCCACCTACTCTCGAGACAACGGCAATGGTCAGAGATAGCACTTTTCTAAAACAATCCTTTTAAACTTTACTCTCATTCGTGGGCGAGGGCATAAAACGCTAGGTTTCTACTACTGAGAGAATGGTACTGACATACAGAACGAGTGGTTTTTTGTATCAACGCAAGCATAACTTCTGGATAGCTATCTGCTATGTGACGCAACCGCTTAGTCTCCATTCATCGTTGCGTATGCACGAATGTAGGCTCGGGCACAGCAAGAAAATGAAATCAAATCAATTGAGTCAAATTGTAATTAGTGCTTATTATATGTTTAGCGACATCTGGCTAGGCGATTCCCGTGTAATTTCTTCTTGATTACATATGGGTATAAGCATATTAAATAATCTCAAAATAAGCTATTATTGTGCAACAAGTTCCACAATAATCTTTGAATTGTCGATTGTGAATACATTCAAGATAAGGAGTTAATTGACATTCTGTGATGAATACCGCTCATGTGGTGTAATGCTCGAGGCAAGTGTATTCTAGTACATGGAGGAGCAGCTTGCCTGAATGTTATCATTCACCACTGAACAACATGCATTTCACGTGGCTTATTCCAAATCAGATTCCATTACCGTGCTTTTTTCGACTCGTAGACATCACTTGGTTAATACCGCCTCTGTATAGAGCAACTGGGCTAGGTATGCGCTAAAATTAGAATCTTTTCAGACAGTCAGGCAGCACGACGCTGTTGGCCATCCTAATGAACTCCAAAACGTTCGTTGGGCTGGAGACCTAAACGCAGAAGTATTGCGCGTAAAAAACACAAAGCCTTGCTCACTAGGACAGGTTCTGAATCTGCGTTCATATGCCGCAACAAACCGTAGAGGACCACTGGTGCTGTGCGTGCTATTGTTCTCTCACGAGTGGAAGGGACCTACAGTTTTATGCCGATTCTCAACGACTTAGTTTGAGGAGCTTTTTCTATACAGTAAATACTCTTTGAGCATTGTCAGTGACTCGAAAGAGATGGTGCCGTGAAAAGCATTTGTCGTACAGACCAGGGATAGAACCTAGACTTCGAGGTTAAAATGGGTTGGCGTCGACGAACATACCAACACAGCCACAGGCTATCACTCTCTGAGAGAAATGAAAACGTTTAATCTGTGTAAAGCCATGGTTTGTCGGACTTGTATCGAGGGAAGTAGATTGGATTAACTCTCTCCATTCGAGACAATAGATATCTCCAGGTCGCGGTGTCGCTGCCTTCACAATGACAGGAGGAAAAAGTCATATTTGTGATTTCAATGGTCTAGCTGTGTGTTTCGGACTACTAATAGTGATTGCTTGGTGGCTTGGCTAGATTTTACATCTGCTTCTCCACTTGAACGTTGTGCTTCAAACGTGTTGTTTTTTTAAGCGGCTTTATGCCCATACCTTGGATTCTTCATTTGTTGTTCGTATGCTCAAATTCTGGTTTTGTAGACGCTCTCTCTAGACGCTCTAGAGTAAACTAAAGCCCATACACCAGGTCGCGGTGAGTGTTAAAAAGACTCTTAACTGGATCATTGGTCTCTATACAACTCATGTGGCCAGGCAATCGGCATGGTTTTGACTTCCGAGCTACATATACATTCGACGAGAAATTCGACACCTAGCGAATAGAAAATAGGGGCGATTGTTTCTCTTTCAAAAATGAGATTGCTTCAACTATAGGAAGATATCTCTATTAAGGCTCCAGGGAAAGTCCACACTATGGTGTTAATGGATGAGGGGTGAACCGTGCGTCCCGGCAGAAGCGCAACCGACCATGTGGCCAAGCAGTCGATATAGGAGCTTGGTCTTGTAGATTTCGAGAAGGCAGGGTGGAGTGGAGTTCTCTGCAGGAGTATGAAATTGATGAATCTCTCTTGAAGGCCATTCAGTCGCTATAAAGAAACTGTAGCAGCTGTTTCAACACCGTTAGCGTTCGACTTTACCAAGGGCTCGTCTTGTCACCCCTCCTTTTCATTATAAATTTGGATTGGATGTTGCAGCGCAGCCTGATGATCTGAAGAATGTTTCACGTTGGAGAGAGTTGCTCGTTGCTTGGTTATTCTCACATCCTCCCAGACTGAACTGCAACGCGTACTCGATAAGTTTGTGACCGTTTCTGCAAAAGCTGGGATGAAGGTTAACGTGGACAAGTCAGTCAGTCAGTCAATTATTTTGTGGTTATTTCCAGAACATCTGTTTAATGCACTCTACAAGTAAGCGGAGTCCCATTGAAGAAGTGAGAGAAGTTCAAGTATCTCGGAGTTGGATCAGTATTGAAATAGCTTCGAAGATCTGTAATCAGAATGGCCGAAATTGGTGTCAAAGCCAAGTTAGCTGTTTTCAGCTCAGCATTTGTTCCAACACCCACATATGGTGATGAAATTTCGGTAATGACCACAAGAATAGGATCCCGAATACAAGGTGGCATGTCGTGTTGATGTAGGAGTTACTCCTCGAGATAGTGTGAGAAACACGGCAGTGCACGAGGAACTCAACGTTCAGCTGCTTTTTCCAATGAAAAGAGCTATACTTCGATGGTTTGGACACGAATATCTTCAACGTCACGAATTTCGAGTCGCGGTTTAAGTAGATCAACATTTGGAAGGCGAATCCTTCGCAGACCCAGAACGAGCTGATTGGACTAAATCCAAAAAACTTGTCTAGTTACGTCAAGGTATAGGTCCCCCGAGTCAATGGCGGAGGATCGAGTGGCCTGGAAATTTCTAGTACGTGTGCGACCCCCGCGGCGTCTTTTGTGGATCATTGCATATCCATTTTTCACTTTATTAATTGCAGAGTATCTCTGTACATTAATCACGAGGGAAGAAAGAGGAAAGGAAAAAGGCTCTGCTTTTTTACATCTCTGTGCACCAGACATCCGCAGCGATTTAAGACAAATGTGCATGCAAATTGGCCTTTTTGACCACTCTTACTTATGAATGAGATAATAACGCCATCGCATTAAATCGTGTTCCATTTATGTAGTCACACTTATTGAAGGTCTATGCAATGTTTGATCACTTTAGCTTCGATCATAGCGATGAGTGAGTGAAATGCTAGAGCGTAACACCACCGCAATGAATGCAATAGTTTTGTATATCTATTTATAGTAAGCCCGAGTTCGTGTTTACTTAGCTTATGAATTACACCGCAAGCACCGTACGTACGCTTATTTGTTCCAGTGTGTTGTTGTAGAATTTTATTTTATTAATTTTTTCCAAGCAATAAAATGGGAATGCAATTGTAATTTGCTATCGATTTCACTGGGTTTTCCCTTGTTCGTTGTATAATATCTTCTACTGAAAATGCTTGGTCTGCTGCTGAACTGCTGACAGGAACTGAATGAATTTGCAGTTTCACTTTCGAAAATTGAAATTCGATTTTTCCCAGTAGTCCTCCACTGTTCAATCAAATTAAAACAATGGGTAATCTTGACTTTTTCTCTGCTATACTTGTCTACATTTTTTTTCCTGGAAAAGACCCAAGAAATGCAAATCGACACTCACCATCTGTTCGTCGATTTTAAGGCCGCATATGACAGCGTGCATAGAGACGAGCTATACAACGCCATGTCTAGTTTTGACATTCCTGCCAAACTCGTCAGGCTGTGCAGGATGACGATGGAGAACTCTCGCTGCTCCATCAAGGTCGGTAACGAACTCACCGAGACCTTCAATGTCAAAAAAGGTTTTAGACAAGGCGACGCGCTGTCATCTTTAACATCGTCCTGGAGAAGATCGTGCGAAACTCACACGCCAACACTAGAGGAACGATCTTCCAGAAGTCCGTGCAATTGTTAGCATACGCCGATGACATTGACGTGATTGGCAGAACTCAGCGAGCCGTCAGTGAGGCTTTTGCTAACATTGAGACAGAAGCGGCTAAAATGGGTCTGGCGGTGAATGAGGGCAAAACGAAGTATATGCTGTCCTGAAAAAAGGACGACGTCTTGGACAGAGCGTCACAATGGGCAGCTATAACTTCGAGGTAGTCAAGGACTTCACTTACCTCGGCCCCGGAGTAAACTGTACAAATAACATCAGTACCGAGATCAAGCGTAGGATAACTCTTGCCAACCGCTGTTTCTTCGGGCTCAAGAGGCAATTGAGTAATAGAGCCCTCTCTCGAAGAACCAAGTTGACTCTATATAAGACTCTGATCATCCCAGTCCAGCTATACGGCGCGGAGGCATGGACAATCTCGAAAGCGGATGAAGAAGTCCTTGGTCTCTTTGGGAGAAAAGTTCTACGCACGATCTTTGGTCCTGTTTGTGTTGACGGGTTCTGGAGGAGAAGATTCAATCACGAACTGTACGGGCTGTACAGCGACATGAGCCTAGTTAGGCGTCTACGGATCCAACGCCTACGGTGGCTAGGTCATATAGAGCGTATGGACACCACAGCTCCGGCCCGAAGAATCTTCGAATCCGAACCTGTCGGGCAACGCAACAGAGGACGCCCGCGTTTAAGGTGGCGCACCCAAGTGGAGAAGGACCTCAACCAACTTGGTGTGCGAAACTGGAGACAGCTAGCCAGGGATCGCGCTGGTTGGAGAGGCATGTTGGTTGAGGCCCAGGTCCACCCCGGACTGTAGCGCCACACACAGAAGAAGAATACTTGTCTACTTCTTCTTCAGGAGTTTCTTGGATAACCCGTTCAAGTTGACTCAATAAATCTGTGAGAAAGAACTGAATATCTTCTTTGGGAATGATGACATATTTATAATTGCGCAGGAAGATAAGTTGTCTATGCTGTCAGCTGAAATGCTTTTTGTGAAACTGAAACCGATAAAGCTGTGAAGATCTGATGCAAATGCGAGAAATGCATAAGCTTTTAATAGGTCATTTGGTTGCATACTTGCAGCTTTTGTCATAAACTCAAACTCAAATCGAAATAATGGCTACTATCTTCAGTCATCCAAGTTGTATGCCCGTCAATGGTGGTCTTTTTGTCGTCCACAGCAATAATTATTAAAACTTCTGGCTGCTTATGGGATTGGTTCGCACTTATGCCGATTCAGATACTTGATGTCCTAAATATCTAAGTAAATTATGGCATTTCCTTTAAGATTTCTGACAGTATATTTCCAATGAAACTTCTGCTCTTGCGTCTGTGTGACAATGTGCACACACCACAAGGAATTTTTTTTAGCTACCAAAGCGTTACTATCGGACATTATAAGTATGAACAAATTTATTTTTTTCTCTCACGTCAATGCTGCATTGACTCACAAATGCAAGTCTCAAGCTCATAAGGAAAGGGACTTCATTGCAGTGAGGATACACACCTGCACCGCATTTTTGTGAGTAGATTTTATTTTGCAAAAAATGATCGCATAACATTTTCCTCTATTGTGCATCCGTTTATCGCTTTTTTGTGAGTATATCTTAAGTCACAAGAATATGCTCGCATGCCGATCTTTGATGTGCACCTTTCAGCTGGATACAGTAAGCCTTGCAAAATAAGACGTTTCACCTGAAGACGTTTCTTTGAATGTGTACAAGGAATCTGAATGTAGATATGCGGCACATCTGGCAAATTCGTCTCTACTCTAAGATGCAGAATGCCTTCGACAAGCTGGATGCATGGACACAAACATGCAGACTCGGCGTTAACCCACCAAAAAACGGATTTTATACTCGTCACCAGAAGATACAAAATCCCTCAGTTTGACACCCCACTGATGTGTGGCACTGTATTACAGCGAACCACCAGTGCGAAATTTCTGGGTCTCAGGATTCACAGCAAGCTAAACTGGAAACTCAACATCCAGGATAGGGTCAAGAAAGCCTCTTCTGCCCTTTTTAGCTGCAAAAAAGCAAATAGGGCTGACAACTACTCATCGCTCACTGGATTTTCATCTCGATTGTCAGACCGACACTTGCTTGTGGAGTCTCAGTTTAGTGGACAGCACCAAACAAAGCTATCAACTGCAAAGCACTCAATCGAGTACAAAGATTGACCTGCTTGTGCATCAGCGGTGCACTGAGAAGTACTCTGTCAGACGCACTGAATATTCTTCTACTTGAACTATTCGTAAAACAAATAGCAGCAAGCACAGCCTTAAAACTCAAAGCCCTCCGACTATGGTCCGAACTCAACATCGGAAACTCAACCATTCTAAAAGAATTTAACTTCCCTCCTAGCGACACTGTCCGCCTAGGACGACAGACTATCGTCGAGAAGATATCCCGATCAGCATTCCCTCCAGATGTTTGACAGGCAAACGTTGCATGATCCTCTGCGTATTTTCACAAACGGATCGAAGACTAACGAAGGGGTGGGTGCGTGGGTCTATTTCCAAGCTCCGGGCACTATGCAATTGGCACTCATGCTCGCAGGATGGTTGCCCTATATGAAGATTTCTGCAGAAGCTGCATGGATAGAGGGAAGAAGAAAACACTCATTCACTGCTCTGTTCGTACAGCGCTCTGGCTAGTCCTAGGTTCCTACACCTAGGGACCTACTACTTCAATAACCTCAATGAGCTAAACAGCATCAGCATAGGCCAGCTAAATCGCTTCACTACAAGCACCAACTGATTCTGATGTAAGGAGAAGTCAATCTGCGTGGTATCACAATGGGCCTACTCTGGCCTAAGTGTGATTGCTCTTAGCAGTCAGCCACTACAACCTAACCTTACTACCTACTCACTGCGGTAAGAATTCTATTTCAGTCTGAAACATGTCAGAGAAGACGAACATCTCCACTCTACCGTGCTTCAAAACCTCTGTCTGTCCTTAATTCACTATATTCGTGCATGTTGCTTACATCTAGTGTGTAGCGAGATCAAATGAATAATCAAACATGTATCGTCATGGATCCCGAAAAGTGAAATATTGTTTTAACCCGTCTTCAATGTACTACTGCTCGTTATTCAAAATAAATTCAGGCAATCTGAAAAGACAATTATCTCCTATCTGCGAGAAAAAAATGCACACTTACCACGCATCAGCCATTCAAGCGTAGCCAGCATTTAATACGTCCTTGAAGTGAACTATGCAGAACAAAACCGCGCGCTGACTTCATCGTGACACTCGTTTAACAAAACCAAATACCAGTCATGCACACTGGGACGTATACGTAAGATATTTCCGTAGTAGCGTCGTCGCGTCGTACTACGAGGCCAGCATAATATAGTGATTTATAAAATTCCTCCCCACCCATGTGCACTTATTATTGCACCACGTCCGCTCATAAATATCCATTAAACAAGTCTTGCAGACAACATATAATTCTCGCTGCGAATGGCTGTCCCCTGTCAGTGGCTGCTCCTCATTTTCGGGCGCAAGAGCCTTCCTCGCACACACTCGACACCCGTCACCCGACACCGACACCTGGAGTGACCGCCCAGTTCTCGCTGTGTACAACATCTGCCGGCTGACCTTGTGGAATTCCGCAAACAACAAAATGATTAGGAAAAAACCTTTTCAATCGATAGCAAAACACACCCCGGTGTGTAATACATGCAAACGGCACGGTGCGGCGCGGCGCGGCCATGTAATTGAACGGCGAATAGTCCAGAAACACACGAGTCGAGTGCTGGGTACATTTTCCAAACCAAAATCGTTTCTCAACGCAATGAGATAATCATAATACATAATTACAAGCGTTCCTCTTGCCGAGGCGAGGACCGACAAGATGTGGGTGGTGAGGCGACAGCGCTGGGTGTCGGTTGCGGTCCTTGACACATGGCCGACGACACAGCCAACGCGCCCTGGGTCTGGTGACGTATTCGCTCTGTGTACTGCCAATTCTCCAAGTGGTATTGCACAGACTGGCTAGCCTATGTGATGTGCTCGGCTGCGGCGCGGCGCCAGTTTGTTTTGATCGAGTTGCGAGTTCGGTGAACGTTTCGCTGATTTACGAAAAACCACCGCAGTTCTCTCTGTACAAGTCGCTGAAAGTCAACCTGTAGTGGATGGGTGTTCCTTTTTGTGGTAAATTTCAGTGAAGTATTTGTAGTTTTTTCCTTCGTTTCTGTCACATGACGAGGTGTGAGGTAATCATTCGATTGCAACCTCGGCGTGGGTACTCGGTTCCTCGGAAAATTGTTACAGTTGAGTGATTCATGAAGTGTCTTGCAAGTCTTCCTTGCGAATTTAAAAGTGCACATGCAGTTCCACGTACCCGTCTGTCCGTTCGAGCTTGATTGATGCGCCGGAAGACCATGTCGATTCGATCTAATTGAAATAATCTGCAATCTGTGTAGATGCGTCGTGACCTAAACAAATTCAAGTGCTTCTGTTCACCGCTTGTGTTTGGCTCTGCTCAGCAATCGATTGTTCTGTCGAAAGTGGTTTCAGAATCGGACGTGTGTAGATTTGTCTTGTGTGTGTGTGTTGTGTTTTTTTGTTTTCTGTTCCCTCGCTTGCCGTCATCACATTCGTCGATCTTATCCGGCAAACAGTATCAAAATCGCAAAGTGGATTATGTAATCAACTTCATCGTCACCTTTCTGTCAGCAAGGTGCTGTGAGTCCAGATAGATTGGTTAGGGAAAAGCGTGTACACTGACCAGCCTTGTGTTTCGAGTGCGTTATCAGCCGTTCGGTCATATGATGTGACAACTTGATGACATCGTCTTACCAATAGAGTGCTACATCATTTCTCTACACATCTAAAATGCAAAGAATAACTTGTAGTGACCGCCTGGACACACAGCTGACTTAGGACATCACTTAGAGAAACTTTTTTACCAGTTCTACTATAGTCTTCCACTAGCAATTTTTAAAGTTTCCAGCAGTAATCTGCCATCGAATGGATATCTTATCTCCCTTGGTAGGTAACGTCTCAATCAATGTTTTCAAATGACCAACGTCTCCAGAATTGCATTGAATATAATCGACATGTTGCTCTGTACACCAACAACAACTGATGTTGGATAAGTGATCAGAGTGCTCGCCACTGTTAGCGTTCTTCCTTTCAACTAACTATGACCATCCAGGAAGATCTCTTCTTGCTAAACGTCGGCAATTTTATAGAGCTATCCAGAGATAATATAAGGAATTGCTAGATCTCTTTCAGAAGACTGTCTGTGACAGTGGGGTGAAATGTATTTTATTTATCCCAACCGTTTGTAGATAGATTACAATTTTTATTTTTTTATGTAATATTTCCTTCAATGTCAATGTCAGCTGTCGATTTAAAATAATACAAATAAATAGTGGTGGCCCGTGGCGTTGTGGGTATGTGCGTCGACCCCAACCTCGACCCCAACCTCGTAGGTTCGATTCCTGCTCTGTGCGACGAAAACAATTTTCACTTCCCCACCTATTTCGAGTTACTGACAATGCTCAAAGAGTATTTCCTGTCTAGAGAAAGCTTCTCAAACAAAGCCGTTCGGATTCGGCATAAAACTGTAGGTCCCTTCCACTCGTGAGAGAACAATAGCACGTACAACACGAGCGGTTGCTGAGAAGCTAGGCCCTGGCGCCATACGGGCTGTAGCGCTACCCATATTATATTATTATTATAAATAGTACTATATAGGGTAAGTGCGGTAAATATGGCATACCCTTAAATCTTTTTCAAATCAAACCATACATTTAAGTCTAATTCACTTAATGTTCTCTTCAAAAGTCTTACAAAACATTTTTATATCAGTCCTTTGAAACTATAATTAAAAGAAACAATATATAAAAACTTAAAGGAACTTCAGCTGAGTTTTAAAAACACTGCGGCTAATATGGACCACTTGGTGTCAAATATGGCCCACCCTGGTTTGCAGGGAAACTTTATTGTTAAGCATATAAAGTATATTGCTTCCATCATCCATCCATCTCCGGTTTTGATGGTATCAAAAATGTATTCCTTAAAAAATCGACTCGTCATAGCGCTACTCATAAAATGCATCGCATAACAAATGAACTCAGAATAAATCTTTCAGAAGGGATAAGCACTGGTATGTTAACCTTGGACGCTGAGAAAGCATTCGATACCGACTGGCATGGTGGTACACAAGCTATTGAATTATAACCTTCCACTGTATCTTATTAAAATCGTTCAGTCGTTTACCGTATATCCCTCCGTACTTTCAAAGTCTCCCTAAATCAGAGCATCTCGGACAGCAAAATAATTAGTGCTGGTGTGTCGCAAGCCTCTGTTCTAGCGCCTGATTGCAATATTGCTTTATTTGCTTTATATGATACATGTATTTACTCCTCGAGTGCAACTTATTCCATTATTGAAACCAATCTGCAATCTGGGATAAATAATGTCTTTCAATATTGTCAAGATTCGAAAACAAACATTAACGCTTGTAAAACGCAAGCAACCCGTTTCACTCGAAAAAGAAAATCTTGTTTACTTCCAAGCTTCAACTTAATGGTTTTCCGATCGAGTGTAAATCGAGTGGCAAGTATCTTGGGATCCATTTTAATGAAAAGTTAACTTTTAGGGTTCATATTCAAGAAATTATCAAAAACATAAAATGATAACGATTCTCCAGCCATTCCTCTTGTCACTGGTCTCCTGTCCGGGGTAAGTGCACCAAAAGTCATCTGCGTGGACTCCAAATAACGCAAACATACCGTCACTCAAAACTGACTGAAACCAGTTTGCACTTGTTCATAAAGCATATTTTATTAATTTCGCTGTGGGTTTTGGTTTGGGAAATACAGTGGTGGGCCATTTTACCCACGTAAGCCAGTTTTGCCGCAATTATTCTATTTGAAAAAATGCTAAAGTTTGATAACGTTTCATTGCCTTTCATTTAGCCTTCCAAGATTTAATCATGTGTTGGCACAACTTCGACTTTTCGGGTATGAATTAGAAGTATTTTTAAAATAAAGATCATGCATACTACTCTTTAAAATCAATTATTGGAAACAGCCTGATTACCTTCTTTCGTCGTCGAGTCGTTGAAGTCGTAATATCACGTTAAAGCCTTCGGTTCATAAATGTCTAACATCGCGCAGGCATTCATGCTATACACATGCTATCAAAGACCGAGTGCAGACAATTTTGCTCAGCCTTTTTTTCACACCTCTTCAATATGCACTGAAATATTACTCATGATTTAAACATTAATTTGGTCGCATTCAAATTCGTATAGACTCAGCTACCTTTTAAAAATAATTTGCAAAACTCTTAGATTAAATCTTGAATTATTAAAATGCCACAGTCCCTTGATGAATTCAAACACTCTTATTTTTTAAGGCAGACAAACACATTTAATAATTAAAAATTGAAATAAAATACTTCAATATGAATGTAAAATGTATATTCTATTTCTTCCAAAATGCACAAGCTGCAGGGTATAGGAAGACCTTCTCTATGAGTTACAAAGTCGAGTTTCAGAAGTTGACCTCGAAGCTTTAACATTGTTGAAATTTCCTGGATGAAAGTATGTAGTTTCCATTCCCCAGGTTATGGTTCAGTCGGCTGCGTGCGATCCCGTCGCTTTATCTAGATAGTTCATTGTCCCTAGCTAATCGAATTGTTTTTTTTTTAATTGGAGTAGGGAGGTTCTATGGTATATTCGACTGTCTCCGTTTAAGACTACACCACACCGCCAAGCTAATTGTAACCAATCTTTGAACCACGCGGTTTCGCTTCGAACTCTTTGTAACGCCACTATCTTTGAGTCTGCTATCTGCTATGCTCATTAGCCGTAGTATACCTAAATGTAACTTGTAACTTCAGTGACTTGATGTATAGTGGGGCTAAACCTGTTTATATAATTTGGTGTATTTGTAAGAGATTCAAAAATTTTTTTAGTAAAAAAGCGCTGCAATTTTTCTACCCCTTCGTAACGTTTATACAACCAAACTTGAGCCGCGTACATCATTACTGCTTCGGATACAGGTTCGTATTATTTTGTCTGCTATGCTGAATACTTGTATTACTGAAGCAGTTCCTTCATGCCGCATTTATGATTGTTTTGGATTTCGTTTGTCGTTCAGACAGCAAAGCTCTAAGATGCATATTTTCCTTCACGATCTCTAAGTTTACTCCCTCAAGCTTCATTTCTAGTTGAAAGGCAATCTACCTCAACCTTTCTTGAAAATAATTATCTTCGATTTGTCTAGATTAACGATCAAACTCCATGGTATACAATATAATCTCAATCGATTGACGATCAATTGCAGGGACTCCGCTGACCTTGCCAACAGCTCGATGTGTCATAGGCATACAGAGTTGCTTTATTAAGACTCCCGCAAACTCTACGCCTCTACTCTACCCCTACTGTTTTGCTTAATGGACAACCCTGTCTCACTCCCGATTCCGACCAAACCCAGTAGCATTACTCAAACCGCTGCCTTGTTGCATATGTACAAACAAGTTATGCAAAACTCTTCTATGCTTTAAGGACATTTCTGTATAATTTATGAAATATGTTTCGGTTTACAGAATCGAGGACCGCATTGAAAGCCGGAAAGAATGCGTGGTCAACACTTTTACAGCGTTTAAAATTTACAACCGATAAATTTGGTTTGGTATTTATGGACCGATGATGGCCGAATTTTGTATATTACTAACCAACAGGAGTTAACTTATATATCACAAGAACAACTGCGACTCACAGGATTGGCTTGGCACAAGAAGCAAGCTGAAACAAGGAAAAGAAACGTAAAAAGAGTCTGAATATTCTAGAAATTTTCGAAAAGAATAGTTGATTAATCTGAATCGCAATTGATGCAAACATCATAAGAAATGTTGCACTTGATTCATCTATGCGGGCTGTGCACTAAATCCAGCGCTACCGCTGTGCTAGTCACATGTTACTTTTAGCCCCTTTATATATATTGAACGTTCAAAACAGAATCAAGAAAATCTCCGAATTTCAGTCCTACGTACATTCATGCACATGTAAAACATGAAAGTGTGCACCAACCAAACGTGCACAAAAAGAACAGCAAGAAATACATGCAACGTCTTTCAAAGATCAAACGAAAACCGAAAAATGAATTCCTTGCATCGGATCTCTTTGTTCCCTTACAGACATTTTACAGACATCTCTGCCTGCTCTCTGCATGCTTTCGTGGAAGTCGCCTAAATTTAGAAAACAACTTGCTTTGTTTTGTTTGCGGTTGCAAAATAACACTTGTTATTGTGGACTCAAATTATGTTCACAAAATCACAATTGAATTTTAGGATAAACTATTCCGCACATAGGTGGTGGCCCGTGGCGTTGTGGGTATGTGCGTCAACCCCAACCTCGATGTTGTAGGTTCGATTCCAGCTCTGAGCGACACAAATCATTTTCACGACCCCACCTCTTTCGAGTTACTGACAATGCTCAAAGAGTATTTCCTGTCTAAAAAAAGCTTCTCAAATCTGGCCGTTCGGATTCGGCAAACTAAAACTGTAGATCCCTTCCACTCGTGTGAGAACAATAGCACGCACAACACGAGTGGTTGCTGAGACGCTAGGCCCTGGCCCTTTATGGGCTGTAACGCCACCCATATATATTCCGCACATAAATAGTGTTCCATGATTCTCGTTCTCTTCCGAGCTCACATTTAATTGTTTCTTCTTCTTTTGTTCTTTCTTCTTTTTGTTCTTTGAAATTATATTGACAGTTCCTTTAGTTTTCATCAGTTTTCAGTCCTTCGTTTTTAATGAAGGCAGTGCTTAGCTCCAATTTGAGTTCATTAGAGTTCTCTTTACTCACTTTTTTCATCATTTCGAATTAGTATTAGTAGATAGCCCACAAGAAGACCTTCTGCCGTTGTGTGAGAAGGCTTCAAATAATTCGTCAATAATCTGATAGGTCCTTATCAGTGGGCTTCTTTGGGTGCAAGCGGCAATTGAGTAACAGAGCCATTTCTCGAAGCACCAAACTAACTCTATATAACACCCTGTCCTATTATATGGCGCAGAGACATGGACGCTATTGAAAGCGGATGAAGAAGCTTTTGGTCTTGTTGAGAGAAAAGTTCTGCGTGCGATCTTTGGTCCTGTCTATGTTGAAGGCGTCTGGAGGGGAAGATTTAACCACGAACTTAAAGGACTGTACATCGGTATGCACTTAGTTAACGCCTTCGGATCAAACGCATAAGATGGCTTGGTCATGTGGAGCGGATGGACACCACTACCCCAGCTCCGACCCGAAGAGCCTTCGCTTCCGCTCCATTGGCACAACCAGCTGATGCACACAAGTGGTGAAGGACCTCAACCAACTAGATACGCGCAGCTGATATAGAGCACATGTCCTTGGCAGCTTCGGTCAGACTTGTCTGGTAAATACACGTAACTTTTTTAAACTTTTTTGTTTCGATTTCTTAAAATGCATAATTAGTCGCGTCAGGAACAATTTTTTATTTTTTTTTGCGTTGCAACGTGTGCAAATCGAAATTTTTCAATTCAATTTGTTTGAACAAAAACTATATAATGGTCTTACAACCTAAAAGCTTAAGCTAGCGAAATACTGGTTGGCTCAACTATAGAAGCCCCACGGATGTAGAATGCTTAGAAGGTTCACAATTAAAATTGCTTATATGCTTATATGAAGATCCTTAACATCGGGGTGTTTCCGACTGTCCTTGTTGCTCCTCTAGGAATGGGTTGAAGGTGTGATGGCACTTTTACCCGCAATGGTGACTGTTATCACTGCTTTCATAGAACTGATACAGTCCCTTTCAATGCGTTTAGGAATTGTTGTCGTGTGGTCGAACTTCTCAGGTCCCTGATAGCCTTGTTTGGGTGGATGCGGATTACGTGTATTTGCCTTTGGAACAGTGTCACCGAGTACTCTTGTATGGGAACGATGTGGACTTCTTTCTGTTGCTGTCGCAGGGATATTTCTGCCGATTCCTTTCGTAGGTGAGTCGGAGTATTTTCCTCTCAAATATTGAAAGCTTTTCCATGCTGGTCTTGTCTTGGAGATAGAAGCCATACGCTATGATTGGCCGTATGAGTTGCTTATAGAATAGGTCTTAAAGCCAACCACGCGCGCCTTGTGCAGCTAGTTTTATTATAAATACACAATTGCAAGTCTTTTTACTTTATTATGCAAATACTCAGCTGTAAGTTCGAAGTTCAAATTCTATTGAAATGCGTAACAATGAGACGACTGTCAACGCTGAAGGAGAGAGAACAGTTAAACGTTGAATAGCATAAGAACGTGTCACAGTTTCGCTGACGCTGACGTACTTAAAGGGTTCCACGTGCCGGAGCATTAAATGCGTGACTTGTGTGACGCAGTGCCTAGTGATGAGGCAGATAAGAGTAATAAGAGTCGGCCTGTTCACTCTGATTTCTAATTGCACTGCGTTATCGTGCCTCCATTATATTTTACCATATTCGATGAATAATTCTTGTATACTGAAGTACAGTGGACCCTCCCCAAGTCGAATTTCTCTCTAATTTGAACTTTTCTCATCGTATTTTAGCATTCCCCTCAATTTGTTCATGCAAAAACACTCTCTCTCTAAATCGATTCTCCCACTAACTCATACAGATTCTCTCGATTGTTGACTTCATTTGTCACCCCTTTTTTTAATTTTCCTTCGCATTTCCGAAGTTTTCTCGAACTGCTTTGAGCCATGCTATGCATATATGAAAAAGAGATGATGCAAATTGGACTGAAATCACAAATCGCCTAAATTCTAGTATAGGGCCTACTTGCTATCGTAATTAAAAAGTTGGTAGTGTAAAAAGGGCAGTTGGTTGAGGGTAGATATAGGGATGATATTGGTTTCCAATCGCAGTTCGAATTCGTAAATCTATTAATTCGAGGCTCATGCAGCTATTCCACTTAAGTTACTAAGATCAATTCACAAAAGTGCAAGTAGACCGTGAAGCTGCGTACTCAAAAGTTATGTTTCTATTTATTTAACAAAGGCTTTGAAGAAACAAAAAAAAAAAAAACAATTATTCTCTCTCTAATTCGAACAAATCCACTGTAGCTGTCTTGCAGTTCTAGAGTAGATGAAAGATCTCCACCCGGATAGAGTACTAAATGAATAATTAAACAGTTGGCCTCGTCGGGGTCCTTGGGCCCTTTGACCTTTGCACCCTTGGTTTCGTAATTTCTTTTGTTTAAACTCATAACGCCTTCCGGAAATTACTTTCTACCCGCATTTCCAAACGCAGTTTTCCTTTCTCCCGTACGCCTGTAACTGAATTCAAATAGAAGTGAATGGAGAGGCTTATCGATAACACTCCCAATCTATTGCGAAGGCATTCTTGGGAGAGGCGTCCAAAACCGAGCGCATTCTTTGTGGATCTCTCAAGAAACATTAGTCTTTAGGCAAAGTGTTCAAAATCCCTCCGTCAGAGATGTTTAGTGGTATTTTGTATAAGTTTGCGCCCTAGAGATAGTAGTTTTTACAAAACGTCTAATTCTGTCATTGTTTCATTGCTTTATCGTTTTAAAGCTGTATCCTTAGAAAAGTATGCGATGTGTAACTATAGAAGATTTTTCTTGTTATGCAGCAAGCATGTCCGGTATCCAGGCTGACTACCGTAGGTGGTTGTCGTACTTAGGCCAGAGTAGACCAATTGGGCTACCCCAAGGATAAAGTTAATCAGATGTAGGTTACTGATACTGAAATATCTTCGCTTTATCAAATCGTTGCGCCTAAGTGGATGATTCTGCGAAAGGGAAGTGCACTGCAATTGCAAAGAAGGTGTTCAATATTCTCCTGTCATCCTCTTCATCTTTGCAGCTTCGCCCGAAGTCGTAGTAGGGGTTAGCTGAGGTTATCGGGCTGCCATCCTGGCTGCCTTTGCCCATTTATGGTCCAACGGCAAATGGTGACTGGACCAGATTTGAAAACCTGATAAAAGGACACACTTGTGGTTTCACACTGGAATTCGAACCTGTTACCCCCTATAACCAATTGCTGGCACTCAAGCAACTGCACCATCTAGCCGTTTGTTGTAGGGGTTACCTAGTCTCCGATGGCGCAGTGTCCGGTTATAACACCAACAAGAGTATCGGGACTCGGCCTGTTCATACTCATTAAGTCGTGTAAGCGTAGTGATGAGGCATCCAGTGCTAGTAGACCACATACGTTTGAATTTGCAGTCGCGATGGACGGCAGGTCTCCTTCCGGAGGGAGTGTTAAGGTAGCGAGTTCGACAGCTTCGCAATTCCACCGGATGTCACTCTGTCCCAGTCCCGCATGAGCAGCATTTCAATACTTGGCCGTCTTCTTCAGAGTTAGGCGGCAATAAAAAGACGTCCTGGAGTCGAATTTCATTGCGCTGAAAGATTTATGTAGTTTCTGGTTGGCTATCGCAACAGATGGCAATAGCTGTATTTTAATCAGGACAATGTTTCCTTAATCGTTATGATCCGGTATCCATGGATCTCAGTAGCCCCCAGGAAGTAACAAAGAGTCGCTGAAAACTAAATTCTCAGTTAATGTGTCTAATAGCTTTATTATATCCCTGCAATGATAGTCAATCTATAGGATCTAACCACTTCTCTTAATGTATATTATGTATAGACAACAACATTAGAGAGTACACGCAACTACACTCGCATCGATCAGAGGGTTCAACCACCACCGTAAAGACATTGCCGTTGGACTCCCTGCGGCGTAAAAGCGTGCTGCCCTGTTCGACTCCATCCACACTCTTGAGGTTAAGGTACTTCACCCAATTTCTTATCGAACTCCAGTCCCATCAAACAGCTTCCAAGGTTAAGCGCACGATATACAGGGCAAGTGTCTTTGTTTTGCGATTGCGAAACAAGATATCTATGAAAATACTCTGAATCAGTTCTGCGCTTGTCTCAAAGATACACAAACCGAATCACAAGCAACCATCCGACAATTTGGTGTAATAAATCCCCGCCGTATCATAAACATATTTGTCGAGTTCTTGTATAATTCCCTCGCCAGCCAGACAAAAGATGTGCATTCCTCCAGCAAGTCATTAAACGTGCTTATGGTGCAAACAAAACTTATCGTTTATGTAACACAAATAGAATTAATTCGTGACGCATTCACCCAGATTGCGGTTGATAAGTTCCTTCGTATCTATCAGTTAAGTACGCGATCTAATCTACTGGGTGAATCGTGTTAATTTATGCCACAAGAGGGTATGTACGCAGACACGTGTAATATTGTCATAGCCCTTGACAGCCGATGTGGATACTTTCCATCGGTGGGAGCAATAAAACGTATTTTATCAAGCACACACGCACAAGCATGAGCCAAGGAAAGACACGAGTTTGAGGATAAATCCAAGTCGATGACGTTAATGTTTGGACGGGTGAATTATACGAGGCGAATCATGACTAACACCGGTGGCATTAGTCTTGTCTCGCCCAACATATTAAATACAGACATGACACAACTAATGATTATAATGTTGATAGTGGCAGGAATCTATAAATAAGTCCATTGTTGGGCAACTGGTTAATTGGTGGCAATCGATAGCCCGGCCGAGAGTGGTTTATATGCGTGAACATAGACGTAACGGTGTTTTAAGAAAGACGGGAGTTAAAGGCGACTTTGACGTCTTTGATTCTGTCGTGCCGATGACCAGATAAGAATGATAGGAATGGCATTTTAAGTCAAACTAATAATGGTGTGAGAAATAAAGCTTTGAAGCTACTTTAACGGCTTATGCATGGAATAAGACGCAATTTAACATTAGCTCGGTTTTTCTTATTCCAACATAGGATCATTGCAATGTCAACGAAGAGATTATTGACGCATTCGATATCTTGGTACAGTCCGGGGTGGATTTGGGCCTCAACCGGGAAGAGTCTTCAACCAGCTCGATTTTCACTTGGCTGTCTCCAGTTTTCTACGCACAGTTCGTTGACGTCCCTTTCCACTTGCATGCGCCAACTGAGCCACGGTCCTCTACTGCGTCGTATCTACGGGATGGATTCGAAGACTTCCGGGTCGGTGCATTGGTTCCCATCCGCTCTTCATGACCTAGCCATCTCAATCGTTGGATCTTCGCTCTTCTGGCTAAATCGTTGTCGCCGAACAGCTCCACGTACAGTTCGTCATACTCCATTATTCTTCTTTAATTGGCACTGCAGTTCGGGGTGGGCCTGCATCTCATCCAACATGCCTCTCCAGCCGGCACACCAAGTTGGTTAAGGTTCTTCACTACTTGTGTGCGCCAACTTCGAGGACGTCCTTTGTTGCTTTGTGCCAATGGATCGGAAGCGAAGAATCTTCGGGCCGGAGCTGGTGTCCATCTGCTCTAGATGACCTAGCCATCTTAAGCGTTGGAATGATCGCACGTAGAACTTATCTCTCAAAACGACCTAGAGCTTCTTCATCCGCTTTCAGTAGCGTCCATATCTCTGCGTCGTAAACAGCGATGTTTAGAGTTTTCTGTAAAGTCAGCTTGGTGTTTCGGGGGATGACTCTGTTGCTCGATTGCCGTTTGAGCCCAAGGAAGCGGCGATTGGCAAGAATAATCCTGCGCTTGATCTCGGTACTGTTGTTAGTGTCCTGCGTTTACTTCAGAGCCTGCTGCCCATTATGACGTTCCGTCCGAGACGTCGATGATGTGCGTTCTTCCGTTATGACAGCATGACTCTATGCAAGCTATCGATTTTCATCGCTTAAGTCTGTCATAGAAGGAAAATTTGGTCGATGATGGTAGACTTTCCCGGACTGATGAGACCGTACTGGTAAGGTCAACACTATCAGATTATTGACGAATGGTTTCAGGCGCTCACACAAAACGGCAGAGAAGAGCTTAAAGGCGATGTTTAGGAGACTTATCCCCTCGATAGATGGTGCAGTTGAAGGGGTCACCATTCTTTTGGATCGGTACTAAGTACTAAAATTCTCCTCGTCGGGTATGCCTTCCTCTGACCATACGTGTCTTGAATGAACATCTTCGGCAAATCACGAGTGGTGCTGTAGAAACTAGACTCAGGTCGGGTTCCAGTGCTAGTGCACTGCAGCCCCATATACGCTGAATACCATTTTCGTTGACTCCGACGACTTTTTACACCCAAAGGCGTTCTACTCGTGACCAGCGTATAATTCCATGATGCAGCCACTGACATTGCACACTTAGAGTAAAGAAGCGCCTCTGTTTTTCTATCCAACACTTCGAAGGCCACTTTGCATTTGAAAACAACAAACTATGCTAAATCGAGGCAAACAATAAATTACATCCAATTCACTTTCATTATCGGCAGCAAACAATTCCCCAACACGTTTCTTATACGTTTTTAAGCCCCACTCAATTGTTACCAGATAAAAATTAAAAACCCAGACAACCTGTCTAACTACTCAGTTTAAGCACAATTTCAATCGTAGAGACAAAAATTGTTAAATCGGCGCCGACATCCCGTCCAACTGACTATGAACTTTGCCGTCACACACAGCGCTTACCCACTGTCCGCCGTGCTATTGGCATTCCACCACGATGCTGCAAACAGTAATTGACTTGGAAGACGTAAGCCCACATCAGTCACTAAACAAAGCATCACGCAACGACTCGGCGCAGCGCTCCTCTTCGGCCAGACCCCATCGGCGCAGCGCCAGCCGCATACACGGCCGGAAGACAAATCTTCATCTCAGTGCCCATCGTCTCTCTCGGTTGTACTTACAAATTGACGCAGTCACACACGCACACACAGACAAGTTCGGACGTCTAATCAAAGTCTAAACTTTACAGATCCCATTCCGATATCTAGACTACTCAACGTGTCCCTCCCTTGAAATGCAAAGATAACGATAAAGAATTTAAACCAGGGGAGGAGAAGAAAACGAAGAAATTCACTGAAAAAAGTGCTCTCGACAGTAAATTATCGCGGCAAGAGTTCGGTCTGATTACATGAAGTGACGGTCGCGCTAAGTGTGTCTACCTATCAGCAGTTCGTTTTTGTTTTATTTTTCGTTTCAAAATTGCCTTATCGAAATTGATTCGATTTGAAAAAATCGAAGACACCAAAATTCTCACAGTGAAACATGGCTGCGGTCAATCAAGTCGCGAGCGATACCAGTCCGGAGGTTTTTCAAATGAGGACTATAGTTTCCGCTGACTCGCAGGACTCGAACTCAATTGCTGCCAGGTCGCCGGAGTCGTCGCTCGATCTGCAGTCGTCTAGGGAGTCAAGTGTATCGGTTATCGCGAATGTGACAAATGGCAGTGCCGAAGACAGCTTCGTGTGCAGTGAACTTTTGAGTGATTTGAAAGTGCCACACCCGCAGAAAGTCTCGCCAGGGCCGACGAAAGTTATTGTCAGGGAGTTGTGCTCTCCGCGACTGGTGAAGGATGTCCAGTGTGAAGGCAAGTGCAGAGACAATAAGTTAGACAAAATTCCTTCTGATCCTGAAAGCAACACCGACCACGTCGTGAAACGCGAGCGCAAGGCAAAGATTTACTCGATCGAGGAGTTGTTCGATAGCTCCTCGGACTTGGACTTGCCAGGTTCTCCCCCACCGCCTGCGCCGCCGCTGGCAGATGGTAGCTTAGTAGCCCGATCGCGACATTCCAACGCAACCCAGGCACCACCACTCGTGAAGGCGTACCCCCCAGAATTGGACAATCGGAAGTCACTGAAATCAGCACCTGCCACCAGCCCGGAACCCAGTGTCACCGAAAGAGATTCCCTCTTGGAGAAACCCGAGGAAACACCTTCAAACGGGATGTCAGCAAATTGCATCAACGGCGCTTCGGACAACGCTCAGAACTCAGCGACAACATCGCCGACTCCACCACCGTCCACTGGGATTTCCGAGAACCACTACGAGCGTCTGATCGAGGAGCTGAAGTGTCCAGGATGCGCATCACCAATGCGAGCTCCGATTCGACTGTGCGCCACCGGTCACAGTGTCTGCGAAAAGTGCACCACCACGCTGATGCTGTGCCCCCTCTGTACGGTAAGTACCCACACACGACGCAGCCTAGTGAGAATTAATTTTAGATTCATATTCAATAATTCGATTAACGTTCCGCACAGCCATTGACTTTCGCTGTCGATGTCGATGTTCCCGCTGACGTCAAGCAAAGACAGCAGACGTCATAGCCAGTCAGACATAATCGCAATTAATGACAGTGTCTCTTGAAGAAAGGGGTTTTTTTTTCTTGCCCCGCCAGATGTAGACGTACACAGATTCTACGGGCGATTCTAATCTCTTCGATTACCCCGGGTGCTCTTGGTGTGAGTAGTACAATTTGTGATCGATCTGAATTGCTTTTTCTTGGGAGCCTAAAGGCCTGAATGGTGTCCATCGCGGGAATGTTATCGCAAATTGCGTCATACTTTGGAATCAGTGTTGATTAGCGGTGTCCGTGCACTTCATGTGTTTCTTTTTCAACTTCACTTACTATCAACTCAATGCGAAACGGTTCAGGTGTCCAATTGCTATTTATGGTCGTTAACATTTGATTTATGGTATCTGCAAGATTCATTTGACTTTCCGAATTGAGGTTAAGGATACATCGAAGAATGAAATTAGTTTCGCATTTTCTTTGATGTTGGTGTAACGAAGTTGAGACATTATTTCTTGGGACAAATTCTAGACTAGAGCTTTGATCATTGTGATTGATTCATTCATTCTGACCAGTTCACTCGAATGTATTGGTGATTGCAACCATGGTGGCCCGCGGCGTTGTTGGTATGTGGGTCGACCCCAATCTCGACGTCGTAAGTTCTATCATTGGTCTGTACGACAAGAATATTTTTTTCACGGGCCCACCTATTTCGAGTCAACTCTGTCTAAAAACAAAAGACTCTCAAACTTGGCCGTTCGGAGTCGGCATAAAACTGTAGGTCCCTTTCCACTCTCGAGGGAGTAATAGCACGCACAACACTATCGGCTTAAAGTACAATCAAAACATTTATGAATGGAACTCGAGTTCGTTCATATGGCCACTGTTGTACTCAATTTTCAACGCCGCACAATTCAACATTGAAAGCGAAATAGCGCTCGCTTGTTGGCATAAAACAATTACTTAGCGTAGCCCCACAGAATATAGTCAAGGGGCGTAAAGTCACACGAACTGGCCAATCGACGGTCCCATAACACGCCCACTGAACTTCTTCTTCTTCTTTGTGTGGCGCTACAGTCCGGGGTGGACCTGGGCCTCAACCAAAATGCCTCTCCAACTAGCGCGATCCCTGGCTAGCTGTCTCCAGTTTCGCACACCAAGTTGGTTGAGGTCCTTCTCCACTTGGGTGCGCCACTTTAAACGCGGGCGTCCTCTGCTGCGTTGCCCGACAGGTGCGGTTTCGAAGATTCTTCGGGCCGGAGCTGTGGTGTCCATACGCTCTACATGACCTAGCCACCGTAGGCGTTGGATCCGTAGACGCCTAACTAGGCTCATGTTGCTGTACAGCCCGTACAGTTCGTGATTGAATCTTCTCCTCCAGAACCCGTCAACACAAACAGGACCAAAGATGGTGCGTAGAACTTTTCTCTCAAAGAGACCAAGGACTTCTTCATCCGCTTTCGAGATTGTCCATGCCTTCGCGCCGTATAGCAGGACTATGATGATCAGGGTTTTATATAGAGTCAACTTGGTTCTTCGAGAGAGGGCTCTACTACTCAATTGCCTCTTGAGCCCGAAGAAACAGCGGTTGGCAAGAGTTATCCTACGCTTGATCTCGGTACTGATGTTATTTGTACAGTTTACTCCGGGGCCGAGGTAAGTGAAGTCCTTGACTACCTCGAAGTTATAGCTGCCCATTGTGACGCTCTGTCCAAGACGTGGATGTTGTATGTCCTTTTTTGAGGACAGCATATACTTCGTTTTGCCCTCATTCACCGCCAGACCCATTTTAGCCGCTTCCGTCTCAATGTTAGCAAAAGCCTCACTGACGGCTCGCTGAGTTCTGCCAATCACGTCAATGTCATCGGCGTATGCTAACAATTGCACGGACTTCTTGTCTAAAACTTTTTTTGACATTGAAGGTCTCGGTGAGTTCGTTACCGACCTTGATGGAACAGCGACAGTTCTCCATCGTCATCCTGCACAGCCTGACGAGTTTGGCAGGAATGTCAAAACTAGACATGGCGTTGTATAGCTCGTCTCTATGCACGCTGTCATATGCGGCCTTGAAATCGACGAACAGATGGTGAGTGTCGATTTGCATCTCTTGGGTCTTTTCCAGGATCTGCCGTAGTGTGAAGATTTGGTCTGTTGTGGACTTTCCTGGCCTGAAGCCACACTGATATGGAGCTGATGATGAACGGCTTCAGGCGGGTACACAAAACGGCAGAGAAGATCTTATACGCGATGTTAAGAAGACTAATCCCTCGATAGTTGGCGCAGTTGAAGGGGTTTCCTTTCTTGTGGATCGGGTAAACGATACTGAGATTCCACTCGTCGGGCATGCTTTCCTCAGACCATATCTTGTTGATGAGCTGGTGCACGTGCCCTACCAGATCATCTCCAGCTGCCTTAAATATTTCAGCGGGAAAACCGTCCGTTCCAGCAGCTTTGTTAGACTTCAGTCTTGATATTGCTACCTTGACCTCGTCTAAGTCTGGGGGACGGTATTCAGGTCTGTCATCGTCCAGATTGAGTGGAACATTCTGCCTGACAGCGGTATTTTGGTCCTCATCGCCGTTTAACAGTCTGCAGAAATGATTTTTCCAGATTCTCAGTATGGACTGCGACTCTACTACCAGATGTCCACTTCCATCCCGAAAGGCTTCTGTCCGAGTTTTATATCCATTGGATAATTGTTTTACCCTTTGATAAAACTTTCGGACGTCATTTCTGCCATAACACCTCTCCATCTCCTCGACCGCGCGCTTCTCATGCTCTTTCTTTTTTCTTCTGAGAAGCCGGTGCTCTTCCCTTCTCTTCTGTTCGTAGAGCTCACGAAACGCCCTCGTATTTCGATGCGGCGTTGCCTTGTAGGCCTCCTGTTTGGCTGCATGTGCCTGCCTGCACTCCTCGTCAAACCATGGGTTCCTTCTAGGTGGTGTCGTAAAACCCAGCACATCAGTGGCAGCTTCTTTAATGGCTTCTTGACAACGACTCCATTCTTCTTCGATGGTTTGTGCAGGCGGCGCGAACTTACAGAGAGTTTCTGAGAGACTCGGTCGGCAAAGATCCTGGCCTACAACACTTACTCTTCGATAAATCAATTGCAACGTGTGTTGTGTGGCTTCTGGCACCATCCTGTTGAAACTACATGTCTTCCAAGTCCAGACATTCCAGTTCGGTCCAGAAATGATCGGCAATCATTTCGCTATAATACTGCCCAGTAATGTGACGATCGTTACCGTCAACCAAATATGGCTTAATAACGCCGCTGGCATGCAAACCGAGCCAAGCAGTGTCTGTGCATGAGGAGGTTATTTATGAAACACATGTGGTCAAATACGAGCTACCTCACCGAAGTTTGATTTTTCATTATCTTGGCACATCTTCTTCAGAATCTAATCGGAGATTCGGTACGTAGCTTCAAATGGACCGTCGGTTTTAATTCTTCAGTCAGTTTGATCTTGTATGAGTGTGAGCCAGGTCCTTACGTAAAATAAGCCATAATGAGGACTGAGCGATGCTCAGTTTTAAAGAACGCCGTGCAATTACCAGATGGGGATCTGCTGCAGACGACACTTCGACCAACAACGCGGCTACGTGGTTGTGCCGACTTCTTTAGAGTTGGAATTTCTTGGTGCCCCATCAGTCTCTCCTGGTAAGGCCCGCTAAGCAGCCGTTGCAAGTGCTGCTTAAGCACATCTGTTCATGCGGTGGGTCCGTAACTAGTTACTCCAGCAATTTCGGAGAGCCTAGGTGGCTTTTCTAAACCCTGTGGCCAGGTTGTGTGTAGAATGTCCGTATTTGTTGCCCTTGGCTCTATCCTTGATACCAATCATCTTTTCTTGAGACCTAAACGATTTTTTTCCGCCCATTTTCAAGTCCGGTATTTCTTTTTGGCTACTTTAGCTTTACGTTACAGTGGCTATTGGTATGCATCGTCGGTCGAACGTTCCTTCTGCTGACACTCGCCATCATACAAAGGGTTTGGGGGTGATAGGTAATTTAGAGTTGTTTCTGCTACCTATTTTATGGTCGAGGAGCAACGCAACAACATTTCGTTGGCGTTTGTGTTTAACGTAGGCACGAGAGTCTCTCAATTAATTGTTTTTCGAAGGGGCCCCTATCACCGGTGTGCTCAGGCGTCCAATGTCAAAACTTCGTTTTGTTGCACGGTGTAACTTTCTGACATTGGCCTGTCGAGCTCTTGCTGTCACAGGTGAAAATGGAACAGGGCCGAAGTTTGTTTCCCTGAATTCGCACATCCTGGATATTGGACTCATGTCTTCCATCAGTGAGCACATGGTCGATTTGGTTGGCGGTTCTACCTTCTGGAGATTCCCAGATTGATTTGAGCTTGTGTAGCTGTCGCAATGTCTGTGAATCGGAAGCCGTTCGAGCCCAGATACATATGTATATTCTACTTCTTTTTTGTTAGGGACGGTAAATTAAAAAGAATTGTGAAGTGCCAGCACTTGTGGACACTATGCCATCCATCACGACTGAACATACCACACACAAAAGCTTTAGAGACGAGGAAGAAAGATAATATATCCGACATCTGCACTGCGAGTGGCCAGCCATAGCAAAGAAAAGAAAGCAGTACTGGGCAAACCCTACTTGGCAGAGCTGGTAGACTTGTGCGGTGTAAAATCTCCTATTATTTAGAAACGCAGTTGAATGGTTCCTGTAGTACGAAGGTCTCACACAAAATCACGGTCACAATGGACCCAACTAGACCACTAAGCGAGCCGCGGCCACAATGTCACAAGGGCACCCAATTACCTACCTACTTATGCTATTATTGGTAGTTTTGATGAAGTCTGCTAGGACTATCCTCGAATGAACCAACAGTGTGAGCAGAGATCGGCTGGAAAAGAAATAGCTGAAGCTACAAGTATTCCAATGTGTGTGAAGTAGCAGACAATTCAAATGGGCACTTCATCTGGCTTCAAGCGGTCAGCTTGACTTTTACATGACCTGTATGCGCGGTCCAATATGGCTGCGTTATTGCGGCAATGGAGCGTTGCAAGTTGACATTGAGCTCGTCCCAAGCGGTGTTAGCTTAGGTCTTGACTTAACCCTCGAAAAAAGTAATCAATTGCCATAAGCGTCATGAATCAGTCAATCTTGGTTCTTTGGTTCATGCCATGGAGAAGAAACCGTCACCATTTTTGGGTCACCACAATCTTGCAGGCCCAAATGCGACAGCAAAATTAAGCAGTTAGACTCTCTGGCGATGCCCAATTCAACTGATTGTCGCCGAATCGGTTTCTCCGTATCTTCGTCGATACTGGCCACTTCGACGGCTACACTTTCTTCATTCGCACTAATCTCAAACCTCTCCACCTTGAGACGGCCTTACGATGAAAGAACTCGCGATGAAATCTCTGCGAACTTAAATATTCACAATAGCTTACTCATAACTAATCAACAATATCATATTCTTATACTCCTCAGAGCGCTTTCATCGATCTGCGTTCCCGGACTGTGGAGGCACTATGCTCGAAAGCCCTGTTCCGTTGTCAAAACGCAGTCTCAGGCTGCGCATGTCGCATGCAATTGGATCTACTGAACTGGCACCAGAAGCAGTGCATATACAAGAGCATGAAGTGCTTTATGGGACGTGTCTGGGGTGAATGTGCTTGGACCGGCATAGAAGCCAACTGGAAGGATCACTTGGAAACGGAGCACTCCGACAAGGTATTCACCAAGAAAGAAATGGAATTATCGTGGAACCTGAACAACCGGAACAAGCCCCTGGCCGGTTACTACGTCTTCCTGGTCTTCGATGAGATGTTCAACTTCTATCAAGTTTATGATAGAGATCGCATCCTCTTCACAATGACTGTGACATCATCGGTTCGAGAACGAAAGCTAAACTTTGCCTATGAAGTGGAAATGTTCCACGCGGAAAATGAAGCGCTGTGCATAACGCAGCGCTTCCCAGTTCATAGCGAGTACGATAAGGACATTTTGCTGGACGGAACGTGTGTCTCTGTGTCCCTCACAGACCTGGCACGTTTGATCGGCCAGCAAAAGGTAGGCGTTTCTGTTCTCAATTTCGTTCAGATTAAGTCTCACACCCGTTCCATTGCAGATCCTTACCTTTCGCGTTCGAATACACGAGGTCAGGTCACCGAAGAAGCCCAAGCCACCAGTGAAGCCGTCCAGGAAGCATCCGATCGACTTTCAGCAAACCAAAATCGAGGGCGCCAATCTGAAAAGTGTTCCAGCCGAAGTGATTCACACCCGCAAGCCCGAAAATTCACCATCACACGACGACAGCACACAGCCAGATGGGCAAACTGAGAACGAAAATAGTGAAGCCTCGTCGTCACTAGGTGATCCAGAGAACGAGATACTGGTCGACAAGAGCTGGGGAACACCGCAGCTGAATTTCAATCGAAAATTCCTAAGAACCGTTGGATCCAAGGACAGTTGCTCGTCCTCCTCTGGCTCCTCGGGCAATGCAACCGACAGGACCCACAACGGACTGCAAAGACCCAGCTGTGGATCTACGAACAGCAAAATGAAGAGTATGACATCGAGCCTCCGCAAGTCCTTCCGTTCGCTAAAGACAGACATCATTGATTTGAAGAAGCCATTTTCGAAGAAGTCGCCCGAGAAAAAGGAATCGCTAATAAAGGAATAATTGATAGAAGCTTTTTCTAAAAAAAATGTGTAGTTTATATATTTTTCCTCTGCTAAGCTCCTGGGACTCAGAGATGTGTGTACGAGATGTTCGTAAGTATGCTGTCAGTCCTACCTCCTGTGTTGTATCCTGTTGTATCCTGCTGTGCACCAGCAGGGTAAACCAATCTAAGGGAGTTCCCAGCTCCCGCTTGTCTTAGGGACAAGCGCTAAACTGCCATTATAACTTGTCTTTAAAAGACATAATACAAAATACAACATTTGTGACCCTATCTGCAAGGACAAAAACATGCGAAAGGGGTTTCTGGACAAGGAAACCGATAGGAGTTTTGGGACAAGGGAACCGAAGTGGGTTTCAGGACAAGGGAACTGAAACGAGTTTCTGGACAAGGATACCGAAAGGGATTGGTAGTTAGCTGTAATATAGTGCCACATAGCAGTCAAATTGGGGGATTTTGTATCTTCTGCTGGAGAGTACAATATCAGTTTTTTGTGGGTTAACGCCGAGTTGGCATGTTTGTGTCCATGCTTCCAGCTTGCCGAAGGCATTCTGCATTATGTCTCTTAGAGTAGAGACGAATTTGCCGGATGCCACTATGGCAATATCATCCGCATAGGCAATAACTTTGCATCTTACCTCTTCCAGTATTGATAGCAGTTCGTTTACCACTACGTTCCAAAGAAGGGCAGAGCGAACACCTCCGTGTGGGGTGCCCCTATGAATCTTAGCGTCTCCCATCTGAGAGTGTTGTACCCTGCTGGTGAGTAGCTGATGAATGAAAGCCACTAGGGACTTTCCGATCGCCAAGTTGTTAAGGGCAAGTGTACTTGCTTTTGGTTTGATATTGTTGAACGCACCTTCAACGTCGAGAAATGTCACAAGTGTGTATCCGTCAAACTTGAGAGTTGCCTATC
Organism: Eristalis arbustorum; assembly: GCA_916610145.1. Lineage (NCBI taxonomy): Eukaryota > Metazoa > Arthropoda > Insecta > Diptera > Syrphidae > Eristalis > Eristalis arbustorum. The sequence continues at coordinate 49,488,651 of OU744320.1, read as the reverse complement.
AGAGAGTTGAGGGCTGTCTTCACAGACTTGCCCTTATTGTAGGCGTGATATATTGCTGTATTAGTTTCTCCAAGGTTTTCAGGCGAGATGAGGAGAGAATGATGTGCCTGAGGTCATTTGGTTTGGCATGGGAGTATTTACCCACTTTGCGAATAAACACTACTCTGACGCTTTTCCAGGAGCTGGGAACATGACCAAGACTCATACAGCCCTTGAAGATGTTGAGAAACCAAAGCATGAAGAGGTGCGCTGGTCTTTGAAGCTCCGCAGGGATGATGCCGTCAGGCCCTGCTGACTTGAACTGTTTAAATCTTGTTAGTGCCAACATGAAAGTAAAGAGACTCACATTTATAAGATCGCATGGAGTTTTTGGAGGAGATGCGTCTTCTTTATTGGCTCTAATTGCGAAGTTGACCGGAAACTGCGTATTGACAAGGAGACTGAGCGTTTGCTCACTGGATGAGGCCCACGTCCCGTCAGATTTTTGTAGGAAGCTAGGTGACTTAGGGATGAAGCTAGAACCTTTCTTAGCCTGGAAGCTTGTGAGACTTCTTCGATCTTACTAGAAAAAAGTCTCCAAGAGATTGAAGAGATTGAACCTTTTTCAGTTCAGTTATAAAGGTACAGAGGTGTTCGCAGTCTTTCGGCTTGTTAAAGTGCTTCCTGCAACTCTTGTGCAGATGTTCTATTTTATGGTTCCACCAAGGAGATTTAGACTTGCCTCTTTGCCTGCTGATTAGACATGACATTGCCATTGCGTTGTTGAGAGTTCTTGTGAGGTTGTCAACTGAATGGTAGAGATCAATGGGGTTGCTTGGGATGGAAATGTTGGTACTCGACATTGTTGCAGCAACAATCTCTCTATATCTGTCCCAGTTGGTTCTTTTAGGATTCCTAAGGACTTTTGGGATGGGGGAAAACTCGTTATGCTGAACATTATATAGTGGTGATCAGATGATGCCCTCCAATTGCTGATTCGATCCGCTATCTGGTCAGACACGAGTGTAATGTCTGGGACTTCCTGTCTATTCCTAGTTACGAAGGTGGGTATATTACTTTGGTTACACAACTCCAACTTGCTACTTACAAGGTAGTTAAAAAGGTACTCACCTTTTTGGTTGATGTCCCTGCCTCCACATATTGTACGATGGTCGTATGCATCACAACCCAAAAAGCGCGGTTCTGGTTCTTTCCGCCTCAGCAATCGTCCTTCTCAGCGTCTCTGATGGATATTCACTATGGTCATGGGCCATGTAGGAGGAGACTAACCATAATTTTATTTTGCCTGCCTCCAGACATACGGTGACTGAGTCGCGATCGCTACAGTGGGAGGGAATATGGGTATTTAAGGAACTCTTTGTAAGTATGCAGGCTCTTGGCTTACCTTCATGGTCATATGAAGGAAGTTGAATTGCTGAGTCCTGAGTGCACGAACTATGTCGTTGGCTACTCAGGGTTCCTGGGCCAGGATGATATCATCTCCGCAGGTGTTGGTACGGAGAAGAAGAGCGACCGAGACCGCGATAGAGTGGTGGAGATTAATCTGTGTCACCCGGAGCATGACTGTCGGGTAACGTGTCCGTCTCAATTCCAGACACAATCTCCACCACTGTCAAATTGGCCTCATCGTCGGTGTCTGACTCCAGAAGAGAGTCTTCTTGACTATTAGGCGGGGTGCTGGTTAGCTCTAGGTCAGAGAGGCCGATATCGTCAGTCTCCTGACCATGGCTACCTAGGTTTGGGGTCAAAGCCTGCGTGCCAGACCCCTCCTCCTCCTTGGCTACGGCGGTTTCCTCTCGATAGTGCCTGAAGTAGAGGGTTGAGGCTCGCTTGAAGCAGGACGGTCTTTCTCCTCCGTCAGTATAATATAGACAGATGGAGCAGTGGAGGTGGAGGGAGGCTGTTCCGCATTCGCACTAGCCTCGCCATCCTTTTTGTACACCTTTAGGGTGATCGTCCCAAAGCCGTAGTGGGTGACACTCTCCGACATGTCAAGTGGGTCCAGTGATTCTTTGTTGATCACAATTGCTGCGAATTTTGACAGTCTTTAAGACGGTTTGAGCCGCTTTATCCGCCAACACTTCAGGAGCCGGGGTAGATCTGGAAGATCTCTTTTTTATTTTTCTTTATCGAATTTTTAGTGCTCATTGTTGGTCCCACGAGTAGCGGAGAAAATGAAGGTCCGGCTGTGCAGAGATCCGCATTGCACAGCTAAGGCAGGATTAATCTAAGAGTGTGCTAGGTCTCCCAGACACTCCGTTCACGAAAAGCTATTTTTGCAGGTGGGCCTCCAGTCAGGCTGTTCCTCGGCACGGGTGGTAGGGAGAGATAGGATGCAGTGGGAGGGAGATAAACGATAATTACATCTATGCTTCGTGTCTCTTCATAGAGAATAAATTCCCTTGAGTCAAGGTGTGCAACCACACGAAGGAAAAATTATATGATTTTTCGAGTTAATCTTTCAACTGCCACAGCGACCCTATTAGGCCTAGCAACGACTCTAGCACACCTGTTTCCATGTTTTCTTACGTGTTTTAATCGGTCCTGATGCATTAGAAAGCATTTCTCTACATCAGCAATTTCAATCAATATCACATTGACGGCCTCGTGAAATTTGATGATTTTTCTAGATAATTTTCAACTGCCACAGCAGCCCTATTAGACCTACCAACGACTTGCGCACACCTTTTTGCATGTCCTTGTGTGTGTATTAATCGATCCTGAGAGTTTGATGTGCATCCGGCAACATTGAGATAATAGGTCCGCTGTGGCAGTAGGAAAAATAACACGGATTATGATTAAATTTAACGACCGGGTATGTAAAATTGATTGAAACTTCTGATGTCGCGAAATGCTTTCCATTGCATCAGGATCGATTAATACACGTAAGAAAACATGGAAGCAGGTGTGCGCGAGTCATTGGTAAGCCCAATAGGGCCGCTGTAGCAGTTGGAAGATGGGTCATGAAATCCATCAGAACAGCCTTACTAACCACTACTTAGATTTTGCGGTCAAAATCTCAATGCTGTCGGATGCACCGCAAACTCTCAGGATCGATTAATACACACACAAGGACATGCAAAAAGGTGTGCGCAAGTCGTTGGTAGGTCTAATAGGGCTGCTGTGGCAGTTGAAAATTATCTAGAAAAATCATCAAATTTCACGAGGCCGTCAATGTGATATTGATTGAAATTGCTGATGTAGAGAAATGCTTTCTAATGCATCAGGATCGGTTAATACACGTAAGAAAACATGGAAACAGGTATGCGCGAGTCGTTGGTAGGCCAAATAGGGCCGCTGTTGCATTTGAAGAATGAGGGTGAAAAACGAACAAATTCGACGATGCCGGCTATGTCAAATTGATTGAAATTTTCGATGTGGCGAAATGCTTTGAAATGAATCAGTATCGAATAGCACACGTAAGAAAACATGGAAACAGGTATGCGCGAGTCGTTGGTAGGCCAAATAGGGCCGCTGTTGCATTTGAAGAATGAGGGTGAAAAACGAACAATATCAACGATGCCGGCTATGTCAAATTGATTGAAATTTTCGATGTGGCGAAATGCTTTGAAATGAATCAGTATCGAATAGTACACGTAAGAAAACATGGAAACAGGTATGCGCGAGTCGTTGGTAGGCCAAATAGGGCCGCTGTGGCATTTGAAAGATGAGGGTGAAAAACGAACAAATTCGACGATGCCGGCTATGTCAAATTGATTAAAATTTTCGATGTGGCGAAATGCTTTGAAATGAATCAGTATCGAATAGTACATGTAAGAAAACATGGAAACAGGTATGCGCGAGTCGTTGGTAGGCCAAATAAGGCCGCTGTTGCATTTGAAGAATGAGGGTGAAAAACGAACAAAATCAACGATGCCGGCTATGTCAAATTGATTGAAATTTTCGATGTGGCGAAATGCCTTGAAATGAATCAGTATCGAATAGTACACATAAGAAAACATGGAAACAGGTATGCGCGAGTCGTTGGTAGGCCAAATAGGGCCGCTGTTGCATTTGAAGAATGAGGGTGAAAAACGAACAAAGTCAACGATGCCGGCTATGTCAAATTGATTGAAATTTTCGATGTGGCGAAATGCTTTGAAATGAATCAGTATCGAATAGTACACGTAAGAAAACATGGAAACAGGTATGCGCGAGACGTTGGTAGGCCAAATAGGGCCGCTGTGGCATTTGAAAGATGAGGGTGAAAAACGAACAAATTCGACGATGCCGGCTATGTCAAATTGATTGAAATTTTCTATGTGGCGAAATGCTTTGAAATGAATCAGTATCGAATAGTACACGTAAGAAAACATGGAAACAGGTATGCGCGAGTCGTTGGTGGGCCAAATAGGGCCGCTGTTGCATTTGAATAATGAGGGTGAAAAACGAACAAAATCAACGATGCCGGCTATGTCAAATTGATTGAAATTTTCGATGTGGCGAAATGCTTTGAAATGAATCAGTATCGAATAGTACACGTAAGAAAACATGGAAACAGGTATGCGCGAGTCGTTGGTAGGCGAAATAGGGCCGCTGTGGCATTTGAAAGATGAGGGTGAAAAACGAACAAATTCGACGATGCCGGCTATGTCAAATTGATTGAAATTTTCGATGTGGCGAAATGCTTTGAAATGAATCAGTATCGAATAGTACATGTAAGTCGTTGGTAGGCCAAATAGGGCCGCTGTTGCATTTGAAGAATGAGGGTGAAAAACGAACAAAATCAACGATGCCGGCTATGTCAAATTGATTGAAATTTTCGATGTGGCGAAATGCTTTGAAATGAATCAGTATCGAATAGTACACGTAAGAAAACATGGAAACAGGTATGCGCGAGTCGTTGGTGGGCCAAATAGGGCCGCTGTTGCATTTGAATAATGAGGGTGAAAAACGAACAAAATCAACGATGCCGGCTATGTCAAATTGATTGAAATTTTCGATGTGGCGAAATGCTTTGAAATGAATCAGTATCGAATAGTACACGTAAGAAAACATGGAAACAGGTATGCGCGAGTCGTTGGTAGGCGAAATAGGGCCGCTGTGGCATTTGAAAGATGAGGGTGAAAAACGAACAAATTCGACGATGCCGGCTATGTCAAATTGATTGAAATTTTCGATGTGGCGAAATGCTTTGAAATGAATCAGTATCGAATAGTACATGTAAGAAAACATGGAAACAGGTATGCGCGAGTCGTTGGTAGGCCAAATAGGGCCGCTGTTGCATTTGAAGAATGAGGGTGAAAAACGAACAAAATCAACGATGCCGGCTATGTCAAATTGATTGAAATTTTCGATGTGGCGAAATGCTTTGAAATGAATCAGTATCGAATAGTACACGTAAGAAAACATGGAAACAGGTATGCGCGAGTCGTTGGTAGGCCAAATAGGGCCGCTGTGGCATTTGAAAGATGATTGAAATTTTCGATGTGGCGAAATGCCTTGAAATGAATCAGTATCGAATAGTACACGTAAGAAAACATGGAAACAGGTATGCGCGAGTCGTTGGTAGGCCAAATAGGGCCGCTGTTGCATTTGAAGAATGAGGGTGAAAAACGAACAAAATCAACGATGCCGGCTATGTCAAATTGATTGAAATTTTTCGATGTGGCGAAATGCTTTGAAATGAATCAGTATCGAATAGTACACGTAAGAAAACATGGAAACATGTATGCGCGAGTCGTTGGTAGGCCAAATAGGGCCGCTGTTGCATTTGAAGAATGAGGGTGAAAAACGAACAAAATCAACGATGCCGGCTATGTCAAATTGATTGAAATTTTCGATGTGGCGAAATGCTTTGAAATGAATCAGTATCGAATAGTACACGTAAGAAAACATGGAAACAGGTATGCGCGAGTCGTTGGTAGGCGAAATAGGGCCGCTGTGGCATTTGAAAGATGAGGGTGAAAAACGAACAAATTCGACGATGCCGGCTATGTCAAATTGATTGAAATTTTCGATGTGGCGAAATGCTTTGAAATGAATCAGTATCGAATAGTACATGTAAGAAAACATGGAAACAGGTATGCGCGAGTCGTTGGTAGGCCAAATAGGGCCGCTGTTGCATTTGAAGAATGAGGGTGAAAAACGAACAAATTCGACGATGCCGGCTATGTCAAATTGATTGAAATTTTCGATGTGGCGAAATGCTTTGAAATGAATCAGTATCGAATAGTACATGTAAGAAAACATGGAAACAGGTATGCGCGAGTCGTTGGTAGGCCAAATAGGGCCGCTGTTGCATTTGAAGAATGAGGGTGAAAAACGAACAAAATCAACGATCCCGGCTATGTCAAATTGATTGAAATTTTCGATGTGGCGAAATGCCTTGTAATGAATCAGTATCGAATAGTACACGTAAGAAAACATGGAAACAGGTATGCGCGAGTCGTTGGTAGGCCAAATAGGGCCGCTGTTGCATTTGAAGAATGAGGGTGAAAAACGAACAAAGTCAACGATGCCGGCTATGTCAAATTGATTGAAATTTTCGATGTGGCGAAATGCTTTGAAATGAATCAGTATCGCATAGTACACGTAAGAAAACATGGAAACAGGTATGCGCGAGTCGTTGGTAGGCAAAATAGGGCCGCTGTGGCATTTGAAAGATGAGGGTGAAAAACGAACAAATTCGACGATGCCGTCTATGTCGAATAGATTGAAATTTTCGATGGTGCGAAATGCTTTGAAATGAATCAGTATCGAATAGTACACGTAAGAAAACATGGAAACAGGTATGCGCGAGTCGTTGGTAGGCGAAATAGGGCCGCTGTGGCATTTGAAAGATGAGGGTGAAAAACGAACAAATTCGACGATGCCGGCTATGTCAAATTGATTGAAATTTTCGATGTGGCGAAATGCTTTGAAATGAATCAGTATCGAATAGTACACGTAAGAAAACATGGAAACAGGTATGCGCGAGTCGTTGGTAGGCCAAATAGGGCCGCTGTTGCATTTGAAGAATGAGGGTGAAAAACGAACAAAATCAACGATGCCGGCTATGTCAAATTGATTGAAATTTTCGATGTGGCGAAATGCCTTGAAATGAATCAGTATCGAATAGTACACGTAAGAAAACATGGAAACAGGTATGCGCGAGTCGTTGGTAGGCCAAATAGGGCCGCTGTTGCATTTGAAGAATGAGGGTGAAAAAAATCAACGATGCCGGCTATGTCAAATTGATTGAAATTTTCGATGTGGCGAAATGCCTTGAAATGAATCAGTATCGAATAGTACACGTAAGAAAACATGGAAACAGGTATGCGCGAGTCGTTGGTAGGCCAAATAGGGCCGCTGTTGCATTTGAAGAATGAGGGTGAAAAACGAACAAAATCAACGATGCCGGCTATGTCAAATTGATTGAAATTTTCGATGTGGCGAAATGCTTTGAAATGAATCAGTATCGAATAGTACACGTAAGAAAACATGGAAACAGGTATGCGCGAGTCGTTGGTAGGCCAAATAGGGCCGCTGTGGCATTTGAAAGATGATTGAAATTTTCGATGTGGCGAAATGCCTTGAAATGAATCAGTATCGAATAGTACACGTAAGAAAACATGGAAACAGGTATGCGCGAGTCGTTGGTAGGCCAAATAGGGCCGCTGTTGCATTTGAAGAATGAGGGTGAAAAACGAACAAAATCAACGATGCCGGCTATGTCAAATTGATTGAAATTTTCGATGTGGCGAAATGCCTTGAAATGAATCAGTATCGAATAGTACACGTAAGAAAACATGGAAACAGGTATGCGCGAGTCGTTGGTAGGCCAAATAGGGCCGCTGTTGCATTTGAAGAATGAGGGTGAAAAACGAACAAAATCAACGATGCCGGCTATGTCAAATTGATTGAAATTTTCGATGTGGCGAAATGCCTTGAAATGAATCAGTATCGAATAGTACACGTAAGAAAACATGGAAACAGGTATGCGCGAGTCGTTGGTAGGCCAAATAGGGCCGCTGTTGCATTTGAAGAATGAGGGTGAAAAACGAACAAAATCAACGATGCCGGCTATGTCAAATTGATTGAAATTTTCGATGTGGCGAAATGCTTTGAAATGAATCAGTATCGAATAGTACACGTAAGAAAACATGGAAACAGGTATGCGCGAGTCGTTGGTAGGCCAAATAGGGCCGCTGTTGCATTTGAAGAATGAGGGTGAAAAACGAACAAAATCAACGATGCCGGCTATGTCAAATTGATTGAAATTTTCGATGTGGCGAAATGCTTTGAAATGAATCAGTATCGAATAGTACACGTAAGAAAACATGGAAACAGGTATGCGCGAATCGTTGGTAGGCGAAATAGGGCCGCTGTGGCATTTGAAAGATGAGGGTGAAAAACGAACAAATTCGACGATGCCGGCTATGTCAAATTGATTGAAATTTTCGATGTGGCGAAATGATTTGAAATGAATCAGTATCGAATAGTACACGTAAGAAAACATGGAAACAGGTATGCGCGAGTCGTTGGTAGGCCAAATAGGGCCGCTGTGGCATTTGAAAGATGATTGAAATTTTCGATGTGGCGAAATGCCTTGAAATGAATCAGTATCGAATAGTACACGTAAGAAAACATGGAAACAGGTATGCGCGAGTCGTTGGTAGGCCAAATAGGGCCGCTGTTGCATTTGAAGAATGAGGGTGAAAAACGAACAAAATCAACGATGCCGGCTATGTCAAATTGATTGAAATTTTCGATGTGGCGAAATGCCTTGCAATGAATCAGTATCGAATAGTACACGTAAGAAAACATGGAAACAGGTATGCGCGAGTCGTTGGTAGGCCAAATAGGGCCGCTGTTGCATTTGAAGAATGAGGGTGAAAAACGAACAAAATCAACGATGCCGGCTATGTCAAATTGATTGAAATTTTCGATGTGGCGAAATGCTTTGAAATGAATCAGTATCGAATAGAACACGTAAGAAAACATGGAAACAGGAATGCGCGAGTCGTTGGTAGGCCAAATAGGGCCGCTGTTGCATTTGAAGAATGAGGGTGAAAAACCAACAATATCAACGATGCCGGCTATGTCAAATTGATTGAAATTTTCGATGTGGCGAAATGCTTTGAAATGAATCAGTATCGAATAGTACACGTAAGAAAACATGGAAACAGGTATGCGCGAGTCGTTGGTAGGCCAAATAGGGCCGCTGTTGCATTTGAAGAATGAGGGTGAAAAACGAACAAAATCAACGATGCCGGCTATGTCAAATTGATTGAAATTTTCGATGTGGCGAAATGCCTTGAAATGAATCAGTATCGAATAGTACACGTAAGAAAACATGGAAACAGGTATGCGCGAGTCGTTGGTAGGCCAAATAGGGCCGCTGTTGCATTTGAAGAATGAGGGTGAAAAAAATCAACGATGCCGGCTATGTCAAATTGATTGAAATTTTCGATGTGGCGAAATGCTTTGAAATGAATCAGTATCGAATAGTACACGTAAGAAAACATGGAAACAGGTATGCGCGAGTCGTTGGTAGGCCAAATAGGGCCGCTGTTGCATTTGAAGAATGAGGGTGAAAAACGAACAAAATCAACGATGCCGGCTATGTCAAATTGATTGAAATTTTCGATGTGGCGAAATGCTTTGAAATGAATCAGTATCGAATAGTACACGTAAGAAAACATGGAAACAGGTATGCGCGAGTCGTTGGTAGGCCAAATAGGGCCGCTGTTGCATTTGAAGAATGAGGGTGAAAAACGAACAAAATCAACGATGCCGGCTATGTCAAATTGATTGAAATTTTCGATGTGGCGAAATGCTTTGAAATGAATCAGTATCGAATAGTACACGTAAGAAAACATGGAAACAGGTATGCGCGAATCGTTGGTAGGCGAAATAGGGCCGCTGTGGCATTTGAAAGATGAGGGTGAAAAACGAACAAATTCGACGATGCCGGCTATGTCAAATTGATTGAAATTTTCGATGTGGCGAAATGATTTGAAATGAATCAGTATCGAATAGTACACGTAAGAAAACATGGAAACAGGTATGCGCGAGTCGTTGGTAGGCCAAATAGGGCCGCTGTGGCATTTGAAAGATGATTGAAATTTTCGATGTGGCGAAATGCCTTGAAATGAATCAGTATCGAATAGTACACGTAAGAAAACATGGAAACAGGTATGCGCGAGTCGTTGGTAGGCCAAATAGGGCCGCTGTTGCATTTGAAGAATGAGGGTGAAAAACGAACAAAATCAACGATGCCGGCTATGTCAAATTGATTGAAATTTTCGATGTGGCGAAATGCCTTGAAATGAATCAGTATCGAATAGAACACGTAAGAAAACATGGAAACAGGAATGCGCGAGTCGTTGGTAGGCCAAATAGGGCCGCTGTTGCATTTGAAGAATGAGGGTGAAAAACCAACAATATCAACGATGCCGGCTATGTCAAATTGATTGAAATTTTCGATGTGGCGAAATGCTTTGAAATGAATCAGTATCGAATAGTACACATAAGAAAACATGAAAACAGGTATGCGCGAGTCGTTGGTAGGCCAAATAGGGCCGCTGTTGTATTTGAAGAATGAGGGTGAAAAACGAACAAAATCAACGATGCCGGCTATGTCAAATTGATTGAAATTTTCGATGTGCCGAAATGCTTTGAAATGAATCAGTATCGAATAGTACACGTAAGAAAACATGGAAACAGGTATGCGCGAGTCGTTGGTGGGCCAAATAGGGCCGCTGTTGCATTTGAAGAATGAGGGTGAAAAACGAACAAAATCAACGATGCCGGCTATGTCAAATTGATTGAAATTTTCGATGTGGCGAAATGCTTTGAAATGAATCAGTATCGAATAGTACACGTAAGAAAACATGGAAACAGGTATGCGCGAGTCGTTGGTAGGCCAAATAGGGCCGCTGTTGCATTTGAAGAATGAGGGTGAAAAACCAACAATATCAACGATGCCGGCTATGTCAAATTGATTGAAATTTTCGATGTGGCGAAATGCTTTGAAATGAATCAGTATCGAATAGTACACGTAAGAAAACATGGAAACAGGTATGCGCGAGTCGTTGGTGGGCCAAATAGGGCCGCTGTGGCATTTGAAAGATGATTGAAATTTTCGATGTGGCGAAATGCCTTGAAATGAATCAGTATCGAATAGTACACGTAAGAAAACATGGAAACAGGTATGCGCGAGTCGTTGGTAGGCCAAATAGGGCCGCTGTGGCATTTGAAAGATGATTGAAATTTTCGATGTGGCGAAATGCCTTGAAATGAATCAGTATCGAATAGTACACGTAAGAAAACATGGAAACAGGTATGCGCGAGTCGTTGGTAGGCCAAATAGGGCCGCTGTGGCATTTGAAAGATGATTGAAATTTTCGATGTGGCGAAATGCTTTGAAATGAATCAGTATCGAATAGTACACGTAAGAAAACATGGAAACAGGTATGCGCGAGTCGTTGGTAGGCCAAATAGGGCCGCTGTTGCATTTGAAGAATGAGGGTGAAAAACGAACAAAATCAACGATGCCGGCTATGTCAAATTGATTGAAATTTTCGATGTGGCGAAATGCTTTGAAATGAATCAGTATCGAATAGAACACGTAAGAAAACATGGAAACAGGTATGCGCGAGTCGTTGGTAGGCCAAATAGGGCCGCTGTGGCATTTGAAAGATGATTGAAATTTTCGATGTGGCGAAATGCCTTGAAATGAATCAGTATCGAATAGTACACGTAAGAAAACATGGAAACAGGTATGCGCGAGTCGTTGGTAGGCCAAATAGGGCCGCTGTTGCATTTGAAGAATGAGGGTGAAAAACGAACAAAATCAACGATGCCGGCTATGTCAAATTGATTGAAATTTTCGATGTGGCGAAATGCTTTGAAATGAATCAGTATCGAATAGAACACGTAAGAAAACATGGAAACAGGTATGCGCGAGTCGTTGGTAGGCCAAATAGGGCCGCTGTTGCATTTGAAGAATGAGGGTGAAAAACCAACAATATCAACGATGCCGGCTATGTCAAATTGATTGAAATTTTCGATGTGGCGAAATGCTTTGAAATGAATCAGTATCGAATAGTACACGTAAGAAAACATGGAAACAGGTATGCGCGAGTCGTTGGTGGGCCAAATAGGGCCGCTGTGGCATTTGAAAGATGATTGAAATTTTCGATGTGGCGAAATGCCTTGAAATGAATCAGTATCGAATAGTACACGTAAGAAAACATGGAAACAGGTATGCGCGAGTCGTTGGTAGGCCAAATAGGGCCGCTGTTGCATTTGAAGAATGAGGGTGAAAAACCAACAATATCAACGATGCCGGCTATGTCAAATTGATTGAAATTTTCGATGTGGCGAAATGCCTTGAAATGAATCAGTATCGAATAGTACACGTAAGAAAACATGGAAACAGGTATGCGCGAGTCGTTGGTAGGCCAAATAGGGCCGCTGTTGCATTTGAAGAATGAGGGTGAAAAACGAACAAAATCAACGATGCCGGCTATGTCAAATTGATTGAAATTTTCGATGTGGCGAAATGCTTTGAAATGAATCAGTATCGAATAGTACACGTAAGGAAACATGGAAACAGGTATGCGCGAGTCGTTGGTAGGCCAAATAGGGCCGCTGTGGCATTTGAAAGATGAGGGTGAAAAACGAACAAATTCGACGATGCCGGCTATGTCAAATTGATTGAAATTTTCGATGTGGCGAAATGCTTTGAAATGAATCAGTATCGAATAGTACACATAAGAAAACATGAAAACAGGTATGCGCGAGTCGTTGGTAGGCCAAATAGGGTCGCTGTTGCATTTGAAGAATGAGGGTGAAAAACGAACAAAATCAACGATGCCGGCTATGTCAAATTGATTGAAATTTTCGATGTGGCGAAATGCTTTGAAATGAATCAGTATCGAATAGTACACGTAAGAAAACATGGAAACAGGTATGCGCGAGTCGTTGGTGGGCCAAATAGGGCCGCTGTTGCATTTGAAGAATGAGGGTGAAAAACGAACAAAATCAACGATGCCGGCTATGTCAAATTGATTGAAATTTTCGATGTGGCGAAATGCTTTGAAATGAATCAGTATCGAATAGTACACGTAAGAAAACATGGAAACAGGTATGCGCGAGTCGTTGGTGGGCCAAATAGGGCCGCTGTTGCATTTGAAGAATGAGGGTGAAAAACGAACAAAATCAACGATGCCGGCTATGTCAAATTGATTGAAATTTTCGATGTGGCGAAATGCTTTGAAATGAATCAGTATCGAATAGTACACGTAAGAAAACATGGAAACAGGTATGCGCGAGTCGTTGGTAGGCCAAATAGGGCCGCTGTTGCATTTGAAGAATGAGGGTGAAAAACGAACAAAATCAACGATGCCGGCTATGTCAAATTGATTGAAATTTTCGATGTGGCGAAATGCTTTGAAATGAATCAGTATCGAATAGAACACGTAAGAAAACATGGAAACAGGTATGCGCGAGTCGTTGGTAGGCCAAATAGGGCCGCTGTTGCATTTGAAGAATGAGGGTGAAAAACGAACAAAATCAACGATGCCGGCTATGTCAAATTGATTGAAATTTTCGATGTGGCGAAATGCTTTGAAATGAATCAGTATCGAATAGTACACGTAAGAAAACATGGAAACAGGTATGCGCGAGTCGTTGGTAGGCCAAATAGGGCCGCTGTTGCATTTGAAGAATGAGGGTGAAAAACGAACAAAATCAACGATGCCGGCTATGTCAAATTGATTGAAATTTTCGATGTGGCGAAATGCTTTGAAATGAATCAGTATCGAATAGTACACGTAAGAAAACATGGAAACAGGTATGCGCGAGTCGTTGGTGGGCCAAATAGGGCCGCTGTTGCATTTGAAGAATGAGGGTGAAAAACGAACAAAATCAACGATGCCGGCTATGTCAAATTGATTGAAATTTTCGATGTGGCGAAATGCTTTGAAATGAATCAGTATCGAAGAGTACACGTAAGAAAACATGGAAACAGGTATGCGCGAGTCGTTGGTAGGCCAAATAGGGCCGCTGTGGCATTTGAAAGATGATTGAAATTTTCGATGTGGCGAAATGCCTTGAAATGAATCAGTATCGAATAGTACACGTAAGAAAACATGGAAACAGGTATGCGCGAGTCGTTGGTAGGCCAAAGAGGGCAGCTGTTGCATTTGAAGAATGAGGGTGAAAAACCAACAATATCAACGATGCCGGCTATGTCAAATTGATTGAAATTTTCGATGTGGCGAAATGCCTTGAAATGAATCAGTATCGAATAGTACACGTAAGAAAACATGGAAACAGGTATGCGCGAGTCGTTGGTAGGCCAAATAGGGCCGCTGTTGCATTTGAAGAATGAGGGTGAAAAACGAACAAAATCAACGATGCCGGCTATGTCAAATTGATTGAAATTTTCGATGTGGCGAAATGCCTTGAAATGAATCAGTATCGAATAGTACACGTAAGAAAACATGGAAACAGGTATGCGCGAGTCGTTGGTAGGCCAAATAGGGCCGCTGTTGCATTTGAAGAATGAGGGTGAAAAACGAACAAAATCAACGATGCCGGCTATGTCAAATTGATTGAAATTTTCGATGTGGCGAAATGCTTTGAAATGAATCAGTATCGAATAGAACACGTAAGAAAACATGGAAACAGGTATGCGCGAGTCGTTGGTAGGCCAAATAGGGCCGCTGTTGCATTTGAAGAATGAGGGTGAAAAACGAACAAAATCAACGATGCCGGCTATGTCAAATTGATTGAAATTTTCGATGTGGCGAAATGCTTTGAAATGAATCAGTATCGAATAGAACACGTAAGAAAACATGGAAACAGGTATGCGCGAGTCGTTGGTAGGCCAAATAGGGCCGCTGTGGCATTTGAAAGATGAGGGTGAAAAACGAACAAATCGACGATGCGGCTATGTCAAATTGATTGAAATTTTCGATGTGGCGAAATGATTTGAAATGAATCAGTATCGAATAGTACACGTAAGAAAACATGGAAACAGGTATGCGCGAGTCGTTGGTAGGCCAAATAGGGCCGCTGTGGCATTTGAAAGATGAGGGTGAAAAACGAACAAATTCGACGATGCCGGCTATGTCAAATTGATTGAAATTTTCGATGTGGCGAAATGATTTGAAATGAATCAGTATCGAATAGTACATGTAAGAAAACATGGAAACAGGTATGCGCGAGTCGTTGGTGGGCCAAATAGGGCCGCTGTTGCATTTGAAGAATGAGGGTGAAAAACGAACAAAATCAACGATGCCGGCTATGTCAAATTGATTGAAATTTTCGATGTGGCGAAATGCTTTGAAATGAATCAGTATCGAATAGTACACGTAAGAAAACATGGAAACAGGTATGCGCGAGTCGTTGGTAGGCCAAATAGGGCCGCTGTGGCATTTGAAAGATGAGGGTGAAAAACGAACAAATTCGACGATGCCGGCTATGTCAAATTGATTGAAATTTTCGATGTGGCGAAATGATTTGAAATGAATCAGTATCGAATATTACACGTAAGAAAACATGGAAACAGGTATAAGCGAGTCGTTGGTAGGCCAAATAGGGCCGCTGTGGTATTTGAAAGATGAGGGTGAAAAACGAACAAAATCAACGGCTATGTCAAATTGATTGAAATTTTCGATGTGGCGAAATGCTTTGAAATGAATCAGTATCGGATAGTACACGTAAGAAAACATGGGAACAGGTATGTGCGAGTCGTTGGTAGGCCAAATAGGGCCGCTGTTGCATTTGAAGAATGAGGGTGAAAAACGAACAAAATCAACGATGCCGGCTATGTCAAATTGATTGAAATTTTCGATGTGGCGAAATGCTTTGAAATGAATCAGTATCGAATAGTACACGTAAGAAAACATGGAAACAGGTATGCGCGAGTCGTTACTAGGCCAAATAGGGCCGCTGTGGCATTTGAAGAATGAGGGTGAAAAACGAACAAATTCGACGATACCGGCTATGTCAAATTGATTGAAATTTTCGATGTGGCGAAATGCTTTGAAATGAATCAGTATCGAATAGTACACGTAAGAAAACATGGAAACAGGTATGCGCGAGTCGTTGGTAGGCCAAATAGGGCCGCTCTTGCATTTGAAGAATGAGGGTGAAAAACGAACAAAATCAACGATGCCGGCTATGTCAAATTGATTGAAATTTTCGATGTGGCGAAATGCTTTGAAATGAATCAGTATCGAATAGTACACGTAAGAAAACATGGAAACAGGTATGCGCGAGTCGTTGGTAGGCCAAATAGGGCCGCTGTGGCATTTGAAAGATGAGGTGAAAAACGAACAAATTCGACGATGCCGGCTATGTCAAATTGATTGAAATTTTCGATGTGGCGAAATGCTTTGAAATGAATCAGTATCGAATAGTACACGTAAGAAAACATGGAAACAGGTATGCGCGAGTCGTTGGTAGGCCAAATAGGGCCGCTGTGGCATTTGAAGAATGAGGGTGAAAAACGAACAAATTCGACGATACCGGCTATGTCAAATTGATTGAAATTTTCGATGTGGCGAAATGCTTTGAAATGAATCAGTATCGAATAGTACACGTAAGAAAACATGGAAACAGGTATGCGCGAGTCGTTGGTAGGCCAAATAGGGCCGCTCTTGCATTTGAAGAATGAGGGTGAAAAACGAACAAAATCAACGATGCCGGCTATGTCAAATTGATTGAAATTTTCGATGTGGCGAAATGCTTTGAAATGAATCAGTATCGGATAGTACACGTAAGAAAACATGGGAACAGGTATGTGCGAGTCGTTGGTAGGCCAAATAGGGCCGCTGTTGCATTTGAAGAATGAGGGTGAAAAACGAACAAAATCAACGATGCCGGCTATGTCAAATTGATTGAAATTTTCGATGTGGCGAAATGCTTTGAAATGAATCAGTATCGAATAGTACACGTAAGAAAACATGGAAACAGGTATGCGCGAGTCGTTGGTAGGCCAAATAGGGCCGCTGTTGCATTTGAAGAATGAGGGTGAAAAACGAACAAAATCAACGATGCCGGCTATGTCAAATTGATTGAAATTTTCGATGTGGCGAATTGCTTTGAAATGAATCAGTATCGAATAGTACACGTAAGAAAACATGGAAACAGGTATGCGCGAGTCGTTGGTTGGCGAAATAGGGCCGCTGTGGCATTTGAAAGATGAGGGTGAAAACGAACAAATTCGTCGATGCCGGCTATGTCAAATTGATTGAAATTTTCGATGTGGCGAAATGCTTTGAAATAAATCAGTATGGGATAGTACACGTAAGAAAACATGGAAACAGGTATGCGCGAGTCGTTGGTAGGCCAAATAGGGCCGCTGTTGCATTTGAAGAATGAGGGTGAAAAACAAACAAAATCAACGATGCCGGCTATGTCAAATTGATTGAAATTTTCGATGTGGCGAAATGCTTTGAAATGAATCAGTATCGAATAGTACACGTAAGAAAACATGGAAACAGGTATGCGCGAGTCGTTACTAGGCCAAATAGGGCCGCTGTGGCATTTGAAGAATGAGGGTGAAAAACGAACAAATTCGACGATACCGGCTATGTCAAATTGATTGAAATTTTCGATGTGGCGAAATGCTTTGAAATGAATCAGTATCGAATAGTACACGTAAGAAAACATGGAAACAGGTATGCGCGAGTCGTTGGTAGGCCAAATAGGGCCGCTCTTGCATTTGAAGAATGAGGGTGAAAAACGAACAAAATCAACGATGCCGGCTATGTCAAATTGATTGAAATTTTCGATGTGGCGAAATGCTTTGAAATGAATCAGTATCGAATAGTACACGTAAGAAAACATGGAAACAGGTATGCGCGAGTCGTTGGTAGGCCAAATAAGGCCGCTGTGGCATTTGAAAGATGAGGGTGAAAAACGAACAAATTCGACGATGCCGGCTATGTCAAATTGATTGAAATTTTCGATGTGGCGAAATGCTTTGAAATGAATCAGTATCGAATAGTACACGTAAGAAAACATGGGAACAGGTATGTGCGAGTCGTTGGTAGGCCAAATAGGGCCGCTGTTGCATTTGAAGAATGAGGGTGAAAAACGAACAAAATCAACGATGCCGGCTATGTCAAATTGATTGAAATTTTCGATGTGGCGAAATGCTTTGAAATGAATCAGTATCGAATAGTACACGTAAGAAAAACATGGAAACAGGTATGCGCGAGTCGTTGGTAGGCCAAATAGGGCCGCTGTTGCATTTGAAGAATGAGGGTGAAAAACGAACAAAATCAACGATGCCGGCTATGTCAAATTGATTGAAATTTTCGATGTGGCGAATTGCTTTGAAATGAATCAGTATCGAATAGTACACGTAAGAAAACATGGAAACAGGTATGCGCGAGTCGTTGGTTGGCGAAATAGGGCCGCTGTGGCATTTGAAAGATGAGGGTGAAAACGAACAAATTCGTCGATGCCGGCTATGTCAAATTGATTGAAATTTTCGATGTGGCGAAATGCTTTGAAATAAATCAGTATCGGATAGTACACGTAAGAAAACATGGAAACAGGTATGCGCGAGTCGTTGGTAGGCCAAATAGGGCCGCTGTTGCATTTGAAGAATGAGGGTGAAAAACAAACAAAATCAACGATGCCGGCTATGTCAAATTGATTGAAAATTTTCGATGTGGCGAAATGCTTTGAAATGAATCAGTATCGAATAGTACACGTAAGAAAACATGGAAACAGGTATGCGCGAGTCGTTACTAGGCCAAATAGGGCCGCTGTGGCATTTGAAGAATGAGGTGAAAAACGAACAAATTCGACGATACCGGCTATGTCAAATTGATTGAAATTTTCGATGTGGCGAAATGCTTTGAAATGAATCAGTATCGAATAGTACACGTAAGAAAACATGGAAACAGGTATGCGCGAGTCGTTGGTAGGCCAAATAGGGCCGCTCTTGCATTTGAAGAATGAGGGTGAAAAACGAACAAAATCAACGATGCCGGCTATGTCAAATTGATTGAAATTTTCGATGTGGCGAAATGCTTTGAAATGAATCAGTATCGAATAGTACACGTAAGAAAACATGGAAACAGGTATGCGCGAGTCGTTGGTAGGCCAAATAGGGCCGCTGTGGCATTTGAAAGATGAGGGTGAAAAACGAACAAATTCGACGATGCCGGCTATGTCAAATTGATTGAAATTTTCGATGTGGCGAAATGCTTTGAAATGAATCAGTATCGAATAGTACACGTAAGAAAACATGGAAACAGGTATGCGCGAGTCGTTGGTAGGCCAAATAGGGCCGCTGTGGCATTTGAAAAATGAGGGTGAAAAACGAACAAATTCGACGATGCCGGCTATGTCAAATTGATTGAAATTTTCGATGTGGCGAAATGTTTTGAAATGAATCAGTATCGAATAGTACACGTAAGAAAACATGGAAACAGGTATGCGCGAGTCGGTTGGTAGGCCAAATAGGGCCGCTGTGGCATTTGAAAGATGAGGGTGAAAAACGAACAAATTCGACGATGCCGGCTATGTCAAATTGATTGAAATTTTCGATGTGGCGAAATGATTTGAAATGAATCAGTATCGAATAGTACACGTAAGAAAACATGGAAACAGGTATGCGCGAGTCGTTGGTAGGCCAAATAGGGCCGCTG
This sequence comes from Eristalis arbustorum, assembly GCA_916610145.1. Lineage (NCBI taxonomy): Eukaryota > Metazoa > Arthropoda > Insecta > Diptera > Syrphidae > Eristalis > Eristalis arbustorum. The sequence goes on along the minus strand of OU744320.1, from coordinate 49,469,044 downwards.
TGGCATTTGAAAGATGAGGGTGAAAAACGAACAAATTCGACGATGCCGGCTATGTCAAATTGATTGAAATTTTCGATGTGGCGAAATGTTTTGAAATGAATCAGTATCGAATAGTACACGTAAGAAAACATGGAAACAGGTATGCGCGAGTCGTTGGTAGGCCAAATAGGGCCGCTGTGGGATTTGAAAGATGAGGGTGAAAAACGAACAAATTCGACGATGCCGGCTATGTCAAATTGATTGAAATTTTCGATGTGGCGAAATGCTTTGAAATGAATCAGTATCGAATAGTACACGTAAGAAAAAATGGAAACAGGTATGCGCGAGTCGTTGGTAGGCCAAATAGGGCCGCTGTGGCATTTGAAAGATGAGGGTGAAAAACGAACAAATTCGACGATGCCGGCTATGTCAAATTGATTGAAATTTTCGATGTGGCGAAATGCTTTGAAATGAATCAGTATCGAATAGTACACGTAAGAAAACATGGAAACAGGTATGCGCGAGTCGTTGGTAGGCCAAATAGGGCCGCTGTGGCATTTGAAAGATGAGGGTGAAAAACGAACAAATTCGACGATGCCGGCTATGTCAAATTGATTGAAATTTTCGATGTGGCGAAATGCTTTGAATGAATCAGTATCGAATAGTACACGTAAGAAAACATGGAAACAGGTATGCGCGAGTCGTTGGTAGGCCAAATAGGGCCGCTGTGGCATTTGAAAGATGAGGGTGAAAAACGAACAAATTCGACGATGCCGGCTATGCCGGCTATGCCAAATTGATTGAAATTTTCGATGTGGCGAAATGCTTTGAAATGAATCAGTATCGAATAGTACACGTAAGAAAACATGGAAACAGGTATGCGCGAGTCGTTGGTAGGCCAAATAGGGCCGCTGTGGCATTTGAAAGATGAGGGTGAAAAACGAACAAATTCGACGATGCCGGCTATGTCAAATTGATTGAAATTTTCGATGTGGCGAAATGCTTTGAAATGAATCAGTATCGAAAAGTACACGTAAGAAAACATGGAAACAGGTATGCGCGAGTCGTTGGTAGGCCAAATAGGGCCGCTGTGGCATTTGAAAGATGAGGGTGAAAAACGAACAAATTCGACGATGCCGGCTATGTCAAATTGATTGAAATTTTCGATGTGGCGAAATGCTTTGAAATGAATCAGTATCGAATAGTACACGTAAGAAAACATGGAAACAGGTATGCGCGAGTCGTTGGTAGGCCAAATAGGGCCGCTGTGGCATTTGAAAGATGAGGGTGAAAAACGAACAAATTCGACGACGCCGGCTATGTCAAATTGATTGAAATTTTCGATGTTGCGAAATGCTTTGAAATGAATCAGTATCGAATAGTACACGTAAGAAAACATGGAAACAGGTATGCGCGAGTCGTTGGTAGGCCAAATAGGGCCGCTGTGGCATTTGAAAGATGAGGGTGAAAAACGAACAAATTCGACGATGCCGGCTATGTCAAATTGATTGAAATTTTCGATGTGGCGAAATGCTTTGAAATGAATCAGTATCGAATAGTACACGTAAGAAAACATGGAAACAGGTATGCGCGAGTCGTTGGTAGGCCAAATAGGGCCGCTGTGGCATTTGAAAGATGAGGGTGAAAAACGAACAAATTCGACGATGCCGGCTATGTCAAATTGATTGAAATTTTCGATGTGGCGAAATGCTTTGAAATGAATCAGTATCGAATAGTACACGTAAGAAAACATGGAAACAGGTATGCGCGAAAACATGGAAACAGGTATGCGCGAGTCGTTGGTAGGCCAAATAGGGCCGCTGTGGCATTTGAAAGATGAGGGTGAAAAACGAACAAATTCGACGATGCCGGCTATGTCAAATTGATTGAAATTTTCGATGTGGCGAAATGCTTTGAAATGAATCAGTATCGAATAGTACACGTAAGAAAACATGGAACAGGTATGCGCGAGTCGTTGGTAGGCCAAATAGGGCCGCTGTGGCATTTGAAAGATGAGGGTAAAAAACGAACAAATTCGACGATGCCGGCTATGTCAAATTGATTGAAATTTCGATGTGGCGAAATGCTTTGAAATGAATCAGTATCGAATAGTACACGTAAGAAAACATGGAAACAGGTATGCGCGAGTCGTTGGTAGGCCAAATAGGGCCGCTGTGGCATTTGAAAGATGAGGGTGAAAAAACGAACAAATTCGACGATGCGGCTATGTCAAATTGATTGAAATTTTCGATGTGGCGAAATGCTTTGAAATGAATCAGTATCGAATAGTACACGTAAGAAAACATGTAAACAGGTATGCGCGAGTCGTTGGTAGGCCAAATAGGGCCGCTGTGGCATTTGAAAGATGAGGGTGAAAAACGAACAAATTCGACGATGCCGGCTATGTCAAATTGATTGAAATTTTCGATGTGGCGAAATGCTTTGAAATGAATCAGTATCGAATAGTACACGTAAGAAAACCTGGAAACAGGTATGCGCGAGTCGTTAGTAGGCCAAATAGGGCCGCTGTGGCATTTGAAAGATGAGGGTGAAAACGAACAAATTCGAAGATGCCGGCTATGTCAAATTGATTGAAATTTTCGATGTGGCGAAATGCTTTGAAATGAATCAGTATCGAATAGTACACGTAAGAAAACATGAAACAGGTATGCGCGAGTCGTTGGTAGGCCAAATAGGGCCGCTGTGGCATTTGAAAGATGAGGGTGAAAAACGAACAAATTCGACGATGCCGGCTATGTCAAATTGATTGAAATTTTCGATGTGGCGAAATGCTTTGAAATGAATCAGTATCGAATAGTACACGTAAGAAAACATGGAACAGTTATGCGCGAGTCGTTGGTAGGCCAAATAGGGCCGCTGTGGCATTTGAAAGATGAGGGTGAAAAACGAACAAATTCGACGATGCCGGCTATGTCAAATTGATTGAAATTTTCGATGTGGCGAAATGCTTGAAATGAATCAGTATCGAATAGTACACGTAAGAAAACATGGAAACAGGTATGCGCGAGTCGTTGGTAGGCCAAATAGGGCCGCTGTGGCATTTGAAAGATGAGGTGAAAAACGAACAAATTCGACGATGCCGGCTATGTCAAATTGATTGAAATTTTCGATGTTGCGAAATGCTTTGAAATGAATCAGTATCGAATAGTACACGTAAGAAAACATGGAAACAGGTATGCGCGAGTCGTTGGTAGGCCAAATAGGGCCGCTGTGGCATTTGAAAGATGAGGGTGAAAAACGAACAAATTATGCCGGCTATGTCAAATTGATTGAAATTTTCGATGTGGCGAAATGCTTTGAAATGAATCCGTATCGAATAGTACACGTAAGAAAACATGGAAACAGGTATGCGCGAGTCGTTGGTAGGCCAAATAGGGCCGCTGTGGCATTTGAAAGATGAGGGGTGAAAAACGAACAAATTCGACGATGCCGGCTATGTCAAATTGATTGAAATTTTCGATGTGGCGAAATGCTTTGAAATGAATCAGTATCGAATAGTACACGTAAGAAAACATGGAAACAGGTATGCGCGAGTCGTTGGTAGGCCAAATAGGGCCGCTGTGGCATTTGAAAGATGAGGGTAAAAAACGAACAAATTCGACGATGCCGGCTATGTCAAATTGATTGAAATTTTCGATGTGGCGAAATGCTTTGAAATGAATCAGTATCGAATAGTACACGTAAGAAAACATGGAAACAGGTATGCGCGAGTCGTTGGTAGGCCAAATAGGGCCGCTGTGGCATTTGAAAGATGAGGGTGAAAAACGAACAAATTCGACGATGCCGGCTATGTCAAATTGATTGAAATTTTCGATGTGGCGAAATGCTTTGAAATGAATCAGTATCGAATAGTACACGTAAGAAAACATGGAAACAGGTATGCGCGAGTCGTTGGTAGGCCAAATAGGGCCGCTGTGGCATTTGAAAGATGAGGGGTGAAAAACGAACAAATTCGACGATGCCGGCTATGTCAAATTGATTGAAATTTTCGATGTGGCGAAATGCTTTGAAATGAATCAGTATCGAATAGTACACGTAAGAAAACATGGAAACAGGTATGCGCGAGTCGTTGGTAGGCCAAATAGGGCCGCTGTGGCATTTGAAAGATGAGGGTGAAAAACGAACAAATTCGACGATGCCGGCTATGTCAAATTGATTGAAATTTTCGATGTGGCGAAATGCTTTGAAATGAATCAGTATCGAATAGTACACGTAAGAAAACATGGAAACAGGTATGCGCGAGTCGTTGGTAGGCCAAATAGGGCCGCTGTGGCATTTGAAAGATGAGGGTGAAAAACGAACAAATTCGACGATGCCGGCTATGTCAAATTGATTGAAATTTTCGATGTGGCGAAATGCTTTGAAATGAATCAGTATCGAATAGTACACGTAAGAAAACATGGAAACAGGTATGCGCGAGTCGTTGGTAGGCCAAATAGGGCCGCTGTGGCATTTGAAAGATGAGGGTGAAAAACGAACAAATTCGACGATGCCGGCTATGTCAAATTGATTGAAATTTTCGATGTGGCGAAATGCTTTGAAATGAATCAGTATCGAATAGTACACGTAAGAAAACATGGAAACAGGTATGCGCGAGTCGTTGGTAGGCCAAATAGGGCCGCTGTGGCATTTGAAAGATGAGGGTGAAAAACGAACAAATTCGACGATGCCGGCTATGTCAAATTGATTGAAATTTTCGATGTGGCGAAATGCTTTGAAATGAATCAGTATCGAATAGTACACGTAAGAAAACATGGAAACAGGTATGCGCGAGTCGTTGGTAGGCCAAATAGGGCCGCTGTGGCATTTGAAAGATGAGGGTGAAAAACGAACAAATTCGACGATGCCGGCTATGTCAAATTGATTGAAATTTTCGATGTGGCGAAATGCTTTGAAATGAATCAGTATCGAATAGTACACGTAAGAAAACATGGAAACAGGTATGCGCGAGTCGTTGGTAGGCCAAATAGGGCCGCTGTGGCATTTGAAAGATGAGGGTGAAAAACGAACAAATTCGACGATGCCGGCTATGTCAAATTGATTGAAATTTTCGATGTGGCGAAATGCTTTGAAATGAATCAGTATCGAATAGTACACGTAAGAAAACATGGAAACAGGTATGCGCGAGTCGTTGGTAGGCCAAATAGGGCCGCTGTGGCATTTGAAAGATGAGGGTGAATAACGAACAAATTCGACGATGCCGGCTATGTCAAATTGATTGAAATTTTCGATGTGGCGAAATGCTTTGAAATGAATCAGTATCGAATAGTACACGTAAGAAAACATGGAAACAGGTATGCGCGAGTCGTTGGTAGGCCAAATAGGGCCGCTGTGGCATTTGAAAGATGAGGGTGAAAAACGAACAAATTCGACGATGCCGGCTATGTCAAATTGATTGAAATTTTCGATGTGGCGAAATGCTTTGAAATGAATCAGTATCGAATAGTACACGTAAGAAAACATGGAAACAGGTATGCGCGAGTCGTTGGTAGGCCAAATAGGGCCGCTGTGGCATTTGAAAGATGAGGGTGAAAAACGAACAAATTCGACGATGCCGGCTATGTCAAATTGATTGAAATTTTCGATGTGGCGAAATGGTTTGAAATGAATCAGTATCGAATAGTACACGTAAGAAAACATGGAAACAGGTATGCGCGAGTCGTTGGTAGGCCAAATAGGGCCGCTGTGGCATTTGAAAGATGAGGGTGAAAAACGAACAAATTCGACGATGCCGGCTATGTCAAATTGATTGAAATTTTCGATGTGGCGAAATGCTTTGAAATGAATCAGTATCGAATAGTACACGTAAGAAAACATGGAAACAGGTATGCGCGAGTCGTTGGTAGGCCAAATAGGGCCGCTGTGGCATTTGAAAGATGAGGGTGAAAAACGAACAAATTCGACGATGCCGGCTATGTCAAATTGATTGAAATTTTCGATGTGGCGAAATGCTTTGAAATGAATCAGTATCGAATAGTACACGTAAGAAAACATGGAAACAGGTATGCGCGAGTCGTTGGTAGGCCAAATAGGGCCGCTGTGGCATTTGAAAGATGAGGGTGAAAAACGAACAAATTCGACGATGCCGGCTATGTCAAATTGATTGAAATTTTCGATGTGGCGAAATGCTTTGAAATGAATCAGTATCGAATAGTACACGTAAGAAAACATGGAAACAGGTATGCGCGAGTCGTTGGTAGGCCAAATAGGGCCGCTGTGGCATTTGAAAGATGAGGGTGAAAAACGAACAAATTCGACGATGCCGGCTATGTCAAATTGATTGAAATTTTCGATGTGGCGAAATGCTTTGAAATGAATCAGTATCGAATAGTACACGTAAGAAAACATGGAAACAGGTATGCGCGAGTCGTTGGTAGGCCAAATAGGGCCGCTGTGGCATTTGAAAGATGAGGGTGAAAAACGAACAAATTCGACGATGCCGGCTATGTCAAATTGATTGAAATTTTCGATGTGGCGAAATGCTTTGAAATGAATCAGTATCGAATAGTACACGTAAGAAAACATGTAAACAGGTATGCGCGAGTCGTTGGTAGGCCAAATAGGGCCGCTGTGGCATTTGAAAGATGAGGGTGAAAAACGAACAAATTCGACGATGCCGGCTATGTCAAATTGATTGAAATTTTCGATGTGGCGAAATGCTTTGAAATGAATCAGTATCGAATAGTACACGTAAGAAAACATGGAAACAGGTATGCGCGAGTCGTTAGTAGGCCAAATAGGGCCGCTGTGGCATTTGAAAGATGAGGGTGAAAAACGAACAAATTCGAAGATGCCGGCTATGTCAAATTGATTGAAATTTTCGATGTGGCGAAATGCTTTGAAATGAATCAGTATCGAATAGTACACGTAAGAAAACATGGAAACAGGTATGCGCGAATCGTTGCTAGGCCAAATAGGGCCGCTGTGGCATTTGAAAGATGAGGGTGAAAAACGAACAAATTCGACTATGCCGGCTATGCCAAATTGATTGAAATTTTCGATGTGGCGAAATGCTTTGAAATGAATCAGTATCGAATAGTACACGTAAGAAAACATGGAAACAGGTATGCGCGAGTCGTTGGTAGGCCAAATAGGGCCGCTGTGGCATTTGAAAGATGAGGGTGAAAAACGAACAAATTCGACGATGCCGGCTATGTCAAATTGATTGAAATTTTCGATGTGGCGAAATGCTTTGAAATGAATCAGTATCGAATAGTACACGTAAGAAAACATGGAAACAGGTATGCGCGAGTCGTTGGTAGGCCAAATAGGGCCGCTGTGGCATTTGAAAGGTGAGGGTGAAAAACGAACAAATTCGACGATGCCGGCTATGTCAAATTGATTGAAATTTTCGATGTGGCGAAATGCTTTGAAATGAATCAGTATCGAATAGTACACGTAAGAAAACATGGAAACAGGTATGCGCGAGTCGTTGGTAGGCCAAATAGGGCCGCTGTGGCATTTGAAAGATGAGGGTGAAAAACGAACAAATTCGACGATGCCGGCTATGTCAAATTGATTGAAATTTTCGATGTGGCGAAATGCTTTGAAATGAATCAGTATCGAATAGTACACGTAAGAAAACATGGAAACAGGTATGCGCGAGTCGTTGGTAGGCCAAATAGGGCCGCTGTGGCATTTGATAGATGAGGGTGAAAAACGAACAAATTCGACGATGCCGGCTATGTCAAATTGATTGAAATTTTCGATGTGGCGAAATGCTTTGAAATGCATCAGTATCGAATAGTACACGTAAGAAAACATGGAAACAGGTATGCGCGAGTCGTTGGTAGGCCAAATAGGGCCGCTGTGGCATTTGAAAGATGAGGGTGAAAAACGAACAAATTCGACGATGCCGGCTATGTCAAATTGATTGAAATTTTCGATGTGGCGAAATGCTTTGAAATGAATCAGTATCGAATAGTACACGTAAGAAAACATGGAAACAGGTATGCGCGAGTCGTTGGTAGGCCAAATAGGCCCGCTGTGGCATTTGAAAGATGAGGGTGAAAAACGAACAAATTCGACGATGCCGGCTATGTCAAATTGATTGAAATTTTCGATGTGGCGAAATGCTTTGAAATGAATCAGTATCGAATAGTACACGTAAGAAAACATGGAAACAGGTATGCGCGAGTCGTTGCTAGGCCAAATAGGGCCGCTGTGGCATTTGAAAGATGAGGGTGAAAAACGAACAAATTCGACTATGCCGGCTATGCCAAATTGATTGAAATTTTCGATGTGGCGAAATGCTTTGAAATGAATCAGTATCGAATAGTACACGTAAGAAAACATGGAAACAGGTATGCGCGAGTCGTTGGTAGGCCAAATAGGGCCGCTGTGGCATTTGAAAGATGAGGGTGAAAAACGAACAAATTCGACGATGCCGGCTATGTCAAATTGATTGAAATTTTCGATGTGGCGAAATGCTTTGAAATGAATCAGTATCGAATAGTACACGTAAGAAAACATGGAAACAGGTATGCGCGAGTCGTTGGTAGGCCAAATAGGGCCGCTGTGGCATTTGAAAGATGAGGGTGAAAAACGAACAAATTCGACGATGCCGGCTATGTCAAATTGATTGAAATTTTCGATGTGGCGAAATGCTTTGAAATGAATCAGTATCGAATAGTACACGTAAGAAAACATGGAAACAGGTATGCGCGAGTCGTTGGTAGGCCAAATAGGGCCGCTGTGGCATTTGAAAGATGAGGGTGAAAAACGAACAAATTCGACGATGCCGGCTATGTCAAATTGATTGAAATTTTCGATGTGGCGAAATGCTTTGAAATGAATCAGTATCGAATAGTACACGTAAGAAAACATGGAAACAGGTATGCGCAAGTCGTTGCTAGGCCAAATAGGGCCGCTGTGGCATTTGAAAGATGAGGGTGAAAAACGAACAAATTCGACGATGCCGGCTATGTCAAATTGATTGAAATTTTCGATGTGGCGAAATGCTTTGAAATGAATCAGTATCGAATAGTACACGTAAGAAAACATGGAAACAGGTATGCGCGAGTCGTTGGTAGGCCAAATAGGGCCGCTGTGGCATTTGAAAGATGAGGGTGAAAAACGAACAAATTCGACGATGCCGGCTATGTCAAATTGATTGAAATTTTCGATGTGGCGAAATGCTTTGAAATGAATCAGTATCGAATAGTACACGTAAGAAAACATGGAAACAGGTATGCGCGAGTCGTTGGTAGGCCAAATAGGGCCGCTGTGGCATTTGAAAGGTGAGGGTGAAAAACGAACAAATTCGACGATGCCGGCTATGTCAAATTGATTGAAATTTTCGATGTGGCGAAATGCTTTGAAATGAATCAGTATCGAATAGTACACGTAAGAAAACATGGAAACAGGTATGCGCGAGTCGTTGGTAGGCCAAATAGGGCCGCTGTGGCATTTGAAAGATGAGGGTGAAAAACGAACAAATTCGACGATGCCGGCTATGTCAAATTGATTGAAATTTTCGATGTGGCGAAATGCTTTGAAATGAATCAGTATCGAATAGTACACGTAAGAAAACATGGAAACAGGTATGCGCGAGTCGTTGGTAGGCCAAATAGGGCCGCTGTGGCATTTGATAGATGAGGGTGAAAAACGAACAAATTCGACGTTGCCGGCTATGTCAAATTGATTGAAATTTTCGATGTGGCGAAATGCTTTGAAATGAATCAGTATCGAATAGTACACGTAAGAAAACATGGAAACAGGTATGCGCGAGTCGTTGGTAGGCCAAATAGGGCCGCTGTGGCATTTGAAAGATGAGGGTGAAAAACGAACAAATTCGACGATGCCGGCTATGTCAAATTGATTGAAATTTTCGATGTGGCGAAATGCTTTGAAATGAATCAGTATCGAATAGTACACGTAAGAAAACATGGAAACAGGTATGCGCGAGTCGTTGGTAGGCCAAATAGGGCCGCTGTGGCATTTGAAAGATGAGGGTGAAAAACGAACAAATTCGACGATGCCGGCTATGTCAAATTGATTGAAATTTTCGATGTGGCGAAATGCTTTGAAATGAAACAGTATCGAATAGTACGCGTAAGAAAACATGGAAACAGGTATGCGCGAGTCGTTGGTAGGCCAAATAGGGCCGCTGTGGCATTTGATAGATGAGGGTGAAAAACGAACAAATTCGACGATGCCGGCTATGTCAAATTGATTGAAATTTTCGATGTGTCGAAATGCTTTGAAATGAATCAGTATCGAATAGTACACGTAAGAAAACATGGAAACAGGTATGCGCGAGTCGTTGGTAGGCCAAATAGGGCCGCTGTGGCATTTGAAAGATGAGGGTGAAAAACGAACAAATTCGACGATGCCGGCTATGTCAAATTGATTGAAATTTTCGATGTGGCGAAATGCTTTGAAATGAATCAGTATCGAATAGTACACGTAAGAAAACATGGAAACAGGTATGCGCGAGTCGTTGGTAGGCCAAATAGGCCCGCTGTGGCATTTGAAAGATGAGGGTGAAAAACGAACAAATTCGACGATGCCGCTATGTCAAATTGATTGAAATTTTCGATGTGGCGAAATGCTTTGAAATGAATCAGTATCGAATAGTACACGTAAGAAAACATGGAAACAGGTATGCGCGAGTCGTTGGTAGGCCAAATAGGGCCGCTGTGGCATTTGAAAGATGAGGGTGAAAAACGAACAAATTCGACGATGCCGGCTATGTCAAATTGATTGAAATTTTCGATGTGGCGAAATGCTTTGAAATGAATCAGTATCGAATAGTACACGTAAGAAAACATGGAAACAGGTATGCGCGAGTCGTTGGTAGGCCAAATAGGGCCGCTGTGGCATTTGAAAGATGAGGGTGAAAAACGAACAAATTCGACGATGCCGGCTATGTCAAATTGATTGAAATTTTCGATGTGGCGAAATGCTTTGAAATGAATCAGTATCGAATAGTACACGTAAGAAAACATGGAAACAGGTATGCGCGAGTCGTTGCTAGGCCAAATAGGGCCGCTGTGGCATTTGAAAGATGAGGGTGAAAAACGAACAAATTCGACTATGCCGGCTATGCCAAATTGATTGAAATTTTCGATGTGGCGAAATGCTTTGAAATGAATCAGTATCGAATAGTACACGTAAGAAAACATGGAAACAGGTATGCGCGAGTCGTTGGTAGGCCAAATAGGGCCGCTGTGGCATTTGAAAGATGAGGGTGAAAAACGAACAAATTCGACGATGCCGGCTATGTCAAATTGATTGAAATTTTCGATGTGGCGAAATGCTTTGAAATGAATCAGTATCGAATAGTACACGTAAGAAAACATGGAAACAGGTATGCGCGAGTCGTTGGTAGGCCAAATAGGGCCGCTGTGGCATTTGAAAGATGAGGGTGAAAAACGAACAAATTCGACGATGCCGGCTATGTCAAATTGATTGAAATTTTCGATGTGGCGAAATGCTTTGAAATTAATCAGTATCGAATAGTACACGTAAGAAAACATGGAAACAGGTATGCGCGAGTCGTTGGTAGGCCAAATAGGGCCGCTGTGGCATTTGAAAGGTGAGGGTGAAAAACGAACAAATTCGACGATGCCGGCTATGTCAAATTGATTGAAATTTTCGATGTGGCGAAATGCTTTGAAATGAATCAGTATCGAATAGTACACGTAAGAAAACATGGAAACAGGTATGCGCGAGTCGTTGGTAGGCCAAATAGGGCCGCTGTGGCATTTGAAAGATGAGGGTGAAAAACGAACAAATTCGACGATGCCGGCTATGTCAAATTGATTGAAATTTTCGATGTGGCGAAATGCTTTGAAATGAATCAGTATCGAATAGTACACGTAAGAAAACATGGAAACAGGTATGCGCGAGTCGTTGGTAGGCCAAATAGGGCCGCTGTGGCATTTGAAAGATGAGGGTGAAAAACGAACAAATTCGACGATGCCGGCTATGTCAAATTGATTGAAATTTTCGATGTGGCGAAATGCTTTGAAATGAATCAGTATCGAATAGTACACGTAAGAAAACATGGAAACAGGTATGCGCGAGTCGTTGGTAGGCCAAATAGGGCCGCTGTGGCATTTGAAAGATGAGGGTGAAAAACAAACAAATTCGACGATGCCGGCTATGTCAAATTGATTGAAATTTTCGATGTGGCGAAATGCTTTGAAATGAATCAGTATCGAATAGTACACGTAAGAAAACATGGAAACAGGTATGCGCGAGTCGTTGGTAGGCCAAATAGGGCCGCTGTGGCATTTGAAAGATGAGGGTGAAAAACGAACAAATTCGACGATGCCGGCTATGTCAAATTGATTGAAATTTTCGATGTGGCGAAATGCTTTGAAATTAATCAGTATCGAATAGTACACGTAAGAAAACATGGAAACAGGTATGCGCGAGTCGTTGGTAGGCCAAATAGGGCCGCTGTGGCATTTGAAAGGTGAGGGTGAAAAACGAACAAATTCGACGATGCCGGCTATGTCAAATTGATTGAAATTTTCGATGTGGCGAAATGCTTTGAAATGAATCAGTATCGAATAGTACACGTAAGAAAACATGGAAACAGGTATGCGCGAGTCGTTGGTAGGCCAAATAGGGCCGCTGTGGCATTTGATAGATGAGGGTGAAAAACGAACAAATTCGACGATGCCGGCTATGTCAAATTGATTGAAATTTTCGATGTGGCGAAATGCTTTGAAATGAATCAGTATCGAATAGTACACGTAAGAAAACATGGAAACAGGTATGCGCGAGTCGTTGGTAGGCCAAATAGGGCCGCTGTGGCATTTGAAAGATGAGGGTGAAAAACGAACAAATTCGACGATGCCGGCTATGTCAAATTGATTGAAATTTTCGATGTGGCGAAATGCTTTGAAATGAATCAGTATCGAATAGTACACGTAAGAAAACATGGAAACAGGTATGCGCGAGTCGTTGGTAGGCCAAATAGGGCCGCTGTGGCATTTGAAAGATGAGGGTGAAAAACGAACAAATTCGACGATGCCGGCTATGTCAAATTGATTGAAATTTTCGATGTGGCGAAATGCTTTGAAATGAAACAGTATCGAATAGTACGCGTAAGAAAACATGGAAACAGGTATGCGCGAGTCGTTGGTAGGCCAAATAGGGCCGCTGTGGCATTTGATAGATGAGGGTGAAAAACGAACAAATTCGACGATGCCGGCTATGTCAAATTGATTGAAATTTTCGATGTGGCGAAATGCTTTGAAATGAATCAGTATCGAATAGTACACGTAAGAAAACATGGAAACAGGTATGCGCGAGTCGTTGGTAGGCCAAATAGGGCCGCTGTGGCATTTGAAAGATGAGGGTGAAAAACGAACAAATTCGACGATGCCGGCTATGTCAAATTGATTGAAATTTTCGATGTGGCGAAATGCTTTGAAATGAATCAGTATCGAATAGTACACGTAAGAAAACATGGAAACAGGTATGCGCGAGTCGTTGGTAGGCCAAATAGGGCCGCTGTGGCATTTGAAAGATGAGGGTGAAAAACAAACAAATTCGACGATGCCGGCTATGTCAAATTGATTGAAATTTTCGATGTGGCGAAATGCTTTGAAATGAATCCGTATCGAATAGTACACGTAAGAAAACATGGAAACAGGTATGCGCGAGTCGTTGGTAGGCCAAATAGGGCCGCTGTGGCATTTGAAAGATGAGGGTGAAAAACGAACAAATTCGACGATGCCGGCTATGTCAAATTGATTGAAATTTTCGATGTGGCGAAATGCTTTGAAATGAATCAGTATCGAATAGTACACGTAAGAAAACATGGAAACAGGTATGCCCGAGTCGTTGGTAGGCCAAATAGGGCCGCTGTGGCATTTGAAAGATGAGGGTGAAAAACGAACAAATTCGACGATGCCGGCTATGTCAAATTGATTGAAATTTTCGATGTGGCGAAATGCTTTGAAATGAATCAGTATCGAATAGTACACGTAAGAAAACATGGAAACAGGTATGCGCGAGTCGTTGGTAGGCCAAATAGGGCCGCTGTGGCATTTGAAAGATGAGGGTGAAAAACGAACAAATTCGACGATGCCGGCTATGTCAAATTGATTGAAATTTTCGATGTGGCGAAATGCTTTGAAATGAATCAGTATCGAATAGTACACGTAAGAAAACATGGAAACAGGTATGCGCGAGTCGTTGGTAGGCCAAATAGGGCCGCTGTGGCATTTGAAAGATGAGGGTGAAAAACGAACAAATTCGACGATGCCGGCTATGTCAAATTGATTGAAATTTTCGATGTGGCGAAATGCTTTGAAATGAATCAGTATCGAATAGTACACGTAAGAAAACATGGAAACAGGTATGCGCGAGTCGTTGGTAGGCCAAATAGGGCCGCTGTGGCATTTGAAAGATGAGGGTGAAAAACGAACAAATTCGACGATGCCGGCTATGTCAAATTGATTGAAATTTTCGATGTGGCGAAATGCTTTGAAATGAATCAGTATCGAATAGTACACGTAAGAAAACATGGAAACAGGTATGCGCGAGTCGTTGGTAGGCCAAATAGGGCCGCTGTGGCATTTGAAAGATGAGGGTGAAAAACGAACAAATTTGACGATGCCGGCTATGTCAAATTGATTGAAATTTTCGATGTGGCGAAATGCTTTGAAATGAATCAGTATCGAATAGTACACGTAAGAAAACATGGAAACAGGTATGCGCGAGTCGTTGGTAGGCCAAATAGGGCCGCTGTGGCATTTGAAAGATGAGGGTGAAAAACGAACAAATTCGACGATGCCGGCTATGTCAAATTGATTGAAATTTTCGATGTGGCGAAATGCTTTGAAATGAATCAGTATCGAATAGTACACGTAAGAAAACATGGAAACAGGTACGCGCGAGTCGTTGGTAGGCCAAATAGGGCCGCTGTGGCATTTGAAAGATGAGGGTGAAAAACGAACAAATTCGACGATGCCGGCTATGCCAAATTGATTGAAATTTTCGATGTGGCGAAATGCTTTGAAATGAATCAGTATCGAATAGTACACGTAAGAAAACATGGAGACAGGTATGCGCGAGTCGTTGGTAGGCCAAATAGGGCCGCTGTGGCATTTGAAAGATGAGGGTGAAAAACGAACAAATTCGACGATGCCGGCTATGTCAAATTGATTGAAATTTTCGATGTGGCGAAATGCTTTGAAATGAATCAGTATCGAATAGTACACGTAAGAAAACATGGAAACAGGTATGCGCGAGTCGTTGGTAGGCCAAATAGGGCCGCTGTGGCATTTGAAAGATGAGGGTGAAAAACGAACAAATTCGACGATGCCGGCTATGTCAAATTGATTGAAATTTTCGATGTGGCGAAATGCTTTGAAATGAATCAGTATCGAATAGTACACGTAAGAAAACATGGAAACAGGTATGCGCGAGTCGTTGGTAGGCCAAATAGGGCCGCTGTGGCATTTGAAAGATGAGGGTGAAAAACGAACAAATTCGACGATGCCGGCTATGTCAAATTGATTGAAATTTTCGATGTGGCGAAATGCTTTGAAATGAATCAGTATCGAATAGTACAAGATGAGGGTGAAAAACGAACAAATTCGACGATGCCGGCTATGTCAAATTGATTGAAATTTTCGATGTGGCGAAATGCTTTGAAATGAATCAGTATCGAATAGTACACGTAAGAAAACATGGAAACAGGTATGCGCGAGTCGTTGGTAGGCCAAATAGGGCCGCTGTGGCATTTGAAAGATGAGGGTGAAAAACGAACAAATTCGACGATGCCGGCTATGTCAAATTGATTGAAATTTTCGATGTGGCGAAATGCTTTGAAATGAATCAGTATCGAATAGTACACGTAAGAAAACATGGAAACAGGTATGCGCGAGTCGTTGGTAGGCCAAATAGGGCCGCTGTGGCATTTGAAAGATGAGGGTGAAAAACGAACAAATTCGACGATGCCGGCTATGTCAAATTGATTGAAATTTTCGATGTGGCGAAATGCTTTGAAATGAATCAGTATCGAATAGTACACGTAAGAAAACATGGAAACAGGTATGCGCGAGTCGTTGGTAGGCCAAATAGGGCCGCTGTGGCATTTGAAAGATGAGGGTGAAAAACAAACAAATTCGACGATGCCGGCTATGTCAAATTGATTGAAATTTTCGATGTGGCGAAATGCTTTGAAATGAATCAGTATCGAATAGTACACGTAAGAAAACATGGAAACAGGTATGCGCGAGTCGTTGGTAGGCCAAATAGGGCCGCTGTGGCATTTGAAAGATGAGGGTGAAAAACGAACAAATTCGACGATGCCGGCTATGTCAAATTGATTGAAATTTTCGATGTGGCGAAATGCTTTGAAATGAATCAGTATCGAATAGTACACGTAAGAAAACATGGAAACAGGTATGCCCGAGTCGTTGGTAGGCCAAATAGGGCCGCTGTGGCATTTGAAAGATGAGGGTGAAAAACGAACAAATTCGACGATGCCGGCTATGTCAAATTGATTGAAATTTTGGATGTGGCGAAATGCTTTGAAATGAATCAGTATCGAATAGTACACGTAAGAAAACATGGAAACAGGTATGCGCGAGTCGTTGGTAGGCCAAATAGGGCCGCTGTGGCATTTGAAAGATGAGGGTGAAAAACGAACAAATTCGACGATGCCGGCTATGTCAAATTGATTGAAATTTTCGATGTGGCGAAATGCTTTGAAATGAATCAGTATCGAATAGTACACGTAAGAAAACATGGAAACAGGTATGCGCGAGTCGTTGGTAGGCCAAATAGGGCCGCTGTGGCATTTGAAAGATGAGGGTGAAAAACGAACAAATTCGACGATGCCGGCTATGTCAAATTGATAGAAATTTTCGATGTGGCGAAATGCTTTGAAATGAATCAGTATCGAATAGTACACGTAAGAAAACATGGAAACAGGTATGCGCGAGTCGTTGGTAGGCCAAATAGGGCCGCTGTGGCATTTGAAAGATGAGGGTGAAAAACGAACAAATTCGACGATGCCGGCTATGTCAAATTGATTGAAATTTTCGATGTGGCGAAATGCTTTGAAATGAATCAGTATCGAATAGTACACGTAAGAAAACATGGAAACAGGTATGCGCGAGTCGTTGGTAGGCCAAATAGGGCCGGTGTGGCATTTGAAAGATGAGGGTGAAAAACGAACAAATTCGACGATGCCGGCTATGTCAAATTGATTGACATTTTCGATGTGGCGAAATGCTTTGAAATGAATCAGTATCGAATAGTACACGTAAGAAAACATGGAAACAGGTATGCGCGAGTCGTTGGTAGGCCAAATAGGGCCGCTGTGGCATTTGAAAGATGAGGGTGAAAAACGAACAAATTCGACGATGCCGGCTATGTCAAATTGATTGAAATTTTCGATGTGGCGAAATGCTTTGAAATGAATCAGTATCGAATAGTACACGTAAGAAAACATGGAAACAGGTATGCGCGAGTCGTTGGTAGGCCAAATAGGGCCGCTGTGGCATTTGAAAGATGAGGGTGAAAAACTAACAAATTCGACGATGCCGGCTATGTCAAATTGATTGAAATTTTCGATGTGGCGAAATGCTTTGAAATGAATCAGTATCGAATAGTACACGTAAGAAAACATGGAAACAGGTATGCGCGAGTCGTTGGTAGGCCAAATAGGGCCGCTGTGGCATTTGAAAGATGAGGGTGAAAAACGAACAAATTCGACGATGCCGGCTATGTCAAATTGATTGAAATTTTCGATGTGGCGAAATGCTTTGAAATGAATCAGTATCGAATAGTACACGTAAGAAAACATGGAAACAGGTATGCGCGAGTCGTTGGTAGGCCAAATAGGGCCGCTGTGGCATTTGATAGATGAGGGTGAAAAACGAACAAATTCGACGATGCCGGCTATGTCAAATTGATTGAAATTTTCGATGTGTCGAAATGCTTTGAAATGAATCAGTATCGAATAGTACAAGTAAGAAAACATGGAAACAGGTATGCGCGAGTCGTTGGTAGGCCAAATAGGGCCGCTGTGGCATTTAAAAGATGAGGGTGAAAAACGAACAAATTCGACGATGCCGGCTATGTCAAATTGATTGAAATTTTCGATGTGGCGAAATGCTTTGAAATGAATCAGTATCGAATAGTACAAGTAAGAAAACATGGAAACAGGTATGCGCGAGTCGTTGGTAGGCCAAATAGGGCCGCTGTGGCATTTGAAAGATGAGGGTGAAAAACGAACAAATTCGACGATGCCGGCTATGTCAAATTGATTGAAATTTTCGATGTGGCGAAATGCTTTGAAATGAATCAGTATCGAATAGTACACGTAAGAAAACATGGAAACAGGTATGCGCGAGTCGTTGGTAGGCCAAATAGGGCCGCTGTGGCATTTGAAAGATGAGGGTGAAAAACTAACAAATTCGACGATGCCGGCTATGTCAAATTGATTGAAATTTTCGATGTGGCGAAATGCTTTGAAATGAATCAGTATCGAATAGTACACGTAAGAAAACATGGAAACAGGTATGCGCGAGTCGTTGGTAGGCCAAATAGGGCCGCTGTGGCATTTGAAAGATGAGGGTGAAAAACGAACAAATTCGACGATGCCGGCTATGTCAAATTGATTGAAATTTTCGATGTGGCGAAATGCTTTGAAATGAATCAGTATCGAATAGTACACGTAAGAAAACATGGAAACAGGTATGCGCGAGTCGTTGGTAGGCCAAATAGGGCCGCTGTGGCATTTGATAGATGAGGGTGAAAAACGAACAAATTCGACGATGCCGGCTATGTCAAATTGATTGAAATTTTCGATGTGTCGAAATGCTTTGAAATGAATCAGTATCGAATAGTACAAGTAAGAAAACATGGAAACAGGTATGCGCGAGTCGTTGGTAGGCCAAATAGGGCCGCTGTGGCATTTAAAAGATGAGGGTGAAAAACGAACAAATTCGACGATGCCGGCTATGTCAAATTGATTGAAATTTTCGATGTGGCGAAATGCTTTGAAATGAATCAGTATCGAATAGTACAAGTAAGAAAACATGGAAACAGGTATGCGCGAGTCGTTGGTAGGCCAAATAGGGCCGCTGTGGCATTTGAAAGATGAGGGTGAAAAACGAACAAATTCGACGATGCCGGCTATGTCAAATTGATTGAAATTTTCGATGTGGCGAAATGCTTTGAAATGAATCAGTATCGAATAGTACACGTAAGAAAACATGGAAACAGGTATGCGCGAGTCGTTGGTAGGCCAAATAGGGCCGCTGTGGCATTTGAAAGATGAGGGTGAAAAACGAACAAATTCGACGATGCCGGCTATGTCAAATTGATTGAAATTTTCGATGTGGCGAAATGCTTTGAAATGAATCAGTATCGAATAGTACACGTAAGAAAACATGGAAACAGGTATGCGCGAGTCGTTGGTAGGCCAAATAGGGCCGCTGTGGCATTTAAAAGATGAGGGTGAAAAACGAACAAATTCGACGATACCGGCTATGGCAAATTGATTGAAATTTTCGATGTGGCGAAATGCTTTGAAATGAATCAGTATCGAATAGTACACGTAAGAAAACATGGAAACAGGTATGCGCGAGTCGTTGGTAGGCCAAATAGGGCCACTGTGGCATTTAAAAGATGAGGGTGAAAAACGAACAAATTCGACGATGCCGGCTATGTCAAATTGATTGAAATTTTCGATGTGGCGAAATGCTTTGAAATGAATCAGTATCGAATAGTACACGTAAGAAAACATGGAAACAGGTATGCGCGAGTCGTTGGTAGGCCGAATAGGGCTGCTGTGGCATTTGAAAGATGAGGGTGAAAAACGAACAAATTCGACGATGCCGGCTATGTCAAATTGATTGAAATGTTCGATGTGGCGAAATGCTTTGAAATGAATCAGTATCGAATAGTACACGTAAGAAAACATGGAAACAGGTATGCGCGAGTCGTTGGTAGGCCAAATAGGGCCGCTGTGGCATTTGAAAGATGAGGGTGAAAAACGAACAAATTCGACGATGCCGGCTATGTCAAATTGATTGAAATTGTCGATGTGGCGAAATGCTTTGAAATGAATCAGTATCGAATAGTACACGTAAGAAAACATGGAAACAGGTATGCGCGAGTCGTTGGTAGGCCAAATAGGGCCGCTGTGGCATTTGAAAGATGAGGGTGAAAAACGAACAAATTCGACGATGCCGGCTATGTCAAATTGATTGAAATTGTCGATGTGGCGAAATGCTTTGAAATGAATCAGTATCGAATAGTACACGTAAGAAAACATGGAAACAGGTATGCGCGAGTCGTTGGTAGGCCAAATAGGGCCGCTGTGGCATTTGAAAGATGAGGGTGAAAAACGAACAAATTCGACGATGCCGGCTATGTCAAATTGATTGAAATTTTCGATGTGGCGAAATGCTTTGAAATGAATCAGTATCGAATAGTACACGTAAGAAAACATGGAAACAGGTATGCGCGAGTCGTTGGTAGGCCAAATAGGGCCGCTGTGGTATTTGAAAGATGAGGGTGAAAAACGAACAAATTCGACGATGCCGGCTATGTCAAATTGATTGAAATTTTCGATGTGGCGAAATGCTTTGAAATGAATCAGTATCGAATAGTACACGTAAGAAAACATGGAAACAGGTATGCGCGAGTCGTTGGTAGGCCAAATAGGGCCGCTGTGGCATTTGAAAGATGAGGATGAAAAACGAACAAATTCGACGATGCCGGCTATGTCAAATTGATTGAAATTTTCGATGTGGCGAAATGCTTTGAAATGAATCAGTATCGAATAGTACACGTAAGAAAACATGGAAACAGGTATGCGCGAGTCGTTGGTAGGCCAAATAGGGCCGCTGTGGTATTTGAAAGATGAGGGTGAAAAACGAACAAATTCGACGATGCCGGCTATGTCAAATTGATTGAAATTTTCGATGTGGCGAAATGCTTTGAAATGAATCAGTATCGAATAGTACACGTAAGAAAACATGGAAACAGGTATGCGCGAGTCGTTGGTAGGCCAAATAGGGCCGCTGTGGCATTTGAAAGATGAGGGTGAAAAACGAACAAATTCGACGATGCCGGCTATGTCAAATTGATTGAAATTTTCGATGTGGCGAAATGCTTTGAAATGAATCAGTATCGAATAGTACACGTAAGAAAACATGGAAACAGGTATGCGCGAGTCGTTGGTAGGCCAAATAGGGCCGCTGTGGCATTTGAAAGATGAGGGTGAAAAACGAACAAATTCGACGATGCCGGCTATGTCAAATTGATTGAAATTTTCGATGTGGCGAAATGCTTTGAAATGAATCAGTATCGAATAGTACACGTAAGAAAACATTGAAACAGGTATGCGCGAGTCGTTGGTAGGCCAAATAGGGCCGCTGTGGCATTTGAAAGATGAGGGTGAAAAACGAACAAATTCGACGATGCCGGCTATGTCAAATTGATTGAAATTTTCGATGTGGCGAAATGCTTTGAAATGAATCAGTATCGAATAGTACACGTAAGAAAACATGGAAACAGGTATGCGCGAGTCGTTGGTAGGCCAAATAGGGCCGCTGTGGCATTTGAAAGATGAGGGTGAAAAACGAACAAATTCGACGATGCCGGCTATGTCAAATTGATTGAAATTTTCGATGTGGCGAAATGCTTTGAAATGAATCAGTATCGAATAGTACACGTAAGAAAACATGGAAACAGGTATGCGCGAGTCGTTGGTAGGCCAAATAGGGCCGCTGTGGCATTTGAAAGATGGGGGTGAAAAACGAACAAATTCGACGATGCCGGCTATGTCAAATTGATTGAAATTTTTGATGTGGCGAAATGCTTTGAAATGAATCAGTATCGAATAGTACACGTAAGAAAACATGGAAACAGGTATGCGCGAGTCGTTGGTAGGCCAAATAGGGCCGCTGTGGCATTTAAAAGATGAGGGTGAAAAACGAACAAATTCGACGATGCCGGCTATGGCAAATTGATTGAAATTTTCGATGTGGCGAAATGCTTTGAAATGAATCAGTATCGAATAGTACACGTAAGAAAACATGGAAACAGGTATGCGCGAGTCGTTGGTAGGCCAAATAGGGCCGCTGTGGCATTTGAAAGATGAGGGTGAAAAACGAACAAATTCGACGATGCCGGCGATGTCAAATTGATTGAAATGTTCGATGTGGCGAAATGCTTTGAAATGAATCAGTATCGAATAGTACACGTAAGAAAACATGGAAACAGGTATGCGCGAGTCGTTGGTAGGCCAAATAGGGCCGCTGTGGCATTTGAAAGATGAGGGTGAAAAACGAACAAATTCGACGATGCCGGCTATGTCAAATTGATTGAAATTGTCGATGTGGCGAAATGCTTTGAAATGAATCAGTATCGAATAGTACACGTAAGAAAACATGGAAACAGGTATGCGCGAGTCGTTGGTAGGCCAAATAGGGCCGCTGTTGCATTTGAAAGATGAGGGTGAAAAACGAACAAATTCGACGATGCCGGCTATGTCAAATTGATTGAAATTGTCGATGTGGCGAAATGCTTTGAAATGAATCAGTATCGAATAGTACACGTAAGAAAACATGGAAACAGGTATGCGCGAGTCGTTGGTAGGCCAAATAGGGCCGCTGTGGCATTTGAAAGATGAGGGTGAAAAACGAACAAATTCGACGATGCCGGCTATGTCAAATTGATTGAAATTGTCGATGTGGCGAAATGCTTTGAAATGAATCAGTATCGAATAGTACACGTAAGAAAACATGGAAACAGGTATGCGCGAGTCGTTGGTAGGCCAAATAGGGCCGCTGTGGCATTTGAAAGATGAGGGTGAAAAACGAACAAATTCGACGATGCCGGCTATGTCAAATTGATTGAAATTTTCGATGTGGCCAAATGCTTTGAAATGAATCAGTATCGAATAGTACACGTAAGAAAACATGGAAACAGGTATGCGCGAGTCGTTGGTAGGCCAAATAGGGCCGCTGTGGCATTTGAAAGATGAGGGTGAAAAACGAACAAATTCGACGATGCCGGCTATGTCAAATTGATTGAAATTTTCGATGTGGCGAAATGCTTTGAAATGAATCAGTATCGAATAGTACACGTAAGAAAACATGGAAACAGGTATGCGCGAGTCGTTGGTAGGCCAAATAGGGCCGCTGTGGCATTTGAAAGATGAGGGTGAAAAACGAACAAATTCGACGATGCGGGCTATGTCAAATTGATTGAAATTTTCGATGTGGCGAAATGCTTTGAAATGAATCAGTATCGAATAGTACACGTAAGAAAACATGGAAACAGGTATGCGCGAGTCGTTGGTAGGCCAAATAGGGCCGCTGTGGCATTTGAAAGATGAGGGTGAAAAACGAACAAACTCGACGATGCCGGCTATGTCAAATTGATTGAAATTTTCGATGTGGCGAAATGCTTTGAAATGAATCAGTATCGAATAGTACACGTAAGAAAACATGGAAACAGGTATGCGCGAGTCGTTGGTAGGCCAAATAGGGCCGCTGTGGCATTTGAAAGATGAGGGTGAAAAACGAACAAATTCGACGATGCCGGCTATGTCAAATTGATTGAAATTTTCGATGTGGCGAAATGCTTTGAAATGAATCAGTATCGAATAGTACACGTAAGAAAACATGGAAACAGGTATGCGCGAGTCGTTGGTAGGCCAAATAGGGCCGCTGTGGCATTTGAAAGATGGGGGTGAAAAACGAACAAATTCGACGATGCCGGCTATGTCAAATTGATTGAAATTTTCGATGTGGCGAAATGCTTTGAAATGAATCAGTATCGAATAGTACACGTAAGAAAACATGGAAACAGGTATGCGCGAGTCGTTGGTAGGCCAAATAGGGCCGCTGTGGCATTTGAAAGATGAGGGTGAAAAACGAACAAATTCGACGATGCCGGCTATGTCAAATTGATTGAAATTTTCGATGTGGCGAAATGCTTTGAAATGAATCAGTATCGAATAGTACACGTAAGAAAACATGGAAACAGGTATGCGCGAGTCGTTGGTAGGCCAAATAGGGCCGCTGTGGCATTTGAAAGATGAGGGTGAAAAACGAACAAATTCGACGATGCCGGCTATGTCAAATTGATTGACATTTTCGATGTGGCGAAATGCTTTGAAATGAATCAGTATCGAATAGTACACGTAAGAAAACATGGAAACAGGTACGCGCGAGTCGTTGGTAGACCAAATAGGGCCGCTGTGGCATTTGAAAGATGAGGGTGAAAAACGAACAAATTCGACGATGCCGGCTATGTCAAATTGATTGAAATTTTCGATGTGGCGAAATGCTTTGAAATGAATCAGTATCGAATAGTACACGTAAGAAAACATGGAAACAGGTATGCGCGAGTCGTTGGTAGGCCAAATAGGGCCGCTGTGGCATTTGAAAGATGAGGGTGAAAAACGAACAAATTCGACGATGCCGGCTATGTCAAATTGATTGAAATTTTCGATGTGGCGAAATGCTTTGAAATGAATCAGTATCGAATAGTACACGTAAGAAAACATGGAAACAGGTATGCGCGAGTCGTTGGTAGGCCAAATAGGGCCGCTGTGGCATTTGAAAGATGAGGGTGAAAAACGAACAAATTCGACGATGCCGGCTATGTCAAATTGATTGAAATTTTCGATGTGGCGAAATGCTTTGAAATGAATCAGTATCGAATAGTACACGTAAGAAACCATGGAAACAGGTATGCGCGAGTCGTTGGTAGGCCAAATAGGGCCGCTGTGGCATTTGAAAGATGAGGGTGAAAAACGAACAAATTCGACGATGCCGGCTATGTCAAATTGATTGAAATTTTCGATGTGGCGAAATGCTTTGAAATGAATCAGTATCGAATAGTACACGTAAGAAAACATGGAAACAGGTATGCGCGAGTCGTTGGTAGGCCAAATAGGGCCGCTGTGGCATTTGAAAGATGAGGGTGAAAAACGAACAAATTCGACGATGCTGGCTATGTCAAATTGATTGAAATTTTCGATGTGGCGAAATGCTTTGAAATGAATCAGTATCGAATAGTACACGTAAGAAAACATGGAAACAGGTATGCGCGAGTCGTTGGTAGGCCAAATAGGGCCGCTGTGGCATTTGAAAGATGAGGGTGAAAAACGAACAAATTCGACGATGCCGGCTATGTCAAATTGATTGAAATTTTCGATGTGGCGAAATGCTTTGAAATGAATCAGTATCGAATAGTACACGTAAGAAAACGTGGAAACAGGTATGCGCGAGTCGTTGGTAGGCCAAATAGGGCCGCTGTGGCATTTGAAAGATGAGGGTGAAAAACGAACAAATTCGACGATGCCGGCTATGTCAAATTGATTGAAATTTTCGATGTGGCGAAGTGCTTTGAAATGAATCAGTATCGAATAGTACACGTAAGTAAGCATGGAAACAGGTATGCGCGAGTCGTTGGTAGGCCAAATAGGGCCGCTGTGGCATTTGAAAGATGAGGGTGAAAAACGAACAAATTCGACGATGCCGGCTATGTCAAATTGATTGAAATTTTCGATGTGGCGAAATGCTTTCAAATGAATCAGTATCGAATAGTACACGTAAGAAAACATGGAAACACACCCCAGGACATGCAAAACGGTGTGCGCAGGTCCTTGGTGCGCCTAATAGGGCCGCTGTGGCAGTCGGAAGATGTGTCGTGAAATCCATCAGAAATGCCTTACTAACCACTGCTTGGATTTTGGAGTCAAAATCTCAATGTCGCCGGGTGCACTCCAAACTCTCAGGATCGATAAATACACACGCCAGGACATGCAAAACGGTGTGCGCAGGTCCTTGGTGCGCCTAATAGGGCCGCTGTGGCAGTCGGAAGATGTGTCGTGAAATCCATCAGAAATGCCTTGCTAACCACTGCTTGGATTTTGGGGTCAAAATCTCAATGTTGCCGGATGCACTCCAAACTCTCAGGATCGATAAATACACACCCCAAGACATGCAAAACGGTGTGCGCAGGTACTGGGTGCGCCTAATAGGGCCATCAGAAATGCCTTGCTAACCACTGCTTGGATTTTGGGGTCAAAATCTCAATGTTGCCGGATGCTGTGGCAGTCGGAAGATGTGTCGTGAAATCCATCAGAAATGCCTTACTAACCACTGCTTGGATTTTGGGGTCAAAATCTCAATGTTGCCGGATGCACTCCAAACTCTCAGGATCGATATATACACACCCCAGGACATGCAAAACGGTGTGCGCAGGTCCTTGGTGCGCCTAATAGGGCCGCTGTGGCAGTCGGAAGATGTGTCGTGAAATCCATCAGAAATGCCTTATTAACCACTGCTTGGATTTTGGGGCAACATCTCAATGTTGCCGGATGCACTCCAAACTCTCAGGATCGATAAATACACACCCCAGGACATGCAAAACGGTGTGCGCAGGTCCTTGGTGCGCCTAATAGGGCCGCTGTGGCAGTCGGAAGATGTGTCGTGAAATCCATCAGAAATGCCTTACTAACCACTGCTTGGATTTTGGGGTCAAAATCTCAATGTTGCCGGATGCACTCCAAACTCTCAGGATCGATAAATACACACCCAGGACATGCAAAACGGTGTGCGCAGGTCCTTGGTGCGCCTAATAGGGCCGCTGTGGTTTGGGGTCAAAATCTCAATGTTGCCGGATGCACTCCAAACTCTCAGGATCGATAAATACACACCCCAGGACATGCAAAACGGTGTGCGCAGGTCCTTGGTGCGCCTAATAGGGCCGCTGTGGCAGTCGGAAGATGTGTCGTGAAATCCATCAGAAATGCCTTACTAACCACTGCTTGGATTTTGGGGTCAAAATCTCAATGTTGCCGGATGCACTCCAAACTCTCAGGATCGATATATACACACCCCAGGACATGCAAAACGGTGTGCGCAGGTCCTTGGTGCGCCTAATAGGGCCGCTGTGGCAGTCGGAAGATGTGTCGTGAAATCCATCAGAAATGCCTTACTAACCACTGCTTGGATTTTGGAGTCAACATCTCAATGTTGCCGGATGCACTCCAGACTCTCAGGATCGATAAATACACACCCCAGGACATGCAAAACGGTGTGCGCAGGTCCTTGGTGCGCCTAATAGGGCCGCTGTGGCAGTCGGAAGATGTGTCGTGAAATCCAATGCCTTACTAACCACTGTTGGATTTTGGGGTCAAAATCTCAATGTTGCCGGATGCACTCCAAACTCTCACGATCGATAAAGACACACCCCAGGACATGCAAAACGGTGTGCGCAGGTCCTTGGTGCGCCTAATAGGGCCGCTGTGGCAGTCGGAAGATGTGTCGTGAAATCCATCAGAAATGCCTTACTAACCACTGTTTGGATTTTGGTGTCAAAATCTCAATGTTGCCGGATGCACTCCAAACTCTCAGGATCGATAAATACACACCCCAGGACATGCAAAACGGTGTGCGCAGGTCCTTGGTGCGCCTAATAGGGCCGCTGTGGCAGTCGGGAGATGTGTCGTGAAATCCATCAGAAATGCCTTGCTAACCACTGCTTGGATTTTGGAGTCAAAATCTCAATGTTGCCGGATGCACTCCAGACTCTCAGGATCGATAAATACACACCCCAGGACATGCAAAACGGTGTGCGCAGGTCCTTGGTGCGCCTAATAGGGCCGCTGTGGCAGTCGGAAGATGTGTCGTGAAATCCATCAGAAATGCCTTGCTAACCACTGCTTGGATTTTGGGGTCAAAATCTCAATGTTGCCGGATGCACTCCAAACTCTCACGATCGATAAAGACACACCCCAGGACATGCAAAACGGTGTGCACAGGTCCTTGGTGCGCCTAATAGGGCCGCTGTGGCAGTCGGAAGATGTGTCGTGAAATCCATCAGAAATGCCTTACTAACCACTGCTTGGATTTTGGGGTCAAAATCTCAATGTTGCCGGATGCACTCCAAACTCTCACGATCGATAAAGACACACCCCAGGACATGCAAAACGGTGTGCGCAGGTCCTTGGTGCGCCTAATAGGGCCGCTGTGGCAGTCGGAAGATGTGTCGTGAAATCCATCAGAAATGCCTTACTGCTTGGATTTTGGAGTCAAAATCTCAATGTTGCCGGATGCACTCCAGACTCTCAGGATCGATAAATACACACCCCAGGACATGCAAAACGGTGTGCGCAGGTCCTTGGTGCGCCTAATAGGGCCGCTGTGGCAGTCGGAAGATGTGTCGTGAAATCCATCAGAAATGCCTTACTGCTTGGATTTTGGAGTCAAAATCTCAATGTTGCCGGATGCACTCCAGACTCTCAGGATCGATAAATACACACCCCAGGACATGCAAAACGGTGTGCGCAGGTCCTTGGTGCGCCTAATAGGGCCGCTGTGGCAGTCGGAAGATGTGTCGTGAAATCCATCAGAAATGCCTTACTGCTTGGATTTTGGAGTCAAAATCTCAATGTTGCCGGATGCACTCCAAACTCTCAGGATCGATATATACACACCCCAGGACATGCAAAACGGTGTGCGCAGGTCCTTGGTGCGCCTAATAGGGCCGCTGTGGCAGTCGGAAGATGTGTCGTGAAATCCATCAGAAATGCCT